>VBSM01003169.1:15467323-15512521 GCA_008086735.1 Cheirogaleus medius
TGCCAGGGCACTCTAGCCTGGGCAACAGAGCCAGACTCTGTCTCAAAAAAAAAAGAAAAGAAAAAAAAACACTGTTTGACTTTTTCCATGGAATCACATCATTAGTGCATTTTGCCATAAGGGGGTGCTGTGGGATAATACTTTTCAGCAAAGCAGCGGTGTCTCTTCTCTGCTAACTTGAAAAAAAAGCAAGTGTTTAGATTTGTTAATTCTGTGTCCCATCCATAGTCACTAATCTTTAAAAGGTGTCAATTTAAATTAAAACATGGAAAAAATAGTGAAAAATATTTAAAGTGTAAATAGCCAGTGTCTGACTGTAAAGAAAAAGACAAACATTGGAAACTATTTTGTGTGGGCACGTGTTCCCTGTTTTAAGAGATTAGAGTCACAATGAACTGAAGCCACAATGGAATTCTGCTGGGTCGGGGACAGAAAGACATATTTTGGGGATTAATATTTGCTCTTTTACTTTAGTTATATTTTTGTAGCATTATTTTCACTGTGTCTTTTGGTCAATGCTGTGGGGATGTGTTGTAGTTGAAATTGCTTTCTTACAAAGCTCTGTCATTATTAACCCACCCTTAGGGGAAAGGGTAGGAACCTAAAATTCCAAAGTAGTTTAACTATCACCTCTGCCGCATTTCTCAATCACCTCTTAGGGCTTATAGTTCCCTATCTAAATGTGGGGGGTGAGGAGGTGGAAAAGAAAATTCTGTTTTGAGGTACTGGAAGAAGGAATCAGAGGCAATCATATTATCTTTTCCAAGTGCACAATGCTGTGAAGGACATCTAACTAGTCAAGGTCACTGACAAGACATTTAGGAAGATGGCCACCACAACATGGTGGCCAGAACAGAGAGTGCTCATTGTTTTGGTCAAAAGAACTCCCTGGGTTCTACTGCTGCATGTTTGAAAGCGTTGATTCCTTCCAGCCTGGGTGACAAAAGGCCCTGGTATATAAGCCGAGGAATTGAGAGAAATGTTATACCTTTGCTTATGAATGAGGAATTCTTTCCATATATATTCCCTGAGTTTCTTAGGCAAAACTAGAGGAGGCTTCTTTGGTTATCTTCATGACCATTGAACTCTCTATGCATAAAATAAGAATTTGGCTGAGGATTTATTAATATGTTATTTAACATGGGAGATTTATTAGAGAATGATGTCTAGTCACTAGTCTTTAGTGTCTTCTTTATGCATGCTATTAATTTAAAAAAACCCAGTATATATTCATATCAACACCTATAGTTTAAAAATACGTTTTCCTTAAGTTCCACTTTCCTGAATTGGTTTCCTTTATGGTTTTTTGTTGTTTTCCCTTCCTAGAGGTGATGCAAGAAAAAGAGGAAAAGAGAGTTCTGGGTAAAGGAAAATCTTTTAAAACATGGAACACATGCCCATGGAAAATAGCTCCCCCCTTACTTTTGGGGTTTAACAACTGTATTTTCCTTGTTTTTTCCACTCATGAAAAAAATTCCAAATATTTCTTAGACTCTTGCTTATAATAGAAAATCCTAAGGAAAAGACTTTCTTATAAGAGTTTAGTATTAGAAACCACAAGAGGTTATCAAATGACAAAGAACCAAAATAGAAAGAAAAAAAATGTTTTCAAGATTTTTTTTTTCCCATCTGGAAATTTAAAAGCTCTGAGATTTAAAGTAAACCATATATTTCACATGGCTGATAGTCGCCCTCTATACTTTATGGTCTGACCAAGCATCAGAAGGGGTGTGCAGTGGCCAGCCTGGCTTCTGATCTGCACACACATTTTTTTCCCCATTAATCCTTTGTACAGAACAGATGCTCTGGGTGCAGTTTTAGGCCAGAAGAATGTCCAAAATATGTGGGTGTGAATTTGGCCAAAGGGTTAGTTGAATTGGAGCACAGATACCAGCCTGGAAACAGGTCACATTTTAATGAAAAATGCACATTCAGCATGGCATTGTGTTTTTCAAAGAGGTGATTCCCAGCCATGGAGAACACAAGGGAGAAACAGGCATTCATGTGGAACTGCTTTAAAACAGAGTTCTTGTGTATCCTGGCTGCTGGTGGGGCAGGACTCACAAGTACCCCTTGGGAAATGAGATAATAGAATTTTGCTAGGCATAACTGAGTTTTTTTGATCATCAGTCATAATTCTTCAGAATGAAAAATAAACCTCTGTGGATTGAATAAAGGAAAGACTTCAAAATTATGACTGGCTATACTAGAAAAAAATCTAGGGACAAAGGTATTATCCCATTTACATGCTGAGAACTGTGAATAAGCAGAGACACAGAATTTTACTTATTCTACTAAAAAAAAGGATGATGAAGAAAATGAAGTGACCAAAATATCTCTACCTTTCCATGTTAAACAGTGAAACATAAAACTCTCTTAAATACATAATTTATTAGAAGTGGTTCTGTTTCCTCTCAAGTAGAGTGTGTATGTGTGTGTGTGTGTGTGTGTGTGTGTTAATACATTTGGGATCATCTATAAGTACATAAGCAACATGACTGAGGTTATATTTTAAGAGAGAAATATAGAAACATTAAACTCAACCACTTTAAAATGAGAACAAAATGCTACTTGGCAGTGTTAACAAACATTTTATTTTATATCATTATTATGGCTAGTTGTTGATGGCATACAGAAACAGCAATGGAAAGTGGCTTCCAAAAGTGCAAACACATCAATGGAGGATTATATCTGAAGTAAGGAAGTTGATAGTTTATTCTGTTTTTCTGGCTAATTTTATGATTCATAATATCAACTTGTTTCTTCAAAAGAGCTAGGAGATGATGAGGGGGACATAAAATTTAGGACATCAGGAAGAATGAAAAGATCTTAGGGGTTGAGTCTGAAGAAGGCAAGACTAGAAGAGTCAAGAGAAGAGAAGAGGGAAGGAAAACGGATCAGGCAGCTCTGAATGGGCCTTCCAGGTAGACAATGTTCAGTGAATGGAAGAAATAGGGATCAGACAAATTTTTGCTAAATGGGGAGCTCTTCGAATAAGTTGACCACAGGGCAGTTATATAGAAGATTCAACTATGAAGATATTATGACAATAGGATGGAGTCCATGAGATAGAGATATAGCCTCAATTCTGCCAAAACCTCAGAGTAAAAATCTCAAAACTCAATGTATTTACAAAGATTGTGAAAATAATCAAGCATAGAATTAAACAAGTATAACCTCAGGCATAAAACAAGTGTTATTACATATTTAACTTCTTAAATGTTTGTTGAATTTAATTAGATTTAAAGTGATAAGCCCAAGAATATATTTCTTTTTATTTTTAGAGATGAGGTTTTGCTATGTTGCCCAAGCTGGAGTTGAACTCCTGGGCTCAAGTGATGCTGTTGCCTCAGCCTCCAAGGTAGCTGGGCCTATAGGTAATGCCACTGTGCCTGGCTAAGCCCAGGAATCTCTGTCTGTCTTTCCATTTTCTAGACTATGTATAAGGCATGCTGGATCTCAGTTTTAGATAGAAAAACCTATTTCTACATTTAGCCTTTTTAAAGATTATTACAATGTAAACTAACAGTTTACATTACTAACAGTTACAAATGTACAAACTAACAGTTACAATGTAACTAACAATGTAAAAAACAACCCTCTTGAGTTTTAGCATCTATTGGAATAAGTAGAACCCCCTCTTGTAACCTTCTCTATGTGCTGAAAATAATTGAATCTAGGGCCAGAGATTTCCTACACCTACATTAAAGAAAAGAAAAAAAAAACCCAAAGAATCTCTTCTTGTTCTTTTCACAATAAATGGTGCTGGAACAATTGGATATTGATACAGAAAAAAACTGAATTGACTTCAACTTTACACCATAGACAAAATCAATTCCAGGTAGATTAATGACCTAAATGTGAAAGTCAAAACTAGAAAGCTTTTAGGAGATAATATATAAGGGAATACTTCAAGGGTAAGAAATGACTTAAATAAACAAGTCACAAAAAGCACTAAACATAAAGAAAAAAATTGACTACATTAAAAGTAAGTACAAAAATATGCTATAAAAAGGCTGAAACGATAATACACAGAATAGATAAAGATATTTGCAACCTATAGCACTAATCAAGTATACTACTCTATGGAAAAAAAGGGCAAAAGAGATGAAGAGGCATTTCATAAGAGGTATGCAAATGATTGGTGAAATATATGAAAAAGGTGCTCAACCTCATTTCTAATAGGGCTACACAGATTTAGATACCTTTATACACCCACTAGATTTGCAAAAATTAGAAAGTCTGACAATATCAAGGGTTGGCCAGGATAAGAAGCAACAGGAGCTCTCATATCTTCTAGTAGTGATGGAAACTGGCACAACTGCTTTGGAAATTAGCTTGCATTAATAAGTGAATGTTGGAGGTGTGCATATCCTATGACACAACAATTCCACTCCTAGGAATATACTGTGTGCTTATATTTATTACAGTTCATGTTTAACAATGTTCATAACAGCATTGTTCATAGTAGCCCCCCAAATGGAAACATCATAAATATTCATTGGCTGTACAATGGAGGAATAAATTATGGTATATTTATAAAATGGAAAATTATGCAGAAACAAAAATGAACAAACTACAGCTACAAACAACAACATGGAGCAAAAAAAAAATAGTACATGCAATATGATCCCATTTGTTAAAAAAATTTCAAAAGTGGGCAAATGAAACTATTATTTAAGAATACACTGATGGAGAATAAAACTAAAGAAAAACAAGGATATGATAAAGATGAAAGATAAGGTAATGGTTAACTCCAGAGGGATGGGAGAAGAAAAAAGGATCCAGTCTCCAGGGTTAGCAAATATTGATGAGTTTCTAGAAGGAAAAAGGTATAGAAAGTGTCTGAGTTGAATGAAAAGTATGTCTAAGAGAAGAGATATCTATAAATATTATTTAGAGTTATCAGATCAATATTTTGAAATATTTTATAAGAAATTAATATCTACACCTAAATTGTAGTATGAGTTTATATTTCTGGTTCATTTAATATGTGAAATATTATGTGGGTAGATTATAGGTAAAATTGTAAGACAGGCAAAAAAAAAAAATACCAAAACTTTTTTTGGGTTTATGGCCCGCTACCCTCCTGATTTTATCTCCTTGCCTAAATCCTGCATCTCATTTCTGAATTATTTAATGAAGATAATAGCTGCTCTCTTGGCTTAAGGGATTAATTCTTCCAAGAATTTGTATTTTAAGAGATTTTTTTGAAGACTTAAAGACTTTAAAGACCCCAAATAAAATCTCAGATGATGGAATTTAAGCTATTTTTAAGAAATGTGAGGCAATTTTTCATAAGGTGGTCCACTCATAAGGTTTTGTAAATAACAAGCAGCCTCTACTTGTAGAAGATCTACCAAAGAAGAGATCCCCTCTGGTTAGGGGTTGGTTTCTTTTGACATTGACAAAGATTTAGAGCACTTTGCCTGAAGTTTTTGCTGTGTGAGTGAGAGATGAAATCTCTACTAACTCAATGGACTATACATAGTGATAAGTACTTTGCGTGCCCATTTATGAGACAGCTAGTCTCAGCTCAGTCAAATGAAATATAACCAACTGCTAAAAGATGAAACTTCGAAATCCTTCATAAAAGCAACTGGAAAAATGATACTGTTGGCTAGAATGAAATGAGGTTTTTTGACTTATAAAGTGTAAATTTTAAGATCATTAGCAAAATTAGAAAAGATATTATTATGCAAAAGTACAAGACTTCTGTTGAATTTGAAATATATTCTTTAAACAATTATCCCTAAGATTGGACCATCTCCTGTGATAAAATCAATGATGAAAACATAAATCCTAAATAGCTAAATTATTTACTAGATAATTTATGGATCTGTACTTACAGCTAAGAGAATAATTTTAAACAAGTTGAACTATATGCTATTTGTTGAATACTCAAAGATCATTCAGTGACAATAGTCACTAAGCCATCTCAAAATTGTGGGGAAAAAAATTGCTTCTATCTTGTTTTAGATGTTAGCTAAACATTATACATAGGTGATAAAGTATGTAGATACACACATGCGCATATTTGCAAACACACATGTACATTTTTTTGAAAGTTTTATTAGTTTCTTTTCTGAGTGGTCAGGGAAATCTTCTGTAATAGATGTCAAAATGGTCCATTGAGTCTCTTGATGTATCTTTGTTCTAGAGTAGCCAATCTAGTCACCACAGTTAATAGAAATCTTATTTTCTATTTCTAGTATCTAGTTTTTATGGAAATTTCACAGGTGCCCAAAGATATATGTATACAAATGTTCACTGGAACACTTTAAAAACAAAAAAATATGGAGACAAACTAAAAATTCATTACAATGGGAAGACTGTGTTATGGTACAAGGACACAATAGAAATCTATCCAGTTGTTAGAATGAATGAACTAAACTTACAGTATGGATGTAAAAGGATCCTTACTCCTACTACGTTACCTTCTCTCTCCCAGACTGTACCTGTGGCCTCATGGGAGTTCCCTATGATCCGTTGACAGAGGAAGAGAAAACCTGGGCTGATTCACAGATGGTTCTGTGCAGTATGGGAGTACCATCCGAAAGTGGACAGCTGCCATGCTACAGCCCCGTTCTGGGACATCACTGAAGGACGGTGATAAAGGGAAATCTTCCTTGTCAGCAGAAATTCAAGCAATATACCAGGCTGTTTACTTTGCTCAGAGGGAGAAATGGCCAACATGCGGTTGGAAAATTGGTGACAAGGAGGTCTAGGGAAGGCATATTTGGATAGACCTCTCTGAATGGGCAAAAACTGAGAAGATGTTTATGTTACATGTGAGTGTTCACCAAAGGGTATCCTCAGCAGAGGAAGATTTTAATAAAGTGGGTAAGACGACCTGTTCTGTGAATAACAGTCAGCTTCTTTCCCCTGCCACCACTGTCATCACTCAGTGGGTTCATAAAAATAGTGGCCAAAGTGGCAGGGATGCAGGTTTTTTTTTTTTGAGACAGAGTCTCACTCTGTTGCCCACGCTAGAGTGCCATGGCGTCAGCCTAGCTCACAGCAACCTCAAACTCCTGGGCTCAGGCGATCCTCCTGCCTCAGCCTCCCGAGTAGCTGGGACTACAGGCATGCGCCACCATGCCCAGCTAATTTTTCTATATATTTTAGTTGGCCAAGTAATTTCTTTCTATTTTTTTAGTAGATATGGGGTCTCGCTCTTGCTCAGGCTGGTTTCAAACTCCTGACCTTCAGCAATCCTCCCGCCTCGGCTCCCAGAGTGCTAGGATTACAGGTGTGAGCCACCATGCCCAGCCGGGATGCAGGTTTTGCATGGGCTCAGCAGCATAGACTTCCATTCCCCAAGGCTGATGTGGCTAGGGCCCCTACTGAGTGCCCAATCTGCCAGCAGCAGAGACAAACGCTGAGTCCCTGATATGGCACCATTTCCTGGAGTGATCAGCTGGCCACCTGGTGGCAGGTTGATTACATTGGACCACTTCCATCATGGGGCAGCATTTGCTCTTACTGGGATAGACACTTACTCTGGATATAGATTTGCCTTCCCTGCGTGCAATGCTTCAGCCAAAACCACCATCTGTGGACTTACAGATGCCTTATCAACCGTCATGGTACTTTACATAGCATTGATTCTGACCAAGGAACTCACTTCACAGCTGCAATGCAGTGTGACAATGGGCCCATGCTCATGAAATTTTTACCATGTTCTCTATCATTCTGAAGCAACTGGCTTGATAGAACAGTGGAATGACATTTTGAAGACTCAGTTACAGTGCCAGCTAGGAGGCAATACCTTGCAGAATATGTGAATACCATCCAAAAGTGGATGCTCTGTATCAGTGTCCAATATATGGTGCTGTTCTCCCATAGCCAGGATTCATGAGGTCAGGTATTAAGGGGTGAAAATGGGAATGGTACCACTCACTGTTACCTCTAGTGATCCATTAGCAAAATCTTTTATTCCTATCCCCATGACGTTATGCTCTGCTGGCCTAGAAATCTTAGTTCCAAAGAGAGGAATGCTTCCAGGAGGAGACACAATAATGATTCCATTGAACTGGAAGTTAAGACTGCTACCCAGCCAGTGTGGGCTCCTCATGCCTCTGAATCAACATGCTAAGAAAGGAGTGACTGTGCTGGCTGGCATGATTGATGATGACTATCAAGGGGAAATTGGACTGCTACTCCACATAGAGATAAGGAAGAATATGTCTGCAATATAGGCGATCTCTCAAAGTGTTCCTTAGTATTAAAATTACCAATCTCTATGATTAAGATCAGTAGGAAACTACAATAGCCCAATCCAGGCAGGACTGCTAATGGCCCAGACCCTTCAGAAATGAAGGTTTGGATCACTCCACCAGGTGAAGAACCACAGGCACCTATGGTGCCCAGATATTTGATCACCAGTCTAGATGTTGCTGTGAAGGTATTTTTTAGACGTGATTAACATTTAAATCAGTAGACTTTGAGTAAAGCAGGTTACCTTCCATACTTGCTGAAGGCAAAAGGAATACAGAATGAATAGTAGAAGAAGGCAGTTATAAATAGCAGCTATGATCATGTGACCAGTTACAGAAATGAGCACTGTAATTGTGATGAGTATTTCTTCCTTATTTTGTTATGAATATGTTTATGCACATGTGCGTGTATATCTACATCAAAGCGAATATCTTTGTTTTCTTCCCTTTTTTATCCCCTTATCATATAACATAAGATGTATTGACTTTGCATCTTAGAATTTAAATTACAGTGTATCAAGAGGAGTGAACATCACCCAAAGACTTTGCATTATCTTCTGGGGGGAGGGTTAGTACATTTTCAGTTGTACACAGGATAGTTATTATCATGTTGGACAGAAATAGATTCTTGTTACCATCTTTATTTGGAGATTAAGTATGGTTGAAAGAGATGTCTATGGGTGCCAGGTTGACCAGGGGTGGACTGGTGATGGTTAATTTTATGTGTCAACTTGGCTAGGCTGTGGTGCCCAGATATTTGATCACCAGTCTAGATGTTGCTGTGAACGTACTTTTTAGAAGTGATTAACATTTAAATCAGTAGACTTTGAGTAAAGCAGGTTACCTTCCATAATGTGGGTTGCAGAACAATATATATAGTAAATTTCATTTTTATTAAAAATTTATGTTTAAACATATGAACAAGGAAAAAGGAAAAAGTCTGGAAATAATGCACACCAAACTAGCAGAGATTTCCTTTGGGGAATGAGATGGGAGTTGAGATAAGGAAAGGGTCATCTCTTTCCTTTTTTATTTTATTCATTTTCTGTAATCAAAATTTTTTTCCCACTTAGAATATATTCTTACATCTGTCCTTTATTCCAGAGGAAGATCCTAGTTTTCTTTATTTTGATTTTATGTTGGTTAAGAGGATCAGTTATCACCTTTAGTAGGACAAATTTTGTTTCTCAATATTCACCTACAGCTCTGTGCTGGCACTGGCACTGTACTTTGTGCATCAAAAGCGCAGATATTCCATGGCCATTTTCTCTCCAACATGCAGGCTATAAAATAAGACTAAGAATAATGTAATGTGTTTGAGATTCAGTATTTTATAATAGCTAAATTTTGTAACATAAATTATTAACGATGTGATGTATTTTGTGTGAGTAAAGATGGCCTTTTAGTGGTAGTGTCCTTGCATTGTTGCAAGTTGGGTTCCCTAGGCAGCAGACGCTGAGACAGAGCTTAGCGTGCAGGATGTTTATTAAGGGGTGCCCTTGGGATCAAAACTTGTGGAAAGATGGGGAAGGAAGCAGAGGGATAAATCCAGCTGTGGTCCAGCACACCAACCACAGTCTTGGCCAATCCCACAAGGAGCTGTGAAACTAGAATGGCCCTTCAGGGTTGTCCTAAGTTGGCCCTAGATGGCCAAATCTTTATATTCCCACATCATCCAGTCATTGGATATGAGCCACCCTGGAAGGGGTGTGACTTGGGTCAAGGCTGCTCTCTGCTTCTGAGACAATTTGGGAATGGACTGTATAACAGCTGAAGGCTGCTGGAGATGTTAACACAGAGTAAGGCTATCTGCCAGCAGGACTCCTAGCAGCTGGGGCAACCAGTCCTTCACTGAAGAGGGATCTGAGTGGTGCATCACATTGTCCACCTCATGCTCCCTTCTTATTCTTTTCTTTAAAAAAATTTTTTTTTTGAGACAGAATCTCACTTCGTTGCCTGGACTAGAGTGCCATGGCGTCAGCCTAGCTCACAGCAACCTCAAACTCCTGGGCTCAAGCAATCCTTCTGCTTCAGCCTCCCGAGTAGCTGGGACTACATGCATTCACCACCATGCCTGGCTAACTTTTTCTATATATTTTTAGTTGGCCAAGTAATTTCTTTCTCTTTTAAGTAGAGATGGGGTCTCGCTCTTGCTCAGGCTGGTTTCAAACTCCTGACCTTTAGCGATCCTCCCACCTCGGCCTCCCAGAGTGCTAGGATTACAGGTGTGAGCCACCACGCTCGGCCTATTCTTTTTTTCTTAATTTAAGAACTGGTGCCTTAGTATCCCTTCTTATTCTTGGGATCAGCTTCTCAGGTTTTAAAACTACTATGTATCTTCCCCCCCCAAAACTTATGTAATGTGTATCAGTATGATAATTTAATGAGAAAATGCATGTGAAATACTTATGGTTTATTAAATGCTAGCTATCATTATTGTCACAATTATTAGTATCATTATTAATATCATTATTCTCACCTAGTTAGCAGATGTCTTGAAAAGACATGGTATTATTTCCCAGGCTTTGTTTTCATTAAGTATGGGTAAGATCTGGTACAAATGGAAAAGAATATTATAACATTTCAGTTGTCCATACATCATATCTAGTTGGCTCTCAACATGTTTCAAATTTTAGGTGGTTTTCCTGTAGTATGCCAATCCCTTTTCACATGATAAAAGGGAAGTTTATTCTTCCCTTTTGCTTTTATAAGATCTAATTTGGTGTTATTCAGTGATTCCTAAGGACCTCTCTTTCCTGGCTTATTAAGGGAAAAGCCAGGCCCAGATTTTTAATTCATCCTCTTGACAAATGTATACTATCAAAAATCATAACATTAAATGAAAGCCTGGCTTCCACTCTAGGAAAAATAGTCATGTGAGACTATTTTGTTAATGTTGTTGACACTTGGCTTTATACATTTGACTGCTATGCTGATGAAAAATATCTGTTAACTAGGTAAAACATAATACTAATACTAATATTAGAGGCTAGCACTTACTAAGTATTTCACCTGCATTTTGTAATTTAGATATCATATCAGTCTCTTGAGGTTGATAATATTATTGCCCTTCTTTTTACAGAGGATAAACTGAGGCTCAAAGGGGTACATGCAAACATCCTAACATCAAACATCTAGTAAGTGCAGAGCAGGAATTAGAACCCAGGTTAATTGGACTGCGAGATTCATGTTTCTAACTATTCCAATTTACTGACATTAAGGACTAATTTGAGTCCATTTCTTTCAAATAGTTAATCACTTATTTATTAAAAACATACTGTGAACTTAGCACAGCCCACCTTGGGAGAATAAAAAATTGTAAGCCTTTTCTGTGCATTTACTCTAACTGAGGGATTTCAAGATTATCAGTGTTTCCTATTCATTTACCACTTAACTGTTGTCATAGTTGTGTATCACGTGAAGAGCTACTTCTCTCTTGTCTCCTGAACTTACTTGTATACTCAAATCTCTCAACTGTGTTTAACAATAGCTAAAAAAAAGATTCTAAGATAGTGTTTCATTTATCTTTTATACCTTCTTTAAAGGTACTTTGGTTAGTATAATACTTTGGTTAGTATAATAAGAATGATGTATTAGTGGTGATTTATTTCACTGTTGCCTGATACTTCTAGGTGATTCCATAATTCTTCCATTTTCTTATTATTTTAGTCTTTTAAAAAATCACAATTGACAATAACTGATCACTAATGGTGAACCAATTCCTAGGATGATGAAATAGCAAAATATTTCAAGTATAGGAAAAATAAGATGATTAAGAGCTCATAATTTATTGATTTCAATTTTTATTAACCCTTGATTTTCTAAGGGTCCAGTTGACCCATATGGCAATTGCAAAATGCATGAGTTTTTGCCTATTAAAAATAAACAGCAAAATTTCTCTTAGTTTTTTGAAAGACCTTTAATATAAGACAAGAGAATATCTTCTTAGAGGAAGACCTCCATGAAAAATCAATGCTTACAAATAGAACAACTCAAAAAATAAATTAAAAAACCAAAATGAGTCAAATAGACACTGACATACCAAGGGTTAAATTTTGTAACAATTTTATGAGATAGATACTATTTTTATCCCCATTTCGCAGATCTAAAAACTCAGTGTTCAGAGTTGTTAAGAAACTTATAGCCAGTCTACCTGCAGAGTCCATGCTCATAATTACTTACTATTCTATCTCCCCAGATCAGTTAGTTCTCCTAGTTTAATCTCTCTTATCCTCCTATGGTTTTCCTTCAAAAAACTATATTGATATATGAGTTCTGTCTGGAAAGTATCCAGCCATGCAGTATGAAAAATGGGAACATTTACTGAAGAAGATACCATATACAAGACACATTGTACACAGGACAACGACGCTTCAGTCCCCTTCAAAATAGGCACCTTGGTACCTCACACAGTTCTCCCAGTGTTTCTTACCCTAACCTGTACATGTTCAACATTCTCGGGTGTTCTGCTTGTTGCAGGCCTCCCAGAACGTGGATCACTTTCAACAGATTATTGACCATTTTTGAAGCATTTGTACCACACTTTAATTTATGCTGCACTCGTTGCATCATCCCCAAAAGCCTTCTGAATCATACAAATAGTTTCTGCAGAGGAATGTTCAAACTTAACGTGAGATCTGATGCAGATTTGTTGCTCTACTGGCTCAGTCATTTTGAATGTGATAGCCACATAGTACACATGCTCACTCAGTGGTCTAGGGCCCCACTGACTAGTGCAATGACATCATCATTGTTCATGCATACTCATTCCGTTCCACTCGCCTTGGCTGCTAGGTTACATGGATGTCGCACAAACCATTCTGGTTATATTAACAATGGCTGGATACTTTCTGGACAGACCTTGTATAGTTATAGTTATATGGTCTTCTTACTATACAATAAGGACACTAATCATGTTTGTTTTGCTGATCACAGCATCTCATTGCATATAGCATAGTACCTGGCACAGAGTCAATGCACAGTAAATATCAATCGAATTAAACAAATGACTAATTATTGAATCATTATGCTTAGCACCCAATCAGTTAGCATGGGTGAAGGTATCTAAATGCTTTATTTACTGAGTACATACTCTGTTAAGAGCAAGTTGTAGGCCCTGAGATAAGAAGATCAAGACACGATCGTTGCCCCCAGAGAACCTCCATTGTAGGTGAGATGTAGAGCAGGGACAAGGACAGGGGCATAAAAGGATTAATAATAATGCAGGTGGGCAGGTATAGACAATGGACTCTCCAGAGAATGTCACCACTCCCTAGGAACTTCACAGCTTCAGAGAGGACAGCCATCATAGAGGGGTCCTTTTTTCCAGGGGCAGAGAAAACATTCCCATATATTTAACTGTAGCCTCTCTTAAAGACTTTTAGAAAACAATTTTTGTATTCTCCTTTTTCTTATCCATCCTCTTTTCCCGGAAATTCTTTTAACCTAAATCGTATATGATCAATTTCAATAGATATCTTCCATTTCTGTTCCTTTTCTTGGAGAGTAGGAAATGGTTATGAAATGTTCAAATATAGGCTTTTAGGATCATTATTAAGTCACTCTCCAGTCTTCTTTTCTCCAGGCCATATAATTTTATTTTTAAAAAGTTTTCATCATAAGTTTTATTTTCCTATCTTCTAATCATAATTATTGATCTCTGCCTTATCGTTATTTTTACTATTTCTGCCTATTTTCCTTTTTCTTTCTTTTTTTCCCCCTATGTTCTATTTCAAAGACATGTTAGAATAAAATTTTCCTCTAATTGATAATAGCATATAATTAACATTGCACAAGTCATATCTCCTTAGTGATAGATTGAAACATGCCTCCTGATATTCACGCTCCTGTGTGTAGTCATCTTTTGAACCTGGGCTCCTGGGATGGACCTGAGACCTGCTTTATTTAACCAATAGAAGGCAGAGGAAGTGACACTGTGCTGGTTTCAGACTGAAGCATTCAGAAGACCCAGCAGCTTGGTGGGGAAAGCCAGCTGCCATGTAATATATCTATCCTGAGACTGCTGTGCTGTGAGCAGCCATCCTCCACATGGCCTCTCCACGAGCCCAGCCTAGCCACATGGAGAAGCTGTGTGGGTGAGAACTAAATCCCTGGCCGACAGCCCCAGCTGATCTTCCAACTGACAGCTATGAGTGAGGCCATCTTGGAAGTCGACTGTCTAGTCATAGATGCGCCACCCCAGCTGCCGCTGTGTGGAGCCGTGACAAGCTGTCCTTGCCAAGCCCTGCCCAAACTGTAGAACTGTGAGCAAATAATTTATTTAAGCCACTATTTTTTAGAGTAATTTGTTAAATAGCGAGAAATAATTAGAATACCCTCTCTGGGCAAAACTTTTAAAATTCATCTGTAAAATGAATTAGTTGGACAAGGTAATCTCTACATAGTATAAACTATTATTTACAGTGTGGTCCATCTTGTTCCATTGCTGCTCAACTTCTGCATAGAACCCTATTTTGGATATATAGATTCTTATTTGATACTAATTTTTGACTGGTCTTATTGAAATTTATTGTCTCCCCCACCCACCTTAGACTCAAGTCTTTAATTTGCCAGAGTCATTTTAAATACTGGTTTTTGTCCTCCAGCATGCTAATAATACCACTCCCAGCTTGGTAGTGTGTCCATTTTATGAGCATGCCTTCTACTTCATCATTTCCTTCAGAAATCTCACAGCTGCATTCTCACAGCTGGACTGGCTGATTCCTGTCCTTTTTTGGCCCTCAGAAAATCCTACTGGCATGGTTTCCAGGATTCAGGATCTTAAAACTTGCCTTTCCCACCATTTTGCTGTTTCTGGCTCAAACATACTCCTAAATGGGTCACTTTTTCCAAGATATAGCATGCCCATCCCTGTGAATTTCTTGTGCATAATATGTACTATTAGGAAGTTAATGAGAAAAATACTTTTATTTTTTGGTGGAGTCTTGGCACAGAATATTTCTGAAGAAATCATCATCAATTAATTATGCCTCAAGACTTCTGTAATAGGGATGTAAAACCAGTAATTCTTTTTTCACATCACTTTGAATTCATGTCTCTGAATATTACAGCACATCTGTTCTCCTTGAGCTGAATTCATTCCAGAAGGAGCGTATTTCCTAATAAATATTGTCCCGTCATTGTTGAAGGACCTTTAAGCTTGGGGAGAGTATTAAAGTAATTGATTCTCAGCATTTTCAAACTACTTTCAATTTTAGCCACTGCTGGCCATCTGTTTATTCACTTCAGAAAGAGTTCCAAACATAGCCTAGAGTCATCATGAGTAATTTCAGCAGACTCACTGGAGCATATGCTACAACCTCAATCTTCCCAGGATTCCAAAGTGCTTTAGAAAAGAACTGCACGCTCACCTATCCTGTCTTACAGATAATATACTCAGACTATGTAGGAGCTAAACATGTTATCTGAGGTAACAACAAAATAGAAGAGTTGATCTGTGGGACAGGCAGACTGTGAGGTTCACACAACACAAATTCCCATGATGCAAGGTTACTTGTTCCAGGGCAGAAGGCCACTGTTTCCCTTCCATAGTTCTCAACACTCTCAAATTGGAAAAGAGCTAACTGTCACGGACCCCTAAAATACATGCCCAAACACTTTCTGGGGGAATATGATTTACCTGACTCTATGCTTTCCTATGTTAGTGGACATATATTTTTTTTTTTTTTGGTTTTGTCCAGCATCCCTTATTTTCAGGAAGTGCCTCTCTTCTACTTTGTGTGATTCTGATGGGCTACAATTCCCAGGCCTCACTTACTTGGCAATAGTAACAGCGTATGATCCAGACTTGACCAGTCAGAGTAACCTCTGCATCCAGACCTGGGATTGGGTCAGGTGTGGGCCATTGACTTAAGCTGGGCCAATCAGAGACCTTCCCTGAACTGACAGATGGACAATGGGGGAGGGTTCCTCTGCAGAAGTTGCTACATTAGGATGTAGCATGGAGCCACATGGAGTCTGTCTTACATTAGGAGAAAACTAATACGTGGGAGCAGCGTGGCAACACACAGAGGAGATGAAAAGTGCCAATATTAGTCTGGCCCCTGATACAGCTGTATTGGAACTTCTCAGATAACCCGATCATTTGCTGTTTTACTTTAAGTTCATTTAAATTGTATTTGTATCATTTGCAATCCAAGAGTCATAATTAATAGTAACCTATTCTTTAAGGAAAACATATGCCACCTTAAAAAATAACTTTCTTCTTGGAAATATATGTGGCAATAGTTAAAACTTTAGAACAGAGTTTTTATATAATTTGGTAATTTTTCAGAAGGTAAGAATGCCAGAACTGAAAGTGGTTTCCTTAATCCAGACAGGTGGAACCTTGTCTGATAAGATTCTCCATCCAAATTTTTTTTCAAAAAAACGTATTGCTATCTATTGGGAGGCTTTGGCCCAGGGAATAGCATTGTTGCTTCACTCTAGCCTGAAATATTAGGAATATATGACCCAAGGAAATAACGGAAATTAAGGAACTCTGGCCAATGAACCTCTTTAGGAATGCCTGTGTCAACGGAAAAAAGCCAAACTCTGTAAAATAATTTTAAAGAGATTTATTCTGAGCCAAATTTGAGGACTATGACCCAGAGCCACTCCCAAGAGGCCTTGAGCAGTGGACTCAATGTGACTGGGTTACAGTTTGGTTTTTATACATTTCAGGGAGAAAGGGGTTACAGGTAAAGTCATAAATCAATACATGGGAGGCATACATTGGTTTGGCCCAAAAAGGTGGGACATCTCGAAGGGGGGGGTGCTTAGAGGTTATAGGTGGGTTTAAAGATTCTTTGGCTTGTAATTGGTTAAAGATATGAAGCTTTGTCTAAAGTCTTTGAATGTTTTAACATAAGGAGCTGTTCTCAGAGATAAGCCACCCGACATAGATTTGTTGTGTAAATTGAGGACCTGCAGGTTTGTCTTGCATACTCTTAGGCCCGTTAATGGTTTACAAAGGAAGTCCCCAAGAAGGGAGGGGGGGGCATGATGAGGCCTGTCTGACCTCCCTCCTCCTGGCAGGCGATTTAATTTTCAGATATTCCTTTGGCCACGAGGGGGTCCATTCAGTCAGCCGGTGGGGGTTGAGGCTTAAAATTTTACTTTAGTTCACACCTGTTTGGGGATAGGCAATACTGATTTCAAGACGTAAATGATTATGTGGTGGATGATCCTCTGAGCATAAACTATTTTCTGATGAGTGTGTCAGGAGCAGTGAAAAGGACACACATCTAAGCATAGATGGTCAGTAATTTTGGTTTCATTCATCTCTTTATAATTAAGTGTTTTTATCTTTACAAAGCAAAATGGCATAATCCTCTAAGATTTTCCAAGTTTCAGAATGTCTCCTCCTTTTTCCTACTTCTTCCCTTCACCACATTTTTACTTGAATTTTTTCTTTTCACTTTAGTGATTTTGTTTAAATTGTGTCTGTGATTTTGTTTAAATTATGGTACCTTATATTTTAAGGTACCATAAACACATTTTGGAAATACACACATACATACTAGAGAGGCCTGGAGACCTCTGGCAAAATAGAAGGAAACATTAATGGAATTGTGCATTGCATTTGGACTCAATTTTGTCCTCTAAAAAAATCAACAAGCACATTAGAGAACCTAGTAAAATGATTCTTTTGATAAATACTAAATTAGTCAAATATTACTGAGCACCTACGTACAAGGAATCATGGAAATATCGAGAATGAGAAGATGAAAGCAATTTAATTCTTTGCCTATAAGGAATCTAGTGAGGGAAAGAGACTCAGTTTCCTAGACAGGCAGATGGAATATTTCTTCCATTAGGCTGTCACTATACCTATCTCTGCTGTAGCACCTATCATAATTTTTTCTTTGGGAATCTATGTCTTCCCTTAGAATAAAAACTCTACATTGGGTAAATTGGCTGTCTTCTTTATTTTTACATTCCCAGTGCCTAATACTGTTCTTGGCACAGTAGTTATTTAATAAAAGCTTGATGTTGATGCAATTCATGGAATATACAACTGAAACCAATGTTAAAAATGAGAATATGTGTTAGCACCATTTAAACTGCATTTGTATCATTTGCAATCCAAAAGTCATAATTAATAACAACCTATCCTGATTGCTAATAATTATGACTCCAGTGGCAAGGTGGTTTCCAGTATTGGTGGGTCCAGTGGTTTCAATATGTCATTGAAGACAGAGGTTCTTTATATTGCTCTGCTCTGTTTCAATCCTCAGGCTGTTTCCTCTTGTGGTTGGAGGATGGCTCCAGAGCAATTAGGTGCATGCTAACTTGGCATGCAACGAGAGAGAGAGAGAGAAGCAGGCACCCGAGCCTCTTTCTTAGAAGAGATGAAAAGCTTTCCTGAAGCATCTAGAAAATCTCTTTTCATATCTCACTGGTTAGAACTGGGTCACATACCATTCCCCCTGATAACAGGGATGGGATTCTCTTTAGATCAGGCTTTCTTAACCTTGGTGCTATTGGCATTTTGGGCTGGATAATTCTTTGTTACGGGCTGCTGTCCGGTGCATTGTAGAGTGTTTAGCAGCATCCTTGGCCTATACCCAGTATGTGTTAGTAGCATCACCTCCCACCCCAATTGAGACAACCAGTATGTCTCCAGTCATTGCCAAATACCCACTGGGAAGCAAAATTGCCCTGACTGAAAACCTGCTTTAGATAATTTAGGATTACTCCAGGAGTTGAGGGTGGATCAGCTTTGTGTAAGGCAGAGAGACTATATGGACAAGGACATATACTTGAAACAAATTGGGTTTTGTCAGGAAATTAATGGATCTGGTTAGGTAACCATCAATGTTTTCACTATGCTTGTTGAACACAAAAGCATAAGGGGTTCAGTATGCAACTTAAAAATTTAATTTTTCTCTTTCTTTTTTTTTTTTGAGACAGAGTCTCACTCTGTTGCTCAGGCTAGAGTGCCGTGGCATCAGCCTAGCTCACAACAACCTCAAACTCTTGGGCTCAAGCGATCCTCCTGCCTCAGCCTCCCGAGTAGCTGGGACTACAGGCACGTGCCACCATGCCCGGCTAATTTTTTCTATATATTTTTAGTTGGCCAATTCATTTCTTTATATTTGTAGTAGAGACAGGGTCTTGCTCTTGCTCAGGCTGGTTTCGAACTCCTGACCTTGAGCGATCTTCCTGCCTTGGCCTCCCAGAGTGCTAGGATTATAAGGCATGAGCCACTGTGCCTGGCCTCCTCTATCTTTCTTATCATCAAAATTGATTCCTGCATAGTTCAGTGAAATTAGAAGTGAAAAATGGATAAATGAATTTATGTTAGAGGGACTGGTTCTTGTCTCTCTCTCTCTTTTTTTTCTTTTTGAGACAGGGTCTCACTTTGTCACCCAAGCTGGGTTGCAGTGGCAAGATCATAGCTTACTGCAGCCTTGAACTCCTGGACTCCAGTGATTCTCCTGCCTCAGCCACCTGAGTAGCTGGGACTACAGATGTATGCCACCATGCCTGGCTAATTTTTTCAAAACATATTTTAGAAATGGGGATCTCACTATGTTGCCTAGGCTAGTCTCAAACTCCAGGGCTTACACAAGCCTCTTGTCTGAGCTTCCCAAGTCTCTGGGACTACAGGTGTGAGCCACTGTACTCAGTTCAGTTCTTGTCTCTTAGCTATTTCTTACAATAGTAAAACTTTTCTTACTATTTCTTACAAAATAAAATTACAGAAACCCAATCTAATTCCTTACGCAAAAATGTAATTCACTAGCTCATAACAATAATCATTGTTTTATCAAGCCAAATTGTATCAAGTGCTTACCCTGTAATAGGAATTGTTCTAAATGCTTCCCACATGTTAACAGATCTAATTCTCATAATAATTGTATGACAGCTTTACTACTATTTCCATAAGGAAACTAAGGCATAGGGAAGTTAAGTAATTAATAACCAGCCAGTAAATGATCACAATTTGTAAGTGCTATTGGAGCCCTAAGGGGGAATTGATAAATTTTGACCTGAGAATAATAAGAAGGCCTCATAGAGAAGGGGCATTTTTACTTTGCTTGGAAGGAAGGGGAAAACATTTATATAATTGGTATGTCATTGTATTGAAATTGAGGTGGAGGCTGGGTGCAGTGGCTCATACCTGTAATCCTAGCATTCTGGGAGGGCGAGGCAGGTGGATCGTTTGAGGTCAGGAGTTCGAGACCAGCCTGAGCAAGAGTGAGACCCCGTCTCTACTAAAAAATAGAAAGAAATTAGCTGGACAGTTAAAAATATACAGAAAAAACTAGCCGAGCATGGTGGTGCATGCCTGTAGTCCCAGCTACTCCAGAGGCTGAGGCAGGAGGATTGCTTGAGCCCAGGAGTTTGAGGTTGCTGTGAGCTAGGCTGATGCCATGGCACTCTAGCCCAAGCAACAGAGTGAGACTCTGTCTCAAAAAAAAAAAAAAAAAAAGTGAGGTGGTAGAGAGAAGGAGAAAATGTTCTCTCTTTCTGCATGAAATCCTCACTCATGGGTGTACTCTGGCGAAACCTCTCTGGATCCCCAAGGGTAGAGCTCTACTCAATCTACAAGTCCCTCGCCATTTCCCCCATAGACACATGCACAGCTCTGTTGTCACTGAGTCAGGAAGGATTCTGATAGGTGCTGCAAAGTACTTGGATCAAACACTCTGGCTTTTAACCCTTCCTGGAAAGCTTGAATCACTAGTCTAGATTCCTTCTACCTGCACAGTGAGTACCTTCTAAGGGGTCTCCTTGCTATTTCCTATAACCTGACCTCAGCTAGGATCAGGGCCACCATGTGTGCTATAAAACTCCAGGGGCATCACTTACAGAAACCTATTAAATCTGCAAGAAACCAAACCCATGATTTTTCAACCCCTAATCCAACCCCTGGGGCCTCCAAGCCCATACCAGTAGAAAACAGGCTGAGAAAGTTTCAAATTTCCAAGAATGACATAGTTTCCAATACTGACTTATGATGCAGCCACAGAGAGTAACAGACACACAGGAACCTCCCAGATAGCAGAATCAGGGGTGATCAGGTGGGCCAACCAGGGAACTTACTCTCTGCTAAGGCACGGAGTCTTTGCGGTTCTTGCTCATTAGGACTTGACAGTTGCTGTGGACCAGTGACTACTGTATATTTCCCATTCTTCCCTTCTCAGACTTGGAGTTTTAATTGTAGTTATCTTGTCTTTGTCACAACAGTGCATAGTGGATGTCTTAGTGTATGAGTCACTTCTCCAAAAGGAGCCACGTCCAGACTTGATGGTGAGATCTTGAACTCTGAGGTGGATGTGGTAACTGGGTAGGACTTTAGACTGATTACCTTGGGAAGGAGGTGAATGTGTTCTTATAACTCAGAAGGGTATGCATTAATACTTGGGTGGCCGGGGAGGTGGTCTGCAGAAGACCCTACTAATTGGCTTCTAACAGCCATTCTCTCAATCTTCCTTTCAGTAATAGAACTTCCAATATTTAGTTGGGCACATGGCTACCAAGCTAGAAACTACAATTTTTAGCCTCCCTGTAGGTAGGTGGGCCATGTGACTAAGTTCTGGCCAATGGGATGTGAAAGGAGGTGATGGGTACCCATAAGAAGATCTCTTTACTTCGTTTTTACCTTTTCACACAGGTTGCAATGTGGTGGTGAACCAGTTTTGACTGTGCAGTTGAGAGCTTCATTTAGTAAATTTTCTTTGCAGGAGTCAGCAAACTTTTTCTTAAGGGGCCAGATAGGAAATATTTTGCCATGTAGGGCATGGGATCTCTGTCACAACTACTCAATTCTGCTCTTAAAGCTCAAAAGCAGCCATTGGCAAGACTTATACAAATGGGTGTTGCTGTGTTCCAATAAAACTTTATTTACCAAGTCAGGTGTCCTACTTGCTGACTGTAGGTTGTTTATTCCTGCACTAGTGGAACAATAACATAGATGGACTCTGGTTTCCTGGATGCCCTCATGGAAGAGAGTTTACTCTATGCTCCAGATCACCTAGCAGCTCAGACTTTTACATGAAGGAGAAATAATTCTTTTTTTTTTTTTTTATTTTTTTTTTATTTTTTATTTTTTTTTTATTTCAGCATATTATGGGGGTACAAATATTACGGTTATGTATATTGCCCACGCCCCCCTCCCCCCTCAAGGCAGAGCCTAAAGCATGACCATACCCCATACGTTGTACATCTTGCTCATTATGTTTGTATATACCCATCCCCTCCTCCCCCCTCCCACCCGCCCAACACCCGACAAATGTTATTCTTACATGTCCACTTAGGTGTTGATCCGTTAGTACCAATTTGCTGGTGAGTACATGTGGTGCTTGAGAAATAATTCTTTACTCTCATTTAAGTCATTGTTCTATTAGATTCTGTTAAGGTGTTCAAACCAATGTCTTAATACAACTATACCTTCCTGTGAGAAATACCTAAATATGAATGATCATGATCTGCTGAAAGTATTATTACTTTATTTTAGTCACTAAGCTATTTCTAGAAAAAGTAGTGATCACTGAGAAAGTAATGTTTTCAAAATCCCATAGCAAGTCTGTCATGGTGTGACATGGTACTATTTCCCTTGATTCTGAAGATGCCAGTTGGAAATAGCAACTAAGAATAAAGTTTCTTTGCTTTTGTTTTTAACCTGGAATCATTGTGAAAGTGGTTAGGAGATGTCAAATGACCTCTGAACCACTTATTTACTAGTAAGGATATAATGAATAACATTTCATTAAATGCAAGTTAGTTGTAGGTTCCTACCTGCAATTCTGGTTAAACATAAATATCCTAAAGGCAGCATCCTTGTAAAGGAAATTTCAATATGTTGCATAACATATTCACATTTTGCCCATTATTCAAGGCATTGCATATACTATTATCAAGTTCCCTTTTAAATTTATAATCAATATAAAATTGAATAGAATTCTTCTTTTCATGTTGCTGATAGCCCCCTTTTTTCTGAAGAGCAAGATAGTCAAAACAAGATAATCAGTCATTTTAAAAAGAAAATATACTAAATGAAGCAGTCAGAGAGAATGGGTTATATTGTTTTTGAGAAAGTTTACATCAATTTTTCATATTAAAAATAGATCTTTAAAGTATTCTTTCTCTGTTTTCCTTTCTTATTTTAATGAAGACATATGTGTGTACTCTGTTTAATGTTCTTATCTCTATAGTAAATACAGAGAGAAATAAGAACATTTATTTACCTAATTATTCATTTACCTAATTTTATCTTTTGATCCCATAGTTTTAAAAGTACAAAGTGATATTTTTACTACCAGTTTGGAGTTTTGCAGTAGTAGGTGTGGTTGCCTTATAAAAGCTCCTTTGGTGTAGCAAATGTCATGTTCTTTATTTGTGTGTTATTTTCTAAACATATTCAAGGCAGCACCCCCTGAGACAGCTGTGACAATAATGCCCCACCATGACAACAGAGGAACAGTGCCAAAGCTCAGCAAAACAAAATTTACTTGGCAGGGGAGTGAGAATAGATGCTTTTCACAGCTCTTTGGAAATGCTAATAAGGTCTCAACCTTGAACCATGTTTGCTTTTTATCTGGGAAACCCTTCGCATTTACAATGGTATGATAACAAGGAAGAGATTCCAAGTTAGGAGTTTACAGTGGCCGGTTTATGAGAAGGGCTAGTCCAAAATCCATGTGCTTCCTCCTTACCTGTTAGAACAGTGCATTTTGGGACATTTTAAAGCACATAGTCCACTTCTTTGGGTCCTTAAACTAATACTTATGACAGGCTCACAGGCTCAAGGTTGGCAGGCATTGCCACCAGGCGTACTGTTGTGTTAATGTGGATGAAATGCATCTGCAGTGTGTAGATGGTTGATTCAGAGGTCTAATTCTGTTCTCATGAATAGCTGCTTTAAGCTTCCCTGCCCTTTTTGTCCTATGTTACATAGTTGACTGGAGAAAAATATTATTATTATTTGATGGCTCAATTTAAAGAGCCACACTAAACCAACTAAACTCAACCTCCACACTCACACCCACCATTCAGTGTCTGGCACTAATCCTTTAAATAACGTGTCAGAGGAATACTGTTTTGTGGGTGTGTTAAAACTAGTCATGCTGTTATGTCCAAACAACGGTAGGATCCTTTTCAGACAAAAAAACACATGAGGGCTTAAAGTTGAGCTGCCCTGTAGAAGCTCTCCTCTCCCTTCCTCTGCCTATCCCCATTGGAATAATTAGATGGATGGTGCTTTTCTTCTATGATTTATCTGTGTTTTCAATGACATAACTCCCATGAAGAGATGGGCTATAAAAAATTCCCACAGTCTTTTCCTTCTTTGCTGTTCCTAAAAGACTAAGAACCTTGAGGAATTATGTATAAAAAGCTGTAACTCTCCATTTGATCATTTTTAGAGTTAGTAATTTATAGCCCAAAGAATTATATAAGGTGACACTGTTTAATATCGAGACAGATAATTCAAGATCGTGGGAAACATGAGTTGTTATCAGTACACAGCAAAGGTCATCTATTGGTTATGAGTCGTCATCTTAAAATTGATCTTTTCCTACAAAAGAAAGAATATTATTATCAGCAGGCCCCTTAGAATGCTTATCATTATTATTATTTAGTATTGGATGTCATAGTATTTTTCTTTTTGTTATTCTCATGTACCTAAAACAATAAGAAAAGCAGATGAGATAAAAACAACTAACAATATTATGTATGTGTTTATGCAAATGAACATGGCTTAAGTAAACATTTTATGACAGTTAAATTAGTCCTATGAATAATAACATGTATACACTGAGTAGTCTCAATAATAAAATGTTGAAATTTCAAATTAAATTGATTTAGGGACCAAAGCATACTTTTATAATAAAATCATTTTTCAGGGCTCAACAGCTATACCTACTCTCTTTTTTTTGCTCTTTACATTTAAAATCAAAATACATGTATATGTGTATATATATTTAAGTAAAATAATGCTTATTACAGAAAATTTGGAAAACTTTTACCTGTAATCTTGTCAGATAATTATCTCTGATAATTATAACATTTTGGTATCAAAATCTGTATCAGTTCAACAGTGTTTTACTATTTGCTTATCCTCCTACCATATGTTGATATTTTATACACTTTATTATTTCTTTATTATTTAGTGACATGATTTTAAAGCTTAAATGAACATATCACAATTTATTTAACAAAATTGCTATTGTTGTACATTTAGATTTGGTTCAATTTTTTTCTTTTTATAGTAACATTCAGCAGAATACCATTGAACACAAAATTTTTGCATGCATCTTGATTATTTCCTTAGAATAAATCCCTAAATCTAAGGTTACTGGGCCCAGAGTTATAGTCACCTTAATTTTAATAGGTGAAGTTATTTAAAAATTATTCTGAAGTCTATTGTTTCAGTTTCTATATATGAGAAATGAATTCCCTAATAAAATAATCTTCTTTTTTAAATGGGAAAGATAATTTTGGCTTATTTAATAAATGAGACTTTATCAGTTGTTGTGTATATGTGATTTTGTAAGTATTGCAAATGTATTTGGGGAACAAAATGGCTTGGAGACTCCTCCTGCCATGAATGCCCCATTGTTCCCTTCACAGCAATCCTCCTACAGCTATATGCTTGATATCATGACTCCTGTCATTTGGGCAGGTGTCTGGAGGGTGGAGGTAGAGACTAAGACCTTAGAAATATGGTATGGTGATGAGACATAGATTAGGAATTAATAATTAATACCAAATCAGGCAAGAAGGAATTAAGTAAATGGTAAGAACTGAGGCTGGTCTGAGGCAGGTCTGAGAAGCAGAGTAGATACTTTATTTTAATGAACGCTAACCAGCTGGCTTAGTGAAAATCTCCTTTTGATGTGCCAAAACACAATGGCTGTGCAAACATTTGGTAAAACATACTTGGGTGTGGATACAGTTTAGTCATTAAGACATGACCTTGGAACAGACTGCATGGCTGTATTCCTCCTCAGTCATTTACAACACACACACATACACAAGTGTACATAAGTGTAGCTGTGTGATTCAATTAACTATTAAAAATTCTTATTTTAGAAGTAGTAGCGTTTGAGTGCAAATGTAACCAATCCACAGGTAGTGGACAAGAAACAATTAGCGGCTTTTCTAGGTTGAGCCTAGCCAGAAGCTCTAAAAGCTATTTTGTGCTTGCACTGTCTTGTGGGAGAAGGGGCAACTTTCTTTAAAAGGGATAAAGGACCAGCTTACCAAGAAAGTTGACTCTTGTTACCTTGGACAGTCTTCCTAGTGGTTAAACATCCCTTGGAGACTATTTTCTTCCATTTAAAATCAAATAGTAGAAATAAATCCATCTTCCCTAGTTAAAGCAGAAATCAGAAGGATAATTGAAATCTTGTGAGTCATAGTTTATCAGAAAAATGTTATGGTCTGGGATGAGCCCAGGCAGGGAGAGGCAATGGTGTTAGGACCAAACAAGTGCAATCACTCTTGTCACTGACTCTTGTCCTTTGGTCAGGATTGGATCTTTTAGAGCAGTAGTTTCCTCATTCTGGCATCAGCCACAACTGGGGCATTAACATCTACTAAGTCAGAATCTTTGGGAATGATGCTTAAGACTCTATCTTTTTTAAAAAGCTTTTAAACTCAGCCAGGTTAGGAGCTGTTGTCTTGGAGCTTTATGGTTTTCAAATTGTGAGACCAGTGACTGACCATTTGGCCTTGTGAGGGTTTCTTAAAACAACAGTTTCTAAAGCGAGGATGTTGGAAGAAAACATTAGAAATATTTATATATTAAAAATATTATCCTTTAAAATGTACTTTTTAAATGTTTTATGAAATGCATAATATATGAGGACATATATAATTTATAAATAAATATATATATAGTGATATTTGTGCTCAAAATGTTTTACTGGGGGGCGCGAAAGAAAAAAATATGTTTTACTGATAGGGTTGAGCAGTCAAAAAAAAAAAAAGTTTTGGAACCACTACCTTAGAGGGCTGGGAAAATGAAAACTTATCCTTAAGAAGCAGGTATCTAAAAAGAATGTTTGGCTTTCAGAAGCAGATATAATGGGCTTTTAGAATTATTGGGGTCTTAGAAAATAACCAATCCAGATAGGACAAGGGTAAAATTCCTGAACAGAAATAGTGGCTCTAACCACTGCTGGCTAGAGAGGCAGCTTGATGTAGCCAAAAGAGAACAAATAGGCTTAGGAGTAAGATCTAACCTAAACTTTGAGTTCTGCCACTTCATAGCTATGTTTCCTCAGTCTCTCAGTCCCAGTTTTCCAATCTGTAAATTAGGGATAGAAATACTAAAGTTGCAGGAATACTTTGAGGATTAAGTGAGATGATGAATGCACTTAACTGAGTTCAGCACATAGCAGTGCACAGTAAGATGGTAGCTCTTGTTATTAACAGCCATTGTTGTTTAGTGGTACCATTTATAAGAGGTGGTATAAAGTAGTGGTACGGGCTCTGAAGTTGATTTACTTGAGTTGGAGTCCTGGCATTAACTGTATTAAATTGGGCTAGCTAAAGGTAATAATAATAATAGTACGTATCTCTTGGGATTGTTGTGAGGTTTTAAAGAGATAACATATGTAGAGCAGGTAGTATGATGTCTGATATGCTTAATAAATATTAGCTGCTGTCATCATCATCATAATCACCATCACCATCATCATTGTACCAGTTGTTGTCTTTGCTTTTAGTGTGAGGGGGTAAGTGATAATTAAATAATTGTAGACACATGTTAATAATTCTATTACTGAAGTAATAGATATTTAGAATATTCTATTACTGAAGTAAAATGGCCAGGAAATTCACTGGTATGGTTCCCTGTTAGCATCAGTTCTTAAACTTTTGTGTACACTAAAATCATCTGTGAGCCTTCTGAAGAACACAGCTGAGTCTCCCTTCAGACTTCCTGAATCAGAAGTTTTAAGGTGGAGCTCAGGCAGCTGGGGTTTTTCGTGAGACAAATGGGTGACTCTGATACATAACAAAGATGAGAACCACTGATTATAATGTCCTCTTAATAGATTTAGTTCTCAATTACTTCAACTTTTCCCAAGCCCAAGAAGCTCATTCAGATAGTATTATTTTAGAAATATATGATCCAATTGACCATCTGGCTATTACTTGGTGACTACATAGGATAGGTTGTATTTTTAGTTCAGATGGCTTAGACCACTGGTTGAGAGTTTTAAAATGCTTTTCTTTCATCTGGAGGTTATGTTTTGCTTTTTGTTTTTGCTTACCACTATCTTAATACATACTTTACTGTTTAGGATAAATGAACATTTTTATAGTCAGAAGTAGAAAGGAATTTAGAGTAACTAGTCCAATGTCCAGGTTAAGAGGCTATACATTTCTCTCTGTCTAGTTAGTAGCAAAGCTAAGATTAAAATTCAGTTTCTTGATTTCTGGGTTTGTCCTCTTTCCAGTACAACATGCTGCCTCCACTATTTTAATGACTTCATTTGGCACTGAAAAAAGGCAGTGTGTTCACCTTTTAGAACTCTGTTTCTTTCAAGTCACTAAAAGCATCATTTAGAAAATTATCTCTCCTAAATCTTTAGAAGTATGAAAGGACTAGTGTTTTCAAAATGAAAAGAGTGTTCTTAATGAAAAACTAATATGAAGTTTTCTTTTATTAATTGTCCTCAATTTTAAGCTTCATTGTTAAATGGAAATGATGGAATATTACTTCCCATTATCACTTCAACCCAGTTGAAATGATCAATATGCTTAAAATATCTACTGAATTATCCTGATACTTAAAAGTAACTACATCACAGAAAACTTTTGACTTATTAGCATTTATCTATTTGGAGTAACTCTTCTCTATAGTGGAAGACAAAGCTAACACGATAACAATTAACCTGTGTTAGTTACTGTTAGTCTGTTCTCTTCTTACTAGCCCAAAATGTAGTATGCTGTTTTTTCTTCAAAAATTATAAAATACTTTAAGCATATAGAGAAAGTATAGAAAATAATATATACCCACTGTCCCATTTTAACAAGTCTTAGCATTTTACCATATTTCTTTTAGATCTTTTTGCTTCTTTTTTCGAATAGGAGTACCAAAAAGTAAGACACAATTGAAATACCCTGAGAATCCCTCCTTAGTCCTTCTGTGATAACCACTATCAGAAATTTGCTGTTTATCATTCTCATATCTGGTTTTTGTTTTGTTTGGGGTCTTTGTATGCCTATTTTATTCTCTTTTATTATATGGGTTATGTATCCACAAATAATATGTTGGATTGTTTATTGAATTCAAAACTTTATATAAATGTTCTACTTTACCTATAGGCTGCAAATTACTTTTCTTTTTTGCTTAACATAAAGGATTTATGCTTTTAAAAGATTTATTCATGTTGATAGTTATAGCCCTAGTACATTTATTTAAACTGCTGTATAGTGTTCCACTGTTTAAATATACCATGATTTATTTATTTACCTTCTGTTAGTGGACATTTAGGGTTTTTACTTGATGTGTTTCTTTGTACACATATGTGAGAGCTTTTCTATGGTATAAACCAAGAAGTGGAATGTGTCTTCAACTTTGTTAGCTACTGTATTGCTAAATTGATTAGTTATACAAATTATAGTGTATGAGTTCCTATTTTTTCCACCTCTTCAGTATTACTGGGTATTATCAGACTTCTTGATTTTTGCCAATATGATGGTATCTCATCATTGTTTGAATTTATATTTATCTGATTACTAGTGAGTTTTAACATCTCTTATTCTTCTAAATCCTAGCTTTTTTTCTATGAAAAGCTTTGCTTTTCATATTTAAATCTTTAGACTTCCTGGAATTGATTGCTGTGTGTGTGTGTGTGTGTGTGTATAGTATGAGTCCGTCTGTCCGTCCTTCCTTCCTTCCTTCCTTCCTCCCTCTCTTTCTCCCTTCCTTCCCCTCCCCTCCCCTCCCTTCCCTTCTCCTCCCCTTCCCTTCCCTTCCCTCCCCTTCCCTTCCCTTCTTGTCTTTTCTTTCTTTTTGAGACCAGGTCTCTCTCTGTCATCCAGGCTGGAATGTAGTGGCATGGTCCTAGCTCACTACAACCTCAAACTCCTGGGCTTAAGTGATCCTCCTGCCTCCCAAAGGGGAGCCACCCACAAATACTTTGTTTCATTTTATCATTGTGACATGTGTAATAGGATTATGTGTCATGGGCTTGGCAATGCAATTAAAGGAAGTAGAAGTTGCCAAATGCTATGGTTTGGATATGGATTGTTTGTCCCACCAAAATTCATGTTGAAATTTGATCTCCAACATGGAGGTTTTGGGAGGTGGGGCCTAGTGGAAGGTGTTTGGATCATGGGGGAAGATCCTTCATAAAACACTTGGAGCCATTCTCACAGTAGTGAGTGAGTTCTCACTCTGGCAAGACTGGATTAGTTCTGGTGAAAATGGATTAGTTCCCTTGAGAGTTGGGTTCTTATAATGCCATGACACCCCTTGGGTTTTACCTCTTCACACATGGCTGCTTCCCCTTTGACCTTTTCTACCATGTTATGATGCAGCACGAAAGCCCTCACCAAAAGCCAGGACTGGGCCCTTGAACTTCTCAGCCTGTAGAACCACGAGCTAAATAAACCTCTTTTCTTTATAAATTACACAGCCTCAGGTAATCTGTTATAACAACACAAAACAGAATAAGACACCAAATACGGGAGAGACTGGCATAACTGATCGATATATCATGAAAGATTCAGGTACTGATATATGTCAAAATTCTCTAGCTAATATTCAAAGATATCTGTCTCACTTACAGTCATATTTAATTTAAGAAAATAAAAACAAATGCAGAAAGCAGAAAACATCCTGGTATTCTTTCATGTACCTTGGAATTATCTTGTTCATCCCAAAAGTGAAGAAGATCAGCAAGTTTTATACCAAATGGAGTTGCCACTTGATGCCATGCACCATGCTGTTTGTAAGAAGTGATTTGGAAGTTTATGAAGAGGAGAAGTCTCAAACATTGATTGTAACACTGCATAATAAAGTAGAATGTAGTTGTATGGATAAATATGTGGTGCTGTTGATTAGTAAAACATTTTTATGTACATCTAATATGTTGTTCTTTTTTGGGAAAAAAAACCCTTGCATTATATTGATGGTGACAATTGATAGCATTTTATAATTAAAGAATTTAAAATGCCTCTTGCCTAGGTATGGATCAAGATGCTCTGTCTGTTGTTACCATTGCTTTTTCTTAGGGAGTTCTGTTGTATTCTAGTCTAAGCTGGGATCAAGAGAACTCCATGAAAGGGATATAGGTATTATCTTTATTTTACAACAGAGGAGAGACTATAAAAAGAACTGGATTAGATTTGAGAAAGCCCAGCTTGGACTGTTAATGCCTGACCTAACCGAGGCTTTTGGAAACGTATAAAAGTGATTATTCTTGAGGCTCTCAGAGCAAGATCATACCTTTGTGGGTTGGCTTCCATCATGACAGTGGAAAATCTCAAAGTCATCTTGGAATACGTAGTTCCTGGGACTGAAAATAAGGACTTGGGGGAGCCTTAGACTGAGGACAAGGGGAAAACTCTTCTCTCACTGGATCTTTCGGAGTTTTGCCTGGGTAGGCTGTGCTGCATAGACATGCCAGTTACACTACCAGTGGTGGAGGTGCGACAATGTTTGACACATGAATGCAGGTTGAAATCTATGCATGGAGGGTCCCCAGTGTTGGCACCTGGTCCTGTGGGCTCTGAGAGGAGCCACATCATATAAGTGGTTGTAAATTACTCTTATGCCAGTGATTCAAATATTAATGTGTGTAAATATTACCTGGGGAGTCTGTAATATATGCAGATACCTGACCCATTTCCAGAAATTCTAATTAATTCTTAAGTGGAGTCCTTAATCTTCTTTGTAAGAAACACCCCAGATAATTCTAATTAAGTCATATTTTAGGAGATAGATCATCTTATGTTGTTTCCAGGTGGTTACTGTTGAACCTTTGTGGAAGCTTATTATAGGTGGTCTTCTGCAGGGACACATTACTAGAAGGGCCTGTTTTGTGCTTAAAAAGGTGTGGCAAAAGGAAAGGAGATGCCTCACCCCATAGCGAGAGCAGTGGGAGCAGTGGTGACCGAGCTGAAGAAAGCCATGCTCCGGAGAGTGGCTAACTCATTTAGGGACATTGTGAGAGGCAGCAGCCCGAGGCAGGTTTCTCGGAAGGTGGCAAAATTGAAGTCTACCAAGGATTTTCAAGGGAATAAATAAGAAGAAATAATTTTTTAGTCAAGGATTCAGACAATTTAGAACAAAAGAGCTCAAGAGCACAGAGTGGCTTCCACAAGAAGGAAAGACTAACCTTTCTCCCACTCCATCCCCAGATGTCAAGTAGCAGGTAAAGACTGACTTCAGTTTCCCTCAAGGGTGACAAACAGAAAGAGAAGACACTGCTGCTCTTGGGAACTGTTCTTATCAACTAGGGCTTCCTCGGCAGCTGCCAGTTGTGCTGGTGGTCTTGGGGACTTTCTCCTGTTTATGTGTTTGGTGACTAGCCCACCCCACCGCCCAGCCCTCCTCAAACACCCTCAAGCAGCACAGTGACTGGAAACCTCGGCTTCGCCTCTAGAGGGCGCGTGAGTCTCTACCAAATCCCTGAGCGGCCTCCCTGGTTTGGATTCCACTTACCTTACAAGAAATTCCTTTTTTAAGGTTGAACAAGAAAGGCAGGGCTGTGGAGTCCTAATTAGTGTCCTGCACTCTCTGTCTTCTTCAGTGCCAGGCTCAGGGCAAGATTCCCTCTCTCTCCCTTGGCTCAGGAAATATTCTTAAATTTTCCACAGGTACTCCCTTCCGAGTGCTCACCGGGAGCCTCCCACACCTGCAGGGTGTTGATGGTGGAGTCCATCACTTTCCCCTGGCAGGCTCCATTCTTAGGGGTCTAGTGGTCTTGGTAACAAGTAATTACCTCCTTCCATGTTGCCCCAAGTAGGGTACAGGACCTTAGGGGTTGACTGGGCTCAGAGGTATTGCTGTAGAGATGGATCCCAGAGCATCCTAGGGTAGATTTGCAAACTAAACCTTGAAAATTGCTCCCAGGAAGCACTAATAATGTCCATTTCCAGGCAAGAATAAGTAAAAAGTTGTTCTTTTATGTCAACCCAAATAAAGGCAGTTTTGACCTTTTTGTCCTCAACAGATTGTTTGCTTGAAGTAAGAAATGTTCACATGGAATAGCTGTCATTAATATGGGTGACCTAAAGGTTAATATAGCCCAGGGAATGCTTTTCATTGTTCTGTATTGTTTGTTTCCCTTTTGTGAGATTCTGTGGCCAAGGGAACTGCATACTTCCAGCATGCGGTCCAGTAGCACATTACTAATTGCATACTTTAAAATACAGATTTATGTTGGTTTGTTTGGTCATACCAGGAGAGAAACCAGTATAGGGGGGTATAAAGCGTCAAGGTTATAAACTTCATGGAGCTGGCAGGCAAATGAGGAATTTTTATTAATTCTTTAAATGCAAATGGTCCAGTAATGTCTTCACTTGTCCCACCCCCTGCAGCGTTCCAGGTAGGAAGGGATTGAAGCTTGCTCAGTTGGGGGCCAAGTGGAGAAAAAAATCTGATTATTCAGAGGCTCTCTGATGTCAAATAGTACAGCTGAATATAAAAGACGCTCCTTCTCCCCCACCTTTCCTAAAAGAACATGTATTCTTAAAAGAAATACAGATACAAAATAGAAGAATCCTCTTATTTGTCCCCCTAACAGGACACATTTTAGAATGTAAGCAGCAAGTACCTTGGCAGGCACCCAGCATATCAGGTAAATTGTTAACTATCTGACTATTCTTTTACAACACCAAAATTGAGTGCGATAGTAAAGCAAAACCTCTTTATTTTAAACCAGTAGTTCACAGTCCTGTTTTAGATGCACCTAAATACTCCTTCCCAAGAACTTTTGAAAGTGTGATTTTCTTTTTATTTATTTTTTAACAACAGGAGCAAAAGTCCAGACCTAGAATGACAAATCAACATGTATCAATCACCTTCACATTCTGGTTAAGGGCATATTGTGTGAGCATGAAAAAAAGAAGCTAAATCTGTCTTCTTGTGATCAAATCAGCATGGGCCAAACTTTTCACATGTTAACACATTACCTATAGCCATTCTTGACCTGTGTTTTTGTATATAATGTATACAGTAAAGGTTTGATGGTTAAAGAAGGAGGAGATTGCTTTACACTAGTGGTTCTCAATGGACTAGTCTCTGTGGACTGAGAACTCCCGAGGAACTGGGGAATTAGAGATAGGGTTCTCCAATCTGCATGTGAGCACTGACTGTAGACTCAGTAAATAACATGTCTTGCATTTATATGTGCTCTGTGAGGTCAGGCATTATATTGGTTTTTACTCATTTTTGTATCTTCAGCGCCTACTTTGTGCATTCTATAAATAAATGAGTAAAGGAAATAACAAATATGATTTTCTTAATATCTGTAAGTGCTATTGTAATAAATAAAACACAAGTTTATTTAAAAAGTATTACTGTAGTCATATTTTGTCATATTTTAAAAATTATGGTAACATATACATAATATAAAATTTACCATTTCAATCTTTTTAAGTGTACAGTTATGGGGCATTAGTCATAATGGTTCTTAATAGATTCTAAGAGTACAAATACTACCCTGGAGGGAGGGGGGCATGGGCAATATACGTAACCGTAATATTTGTACCCCCATAATATGCTGAAATAAAAAAAAAACAAAAACCAAATACTACCCTGGGTGGCCCTCAAAATTTTTTATGCTAAGGATCATCAGACCTGCAAAGCTAGGAAACCACTTGTATTCAATTTCCCTGACAGGAGTGCATTCAATTTGGGATGTTTCATGATTAGGCAAAGCACTAGAAAGTTCTCCTTTGTATTGAGTTGAAACCTGTCTCCCTGTATTTTCCTAGTGGTCTTGTTGATTCTAGTTCAAAGAAACAGAATCAGTACATTATGCTTTCCTCCAAGTGACAGCCCTTATCAGCGGCCTGCTTTTCATTTTTTTCTTTAAAGCCACTATTATAAACTAGAATCTTGGTCAAATCTACCTAAAATTTCTCCTATTGAAATTTAAAATGGAAGAATTGAAAAATTCTGCTGCTTTCTATAAATTCTGAGCCTAAAAAGATACGGGTAGGGTAGTTGTAAACAAATGCAGGGTAATTCAGGAGACTGAACCAAAAGTTGGAAGCCTTCTATAGTGTGCAATGCCTTCAGCATGTGTTTTATTGTCAGAAACTCAATTACCAGAGGTAGGAAAAATATATTAACAGGAAACAAGGAGATATAGTCTTGAATGGGGAGCTGTGGCCCTCTCTCATGCCCTCTGTCTGTAGACACTTCTTGCTTCCTTCCTACCCAGGTGCGATTAGTGTCTTCTTTACAACTTCAACTATGTGATAGGCCCTCCCTCCTCTCCAGGGTGTTCAGCTATGAAAGAATTCAGTGGTTGAATAGGCTGGGTAAGCCTTACTAGCATCCAAAAGACTAGGCCCCAGGGGTACAGCCCAGGCCTTTGCTTCCACAGGAAAGGCCTTACCCAAGGCAGTGCCTTATTCCTCTCGGGTCAGTCAGTCCCAGTGAAGCACATACTGGGCCACCTTTGACCTCTCTGCTTTTCTCCAATCAGCCCAGCATGGAGTAGACTTGAAGTTCTCCCCCACAATCCTACGTGTGCTTTAGCCAACTTTAAAAAACATGCTTTGAACACAAAGCTATAACTATAATTTCTTTTCCTTCCCTTTTTTTCCCTTTCTCCTCTTTTCCTTTCATTAGATACTTGGAGTATTAAAAAACAAAACCCAACTATTCTTTCTTTCTCCTGTCTATTGTCTTCTCCTGTCGTTCCCTTTTCTCTCCACCATTCTGCCTGGTGTCCCATGGACCACTGATCTCCTTCTGTGATTTGTTTGCCAACAATATAATCTTTCTGAATTATCCATCTTAATCAAAAGTGAATATCAGTGTTCAACCAGAATACTGGCTTTATGTTTTGAAGAAGAATTATTATCCTCAGAACACAGTGGGCCTAGTGCTAGGTCACCCTCTAATGAATGCCAAAGGAAGGTTGACTACTGAGTGAGAGACAAAATAACAAAACAAGCTAGTTGGAGCTGCCAGTCCATACTTGGCTGCCTCTTGTGTTTCCCTGATTATCAGAGCCAAAATTAGCTATGAGTGGGAGACCATGCTTTCTTTTTCCAACTCCTACCCCTTGTTGACTCACATGGGCATTTCAAAAGGATCCCCAAGTCCAAAATAATTTGCAATGAATACAAACACTTCATTTCTAATTTTGATCTTTTATTAAAGTCTGCAAAGGAATTTTGTATTTGATAGTTAAATAAAGTATATGGGAACCAATATCTAAATTTGACTTTTTGACTTGCTTCCAGAAGTCGCTTCTTAGACAAGATCTTGAACGTTTAGCTCCTTGGTAGTTATTTCCACAAGTAATCCTTTGGCAAAACATACTCATACCATGGTATGGAATCAAAAGGAATTACTTTTGCCTGACTTTCTTTTTTTTTCATCTCAAAAAACCATTTCTGCTCATTCAGAATGTATCAGTATCCTAGTAATTCTTTTGGGGCTTGTTCTAAGAATTACCTGAAAGAATTCATGAAAGCCAACAAGCTCTAGCTATGACACCAGAGTTTAATTTAGCTAAACCAACCCAATTAGGCCATCAGTGCTAAGGGTAGTACAGGCCTTCCATAGTAATAACTGATTTACCCCCTTTTCTCTAGGACAGGAAATACTCTTGTCATTTCTTAACAACAAAGAAAAATTTCTGATTCCTCTTAACAGAAAATAGGAAATTCTGTTGGTCATTATCCTGTGGTGATCACCTAAATACATATCTAATGTTAGGTCCCAGAGAATTCTAGGATTGCAAGAAACACCTCAGGGTATATGGTCCGTTTCCATAACAGCCCTTTATACCCACCTTAAAGAGTCTGAGTCTGCTTTTGGACATCTCCTCACTATGTTAAGTGATCTTTTCTCTACAGGAGTTGATAGTGTTAATCTCCTCTCTTGGGAACAAAAACATTCCTCTCCTCTCTGAAAGCACTTGAAGAGTATGCACAGTACATTATGTACATTTGATGTCCTTTGCGTATAGAGGGGACCTATACTGACCTGCATTAATAGACCACATCCTTCTGTTCAAAAACAGAAGGCATGAGGTGGGGGTGAGAGAGGAGAAGAAGAGGAGGAGGAAAAGGAGAGGGAAGAAGAGGAGAAGAAAGAAAAAAATTGTTATAGACAAAAGGAGACTTGAAAGCCGTATGAGCTAACTGCAATTTATGGACCTGGTTTAGATCCTAATTTGAGCAAAATAATTGTAAAAAGATACTTTTGAGACAATTGGGAAATTTGCACATGGACTGGGTACTAACTAGATGATATTAAGAAATGATTGTTAGTTTTGTTAGATATCATTGTTTGGAGTAATGTTAACAAAGTTCTGTATAGATTCTGAAGTATTTATAGTTGAAATGATAATATATTTGGTATTTACTTTAAAATATTTCCTAAAACTAAGATAAAATAAGATTAGATATGTGCTAATTATTGAAACTGTAAGGCCAGCTGCAGTGGCTCACACCTGTAATCCTAGTACTCTGGGAGGCTGAGGCAGGAGGATCCCTTGAGCTCAGGAGTTCGAGACCAGCCTGAGCTAGAGTGAGACCCTATCTCTACTAAAAATAGAAAAATTAGCCAGATATAGTGGTGCATGCTTATAGTCCCAGCTACTCACTTGAGCCCAGGAGTTTGAGGTTGCCGTGAGCTGGCTGATGCCATGGCACTCTATCCTGGGCAACAGAATGAAGCTCTGTCTCCAAAAAAAAAAAAGGAAACTATATACAGTGAATTGAGATTCATTAGATTACTTGCTCTAATTTTGTATATGCTTGAAAATTTCCCAAAATACAGTTTTTTTGGGTTTTAAAAAAGTTTTTTGGCTTTTTTTCTGTGACCTTTCTAGAGAGTATTGGTTTTTTTGAGAGAGAAAGAGCACATCCTTAATTTTTTCCGCTATTAATTTGCTCTTATTATTCTAGTAGCAGAGAAGAAATATTATCTAATCCAGGTCTTGCCTTTACTGTCTTTATTATTTATATTTTTAGAGACAAGTTCTCACTCTGATGCCCAGGCTAGAGTGCAGTGGTATGATCATAGCTCACTACCACCTCTAACTCCTGGGCTCAAGTGATCCTCCTGCCTCAGCCTCCCAAGTAGCTAGGACTACAGTTCTGCACCACCATGATCTGGCTAATTAAAAAAAATATTGTAGAGACAGGATCTTGCTATGTTGCCCAGGCTGGTCTCAAACTCCTGGGCTCAAACTATGCTCCTGCTGTGGCCTCCCAAAGTGCTGGGCTTATAGGCGTGAGCCACTGCCCTATATTACTTTTAATAATGATAAAGGAATCAAAAGTTAATCAGTAAGTTAAATGACTACAATGGCTGGTTATTTCTGGTTTCTTTTTTTTAGTGCTAGCTACTGTATTTCAGGTGCTTTATAAATATTTAATTAATAACTCTGTAGAGGAGGTTTATTGTTCTCTTTTTACAGTTCAGGAAACTGAGGTTCCAAGAGGTTACGGTAACTAGTGCAAGATTAATAGAGCTAGCAGGTAGCAAAGCCTGAGATTTGGACACAGATCTTTCTGATTCCCAAACCCACACTCTTTGTACTACCATTCTATCTCTTATTGTGTTTGTAGTTTGGGGCCTTGCTAACTATTGGCAGCCAAGTCACCTCTCTGATTAAAAGTGATTCTTTTAAAATGTAAATGAGAGTGTGTCATTCCTTTGCTGAAAATCTTCCAAAGAGTTTCCATCTGACATAGAGCAAAATTCAAAATATTTACAGTCTGCATGTTCCCCTCTGTCCCTGCCACATCATTCCCCCTTGTCTCTTACCACTTCACCCTTGCTGGCCTCTTAAGTACTTTTCCTTAAATGTCCAGAGCATCCTGTGTAGGCCCTTCACTTGGTGTTCCCTCTGCCTGAAATGTTCTTTCCCCAGATATTGCATTGTTCAATTTCTTCTCCCTACCCTTATTTCCTCAGTCTTTGCTCAAATGCCTTCTTAATCAGAGAGGACTTCCCTGACCATCTATATAAAATAACACTCCCACCAAAGTTTTCTTTTTTTTCCCCCTCCTTACCTTTCTTTCTTTCTTTTTTTTTTTTTTCATGGCACTTATCACTACCCAACATTATTATGTACTTATTTATCTATTTCCCTTCAGTAGAATGTAAACTGAGGGAGGATGGGGGCTTTTTCTGTTTCTTTGCTGCTGTATCCCTAGCACCTAGAACAGTGCCTGGCACATGGTAGTTGCTCAGTAATATTTGTTGAATTACTGAATGACTCTTGACCTCGTCAGTGTAGTGATATGAATCACCTGGTTACATACATCATGCCCAGACTGGGCAATCTATGGGACTAAAATGGAATCGTTGATAAATGTCTGCAGTCCCCTCTGTGATGTGGGCATTGTGGAAAGATTTGTATTCTGAATCTATTATTTCCTAGCTGCCTAACTGTGAGCAAGTTTCTCAACTCTCTTTAGTCTTAGCTTTGTCATATGTAAAATGGAGATAATAATTATTAGATAATTACATAATTATCAGATAATTATGTGGAATATGGAGCAAGTTATCCAGTTCAAACTTACTTTTAAAGGTAAATTACAAGTTCCCCTCAGCTCCATAAACTTTCTTTGCTTTCACAATTCCAGACATCTGATCACGTAGCCAAGAGCTCTGAAAGGCCTTTGGCTGGAAACTAAGGATTTATTAAAGCCAGTGTTCTCTCTCTCTCTTGTTTGAGCATGTAGATGACATAGAATAACCTCTCTGATTTATTGAATTAGTTTTTCCACTGTTCTTTATGCCTCCAGACAATCACTTCCAAATTTGATAAAAATCACTTCATAATGGGGACTAGATTGTACCAAAATGACAGTGGTCTCTGCTGGATCTGTCACATTCTCTCTTTCTTTTAAACTCAAAATCTCCAGTATGCCAAACGTTTGCACAAAGATTTATTGTTGTTATAATGTTCTAGGACTTAATAAATTAGCTGTTGTTATGAGATAACCTCAAAACATTAAGAGATCCTGGCTAGGAGTTAAAAAAAATTTTTTTTAATGGAACAAAAATATGGACATATTGGTAAAAAAATTTTTTTAATCCCATGTAGTATTTTTTTCAGGCTTAAGTGGAAAGTGGTGTAACCACAGGAATGTACATTAACAAAAGCAATAAGCTAATTAAATAACACACAAATGTTGTATTGTCTGGGTATTAATGCTTGAAGGTCATGTCTTAGTTTACAATGGCAAAGGGAATTTATTAAGGGAGGATTATTTGACAGGACTCTTTTTGTACTATAAGTTATATGCAGGTTAAGATAATCAAGAATTCTTTTTTTTCTTATGAGTGGAACCACAAATTTGAGAAATCTCTGCAACATATTCTTCTTTGTTATTATGTTATGGTGTTTAGCTTATAGGATCTTGGGGAAAAAAAAAGAAAAAAAGAAGAAGAAGAAAGGAGGCACACACTCATTGGGCATTCAGCTGGAGGTTAATGTTCTAGTAGTTGGCTTGGAAAGGGAGACTCAAACTTGTCCTAGTTTCTGGGGTTTAATACCTAACAGAGCAGTGAGCAAATGAGCACCGAGCCATTTGTGCACCCTTCCCCTGCCATCTTTAAACAAACAACGTAGCAGTCCAAAGGCACCAAGGTGGGTCTGGCACTGGAGCTGAGTTTCCTGATGGCTTTCCTCTCTGTCTTGGCAGGTGGTCTGTGTTTATAGTCCAAGCAACAGACATGAGGTAATGAAGGAAAGAAGGTAAGCACAGAATAATGGCCATAACCACGAAGGTATTGTTTACTCTGAGCTTTCTGGAGAACAGAGGAAGGATGGAGGAATCAGCTGCCCTGTGTCTGCCTCAGGTCCATCTGTGGCCCAGGCTTGCCCCATTTGAGGTCCACAGCCACCCAGTATTGCGCCAGAGGGCAGTGAGGGCTGCGAAAAGCATGTGGCGCAATCACCCTTTCAGGGATTCCTGTTAAAACTAGTGATGGTAGCTGAGTGCCAGGAACTCCTTGGTGTTGGGCATAAAGAAGATGCTCAGTAAATATTTGAAGCAACTTGACCCTTCCACAGGCTCTAGTCATGGACTGTATTCCTTTTCTAATATAACCCAGTGTACAGTAGGTCTGTACTGGGAGAACTGAGAGACACTCAGGGCTGCTTTTGCTACTACATCCCCATTTCATCTGGAAGTGATAGTAGGGATGGGAGTCATGTAGGAAAGGCCAAGAACACATTCAAGGACATGCAGCCACAAGAGAGTCAGTGGGCCCATGTTCTACCTCGGAGACCCAAAGGACAGTTTTGAGTGTGACTATGGTACGCTCCTTTGGCTAGCTTCCTCTGCTATAGTGTTTTAGGGCCTTACGCAAGTTTAATTCAAAAAGGTTTTTGGGAAAGAGCTATGAAATATAATCTATGCCAGCAGTGTGGAAACTCAGTGGAGAAACAGCCATGAACTACCCTTTGACAAAGGTATTGCAGGGTAACTCTAAGATGTTGGTAATTAATTCCCAAGGCAACAAGGGACATCCAAGTGCTTAAGTGCTGTGCCGCTAGGAGGAGCCATGGCTGAGAGTAGCAGCATGGAGCATCAGGCTAGAGACACCAGACTTGTCTGGCCATAGTAACACAGTCCGGTTATCACAAACTCTTAAATAAATCAAATAATGAAATCGTCCAAGAGCATAGTCTGGAGTTAAAGCCATTTCTGAAGAGGCCCAATGTAATGCGAGAACAAGGCATCTCAGAGGGGCTCTGTCAGGCAGGTAGCATAGTTACTCCTAGAGGCAGAGATCACAAAAAGATTCTGTAGCAAAGGTTGCGACTAGAACCTGGCACTGGTGGAATCTGAGAGAGTCCACGTGTCCCTTTACGTGGGAAAAGACTTCCCAGTGAGCAGCCTTGGAAAAGAGGTACCATTGAGTTCAGGGAAACAAATTTTTATAAATGGCAATGACACAGAAGAGTTAGCAGTTTCCAATTTTGCCAAATCCAATCCTTTCTTAACAGTGTAAACCAGGGTTAAAGCAGAATATTTGTTTCCAGATTCTCTTTCATGATTTGAACACCAAGGTCATTACTTCCTAATTTCCAGTTTTATGATTTTCTCCATTTCCCACTAGAAGCAGTCAGCTAAAGAATATTTGGCTAGCAGACAACAGGAAAATACCATGCATAGCAACTGAAGATGTATGTGTAATGGAAAAATATCATGGCCCTATAAAAATCAACAAGGAAAATCTTAGCACAGATCTAATAATGACTTCTCCATTTTAACTACAGCTCATTTCAAGTAATCCTTGTGTTCTAGAAACACCTGTTCATCTTCCCATAGATATGTTGGAAGCCCAGGCTTGAGAATGTAGGAAAAATTTCCAAGCCAAATTATTATGTACTACCAATATTTCATTATGTGAGACATTTGTTGGTGTATTTTCCTTTTAGGCTTCTTGGAAAATGGAGCAGATTGAGCCATACAGTGGATATAGGGACTGCTTTTCAGGATCAGTGCTTGTTCACACCCTCTCCCTGCCTCAACTTCCTGCTGAGGGTCACTAGAGGGGCCAAGTGAGACTTTAGATAGGACCAGTGTTTGCACAAGGTGGAAAATCCCTAATGCCACACCCAAGGGGAGGAGGATGAGAGGAGGGGGAATAGAGCTTATGCCAGCATCTCAGGTGCTATGACCATGCTCTGAGCTCCGTGAGTGTTTAGTGTGCTACGAGGAGTTTGGGAGAATGGACAGGGATTGGGCCAGGGAAGGAGAGCTGCAGGGACTGGGGGACACATCTGAGCAGCAGCCTTGAACTGTGAACCTGGTTTAACCAGCCAGGCTGTGGTTCCCTTATGACCATCTGCAGCCCACTGGTGGAGGTGTTTCCTACATGGCACAAAAGGAAAGGTGATACTTCTACTTCTCCTAAAATGAATGAGTGCTGAAATGGAAGGTAGAGGCAGAGGGGTCAGGATTAGAAAGTTATGTATCAATCTAGGTCAGCCAGGCAAGGAGGAAGCAGGCAAGATAGATGTCAACACCTACCAACAACAGGAACTTACTGTAAGAGAATCCAAGACCCTCTTGAGAAGTTAAGATCTGGGCAAGAGGTCTAACAGTACTAGAATAACTGGCCTTTTTTGCCACCCATCTCTTCTCTCTCAAATCCATTTATATTGCAGTTAGATTTTTCTTCCTAAAACACAACTCTGTATATATCTCACTCCTGCTTAAACAAGTCTGGATGACTCCCTGTTGCTTAAAGGACCAAGTTAGCCAGGTATCTAAGAGCCTCAACAATTTGGCCTTAACCTTTCCAACCTTATAATCAACTGCTCTCCTTCCTAATCCTACTATTCCAGACAGAGTGGTCCTTTTTTATTGTCCAAACAGAATTTGCTTTCCTGCTGGTAACCCAGAGGGGAGGATAGGTCTCATTCTCTCACCTGTCCTATTGTCGGTCATAGAAAACCTGGATTGGTAGACCAAGTTGCCACTTACAGTAGTCACTTCTCTGCTCATATCTTATTTAACATCTCTTATTTAACATATAACATATCTTATTTAACATATAACATATCTTATTTAACATTTGACAGTCTCCTTCTTGAAATACCGCTCTTTCTTATTTCTCTCATGTTCTCTTAATTATTCTCCAACTGCACTTGCAGCTTTTTCTAAATCCTTGCTGGTTTTTCCTCTTCTGATTGACTGGCAGGTGCTGAGGTACCTTAGGGATTGTCCGAGGCCCAGTTCTTTTTTCTACCTACAGTCTTATCCTGGGTCATCTCATCTGTTATATATTATTGACCCACATTCCATCCCCTCTCCCACCTCCTGCATCCAGGGTGTCATCTTGGGCAGAATATACTTCTCCTGCCCTTGACTTGGAACTTGGACATGTAACTTGCTTTGGACAATGATATATTGGCAGAAGTAAAGGTATATCAGGAGCCTGGGGTCTTTCTTAAGGTCTTTCATGCTTCCTGTTGCCCTCCTGAGCCTCTGCCATTGCCATTACCTGGCTGGCCTGCTGATCCCAGGAGGACGAGAGACGTATAGAGTAGAGCTGCCCACCTGACCCACAGAACTGCAGGCAGAATCAGAGACGCCTAACTTGAACCCTGGCCAATCTGCGATGGGAGTGAAACTAAAGTGTTGTTTTCTGCCGCTGAGTGTTGGGAATGGTTATGAGGCAAGAGCAAACCAACATAGCATCTGTTTACTTGTAGCTCCCAAATATAGATCTTTAGCCTTTGACCTTGCTTCTTTTGTGCTCTAGATTTGTATATCCAGCTGACCACTTGGCATCTCCACTCAATGGCTCACAGTCATCTCAAACCCAAACAATCCATGATGGAATTCTTTATTTTCATCCCTAAATATGCTCTTTCCCATCTAAGTAAATTATATCATCATCATTCTAGTTGTTCAAGCTAAAAAACTAGGAGTCATTCTTGCTTCTCTTTTCCTTCATCTTCTCCATTTAATTGATCAGCAAGCCCTGTGGGTTTTTCTACAGAGCACCGCATATGTATATAGCCACTTTTCTCCATCTTCATCCACATACCATCTCTTGTTTGGAAAACTTCAGTGACCTTTTAATTGGCCTTTCTGCTTTTGCTTTGGTCCTTTCTTCAGTCTATCCAGCTGGAGGGATCTTGTATTATGTATTTATTTTTGTAGACAGAGTCTCGCTCTGTTGCTTGGGTTAGAGTGCAGTGGCGTCAAACCTCAAACTCTGGGATCAGCGATCCTCCTGCCTCAACCTCCCAAGTAGCTGGGACTACAGGTGCGTGCCACCTCCCTGGCTAATTTTTCTATTTTTTGTAGAGACGGGTCTCACTATGTTGCTCAGGCT
>VBSM01003169.1:15549459-15583295 GCA_008086735.1 Cheirogaleus medius
TCCTTGCTGCTTCTGTTTTTTTTTTATATATATATTTCTGTTATGTGTGTATTCCAGGCACAGTGTAGAGCTGTGGTCCCCAACCCCTGTTAGGGTCTGGGCCTCAGAGCCCCTTCACACCTCCCCATCCCTTCTCCCCCCAACCCCCTGTCGGTTGAAAAATTGTCTTCCATGAAACTTGGTGGGGGGCACACAGCAGGAGGTGAGTGGCAGGTGAGCAAGGGAAGTTTCATCTGTGTTTACAGCCACTCTCCATCACTGCTTGAGCTCTGCACACCCCCCATGGGAAAACTGTCTTTCATGAAACCGGTCCCTGGTACCTAAAAGGTTAGGGATCACTGATGTAGAGAGTGAGAAGATGACCAAGGATAGAACATTGGAGAACATCCTCTTAGTACAGGCAGTTGGAGGAGCAATAACTTGTGAAGCAGATTATTAAGGATCAGGTAAAGAGGGAGAAGAAAAATCAGTAAAGTGTTATGGAAACCAAAGGATGAGAGAGTTTCAAGCAATTAGTGTCAATCAATGCAGGATGCTCAAGTCGCATAAGAGTGACAATAGGCCAGTAACACTGTCAATGAGGTCACTGGTGACTTTTGTGACAACGGGAGCTGGAAACATACAGGCATTGCTGGTATACTGTACTACTGTGTTTAGATCTCGCTTTCATCTTTTTAACCAATAATCATTAGAGCCGTGGTTCTCAAACCAGCACAAATGTGTGAAGTTTGCAAAAATTCCTTACATCCGTGTGACCTTCCCTCCCCACCCCTCTCCATATGCTCTCCTTGGTTGAGAGTCACTACAATAGAGCATGGAATGTTGCTTTTCTGCAAAAGATATGAATTATCATCTTGGGAAGAATCTCATATTCATTCATTTATTATAAGTTCATCTTCATTCATTGATTCACTTGCTCAACTAACAAATGTTAATAACAATAATTCTAATGTTTATGAAGCATTTGTGGTTTACAAAGTGCACTCACCCCTGAGCCAAACATTTAATGTCCTTCATGCCATGGCCTTCGTCTACTTTTCCAGTGTTTCCTCTCATTATTCTTTTGCATATAGCCCTTATTCTAATCAAATGGGACAATTTCTAGACACACCACAATCTTTCCTATTTCTGTGCCTTTATTAATGTCAGTAGGAAAATCCTTCTTCCCATATCTATCTTTCAAAATTCTATACATCCTTCAAGATCTATCTCAAATGTCACCCCAAAGGTTGTCCCAATTTAACCATTTGGGGTGCCGAGCATGTTCAAGGTAGGAGCTCTGTTGACATCTTTCTTATCAAAGATAGAACTTTTGAATTTGAAATACAATGATACTCAGAAAAGTGGGGTGCAGCTCCCCTCACTCACCACTCCCTTCTACCTCCACGAATAAAGCCATGGCAGCCACTCCAGTTGCCTATCTAAGGGACAGGTTTGCCTTCTTTTAGAAGTCCTTATTATTCCAACACAGTTGAATATGATTTATCCTTTCTTTGCAACCCTCCAGTGCTTTAAAAAATAACATTTCTTTTCATAGCTCTTATCACATTCTACTTTGCATTACAGACAATTGGGTGTTTTCTTCTCTATCATACTGGTCTGTAAGCTCCTCGAATTGTGAGCATGTGTCACACTCACCTATCCCCTGCGGCGCTTGGTGGAGGCAGACTTGAGTTCAACTTCTAGCCAAAATGTTTTACTTTTCGGAGCCCCACATTTCTATTTTATGAGGTTTTGTTGAGGATTAAACCAGAGATAATGTATGTCCCTAGCACTTAGTAAGGTATTAGCAAATGGTAGATTACAGCTGCTCAAAAATGACCCTTGAATTGAATTAAAGGGCAATGATGAAAATGCTACTATGGACAATGAAGGCAAACACCACAAAAGACATTGTTTGAAAGGGTAACAGTGTGTGTGTTTGTTTAAAGCAGCATTTATTTATCCATTCACTTACTCAACAAACATTTAATGAGCACCTACTATGTGTGAGTAGTGAGCAAACTGCTAGGGATCTAATTTGAAAAATATTAGTCTTACCCCTTAAAGAAATCTATAGTTTAGAAGAATAATTATTCCAAGATTAAAAAAAAAAAACTTATAATACAAGGTGAGAAGTAAAGGTTTTACCTTTAAAACATTGAGTTTCTAAGGAGAATATCTTTATTTAACTTCATGTAGTTATGGTAATCACTGTTTCTACATTAAAGTCACTAATTTTTTTCTTCAGTTGGGTTTTGTTATGTTAACATTTAGGCATTTTCTCTTAAGGTATCAAAACACTATTGATTTGTCCTTTGTTTTTTATTAAGAATTAATTTGGAGGGGTTATATATAACATGAATATATCAAAACACTATGTTCAAAATAATGTAAAAATTACTTAAAATGAAATCACATAATCCAGTATAAAAATTACATCATTTTGAGATGGCTAAACAATAGTCACTATATCACTTAGTTAAGTCAATTTGGTTCTTGACAGAAGATAAGGGAGATTTAACCAGAAGAAAGATGTTATAGGTCCCCCTTATATGGTAATATATAGTATTTCATCACCATTATCTTTTTCTCTAATAGAAAATTTGAGTATTTCCAGGAGTTGACCTCTCTGTTCTACCATATATTTTAAAATCTACACACATTTCAGGAATGGCCAGAGAAAAATGTGATTCTATCACATATGCTAGTAGATTTCTGTCAATGTGACTTTTTACATAATTACAAGATAAAAATACCATTTGAAAACTATGCAGAACTAGCTCCAGGCAGAAGACCCTGACACTTTTCGCAGCATACTTTCTCAGACTGCACATTGAGGCTTGCCTTGCATACCTCTCTCCTGATGTTTGATAGCAGTCAATATCTGACACTCATAATGTACATTTCTTATTTTCTTCCAAAATGCAAATAGATTTTCTTCTTGCTTGAGGGGAAAAAAAAGTATCTTCTTAGGTTCTGTTCTGATTCCCCAACACATATTTCTTACTGATTGTTGATTCTAAAATGCAACCCAAGCACTTACTTTTATACAATAAATGTCAAAGTTATGAGCTACAATGACATAAGTCCTTGACGTCAGCTTTTTCTTCTTCTTGTTAGACATAAAACCCAACAGTCTGAACTATCATCATATACTATCATTCTGAATTTAATGATTTTTTTCATTATAATTTTTAGGGTATAGAGCTGTTGTGAACTGACATTAAAAGCCAAAATGGTGCTTTGGGTAGCAGCCAGATATGTTTAGAAACTGTGTGGCCTGTCCAGGTGGTAAATCATTTGTCACTGGAATCATAGTTTTCCAGTTTTCCCCCCAAAACATTTGCTCTAGGCTGCTCATTCCCATAACCATAGTGGCAAAATGAAATTATTACAAATGTTATTTTAATTTCCAGATATTGTCACAAGGGTTTTTTGATAATGCATATGACTTATTTTGAATGAGACATTCTTTACCAAGTGTTTTATTAGAAGAAAATCTGAAGTAATAATTCAAAACTTTCAAAACAGATGAGATAGAGGAAATGAATACTTTATAAAAGATTTCACAACAGGTTCCCTTTAAGTAATGAATTTAGATAAAACCTAAATATGATTCAAATTTTATCTACAGATACATGTTTGCGGCAAGACATCTATTATGTGAAGCACTGGCCCTCTGTAGAGTGTTTACAGAAAAAAGGACTTGAAACTGCTGTGCTGGATTTTCTAGCAGAGAACACAACTGTCAATGAAACAATGGATAGACACATTTTAAACAACCTTGTGCATCCATAAGGCTCTAAAACTAATACTTGTATCAACCACAAAGGCTGAAGATAAACACAGCTGTTTGGAAATTTCCTGTAAGATTTCTTAGGAAGACAGAAAATAAAGTAGAGGCAATATAATAAAGTTGGTAGAAGCTCAGCTTGGGAGTCAGACTAGATAACTAGATTCTAACCAGAGCTAGATTCTGATTATGAGGCTTATTCTTTATAAGACTTTGTGAAATTAACCTCATCAACTCTCAGTTTTCTCACTAATGAAGTAAGAATAACAATACCTATGCCATGGGGTTGTATGTGTGAGGATTAAATGAGATAGTGTATGTATTTAGCGATATAATAGGCATTTAGTGGCACCAAATGCTCAAAAAGTAACTAATATTCTTATCTGGATGAAATATATTAGTTTTAAAATGCCCACCATTCATTCATTCACTCACACCTTCACCAAGGAGTTCTTGAACTTTAGTGTTAACATGAACTATGTTAGGGGCTAAAGACACAAAAATGGATACTAAGCATCATATCTCTTGAGTGAGAGAGGAGAGATGTGCAAATCAATAATTACAGGGCAGTAACTGTTATAAGAGAGTTACTCCATGGTGCACGGGAACAGAGGAAAGAGCAGTAACTGTCTCACTGCAGATAAGAGTTGTTTTTTAAAGGACACTAATGATCTAGCTGGCTGTCCAAACTGCCTCCTTTCCTTGCACCTGGGAGGAATTTGGTGGCAGATAGCAGCACAGCTTTCTTGACTACTCTTATATCCTATAGAATTAAGTCACTGTCCTGTTACACGTTCCTGTCCTTGGATAAAAAGAGATTAGCCTGCTATTACTCTCATTTTGTGGATCAGAGTATGTTGAGAAAAAGTAAGGTGTTATCTATGGTCCTGCTGCTTAGAGGGAAGTACCCTGAAATGTCATGCAGGACAAGAGCCGAAATGGCCAGGGACATAATGGAACCACTATGGCCCCCTTTATTCTGATGGGAATGCTATAGCTTTTGGTGGTGGAGTCAGAGGAAACTATTGCTGCCAGTTCATCTTTATTCCCACCTTCACTAGGTCTCTGGAAGTCCGTTTGCACGTCTTTCAAGCTCTCCGTAGAAACCACCAGTGAGGCTCAGCATCTTACCCCTTTGAAATTGTCAGGCCTCCTTAGTATTACCTGATGGCTCTAACTTTTGCTATTCTTTAGTAAAAGCTACACTGGGAGAAAAATGCCCTGCAAGTATTTGCTCCTGATTTAGCTTTTCTAAAAACAGAACTCAAAGTTCAAGGCCCTTAGCTGGGAAAGAGGCTGCTCATCAAGACCAGGGGCCACCACCCAGGGCCACCCCCTGGGCAACGCCTCCAACATTGTTTTCTCCTGAAAAGGCCAAGGCCCTGCAGAATTTCTGAGGGGAAATTTTTAATAGCAAAGTCATTTCAAAAGCTGCTCAGCTATCAGCTGAGGTTCTTAGAGAGAATAGGGCTTCAGGGGGATGATTTTGAGGTGCAGCTCTGAGCAGAAATGACACAATATGAACTGTTATAAATATATTAAGTGAGAAGTTAAATAGTAGATAAAATGAAGTCTTCTACAGTTTCTGGGCACTGTTTTTTCCTTTCCTTTGACTTTTCTTTTTTCTTTTTTTCCAGCATATTATGGGGGTACTTTCCTTTGACTTTCAACTATTTTTGCTAGTGGATAAATAGCTATAAAAAATGAAGAAAAAATTGTAGATGTGCAATTACAATTGTTCTGCAAAAGGCAACGCAGTTACCCTATACTATCCCTTTACTGTCCTACAGAACATTTTTCTATTGATCCTTGAAATGTTATATACATTGTGTTCAATGATAGCTAATTCCACAATATTCAAAGTGCATTTAATTCAAATGAAATCATGCTTGAATAAATCTAATAAGAAAATAGTCTACATTAAGATTTGCCTTTCACTTACAGAAATTTAGTGTCTTCTGAGTTATTGCACATACCACACAAAAGAGGATGATCCATTCGTGCATGAGATCTGCCTCTATTTAAAGCTTTAAAAAATAAATGTATGGTATTTAAGTATATTTTCTATCTGTATTCTATAAACTTTAAAATGCATAGTGCAAATAAATACAAAAGTCATACCCTTTACTTTTAATGCTTTACTATGTGACTACTGCTCAGACCCTCTATTTAATTTCTCTATCATTCCTTTCCTGTTTACTAGTTGTAACAGAGCCAGTTACTATTTATTCCTGGGTATATCTAAGAGATCTTAGGCAGTTAAAAAACCAATTTTTTATTCTTGGTTTGCTACTTCAGTTAAAACTGAAGAAAGTATTTTTGTGTAAATGGACAAATTTTATTACAAGACAACTTTTGGATATAATTTTAAACACTGCATTTTGCTTTGCAGAATTTGGTTCTATCATACACCATTATCTCTTTTTTATTTTTTTGAAGAAATACCACCTGCTCAGCCTCCTGTGTTCCTATTCCACTCAGGTACCATCTACCCTAGCTGGGAATTGGCGTTATCTATAACTCCTTTTTCCTTTGGAGAAACAAGCCCTATTGACTGTGTCTATCTTAGATCTCTCCTTTGAACTGATGTGATTCGTCCTTGCTATAATCTGTCATGCTACCCTTTTTATTCATAACACTTATTATAGTTTTTAATTGCATATTTACTTTGGGTAAATTTATTTGCAATTTATTTAGACTCTGTTTTGTTGTATAGACAGTGACTAGACTAGGCCTGACACGTGGGAGACATTGAATAAATCTAGGTTCAGTTTTTTTAAAGGATACATTGGGTCACTTACTAAATATTTCTTAATAATTGATGGTCTTTTGGTCTCAGATAATCTTTTTCTAATTTTTCACCTCACCGCTGTGTCTATTGTACTCTGTGAAGGCCTGTAGGAACCACATCTTTTCATCTCTGTATCCTCCAAACCTAGGACCATGCCTGTCCCATTTTAGCAACTCACCCAATCTTTGTTGAATGAATGAATGAATAAATATGCCTCTCAATAAGCAACCATGAAATGATTTTCTATTTTGGTGAACCTCCTAAAAGGCCCATACTACTTCTTTTGTAGGCTTCTAGTATCTCCGCACCATGGGATTGCAATGCTAAGATACTAGAAACAGAAAAATGCCCCAACAAATCTGTAGAAAACTTGAATGGTCAAAGCAAAGCAGATTATTCTGAATCTTTCCAAGGCAAGACTATTTCCTACATTTAATGCGTCACTCAGTCCAGTTATATTATTTACTATTTGTAATAAAGTTCTTTATTCTAATTCAATAGGAAACATCCTCCCCACCCGTCCCCAAAATACCTTTCGCTAGCAGTAAAATTTTTTTTACATTAATCAATCTAAAATTCCTTTTCCTCTTTTTTCATCCAGTTATATATAATTATAACTGACTCTTTGTTCTAGGGAAGTAAATTATTTTTTGCCATCCCTTTAGACCCTTTGAGTATCTATAGAAAGTTGGTATAGTCTCCCTGAGAAGTTTCCTGGTTAATCTGAGAATATTCATCCTCTTTCATTAATGGACTGGAACACAGGCACAAGAAGGAAAAATGGGAGGTGCTTGTGGGTTCCTAACCATGTCATTGTGGTAAGGTATTCTGGGTTTAATTAATTTAAACATATTACTTGAAAGACAAATGAAAGGAAAGAATCACTATATCAGAGGTAGGATGAAACAATTCAATAGAGATACCAGCAAACAGAAATGCAGAGATTCTTCTTGAGTTACCATCAGTTGAGTAGTTTTCACCTAAGCCAGAAAGAAGAAACGAAGAAAACAAAACAAGAAGAAAAAAGATAGATCTGGATGACAGAATCCTTTCTTTACAAAGACAGCTGGCTGGCTAGTTAGGGTAACAGTAACCTGGTAACCAGACAGTATCTTGGTAAACACTTGGTTTGGGTTTTAGGGCAGAGAGAAAGAGTTTATTTTTATTCACTGTCAGCTAAAAGGCAATTGACTACATTTATTTTGGCCCATCAGGGAGGAAGGAAGGGCATGTCAGTTTTTTAAGAGGTTGTTTACTTTGACATGGAATGAATTCTGCTTGCTTTTTCATTTGCTGATCTTTCTTGTAATATGGAAGAGACTATGCAATAGTTAAAAATATGTGTCTTGACATAAAAGTCAATAAATTTATTGTAAAGGGACTAACTGGCTGTTTCCTAAAAAAGAGAGTTAATTCTGTTTTGCAAGGTATTTCTTCCAACATCTGTTTCAAACATCTGTTCTACTAAAGTGAGGGAAATTTTCTATAGAAAAGTGTTGTGGAATAGCTGTCGATATTCCATACCCAATCAGTTTCCCATCATCTAACATTTAACATATCCTTTGATGTTAAATGCAGGGAGGGTAGGGAAGGGGGGGACTTCATGAAGAATTGGATTCAGTGATTATTTAAATACCAACACAATAATATATCCATGTTAGTTTAACGCTATGTTCTGAAATATGTAAATATGGAAGTAATAGTAAATGTCAATATCGTGGTAAGCTAATTTTACTATGAATTCTGGTTTCCTTACAGCAATTCACTTTAAAGTATGAGGTATGTAAGGCAAATAAATTTATATACTATGAATAACAGGGAGTTCTCTGATTGGAATTACCAGGTATTTATTTTAAAATGGTTACATGGAAAACAGTCATCTTAGAAGTTTTGCCAGAAATCTTCTTGGGGAAAAGCAGAGGTTCTGTTACACTTTCTTAAGTGGGAGATGATAACTGACATGAATACTTAGCAGCATTTATATTTATCCATGTGTCAGAAAAAAACATGTCTGGCCAGAGTTTTAGTAATCCTTTAGGATTTTCTGCCAGAGATAGGGCTTATTCAGTGAGTAGATTAAGTTATAGATGATTGTTAGTTTGTAATCTCTCATCTGACCAGGATGCAAGTAAACAGAGCTCACACTAGAGCCAGGACTGGTATATGCAGTGGTTCTCAGCTGCTAGCCAGGAGACTAAAAGGCTGAATCAGAATCACCAGTGATGCTTTTTAAAGAAATGTAGGTTTCTGTCCCCACTCCCTGTTGGAGATTCTGAGTCAGTGCATCTTGAGCAGGACTCAAAAATTCCATGTTTTCACTAAGTGCTCCCAAGTGACTCTGACCCACAACCAGGTTTGGGAACCAATGACCAGAGAGAGCAACTGGAGGTCAGAGAAGTGGGCTGTGAAGGGGTGGCAGGACTTTGTCCAAAGGAGAGATACCATTCTGCTTTTGGCTCAGAGTCTATGTGAGTCTGACTTCCTGATGAAAAATCATCTGGTAGCTTGAAGTTGGCCATGGCAAGGATATTTAAGCCATAGAAATTGGCAAATGCTTTTCCCCCTAAAAAAAAAGCCAGCACACCACTGTCTGGTAAGGTTATTCTCACATTTTTAATATATCTGCCATTGAAAAATCTACTTATGTTATAGGATACAAAAGCCACATAAGTGACTTTAGAGGTTTCCAGGAAGTTACTTGAAAAGAGACTATACTCTTTTAGAACAGAGAGAGATATTGATAGTATTCCTCAAAGTACCTCAGTACACAGTGAGAATTATATTTCCATTTTTCTTTCCTGTGCCTCAGCAACTGGCCAGTTTGAGACTCCATTTCTCTTCTCAGCCCTAGATTCAGCTGGAGACATTCACATTTTCCCTTGTGTTTACAGACCTTAAATGCACTGTCCTTTAACAAAATTTTTTTCTGAGTTGTAGAAATAAATTCAGTTTCAATGATCTCCACCAGTCTTAAAAAAACAAACAACATCTCTGGAATCCTCAGAAGTGATTTCTTGGCATGGAAATGTGTAGCTGATTGTCCTGGGTCCCACACTAGACCTCTGGTTAAGGTTGAAATGAAGAGGAAGTGAGAACAGAAACCAATTTGATGGTGAGTGCATGTGGTGCTTATTTTTCCATTCTTGGGACATTTCACTTAGTAGAATGGGTTCCAGCTCTATCCAGGAAATACAAGAGGTGCTAGATCGCCATTGTGTCATATAGCTGAATAGTATTCCATGGTATACATATACCACATTTTATTAATCCACTCATGTATTGATTGGCACTTGGGTTGTTTCCACATCTTCAAACATACTTTTAAGGCCACCGTCATTTGCTATTTCAAGCAGTTGATCCTCTTCTAGCTTTGACAAAGTTGATTCACCTGGCTTATTCACAAATGGATTGTGGATCCACTCCTTCCCAGTTCTGGGGTCTTTTGATTGTTTGATTGTTGCCTTGTTGTCAACATAGGTAGACTCGTCAACCTGGCTTGTATACCACGGTGACTCATTAATCCTAACAACTGTGTCTCAATATCTTTTGTTGTTCCATCAATTCATCTAGTTATGTGGTGCAAGCCGACAGAGGAACATGTGCCACCTCTTGAACTGCAGCCTCTCCTAAAAGTTCATGGCAAATGTCCTTAGCAGCAGGCAGGATCAACTCTTCAACAATAGCAAGGGGCTTCTTAGCTTTAGCAATGCAGTTAGCCACTAAGAATGATGCTCTCAGTGCAGACACATTGGATGAAGTGGTGGCCTTCAATAATTATGTCTGTTCTTCATGTTCACGTTTTTTTCTTTTGAAAAACTCCAAAAGCTTGTCTCTTAATGAAGGGTGCTTGGTCTCCATGTGGTGAAGCAGTTTTGAAGGTGTCATGGCTTCGTTGGATAGATGGTTGCCACATATTATACAAAGCGGGCTTGGAGAATGTGAATTACCTGTTGCAATGAACCCATAATTTAAGTAGGACTCTTGGTATTTTCTTGTAAATGCAACTTTCATTTTGTTGGCAGTCTTAGAGTCTTCTGCTGTCTCATCATTGGGTCTTTCCCCCTTTTCAAAGAAGCTCTCCAGTGATGTTTGTTTTTTACTCATTTTTGCTAGGGTTAGCTTGTGGGCTTAGCAAAACTGTGACTGAGACAAGTGCGCAGTGGGGGAAAGAGGTGTGGATGGAAGTAAATAAAATAATGGGTGGGCCATGTGCAGACTAAAATAAATGTCGGATTCTGACTTAAAGCCTGCTACGAGATGCGGCTGTACAATTGAAGTATATCAACTCACTTGCCACTAGAAAGCCTACCACCAGATGCAGCTTTGCAATTGAAGTGAGATGCTCACCTGCCACTACAAAAGCAACCACAAGATGCAGCTTAATTGTCACTTGCCACTCACTGGTGGGGTTTTGATATGAGTCTGCAAGCAATTCATTTATTATGGTCTCTGTGCAGTCAAACCTCTCTGCTAATGATAATCTGTATTTGCAGCCACTGCCCAGTGCTAGCATCACTGCCTCAGCTCCACGTCAGATCATTAGGCATTAGATTCTCACAAGGAGCACTCAACCTAGATCCACTGCATGTGCAGGCTACAGTAGAGTTGAAGCTCCTATGAGAATCTGATGGCTGATCTGATAGGAGGCGGAGCTCAGGCGGTTATGCAAGCAACAAGGAGCGGCTGTAAATGCGTAGGAAGCTTTGCTCCCTCACCAGCTACTCACCTCCTGCTGTGCCAAGTTCCTAATAGGCCATGGACCAGTACCTGGCCTGTTAGGGATTTGGGGACCACAGCCATAGAACAGTGACCTCAATACATGCGTTCTCTAGTTAAATTGGAGAGAACTCAAAACTTTATAGAAAGTTTATAATAAACATTAGCATATTAGACTCTGAGAAATCCTAAAGTAAAGAAATCTTTGATTAATTCTATTCCTAAATTTGAAGGCTATAGAAAAACTTCCTCTCACATAATTCCTATTAATATCTTACAGAATTAGTGTTCTATGGATCAAACTATGGGGAATGCTGTACCATAAAAACACACTTATCCAGTTTCTGTTTTTTTCTCAGTAAACCTTTATATAATTTATTCTAAAAAATTCTAAGTCTATATGCACACAAATAGAGATGTAAGCCTTGGTTAATTTGGATCCTGGTTAATTAGGATGTTCCAGCTAACTAATTTTTAAAACTTAACTGTACATTAAGTGCTAAAATACTTTTAAACTTTTGTTGAAAAGCATTCTACAGCACTCTCAACCTTTAATATGATGCAATCATCTGGGAAATTTGTTAAAGAGGATATTTGATTTAGTAGGTCTGAGATGGGATCTGAGGTTCTGCATTTCTAGTCAGCACCCAGGTGATGCCAGTGTGGCTGGTCTGTGGACCACACACTGAGTAGCAGGTTACTTTTCTGCCTTGGTAAGCACAGCAGAATAAATATAATAAGATTGTTATTTTGAATAACATTGTACATGTTGATAGAACCACACACTGAGATAGTTTAAATTTTTAAAATATCAACTTGTTTTCTTGATACTACCTTCCTTGTAAAAGTAAAGGGAGGAACTAATGGGGAGAAGACTCCTAGCTATAGCAATGTCTCCATCAGCACCTAGCATGAAATCTGGTAATTAGAGGTCCTTAATATTAAATGTCAAGTACATCAACTTATTTGTCATAAGCTTTATTATAAGAGTTACAACTGAAGAAGGTGATAGAGCAATACATCTGCTAAGAAGGGAGTTAATGACATGAAAATATTATTAAATAATAATGAAAATGTCAAACATACTGTCAATCAAATAATATACTATGGAGGGTATATAGGTAGAGAGAAGAATTGGACATGCTAATAAATGTTGGGATCTCCTGCAGGCACAGAAGAGAAGAGAAGAACCAGAGTAATATTCCGGAAGACAGTGCCAATAAGGAGAACCAAGCTAGGAAAGTAGACATAGGTGTCTCTGCCCCAAACATATCCTAGAATAGTCCTAAAGTAAATGGAGATGTGGGGATCGGGGGGCTGTCTGGAGAAGGAAAGAAGGAAATATGGATCTTCCCTACTAACTCATCCACCTCCTATAAGTTATGCTAAAAGAACTAAATTGATATCAGTTATTTTCATAATTCCCCTACTTGGTGCATTAAGTACCATACAAATATTTGTTAACTATGAGTGTTCAGCAATTATGACTTATTAGTAGTTTCTAGCTTCAAGTCTTTCAGTAGCCTAGATGTGGGTGAATCCTATGGCAACTTAAGGGGATGGGAAACTCATCCAGATAAATGCCTTACAATTACCTTATTATGTTTCAGAGTTTCTTTTTTTAGCATGTCTGAATGTGGTCTTGATGGAGTTTTCATTAAATGGCTTTGGTGCCTTTGGTCTTCTGATATTTGGATATTACCTATAAATATCAACTTGGTAGGGCCCAGACAATTATACTAAATGATGCATATTGACTGATTATCAACTACTTGTGTATAGATCAATCCACAAGTTGCCCTTGCTCACTGACCAAGATGTCCAAGAGGAAGGCACTTCCAGCCAATCACTCATCCTCCCTACTGCTCCCATCCTGACACTGCTTTAATCCCCTCCCCCCTCCTTCCTGCCTCTTAGCCATTCTGAACTGTTTTTCAGTTGTCAGAATATGCCATATTCTTTCTTCCTTCTGTTCCTTCTTGGCACTGGTTTTTCTCTCTGCTGGGAACACCTCTATTTATGCTTTGTTAATTTCTACTAAACTTTAGGTCTCAGATCAAAACTCAGAACACTCAACACTTGTTAATTGTTCCTCCCATGTGCTCCCCTCCACACTCCCTAACACAATACTGATTTTATGTGTGTGTGTGTATACCACTAGTTGCCTGTAAACAGTATATGTATATATACCCACTAGTTTGTAAGCTTTGTGAAGAGACTGTGTCTCTTTTCTCACAGTTATAATTCCCAGGAACTAGCGCACCTAGCACATAGTAGTGCTCAGTAGGAATGGGTTGAGTGAATGAATAAGCTTTAAAAATATCTCCCTTCCTCAACTCCATTGATTGTGGATAAATGTTCAGACATTTTCATGGGCTGAAAAAATACTAAAAAGTTATGTTTGTTGTTAGTTTTAGCTACATTGTCACCTTTTGCTTATGTTTTTCATGGACCTAGCAGTTTGGGGACCAAAACCTGTACTGTTCTGTTTTTGTTTTTTTTTAACCTGTACTGTTTTGCACAAGTCTCTAGATGAGCTATATAAGTAAGTGATCGCTAACAAGGGGTTTTCTTTTATAATCTCCTATTTCGAAGTCTGTTTATAAAACTCTGAGGCTATGGGTACTCTAGGATTTAAAAAGCTAGAGCTGGCAACATTTTTATATTTAGTATGAATTTGAACCGAAGCTTGAACATAGAACAGTAACAAAAAACACAATAAAACAAAAAATAAATAAACAAAAGGTACTTATTTTGGCTCCATATCTGCTAGTAAACCTTTTCTTTTTTCTTTTTCTCCATGTAATTGGTCAGACTTAGGCATTACATAAAAGTTTTATCTGTTTTAATTCTTTGTGCACTTACCTGTCATGATTTTATAAAGCTAAATAATTTAAAAGTTGATTAGTAAAGTAAAAGGCAATGAATTATATGTAATGCTTACAAATTAATCTGAACTATATATCATTCACATATATTGCAAATATATGACACTTTCCTAATTAAGCTATTGCAATGGCTCCTAGTGCCCTAGAAATTAAATACTAACATGTTTAGGCTTGAGCAGTCAAGGCCCTCTAAAATCTAGCCCCAATCAATTTTCAAAGTTTTCTTTCATTATTCTTCTTGGTATTCTACTCTTTACTCTAATGGAAGTGACTAGCTATTTGCTATACCAGCACATAGTAGATGTTCAAATATTAGCAAAATGTTAGAAACTGAGTTTGCTTTAACCAATGTAAAATTTGGTGGGCCATCATTTAGACCAGTGTTTCTCAAACTTTATTGTAACATCAGAATCATCTGGAGGGCTTGTTAAAACTCAGATTGCTGGCCCCACCCATAGAATTTCTTATTCAGTTGGTCTGTGTTGGGGCCCGAGAATTTGCATTTCTAACATATTTCCCAGACAATGTTGATGGTGCTAGTCCAGGGACCACACTTTGAGAATCACTGGTTTGCTTGATAACTTCAACTAAAGTTGAATGCTGAAAGTGCAAGATCAATATGAGTTGAGTTGCCTTTGTATAACACAAGAATGGCCCTTTGAAAACTAAGATCATGACAGTCCTCCACTCAAAATTCTTAGACTGGCTCATCATTTACTCCGAGGAAAAGCTGATGTGCTTGCAGTGACACATAGTTACATATCAGTTACCCTCCCCTTCCCATTCGCCTCTCTAGTCTCATCTCCTTCCACCCCCAACTCCCATTCTGATACAGCCATGTATCAGAACCATGGCTGGCCTCTCTGGTTTTTCCTTTGACACATCGGGCACCTTCCTGTCTTAGGACATTTCTTCTAGGTATTACCTCTGCCTAGTTTGCTCTTCCTCCACTTAAGTATTTGGCCAACTTCACTGTCTTCAAATCTTTGCTCAAATCTCACCTTCCCAGCAGTGAGGCCCATCTGCATCACCCTATTCAGTACTGCACCTTGCCACTCCTCTTCCCATCCCAAACCCTTGGCCCCCTGAATCTCTCTTAATTTGTTCTATTTTTTCTTCTTTGGTGATACTAGCTGTTCTTACCTTCTCACATACTATATATGTCACTTATTAATTATATTTATTATCTGTCTCCTCTACTATAATATAGAGGGAGGGCAGGGATCTTTGTTTTGTTCCCTGATACATCCTAAGCAGCCCATAATAGGCACTCAATATATGGTCACTGAATGAATGAATGAATGAATAAATGAATACATTAGGTATATTGTACAACACACTGTTTCAAGGAAATGCTATATAATAGTATCTTTTTGAAAATATTACCTGTTGTCATACAAGATAGTTAACTTATCTAGGTTACTCAATGACAAATTCTTTTCCTTTCCTCTTTTATCTGCTTGGTCATTCATACATTCTCATTTTGAGACATTTCTACTAGTGGTCTGAGGATATGAAATACACACATACACGTATCTATCAATTCAAACATATTCTGTACAAAATAGCCTTAAGACTGAGTATGCTCTAGGTTGAAGCCATATTATAAGTAGACCCTTTAGTCAACACATGGAGATAAGGATCCTGTATTTTAGTCCCTAAGGTTCTGTGGATTTTAAAGTAATTATCCTTGACATAGGTATTTTTAATCAATAAAGACCAGAAACCCTATAGTATTATTTCCCACTTTCTGACTTATAGGACAACAACTATTATATTAGTATTCATTTCTTGAGGGCTTACTGTATAACAGGCAATATGCTAATCCCTTATGTCATATATATAGTTTATCTTATATAGTTCACAGCACAACACCATTGCAGGGAAAAATTGTACGTATGGAAAAATTGAAGTCCAAAGAGCTTCAATAGCTGGCATATAGTCATGCAGCCGGTAATTGGCAGTGAAGACATCTAATCTGGATCTGTGTGAAGCCTGTAAAAGTGAAAGTCTGAGTACAAACAAGGAGCAGAACTAAAATAGAATTCCAGGAGAAATAACAGTATGACATGAATCCAAATTTGGGGCTTGATGTTGAAAGTGAGTTGTGCCATATTCTATCTTCTGTTATTTCAGAGGGAAAGCTTGTAACAAGCAAGCCCATTCAAATTTCACATAAATAACTCCTCCCTGATGTTAAAAAAAATATTTTAAAGAGCAATATAGTTTTTCCTTTAAAAAAGCACAAATAACCCCAGAGCTTTAAATGCTTATTTCCTATTGTATTGCTCCCTTCTTGTCACTGTTTTTGAGCTAGAACATGGAGTTCTTGGTGGAGAAAGGAAAGGTCCTGATCATCAATCTCCATTAATAGTCTTGAGTGGGTTCTGTTGTCTAATGATATCTGAGCTGATAGACACATAAAATACTGATGTGGTTATATGGAGTATTCATCTACATTTGACATTTACGTAAGCTCTGCATGCAGCCTTCATAGTCGCATGTTTCAGATAATGTCCCATGAATTGGGTAGGTCTTTTCAAATTTTATTCTTTTTTTAAATAAACCTCTTCTTGGAGTTATGCCAACAAAAAAGCAGAACACATTCTATAAGAGTTTAGTATTTTGGAGAGAGCATGAAATACTGTTATGTTCTAAATTAGTTATGATACAGGAGGTACATTAGAGCAGTATTGGCCAAAGTGCATTCATAATGAAACCAAAATTCATGGTTTTTTTTCACATGTTTAAGTTCACTGTAGAGGTAAAAGGTAGAATAACCCAAGTGCAGATAATTTCATCAAATTCATTGTGTATGCTTTACTCATATATTTAATCTTAAGATCATCTTAAATATCTCTTCTTCTTCATCATTCTTTTTTTCTCTTTTATTAGTTATCTTGTTTTCCGAAATGTGGTGCTACAGGAAATAATTCTATATTAAGAATGTACGAATGGAGATTATTTTTATGAATATTGTACTGTTTTCACCCAACAGGTTGAAAATTCTTATCAATGAAGAAATTAACTGATGTCTGTGAATGTGTTATCTAGAATCTAATGACCTCCCTCTTCTTGTGCCAGGATGGAAAGATTCATCTCTTTTGCATAAATCATCATTTTTTTTCTAGGAACCATGAGGTCACTTACATTTGCAAGCATCTGGAGCAGAGAAGGGTCTGCGAAGGTCACGGTAAAAGCCTGGCTTACACCTCTGGCAATGCTGACCTTCTGTGTTGTGCTGACAGTCATTACAGACACCACCGCTACGATTCCCTGATGCCTCCCACACATTAATGTCGAAGTGACAAGCATCAGCATGCCCATTGCACTTGCAGGCTGGAAGAAAAAAGCACGGGAGGAACACAAATAATTAAAAATAAAGCAACAGATTCTCTCACATTCAGGTAGTTAAAAATAGGATAAGCTGATTGTTAATTTTTATTTTATTTTTAGTTTTTTGAATAGTTAACCATATACGAATCAAAACAATATAGAAAGGTATACACTGAGAAATCTAGCCTCTCCATCCCCCATACCCTGCTTCCCCTTTAATAGGTTACTACTTTTTTTTAAAGTTTCTTATGTAGCCTTCTAGTTTTTAATTATAGATTGTCAATTTAAAAAATAGGTTGCAAGATATGCATGAAAGTCAACAAAAGTATAGATTTGTCTAGTTGGGCAGAGATACTACAGTTATCTGACCAACTGGGGTTGACATTTGTTTTGGAAAGACTATTTGAGCAGACACCAGTTTTTTTCCCTCTTTGATGCTAACACTCCACCATTTCCATTCCTGCTACTTCCCAAGGGTCCTCTCTGTGGGCCTCCTGTCCTTGCTAAGAAAAGCCGAGACTGTCAGGCATTCTTCGAAAATGACAATTCATATTGTAGATACAGGCCTGCATTCATGTTCACTAATGAGCCTGGAAGAAAACTTCTTTTGGACAGGGCTTAGTAACTTGGCAGGTAGATTGATTTATCTTTCATGAAGTACTATTTTTCAGCTGTTCTTGTATTAGTGAGTGTATGGTAGACTCCTATAAAAGCCTTGATTTCATTATATAAGAGGCCTGAAGTGTTTATTATGCAACAATTTCTCAAAGGCATTTCTAAGATTATCAAATCAATAGCATCGAGTGACAAGTCTTTGTGTTCTGTATGTATTTAGATGTGCAGTTGGTTTCTGTGGAAAGGGCCAGAAAGGCATTCTAGGAATTTAGGAGAAATTCTTTAGATTCTCTTGATGAGTGATTTAGAATAAGAATCCAGACTTTTTCATGGAGGTCAACTGTATTTGCAAATATTTGTGCTATTGTTTTTCATTGTTTCCTTGATGTGTTATGATATTTTGACCAGATTCATATCTTTAAGAAGTGTATTATAAGATAATTTAAGATTTATGCTTAGAGGAAATCCTTTACATTTCCTGGAAACAAAAACAAATCAGTTATGATTCTAAATTATGTATGGGAAATGCCTTCTCACAACTTTACCCACAGTACTTGCCTTTAAATCCTTGCAAAATAGAGGTTTGTGACTATAAACATTGTTATGGGCATGTGCATTTCTCTGAACATTTTAAATTGCAAAGCAAAAAATGGTTCATGTTCTCATATTTTTTAACCTCCTATTTAATCTCCAACCTCAAACCCAAAGTTAGTCTTGGTAGGGCAATCTCATACTTGACCTACCAGTTTAATTTCTAATTTCATTCATCATTTCAAGTTATCATAAGTGAAAAGAGAGGCATTATGATATTATGGAAAAAAGTATCTAATTTGGAGTCTGAGACTTGGGATCAAGTCCAGACTATTATTTACCAACTTTGGCAAGTCACTTAATCTTACTGAGCCTCAGTTTCCTGATCTCTAAAATAGGATTAATGTCATCTACTTTATTGGGTTGTTTTGAGAACTAAATTCAAGATAACTACATTCATGTTTATAATTCAGTATCTCAGCTATAAGAGTAATTGTACACCATAATCCTCAAACACTCTTGTGTCTACTCATAATTTTATTATGTCAAATTCTCAAGGAGGGTTCTTAGATATCACAAAGCGTCCAAGCAAATAGGCAACACATTCTTGGCAAAACAGTCATATTGGCAACTTTGCAAACAGTAATTATTTCCAATGGTTGAAGTCATAGTGGGCAGTGATATGGGCTATGTTTGTGTGGGTTATAGTGTTTGTCACCCACCACTTTATATTGTGCTTCTAGAGACAATATAGAGTCCACAGATAAGTTTACTTTACAAAGAAGGATTTTGAGTATTGTGGGCTTGTTACTTACTTCTGCACTCTTTAGGAGCCCCTGTTCTGCCATCGGCTGCCTCCCAGGGCCGGTCATTGTATAGTGGTGCACAGTGCTGGCAGTGGCTGCCCGCTGTGTTGTGCTTACACATACACTTCCCATGGACCTACAAACAACATTAATTAACAGCTATGAGCACAAATGATGCTAGGGAAGAAGACTCTTCCCATAATCTTCTCTCATTGCTTGGCTTTTGCCGTATGACCTTCATTTACTTTTCTGAAGTTAGCAAGCAAGAGAAGAGATCTTTTCTTTAGTTTGTCTTGTGATTAATTCAACAGATTAAGTAACATGTTTTCTTGCCCATAGGCTATATGACCCCAATGAACATTTCTGAGGTACTGGCTAAGCATTTAAGTAAATTTTGAATATTTTTAAATTTTTTATTCTTTACACAAAAGTAATACACCTTTATTATAGAAAGTTTAGAAATCTATAATCGCATCACAAATTGACATTAATATCAACATTTGGAGCATGTATTTCCAGTACTTTAAGAACACAATTATATTTACAACTTCTTTTCATGTAATATATTGAGAATATCTTGCCATTTCATTAAATATTCTTGTATAACACACATTTTAATAGCTCACTTTTATTATGTATAATTTATTTGACCAGACATCTATTTTATTGTTATTTAGGCTTGTAAATATTTTATATATTATGTTCAATGCTATATGAATATCCTTATAGCTAGGTATTTGTATACATTTTTAATTATTTCCTTTGAATGTATTTTCCAGAAGTAAAATTGAAGGGTCAGAATATGTATACTGTTAAGACGTTGAATACATTTTGTCCTAATGAGCTGGCATTTTTTTTCTGACTCCACACTTCAGAGTAGTTTAATGTTTATTAAAATAGTATTTCTCACAGAGAGAAATACTTCAGTAGAATTCTTAGGGATATGAGAACTTTAATAATTTTTGTATTATCTCACTAATAATATCTAAAAATTAATATTTTAGATCATCTGAACTATCTCCTAGTGACTAAGAATTGTTATGTATTCCCATACCAAGATGCATTTATTGGTACATGATATCATGTCTGTACAAATGAAAGGTTTGCAAAGTAGCTTGGAATGGGGTTCATAAATATGCATCTATGAGGTTTATTTTTTCCTTGAGAAAGAGTGTTAAAGGTAACTCAGCATAAAGGTAACAAATTATATCAACCAGTCAACAAATATTTAATGAATATCTATAAGGGAGAGTTTCTATGCTAGGCCATGTTTGGTATACAAAAAATTATAAAACATACTTTCTTTCTTTAAGAAAGGTATAGTGTAGCTGGAGAAAGACTTATGTAGAAAAAAATAACAGAGAAACAAGACAGTAAATAAATGCCTAACAAGCAAAATGACACTGGAATTCAAAAGATGCAGAAATCACCATAGGTTGGTCGTTGTGGGGGGCTGGGATTTGAACTGGGTCTTGACAGATGGGCAGCATTTCTAGCAGGCAGAAGGGAAGAAACTTTCCAGGCAAAGAAAACACAATGAACCAAGGTATAAGGAGAATATGTGAGCAAAGTTTATTTCAATGCATCTAAAATATTTTGATTGCAACAAAAAAGAAACTACTAAAAATGACATGTACTCAGAATGGCCAAACCAAAATAAGTCCCTAAAGTAAAGTTCAACAAACCTGGAAGTAGCCAAACCAAATACACTGATGCACTACTGCTTGACCTAAGATAACACTCTATCGAGTTGTGCCATTTCATCCAGGGCTTCCTTTCTTTTAATACTTTCCTAACACATACATCTCTGGTTCCACTGGTGGAACACTCTGGAAATGCAATTATCCAAATGTGTTATTGACTGCTATGAGTCTTATGCTCACATAATGTTCAAGTGCAGGAATTAAACACAGGGTTTAGAGGACTGCAGGCTGCTTGTGAATGAACCATATGATGCCTAAGAAGTGTAATATGGAAAATTTCATAAATAATGTTTTGGTGGCCATCTTGCTAAATTTCATTTCATTGTATTGTAATGTAAGGTTTTCCATGCTTAATGAAAATTATAGAAGTCCTTTTAATTCTCAGGGATTAGTAAAGGTATAGATTTTTTAAAAAGAGGGTGGGATTGTCTTCTTGGAGTAAGATGATGTTGCAAAAATTCTTGTTAATTTTCTTTATAGAAACTCAACTAATATTTTAGATTCAGTTCACTGCTTTTGGTCTTGAAATGCCAAAGTATGAGTCAAGGTTTAAAAGCCTGTTTTCTTGAGCTTCTCTTCATGACAATCTCTGATATGAACTGTACATAACAGAAGTCCCATGGAGTTGTAAGAGTTCACTACACATCCTCATCCACACATCCAGGCAAGCTCTACAGACAAATTTGCATTTAAATTTGGAGAGCTGTGGGAATTCAATTTCTACTTCTCTTTAAAAGTGAGATATCTTGCTTCTGGATATCTGATTTTGCCTTTGCATTTTTGTATATAAAGTAAACGAAGTAGAGATACCTAAGTCCTACTGCTTTTATTAAATCTTTTTAACTCAGTATTCCCTCTCATCATGAAAAAGTAGAAACTCTTTCTTATCAAATAACTTCTACATGGTAAGTTTTTTTAAAAAGAAACTCTCAGTAAAAGCTAATGATTCTTTGTTTTGCTTGTCGCATTAGATGCTGATTTCAAACAAAACGGAGTCTTTGGAAAAAAAAGACTGAGTAGGAAGAATCTTGCAAGGTTGAAGAGTTTAGTAAAATGAAGGCATTCTTACGTAGCTGACAGAAGTAGCACAGTGGACATTAGGAGGAAAAGCAGTTTTCTAGTTGCCTAACTCTCACAGCATGTCAAAAACAAGCAAACAAACAAACAAAAAAAACCAGGCAAAAAATACATAAATAATTTGATAGAACTAGAGTCAGAGCTCCTAGAATAAACTACCCCAACTCCTTCACTGTGTTAAGGGGATTATATGGAGTTCTGTCTGAGGAAGGCATTAGAGAAAATATTAAGGAGTATAAAGTAAATATGCTAGAGAACAAGGTCAGTACGTGCTATCTGTATAAAACTTCTTAGTCCCTGAGCCTTGTCTTGAAGAGTACACAGGATTTTCCTTAGGGAGCAAAGACAAGAAGATAAGAACCTCAAAGGAATATTCAGGTAGCTAGGACTACAGGCACGCCACCACACCTAGCTAATTTTTCTATCTCTTGCAGAGATGCAGGTCTCACTCTTGCTCAGGCTGGTCTCAAACTCCTGACCTGAAGTGATCCTCCCCACTCAGCCTCTCAGAGAGCTAGGATTACAGGAGTGAGCCACCACACTCAGCCTCTTCTCTCTCTCTCTTTTTAAAATTCTTTCTACCTTTCTCTTATCTTGCCTGTTATGTTCTTTCTTCCCCTTCACCTTTTACTGTTTCTTTTCCATGTTTTTACCCTCTGCTTATGCCTTTCAGTAGCCAGTGGCACCCACATATATTTTCTGATAATATTCAGAATTTGAAAAGGTTGTTAATTCTTATTTACTGTCTTTGCATCCTGCCTGCTTTTTAGCAACCATTTATTGAATACTATGTAAAGGCAGGTGCTTCAAAGTATTGTTAGTCTTCTTTAGAGGAGTTCAGCTACCATGATAAGTTCAATTTACCAGGTTTGGTCTTGAAATGCCTAAGACTTGTATGTAATTTCACTCGACCCCTGGGTTCATCCTAGCCCACAGATTCCAGGCCTCAGAAGGCCATAGACATTTAGGGTAACCTCATCAAACATTCACATGTATCACAAGGTAATGTTGGACAGGTCAATTCCCTCTGCAGTAAGGATTTCAGAGCATTCCCTTGTTCCCACATGCCAAGGATTGGGATCAACCTCCCAGGGTCTGAAAGATGCTAGCCCAGCAAATTTTTCTGCACACAGAAAAATTCAAAGAGCTGTCATTTTGAGAATTACCAAAAATAGCTGTAAATCATTACCTAGAAAATTTGAAACAAGAAATCCTTCCTCAGCGATACAACTGTTGCTGTTCAAGCTTGAAAGATCACCCACTATTTGATGCTCCTGAAAAATGTGCAAGCAAAACTAGGTCTTCATTGGAAAAAAAAACAAAAAACAGAAAAAGGAAACTTTAGTAACAAGTTAAACATAGCTCTTGTTTGGTACACAAACATGAACTAGATAAAGAACAGGAAAATGGGATTATATACTTAAGGTTTAGTTGAAGAAGAGTAGGGTCTGGTTGTCTAATAGAAAAATGAGAATTTACTTAACAACAAAACTACAACTCCTAATTACATATGAGATACATAGAATTTTGGATATTCCATGAGTTTTATAAATCTCCCTGTTATGCTAAGACTCGTGACAGTCATTTTTGGTATATGTATAATATATTAAAGCCAAATAGACATGGAAGAGAAAATATCATTTCTTTATATTTGAGGCAATAGACATAAGCATTTAGGTAGGGGACAAAATGAGGAAATTATTATCTTTCAGATCCATCATTGGAAGGTACAGAGAAAAGCTGCTTTTCTATTGTTGTTCCTTTTGGGGCCAAAGGATTTCAGTAGTCAGAAACTATGTGGCTGAGTAAATTGGCCATGGCAGGAAGTTGTGAGGGTCTGACTATTGACAGGGCCAAGCATATGGGATAGACACTTATCAAGATGTTGTAGAATATTTGAACATTAGATGAAAGCCTGTAGACAACTTTTAGGGTCTCTATGATATCATGGCCTGTTTCTATGTATTGTAAATACTATTTGGTTGCAGGCAACTACTCATAGTCCTTTTTGAGCTATCAGAGAAGACCTAAATGACAGATAGCTGGGTCCTGTTGCCACCTCACGAATGCAGAACATTTCTGGAATCATCTGAACATTAAACAAGGAAGAGCTAAGAGAGTATTTCCTATTTCTTTCAGGTACTACCTGATGTGACACAAATAGAAAAGTAAATAAACATTAATAGTCTCTGAAGGTGGACTTTCATTTGTCTATATGGGCTATACTTAAACTAAAATAAATTATAGTCTCTCTTATTTCTCTCCTTTTGCCTTCTTCCTTTTCTACTGCATGTTTACCACTGCTTGTGACTAAAGTAATTTTGGACTAAATATTATCTAGTTCCTTCTCCAAATAAAGATGCACTTTATCATGTAGTGATACTTACCACGGACATTCACCATAATGGAATTGCAAAAGCAGAAAATCAACCTGGTTAATGCTTTGAAGTACTCACATTAACTAAATTCTTTTAGGAATGTCTGATAAAATTTGCTTCCCAATTGCTTTCCCATAAAAAAGGCAGGAACTATTGTTTGACTTTCATGTTGTTCATGTCTTACTAACAATTACAATGAAAGTTAGTGAAAAAAATGATCTGTTTCACAGCTACTCAGAAATTCTTGACTTTCATAAATTGAGTAGTTTCTTTGTGGTATTGTGCCATTATTGTTTCTTGACTTTCATAAATTGAGTAATTTCTCTGTGTTATTGTGCCATTATTGTTTATATATATGTGATTTTATTTTCATTCATTGCTGTGTAACATTTAATTCCAATGGAAAATGAATATTCTTTTATATCATCGTTGAAACTTTAAAAAACGTTTTTGAAAAGGGGACACAGGCCAGGCTTGGTGGCTCACACCTGTAATTCTAGCACTTTGGGAGGCCAAGGTGGGAGGATCAGTTGAGGCCAGGAGTTTGAGACCACCTGAGCAATAGTGAGACCCTGTCTCTAAAAAAATGGAAAAAAAAATAGCCAGGCATGGTGGCATGTGCCTGTAGTCCCACCTACTCAGGAGGCTGAGATAGGAGGATTGCCTGAACCCAGGAATTTGAGGCTGCAGTCAGCTATGATTATGCCACTGCACTCCAACCTGGGTGACAGAGCAAGACCCTGTCTCACACAAAAAAGGAGAGTATAAATAGTGTTTATTTTATGAACCAAAGAAAAATGCCCACTTAAAGGCAGCTGCAGCAATTCATGGACTTCTATTTAGCTATGACAAATGATTTAGAAAGTGAAACAATGCTATGAAGCAATTTAAGACCAAATATAAAGGCGAAACTGATTAATTTCTAAAGGGATAGTATTTTCCTTTTAGAAAAAAGGATTAATTTTTAAAAGAATGAACTTCTAATGCATAAAAAGAGATAAATTCTAATAGCAGGCTGGCCTGTTAGAACCTGTTCCTCTTATGCAGGACAAAAACATGCACAACAAAGCTACAACACAACCTTTGAATAGAAAGCATTGAGATGAAAACATGTTCTTACATTAATGAATAAAATATGCCCTTTCTTCCCATTAAAGGTTTGCATTTTTTAATTTAACAGAAGAAGTAGGAGTTCTATGGTGAATAAAGCATAATAATTGAGTTTGGTGAAAAGGAGGACTTGAAACATACTGTCAGAATGGGGCAAAATAGGTTGAAGCTTGAGTGTTCTAAACTCTTGCCCAATAATATATAAAGCAAGAATGAAAAGCTCTATAGTTCATTCCTTGGTGTATACTTGAACACTAGAAAAAATAGCTCTTATCAGAAAGCATAGACAATAAAATAAAAATGGGTATAGGGTAAAAAGAATTATGATTAAAGAATGAAAATTGGCCAGTGCTTAAGAGACTTCACTCCTCCAAAGTAGCCTGTAGCCTGAAATTCTTCCTAAATGGTGTTTTAGGTTCAGGAGCTCCTTATAAAAATGCACTTATCCTAAGAAGGGGCAAATCCTTAAATTATCAGCAAAAAAATGTCAGCAGGGATTATAATCATCTCTCAATCCTAGAACTGGACTCAAAGTTGCCTAGAGGAAGAAGGGACTTACTGGAGGAGGGAAAGGGAGTATCTTAAGGGAAGAGGCAAGGAGCTGAAGACAAACTGTGCCTACTTCACTAATTTGCCAAGACACTGTCCTGACCGATAGACCTGGAAAAAACACCAATGGAGCCAATGCAAATTTCATAAGAAAACTGCATTTAACACACTGCATGGGAATCAGACATTATCTGCCACTCTCTACTAGAAGCCCTTGCAGGGAAGAAACAGTGGCTTGAATTTCTTTGAATCCTTAGTAACTGGCATATAATAGGTTTTTAATAAATATGTCTTAATTTTTTCATTCATTTCACTTCATATATATATTTATTTTTTGAGACAGAGTCTCACTCTGTTGCCCAAGCTAGAGTGCCGTGGCATCAGCCTAGCTCACAGCAACCTCAAACTCCTGGGCTCAAGCGATCCTTCTGCCTCAGCCTTCCAAGCAGCTGGGACTACAGGTGCACGCCACTGTGCCTGGCTAATTTTTTCTATATGTTTTTTAGTTGTCCAGCTAATTTGTTTCTATTTTTAGTAGAGATGGGGTCTCGCCCTTGCTCAGGCTGGTCTCGAACTCCTGCGCTCAAACGATCCTCCTGCCTTGGCCTCCCAGAGTGCTAGGATTACAGGCGTGTGCCACCGCGCCTGGCCACACTTTATATATTTAATGGAGCATTGAGAACTTAAGTTATTGAGCTTAGTCCCATTTTAAAAACTGCCAAGAAGGCAGAGTGCTAATTATGAATTTGAAGTGGGAATGAGATACCTTCAAATGTTTGTCATATTCAGTGACGAACATTGAGTAGCACTTACTATATACCAGGCACTATTCTAGGCATTTTATAAATATTAACTCACTTGATTCACACAAAAAGCTTATTAGGCAGGTATAATAATTATTGCCCAATTTCACAAATGAGGAAACTAAGGCCCAAAGAGTTTAAGGTCATAAAGCCAACAAGTGGTAGAGCTACTCTGGAGTCAGACTGCTTGACTTTGGCTCCAGAGTCCCTAGCTTAACCCCTAAACTATGCTGTTGTAGGACCCTGGGGAGAAAGATTTTGAGGGGTCCATTTTGGCCAAGTCTCTTCAGGGTGATACCTAAATAAAATTAATGCGTCCCCAAACAATTTGTCCTTAAAGAGCTCTTCAGCACAAAGGCTGGTTTGGACTCACAGTGAGCCATCTCACCGATATTCTGTTCTTATTTCTCTGGAAGAAGCTGAGCAACTTCTAAGACTGGTGAATACAGGAAGATTGGCCCCAATTTCCCACACGCGGCATGAATAAGTTCAGGGCAAGCAGGGGTAGAGAATACTTTTAGATACTCATTGGTTCATTGAAAAACCTTTTTATCTGCACATTGAAAATTCTGATGCCTCCTAGGGGAATTTCCAGGCCACTGCAAGCCTTAGCAAGTCCTTATCAGAAACTCTTTTGAATAAATTTACAGGGATGTCAACAGGAATGTAAATGAACTCTAATTAAAGATAGTACTTCCTTTATGTTATTTACTATCCTTATTAGATGTGATCTGGTAGGGATAGCAGTTTCCTGTAGTGTGATAACTTACTTTTACTTTAGGTTATGAAGAATATTAAGTGAGAACACTGTGCATAGCTTGATGACTCAGGTAAATATTTAGATTGAGGTTGCTGGTTTATTTCCAATTGTTCATGTATAAAGTTTAGTATGCCCCAAAGCTTTTGATTTATTTACCTAAGTGAAAGTTTATCTGTGCCATTATGCATGCTATTTGCCATAAGAAATTAGGAGTTGAAGGAGTATTTAAAAACACACACACATACACACACACACACACAATTTCCAAATGCTACCACATCTGTGTACTTAAAATTATGGTCATTGATTCCAAGACTGCTTATAGTCGTGATTCAGTAGACCTTTGTTTTATAGTATTACAGCTAGAACTAAGAATTAAAATCAAGTTTTGTGGCTCTTTATAACCTAAATTAAAACATACAACATGGCCCCTTTTGTAAAAATTAGATGATTAGCCAAAAACAAAACAAAAGAAAACAAAGCAAAAACAAACTCCCCTAAACCCACCCATCTGCAGAATGTGCAGAAACTGCTAGAGAGCAGAGAAAAGCATAATTTGGGCCTTTCAAATAAATTGCAAAACATTTTTGAGTTTAGAAATAGTGTTAATAAAATAACTTTATTTAAAAAGCCAAGTGAAAGAAGGCTTCAAAGTATTTCCAGTGTTTTAAAATGTGCAATTGGCTCAATAGGATTTTTTTGCAAGTGAGCAGTACAGTTTAAATTTTGGGTTCTTCAGTAATTCTAGTTAGGATTCTCTCTTACTCTTCAGAGTAACGATTTCTGAGAACAAAACAAATCTTTCTTTTTGTGAGGCCAGGGATATGGACTACTTTTATTTATAATTATGAACTTCAGGTTCACATGTAGCATCTTTTGGGAAACCCCACTACCAGAATTTCCTTTCTTTGCATATTTCCCTAATTAACAAATCATATTCCTGCTGTCAGGAAAAATTTTGAAAGACTCTGAAATGGGCCTCTCCACCAAAAAACAGAAAAGGAAAAGAAAGAAAAAAAATTACCAAGTGTCCTGTCTAGCACATCCTTCTGGGTTATGTCTGCATTTTATTATCATTGAGCTATTTTACAGCTCTATAAGTTGTAGAAAATTAATAATGTAAATAATTCTTCTCTATAGAAATGCAAATCAGTTGTGTCTGTTAGAATGCAATTGATCATTGCCCTTCATATACTTTAGCACTCTTTATTTGCCTGTATATGTGTGGTTCTTTGAATTGTACTTTGAACTGGTTGCAATACCTTACTGACCCATCATTAATTAATGAATTAAATACATCTTTGACACATGTTTATTTTATATCTACAAAAGAGTCATTACTTTCCTTTTTAAAAATTTATCTTTTAACATTGCCATTTTTTTACCCTCCACATGTTATCTAAAGTTTTTTTTTAAATTAAGAATACCTGAGGATTTACTTCTAAAAATGGAATTTTAACATGTTTTGTATAGTGAGTTTTGACTGTCTTACTTTTTCACAAGATTAATTCTACTAGCTTCCTCTTTTCAGTGTCACCAGGTACTTTATCTTCCCTCAAGGGACTGGAATAAATATTTCTGCCATAAAAATGCAAATAGCATTGGATTAAGAATTGTAATGCCCAGGAGGCTTATGAAGATTACATTTAGATAAGATCATACTATTACCAATTTATGAGATTTTTCCTACTATTGCTTCATTGCATAGAACTGTTTCCTATTTGTTCTTTGTTTCCAATGGGTTTTAAAAATTATTTCTGACTACTAGGCTTTTAAAAATGATTTCTGTCCAACAGATATATTTATTTGACTAGCTCTTACAAGTAAATTGCACTAGTGTATATGTATAAGTTGGCTTCAGATTTGCATGTATGCAATAGCAATAAAGTAAGGCACTCTCATTTTAAGACATTTATTTCAGTGTATCTAAGACTTCATTGCTTTAGAATAACAAACTGGCTCCTTTTCAATAACAGCCACAGTTTGTTCTGCTGCAAATATGGTGCAAAAGAAGATTATAGACAAATATCACCAGATTTTTGCTGTGATTCTTGTCTATAATATATAAGAAACTGTCTCGGTACACAACCAAGTAATCTGAAATCTCTTTCAATCCAAATTGCTACCCTGTCACTATGTTCAGTTACTAGACAGTTGCTACATAGCCATTTGACAAACTCCACCTCTGTTCTTCATTTGATCTTGGTTAAATCTTGTTTTCATAATTTTACTTTGCACTTGTCTGTTTATACTTAAACTTTCCCAAGGTCACAAAGCAAATCGATGCAGAAGAGGGAACAGAACTCTCAAGAGATTCCTAAAATATTAGAAGCTCCAGTTTAGAACAGTGATGTCATTATGAGTATTTTTTTTCCTTCTCACAAACACCTAAAATAACTTCTTATAATACAGTCTTTTTGAGGGGGAAGGGGATCGTATCAATTTCAATTTCTTAGTATCTATTTAATTTTAATAATTTTAGAAAAGATAGCAAAAGTGGAATTAACAATTTAGAACTTCTAATATGCTGTTAAAACTCTTAGGCAAGAACCCAAGAAACTGAGTGAAAGCAAAAACGAGCAGAACTCATTTTGTAAGCAACTTATCTGTCAAGCAGCGTTTGACATGAGACTGAAGGAAGGTTTTGTGGGGTTTTGTTTAATGTCTTTTAGGACTTAGATGAGTTTTTATAATTAGCTGGGGGCCAGGTAAATTCTATTAGAAATGCTGTGAGGAGTTTTAAGTACTTTTCACCCACTGACATTCATTTGCTCCATGTGTTCACATAGCTTCTGGTTATTTTAAAGGAAAACTCCTGTCACAGAATACTTTGCATTCTCTTACAAAGTTTTTTTTTTTTTTAATTCATTCTAGTTCACATTTCCCACTGTTTTCCTTCTTTCTTAACAGCTCTGTTTGCTTGTCACTCAGTATTCTATACAGTGCAGAGGGTGGTACAAAAGTTGACTTGTTTAAGATAAATGAGCTCCTGAATGTAGTACAAGAAGCCAGTTGCTAGGGCATGTTTCCTTACATAGTTTTTAGTTGTTAAATTAATTTATTCAGATACTTCTTTTCATATCCAAAAACTGCTTGTTTCTCAGTGAATCTTGTAAAATATAATCTTCATTATAGAGTATGCTCATATGAAATATGAAGGTAGAAATACTGATTTATTAAAAAGTTATGCTTTTTTGGCAACTATATCAGAATACAGAGCCATAAAGAATCTGTGGTCATCCTGTAGGTTGTCTATTTACTCTGTTGATCATTTCCTTTGCTGTGCAGAAACTTTTAGTTTAATTAAGTCCCATTTATTTATTTTTGTTGTTGCTCTATTTGTTTTTGGTGTCTTACTCATAAATTCTTTGCCTTGGCCAATGTCTAGAAGAGTTTTCCTACCTTTTCTTCTAGAATTTTTATGGTTTCAGGTCTTATATTTAAGTCTTTAATCCATCTTGAGTTACTTTTTTTATATAGTGAGAGATAGGGATCCAGTTTCATTCTTCTGCATGTGATTATCCAGTTTTCCCAGCACCATTTGCTCAATATGGTATCCTTTCCCCAGTGTATGCTTTTGTCTGCTTTGTGAAAAACCAGTTGATTGTAGCTATATGGTTTCATTTCTGTATATCTAATAAAAGGCTAATATCTAGAATCTACAAAGAACTCAAATAAATCAGCAAGAAAAAAAAATAACCCCATCAAAAAGTGGGCAAATGACATGAACAGACTTTTCTCAAAAGAAGATAGATAAATGGTAACAAACATATGAAAAAATGCTCAACATCACTAATTATCAGGGAAATGCAAATTAAATTAAAACCACAATGAGATACCACCTTACCCCTTTCAGAATCACCATTATTTAAAAGTAAAAAAACAAAAACAACACAAACAATAGATGTTGGTGCAGTTGTGGTAAAAGGGAAAGCTAATACACTGTTAGTGGGAATGTAAACTTGTACAATTGTTATGAAAAGCAATATGGAGATTCCTCAAGGAACTAAAAAAGACCTATCACTCAATCCAGCAATCCCACTATGGGGAATCTATCCAAAGGAAAAGAAGTCATTTTATAAAAAAGACATTTGTATCCAAATGTTTATTGCAGCACAATTCCCAACAGCAAAGATATGGAATCAACCTAAGTGCCTGTCAACTGATAAGTGGACAAAGAAAATGTGGTGTGTGTGTATATATACCATGGAGTGCTACTCAGCTATAAAAAGGAATGAAGTAATGTCTTTTGTAGCAACTTGGATGGAACTGGAGGCCATTATTCTAAGTGAAGTAGTTCAGGAATGGAAAAGCATACCACATGTTCTTACCTATAACTGGGGGCTAAACTAATGATATATATAGTCACAAAGAGCAGTTACAGACATTGGAAACTAGGAATGAGGGAGAAAGATAAAAATTTACTATTGAGTACAATGAACACTATTCTGGTGACAGGTACACTGAAAGCCCTGACGTTAGCATGATACAGTTTATCCACGTAACAAAAAACACTTGTATACCCTAAATTTTGGGGGGAAATAAAGAAAAAAAAGAAACCTGTGGTCATCTGTATATGGCCAGAAACAATAGCCACAGTTATAAAAAGAATTGGTTTTCTTCAATAACCATCCATCCAAAAGCTATTGCTTCTTAAATCAGCCAGTTCGATGACTGGGACTTGAAAGAAAATATATTAATTCTGTAAAATTTCTATATAACCAGCCATGTTTTTGCATTTTTTGTTGGTTTTGCTCATTTTGGGGTTTTTTTTTTTAGCTATTGATTTTTGTCTTATTGAGATAACGTCCATATAACATAAAATTCATTGTTTTAACCCTTTTAGTGTACAAGTCATTGGTTTTCAGTATATTGAAAATGTTGTACAATCATTAGTACTATCTAATTCCAGAGCATTTTCATCACCCCAAAAAGAAACCTCATGCCCACTAAGCAAACACACTCCATTCTCCCTTAATTTCCAGTACCTGGCAATCACCAACCTATTTTGTCTTTATGGATTTGTCTATTCTGGACATTTCATATAAAAGAAATATTACAATATGTGGGCTTTTGGGTCTGGCTTCTTTGACTTAGCAAAATGTTTTCAAAGTTCATCCGGGTTGCAGCAAATATCAGTATTTCATTCCTTTTTATGGAATGAAATATAATATTCCATTGTATGGATATACCATATTTTGCTTATACATTCATCAATTGATGGACATTTGGGTGTTTCCACTTTTTGGCTACTATGAATAATGCTGCTATGAACATTCATCTATAAGGTTTTGTGTAGACATGTTTTAAGTTCACTTGGGTATATAGTGAAGAGTAGAATTGCTGGGTCATATGGAAACTCTGTATTAAAATTTTCGAGGAAATGCCAGACTGTTTTCCACAGCAGCAGCACCATTTTACATTTCCTCCAGCAATGTACAAAGATTCTAACTTATCCATATCCCCCCCAACACTTTTGATTGTCTGTCTTTTTGATTACAGCCATCCTAATGGATGTGCATGGTATCTCATTGTTTTGATTTGTATTTCCCTAATGATTAATAATGCTGAACATCTTTCATGTGCTTGCTTATTGGTCATTTGCATATATTCTTTGGGGAAATGTCTATTCAAATATTTTGCTCATTTTTAAATTGGTTTATTTGTCTTTTTGTTATTGAGTTGTAAGAGTTCTTTACATATTCTGGATACTTGAACCTTATCAGATATATGATTTGGAGATATTTTCTCCCATTCTGTGGGTTCCCTTTTAACTTTTTTTGATAGTGTCCTTTGATGCACAAAAGTTTTAATTTTGATGAAGTCCAATTTATTTATTTTTTCTTTTTTTTCTTGTGCTTTGGGTGTCATATCTAAGAAACCATTGCTAATCCAAGGTCACGAAGATCTACACCTGTTTCCACCTATGTTTCCTTCTAAGAGTTTTATAATGTTAGCTGTACATTTAGGTGTTTGATACATTTTGTTTTTTTTTTTT
>VBSM01003169.1:15583395-15611745 GCA_008086735.1 Cheirogaleus medius
GCGATCCGCCTGCCTCGACCTCCCAGAGTGCTAGGATTACAGGCGTGAGCCACCACCCCCGGCCAATCCCTTGCTTTTCCACATGAATTTTAGGTTCAGCTAGTCTATTTCTGCAAAAAAGGCATTTGGAATTTTGATAGGGATCTCATTGAATCTGTAGGCAATTTGGAGAGTATTGCCATTTTAACAATATTAAGCCTTCTAATGCATGAACACAGGATGTCATTCCCTTTATTTAGATCTTCTTTAAGAGGTTTCAGTGTGTAGGTCCAGTACTTGGTTCAATTTACTTTTATGTATTTTTTTTTTATGCATTGTAAATGGGATTGATTTTAGTTTCAGTTTGGGGTTGTTCGTTGCTAGTGTATAGAAATACAATGGAGTTTTGTATGTTGATCTTGTAGCCTCAACTTTGCTGAACTTGTTTAGCAGCTCTTCTAGTTCTTTTGGCGCGTTCTTAAGGATTTTCTATATCTAAGATCATGTCATCTGCGAATGAAGATAGTTTTACCTCTTCCTTTCCAATCTGGATGCCGTTTATTTACTTTTCTGGCCTAATTCGCGTGGCTAGAACTTCCAGTACAACATCGAATAGAAGCGGTAAGAGCAGACATTCTTGTCTTGTACCTGATCCTAGGGGGAAAGCATTCACTTTTTCACCATTAAGTATGATGTTAACTGTGAGTTTTTCATAGATGACCTTTATTATGCAGAGAAAGTTCTCTTCTACTTCCAGTTTGTTAAGTTGAATTGAATTAAATTATAAATAAGAACTAAAAGATAAATATGCTACAGCTATGATTTTTTTTGGCCTCTGTTCAGTATATGGAAATACTATGATCCTGTATTTTGTTAAATTTTAATACCTACTGGGGCCTAATCTGGGAAATAAATGGAACCACTGCCTTTCAGGAATTCTGAGAGCTGACTGTGCCAGCTAAGTTACATACATGCCTGGTAGTGGTGCCCTTATAGATGCAAAAAGAAAAGAAAAAAGACTTTTGATCAGTGATCAGTGTTCATTCTTATTAAATCCATAATTTTTTATATTATATGTAAAATATTTAATAGCAGAATAAATGTAATCACTTTTTCCATCTCTAATATGTGAGCTTTTTTAAAGTTAAAACTATATTTTGTTTCAGTTTTTGAAATCATAATTTTCTGTTTTTTCTTTCTATCTAAAGAATTAGAGAGAAGAGCTAAAAAGATAATATATTAGAATTCCATATTACAAAAAAATCTTATTATGAGTTAAACACTATAGGCCTTCTGTATCCCCACACATGTACTATTTTATTGCATCAAAATATTTACATTGCTAAGATATAATGCAACTGTAGACCCAATTATATTATTAAGATTTTAAATGTCAAAATTAACAGACCTATTTTCCTTGCTATTTGAAATGGCTGTGAATTTTCTCTGTCTTCTGGAATTACTGTAAAGTGTGTGTGTATGTATATGTGTGTGTGTGTGGTCACTACAAATTTTCCTTGGAAGAGGGAATAAGCTCTTAAATTACAGTTTATCTTCTACTGAATGTAATTGTTTTAGTACAAATTGAAGTACATTTCCAGCTCTTACAAAATTGGCAAGGCACAAAGGAAATACCATGAAGATATGGGTTGTGAACCAGAACTCAGATATCTATCTGTAACCTCGGCTTTTCTCTTTCCACATAGCTTCCTCTTCCCCGCAAACCCCATTATATTGGCAGTGAAATTGGAAGACCAGGCCTTCCAGATGCAGAGATTTGACTCTAGGCTCCCAACTATTCACAGGATGGACCCAGAAATGTTATACTGAAAAGGAAATATTCATGAGAAAATTTACAAAGTGAGATATGCCTTGAATATCTGGAGGGTACTTTATAGTAAGAAAAATGTCAAATTTAAGTTGTTCCTTCCCAAATTTATAGAACTAGCAGTTTGAACCTGTTAAAGAGACTCATTTTTATACCTTTACAATGCCTCAATTTTGACCTAAATATCCATGTACTTCACTTTCTGGAAAGCATGTTCATGAAAAGTTGAATGAACAAGTATTATATTTTGGAGAATCAACCTTACTTTCCTATTGGCTTATATTTTACTTTTAGAGATGTCAGCTCTGACACCCACATTTTAGCTTTTAGGTATGTTTATCCTTTCACTTTTCTGTGAGATAATTAAAGGCCTATAAATAAATATTTAATTGCTCTGGAAAGAAATCCCACAGGGAATCCTTTCCCAAGTGCAAAGACTGTTTTATAATGCCTCTGGTTCTGAAGTCTTCTGGATTCCTAACCATCAAATAAAAAGAGTAATCTTAGGCAATTTTTGCCATTCAAAGTAAGTATGTCCTCCTGTGTAGAGAGAAAAATACAGTCAAAACACTAACAATTTCTAGCCATGAAATGAATTTACTGGCTTTACCTTCTATTAGGAAACAAGAGGTGATAAATGAAGTATAATCAACATCGTGTATACCTTCTATAGCATCTGTCATTATTCATTACTAAGGGACTACCAGCAAAGCTATACCATACTAACTCAGGAGTACTGAAATAAGGTTAAGACCTTGAGATGGATTGAGAATAGTCTCACATTAACTGCATCAAATTGGCAGGCTTTATGTTTTGTTAATATTAGGAATACATGGCACCTCCTTTGGTAATAGGGCTATGCCTATTTCTCCAGGTCCTAATGTGACAAATTAAATGATTGGGATTGTTGCTGCAATGATTTAGAGCTAGAGATAGAAGTAAAGTATGGTAGATCCAGAAATCCCTCTTCCCAGTGAAACCCAAAGATATCCATACCTCCTCCGAAGATAGTCACTTCTAAATTATTTACTTTGTAGATTATCCAAAGTTGCTGCTTTTATTCTTTCTCTTTTTCTTCTCTTTGGTTCATTTCTAGTTACATATTAAAATGGAGATGACTTGGATAGATTACCTATCATTATAAGAACAATTTTTTTATTTATTTTTTTGAGACAGAGTCTGGTTCTATTGCCCGGGCTAGAGTGCCGTGGCGTCAGCCTAGCTCACCTCAAACCCCTGGGCTCAAGCAATCCTTCTGCCTCAGCCTCCCCAGTAGCTGGGACTACAGGCATGTGCCACCAAGCCTGGCTAATTTTTTATATATATTTTTAGTTGTCCAATTAATTTCTTTCTATTTATAGGAGAGATGGGTTCTTGCTCTTGCTCAGGCTGGTCTCAAACTGCTGAGCTCAAACGATCCACCCGCCTCAGCCTCCCAGAATGCTAGGATTACAGGTGTGAGTCACCGCACCCAGCCAAGAACAATCTTTTTAGTAAGAATTTTCTCTTATTAAATTGGAGATGGAGGTAGAGTACAGTAGTAAGAAACCTAAGTGTGAGTAATTACTCTATAACTGTGACTTCAAGCAAGTAATCTTTCTGTACCTCAGTTTCTTTTATTGCAGAGTAGAAATAAAAATATATACCTTTCAGGGTTATAGTAAGGATTGAGGGAAATAATGCATTGGAAAGGGTTTTATAAAATATTAAATGGCTTAACTTTGAGGGTGAGAATTGGCCTCACTTCCCTCCTTACCCAGTTAGATTCCATGGTCCAGTGCGACGGCAAGGCCCTTCAGCCCACCCTCCTCTCCTCTGCCCTTCTCCCCTTTCTCCCCTCTCTTCTCTCTGTTCTTGGCGTAATGTCAACCCTGCTTGGAGCCAAGTCTTTCATACAACAATAAAAAGAGAATGGGATTTGGTGTCTGACAGGTGAAGTTAAAGTGTGGCTGCTCTACCCTTCATTAGCTTCTGGGAAGTCAGTTAACATTTCCAAGCCTCAGTTCCTCCACTACAAAAAAAAAATAATGATGATACATCATACAGTTGTTGTGTAGATTAAATTCAATAACATGTGTAGCATGACAGCACAAAACATGGTACACAGTTGACATTCAATAATTGGGAACTGTTGTTATTAATACTTGTAACCCATGATAGTTATTTTTTTCTATGCTAAGACCTAAAACTAATTTACAGATGTCCATTTCCAACCATGAATATATGCTTCACCACATAAAAATATTTTAAAATCCTGATTTAATAGTCTCATTTAATATCTTTGTTATTTTAAAACCTCCTGTTCTTTTCCTTAATACCTTGAAGATTCAAGAAATTACTAATTATGCTTTTGGCTTATTCACAGAACAGTAAAGAAAATTTCAAAAGAAGATGAAAACTATGATTATAAATTGTTCCCAATTTATAAAACATGACATATGAGAGGTGTAAACATCAATACATGAATGAATGTATTCATATTCTGCTAGGAAAACTTTTGTAATGAGGCCGGGCATGGTGGCTCACTCCTGTAATCCTAGCACCCTGGGAGGCCGAGGAGGGTGGATCGTTTGAGCTCAGGAGTTTGAGACCAGCCTGAGCAAGAGTGAGACCCCCGTCTCTACTAAAAAATAGAAAGAAATTAGCTGTACTACTAAAAGTATATATATAAAAAATTAGCTGGGCATGGTGGCGCATGCCTGTAGTCTCAGCTACTGGGGGTGGGGGGTGCTGAGGCAGGAGGATTGCTTGAGCCCAGGAGTTTGAGGTTGCTGTGAGCTAGGCTGATGCCACGGCACTCTAGCCCGGGCAACAGAGTGAGACTCTGTCTCAAAAAACAAAAACAAAAAAACTTTTGTAATGAGACTATACGAATGATTCTAAAACCTGCCTTATATAGCTAAGAAATGTTTTCCTCAAACCCCACTATATGGTTCCACAGGTCTCAGTGTTTATATTTGTATTTACAATACTTTGGTCTAAATATTGATACTCTTTTGTAATACGTTTCTAATTACAAAAGAAACATCTAACTTAACAAGTGTAACTCAAGGTATTTAAATAATTATCCACAGTATTCTAAGGCTTCCATGTTATTCAATGGATGATACTTTAATAAAACAAGGAAATGTTTCATGCTCCTTCTTATTGCCATCCATCATCCAACAGCTGTAAAATCACCAGCTGCTACAAAAATAAAAAAAAAAAAAGAACTAAATCAGTCCACTACAGATGCAAAGAGAAAAAAGTTTAAGATCTCTTCACATAATTTCTGGAATCCGGGCAAGCTGGAATCAAAGTACAGTTTTGCTTGCCACAAAACCCCTAGCTTTGTAAACATGTCAAACGGCACATAAGCTATGATTTATCTTGTCATTATTGAGGAAGAAGTGTATGAGGGAGAAAAGTATAATAGAAGTGGAGAGATAAGACAATATAATAACAACAGCAATGTTAGTAGTCTACCATCCCCTAGGTACTGGCCATCATACTTTATAATCCTCACAATAACTACAGAAGGTAGACATTATTCTATTAGGAAGCTGAGGTTCAGTGAGACTGAGTAACTTAGTAAATGCTGTCTTAAGTCAAATTCAGGTATGTTTGACTCCAGTGCTAGAGTCTTAATTGCACTGTTCTGCTTTCCAGCAAAATGGACAGATGAGGAAAAATTGGACAGAATAAATGGAAGGAATCTGGGAAGAAGGGGAACATGGAGAAGATGGTGCTACTTTAAAAGACACAGGAAGAATGTTTTAAGGTAAATGAGGCTGCCAATTTGTATCCCTTTTCCTACTCTTTTCTCCCAATGAAAGGAAATGAACCTAAAATCTTACATAGCTTAAGAAACAGACTAAGTATCGTTTCCATCAACTTTCCTAGTTTGCTATCATTCAGCCACCAAAAATTGAAGTCCACAAAATCACATTCATTAATTCATTACTCATCCTAGCAACAATATTAGCCATAGATGAATTGGTATAGTCTATAAAGCAATGGTTCTCACATGTTAGCAGGCCTCAGAATCACCTGGAGGGCTTGCTAAACTTAGATCCCTGGGCACCACTTCCAGAGTTTCTGATCCAGTAGATCTGGAGTGGGGTCTGAGAATTTGCATTTATCACAAGTTACCAGGTAATGCTAAGGCTGCTGGTTCAGGGACCACGCTTTGAGAGCCACTTCTCTAAAGAAAAAAATTGTGCTAAAGAAAGTTAGATTTGTATGCACATATCTATGATAAGCTGACCTGCAAAAGAATAGCATTTCTTAAGAGGCTACCTTCCATTCTGCAGGTACAATTTGTGAATGCAGTTACTTACAGCTGTATACAGAAAATGAATGGTGTCTAGAGACAAGCAAATGTGGGCAGGCAATTGTCCTTATGGCTATGTTCTTAATAAGGCAAAAGACTATACTTTCAATGTGCAATTTGCTCAGTGAAGCAATCACAGCAGTAAGAACATCTCATTCAAAAGAGGTAATCATTTCCAAATTTAATACCAGCTCTTTACAATCCAGAAAAAATAAAATGCACCTAAACTTAGGGGTGGAAAAATCTGAAACCAGAATCATTCACATTTCCAACTACAGCCTCCACTGGTCCAATTGCTTATGCTTGCATCTTCTTCCTCTTCTTTTTTAAAAAAGAGTAGAGACAGCAAGAATTTTCATGGAACTGGATTCCCTGGAAGTCAATGTAGCCTTGGCTACTTAGGCTGTTTTTTACCCCTTCCTGGCCCTCGCTCCAGGTTTGGCTTAGCCTGGCCCAGTTCAGGCATATGCTTAGTTACAGCACTAGAGGCTGCCGCCACTGCTGCAGAAACTGAAATCAGTATGAAAACAGGGTAGAAGAATGTCAGAAAACTAGTATTATTTTAAAAGGAAATTGCTTCCAATTTCAAAGCAGCCCGAGATTAGTAAGGAAATGAGGTTTCCATCCCATAGCATCTTCTAGGATGGAGACTTCTCATTTTAACATCCTTTTGTAATGGAAAAGCACTTAGTATATAATTCCCTTTACTTGGTTATCGAGAACCTCTTTACAGGCTGATCATTTTCTTGCTGGAAGAATATTGGATGAATAGTTGTATTTGAAAGCTTCTGCAAATATCTCTGTTTAACTTTGAGTAATTATCCCTTGTCGAATTTTACAGAATGAAGAGAAACTTCTAGAATTTTTCCTTTCAGCCCTAGAAAGTGTTGTTAACTCTTTGAAAGTTTATATTCAGAGGTTTTACTTTAAAAAATAAACTATTGCTTTTAAATGCATATTCATAAATGTTTTATAAGGCTCTTAAGAACTCCTACAATTTAGTGTGGCTGATCAGAGCCAATTAGTCTATCTCACGGGTTCTTCACTCCACAAATATTTTTTGAGGGCCCACTCTGTGCCATGTTTGGGGGGCCCCAGGGCTCATATCTGTCCTTTTGCTCAGGACTCTGCTCTGAAATGGTCCTGCAGGCCTTAGATTATAAGAGACAGTTGAGGAAGCAAAAGGCTTGTATGCTTTCCTTTCACTAATTCACTAAAATATAACAGCAGAAATTTATGAGCCCTCTCCCTCACATAAACTTTCTTGTTTACAGTCTAGTAGGATGACATGTGACATGTCTTTAGAATATCTGGGTTATTCTCTGTTTTTTGGGTTTTTTTGTGAGACAGGGTCTTACTCTGTTGTCCAAGATAAACTACAGTAGGGTGATAATACCTCGCTGCAACCTCACACTCCTGGGCTCAAATGATCCTCCTGCCTCAGCCTCCCAAGTAGCTGGGACTACAAGCACAAGCCACTGAGCCTAGCTAATTTTTCTATTTTTAGTAGAGACAGGGTCTCGCTCTTGCTTAGGCTGGTCTCAAACTCCTGACCTCAAGCGATTCTCTGCCTTCCAGAGTGCTAGGATTACAGGTGTGAGCCACCGTACCCGGCCAAGGGTTATTCTCTATTTGAATCATACCTGAACCCAATTAATTGGAATACACCAAATTATCCCACCCTTTATTTGAAACAATAATGTATTATGTCAAAGATCCTTCAGTGTCTGGAAACTAGTAGGTATTTGTTAAATGAATGCTTCATTTTCTTCAATGTTGGGAGCCCCACATTCATTTCTAGAAGTAATAGCAAGCACTGTTTCAATTTTTTTTTTTTCCTTACTCTCTGGCTACTGTCCTAGTCATTGTAGTTACCCCAATGCTGCCTGGAGACTCAGCCCGGCCAGCACACACTGTCCTGCTAGCTAACTGGAATGTGGCCCCAGCGGTCCTATCCTATATAAGAGCTGGGAGAAAGAAGAAAGAATGTGAAAGTCTTCCCTTTAAGTAATGCAGTAAGGATACTCTGAGGCCTTTTAAATTTTATTTATTTACTTTCCCTTGCTTTGCTCAGAAGTATCAGAGCAAGATACAAAATTAAGGAATTGGCGTGCTCTCCTCTTTCCTTCTTCTTGCCTAATCCCCATCCACAGCTCTGGGTTTGTCACAATAAGGTGCTTGCTGTCTGAGCCACTCTGTACCTTTTATGGAAGACAGTGAGGTGAGGACAAACAACGGCACTAATTTTCATCATCGTCCTATTCCTATGTTTCTGTCATTCAGTCAAATACCTACTGAACACCTACTCTGGCTCAGCTAAGGCACCTGGTCCTGAAGATATAAAGATCATGCAGTCCCTGTCCTTAGGGAGTTCATGGTCTCCTGGGGGATGCAGACAAGTGAAATCAGAGGAAAGCACAAGGAGCTGTGTGAACCCAGAGGAAAGAGAGTTTAACTCTGCTGTGAGGTAAAAGGGGGTCAGGCCACTCTTCACAGAGGAGAATTATTATTCATTCTGGACAGCAAAGATACCAGGCATTAAATTGAGGTTCTTATTTTTCCCACTTTAAAATCAACTCCACAATGGTCCCCATTTACTGTCAAAGCTGGTTTCTGTGTGATAATGCCACTAAAATGATTATGCCAACCTTTCACTGCTGCTCACCTTACACTTTATATCTGAAGGTCATGGTACTAAAAACTGGCATGGGTGTTTTCCAAGTTATCTGGTTATCATGCTTGACTATAATTCTAAAACTGATTATTAAGAAACAAGTAAATAGGTGCTTTATAGGATGGGTATTGAGTTGGAGGAGTAGATGAACAGAGGAAGAAACAAGAATCACTATGTTAGGCACATGCCAACTCTCAGGGAGCTTAAGCTACCTATGTACAAAGCTGAAGGTAACTTAGGATTTGTTTTTCTTAGGGGAGGACTTGTTTTACCTACCACGTGGAATGCTCCTGGGGCCTTCACAGGTCTGAAGCCATCAACAGGTATGCATTGATCGGCATGGCCATTGCAGAAGCAGCTGCCCTTGACAATGAAATCATAGACTGCATAGTATGTAAAATGTTGAGGCTTTTCGTTCAGGTCATTTCTCTGACAGGGACAAGACTGTCGTTTTAGCAGCTGCACACGGAGGTTGGTGATCTTTAGCTGCTCCTGAACTTTGGCACTATAAGGGTTCTCTGTATTGTATGGTGGTGACAGAGCTTTGAAAATAACCTGCAAGGAGAAAAAAAATACCATAGGTTTATATGATTGTGTGCAAACCCTGAATTGTTTGTCCAACGTAGTCCCGGTTTGATTTGTACCTTTTGTCTATTGCTAGTAATAAGATAACAAGAGGATTTTAGACCTTGAGCGCACCTGGGGAAGAGCTGCTCTGTTATTCTAAGCAGCAGATGTTCTGCCTGTTTGCATATAGAAGAAGTACACATTGAGTAACCAGCAGAGACCTGACTCTTGAAATGAAGGCATGTAAAGATCTTGGGTAAGGGGATTCTGGGCAGAGGGAACAGAAAGGTTAAAGACCTTGAAGCAGAGTCAAGTTGGCATGTTCAAAGAAGAATGACAAGGTCAGTGTGACTGGAGACACAAAAGGAAAGTGGCTGGAGAAGGCAGAGAACAGGTGTGAGGCAAATGTGAATGGAGCCCTTTAAAAGCCACCGTTGAGTTATTCTAACTGTAGTGAAAGCCACTAGGAGGTTGTATGCAGAGAAGTGATATGATCTGATTTATATTTCCTAAAAAGATAACTTTTTGGATATAAAAGTGTCATTTTGGAAATTAGTTTTACACCAAAAGTATGAAGAGGCAAGAATCAACTGTGTAGGATCACATCTCCAGGACTACTGGTACAGAACTGCATTTTGGGGGAGTAGGGAATGCTTCACTGGACACTTGGCCTCTACAGCCTATTCTCCACCCAGTAGCCAGAGTGGTTCTCCATAAGAGAACCTGCCTTGCTTAAACCCACCCCTACCCAAAGACCTCCCATATTCCTCAGAATAAAATACAAAGTCCTTATAGTGGCCCAATGGCCCACTTGATTTTTGTTCTTAGTATTTATTACCACCTGTCACATCATATTTGTAGTTGTTTACTAATTTACAGTCTTCCTAGTCTAGCATGTAAACCGCATGAGGGCAGTCACTGGTGTGTCCCCGGACAGTGCCTGGCACATAGTAAGTATTCAATAAATGTTTGGTAAATAAATTAATTATAACATTGTTCTTGTCATTTGTTAATAGGTGAGAATTCCAAATAACCTAGCTTCCTTATAGAGGGTCCTTAACAGATTCACATACTGAATTTCATGTTATAGCACCAGAAGATGAGAGGCAAGAATTTGTCCTATGACAATAGTAATAAATAACTGAATAATTACCTAGTGTTTTGTGTTTCTAGCTATTTTTGAATTTTTAAAACTTAGAAAAAGTTGTATCTTAAACTCAAACCATATTCTGTCCCATTTATCCACATGTTAATTGTCAGAAAGCAGCATATTAGGAAATAAAATTTTCTAACAAACGATGTCACATATTTAAAAGTCAATATAGAAGTAATGTCTTTTTCTTTTAACAACAGCATAAATCAGAGCATGATTTTATATTTTGAAACATTAAACAAAAAGCATTGAATCCACTGTGGGCTTTATATGGGACTTATTTTCAATATGACACCCCAAACACTGTACGTCTGTTAGATATTCATGAGTAACTCTTGCTCTAAATAGTACAAATGATGTGGCTACTCCTATTTTATCAACCACAGTAATGCAGGGACATGGAAAGGATAATCCAGTGCTAACCGAGTAAGTGCTCCACCAAAAGGTCTGTGGTGTACTTCTCCACGTTGTCCACCCACCCTTCCTTTTCCGGAGCATTGGTGGCAACTGTTTGCTCTCTCTGTTCCTGTCACATATTTACCCTTGACATTTACCCTCGTCCCTCTCCCTCCCCATTCCATCCCCCCACCGCCACCAATTGTTCAGCACATGCAAAGCTAGAAGAGGATCTGTCAAGGTCTCTAAGAACTTTGAGGCTCTTGTACTTCCTGAGCCCAGACTGTGGAGGCTGAATGGCGTCTCTGTGCTTGGTGTGCATGACACCACAGTTGGCACGCCGATATCAGCAGGGAAGGGACATCATGACCCCTGAGGCTGTGTGCTGGAAAGGAGACAGCAGAGTGCCACAGACACAAAAGTGAACGGGAATTTAAACCATGAAATCTTTTTTCCAGAAAGGAGACGCCTTAATCTGATACCCTGGGAAATGGATCTATCCTGCATCAGGAAACAAAGAGCGCGCCAATCCAGATGCTTCAAACTTCTGGCAGGTCGCCCTTTGGGTCCCACCCAGTTTTTCTTCAAACTTCCCTAGAAGAAGCCTGTATGGCACTACTGAAATGAAGGAAGAAAACATGTGGAAGCCCTCCATATGATATCAGCCTTTTCTGGGTCTTGTCCCCATAAGGAACAGGATTTATCTATGGGACCACCACTGACCCTCTGTGATTGCTTCTGAATATACACTCCCAACAAGATATATTTAAAAAGCCAAGGATCAAGCTTTTTTGACCAAGCATACTTCAATATTTCTGGCTTGTTAGTACTATTGACTTCATGATCTCATTTTCTGAAATTAAGAAATTTTATTATGTTTTAGTAGTTAATATTATGCTCATTACAGAAAAACCTGTCATGCAAAATGTTGAAGATATTAAGTACCTGCAATGTGATCTACCCCAAAGACAACCAAGGATACCAACTCCATAGTGTCTTTCCATCTAAACTTCTGTATGTATACATATACATACATATCAAATATAATGTGAATCGCTTTGTATACCTTGTGAGTATTCTTCCAAGTCAATAAATATGCCTCTACATCAGTGGTTCTCAAAGTATGGCCTCCAGACCTGCGGTGTCCTGAGGAAACTTGTTAGAAATGCGAATTCTTGGACCCTATCCCAGTATCCCAGATCAATTAAATCAGAAACTCTGAGGACTGGCCCAGCAATCAGTGTTTTAACAAGCCCTCCAGGTGATTCTGATGCAAATCAAGTTTGAGAAACTCCGCTACATAATTTTAAAACCTGTTTAGAATCCTATTGTGTGGATATGGCATAATTTATTTATTTAGGCTGCTATTGTTAGGCAACTGGGTTGTTTCCAATTTTTCAGTAACCAACTACAATGAACAACCTTTTATTAATAGCTAAAAAGTGCACATATATACAGTAGTCCCCTCTTATCCTCAGGGAGTACCTTCCAAGACCCCCAGTGGGTGCCTGAAACTGCAGATAGTACCAAAGACTATATATACTGTTTTATCCTATATATACATAACTATGATAAAGTTTAATTTACAAATTAGGCATAGTAAGAGATTAACAACAATAACTAATAACAAAATAGGATAATTATAGCAATCCTGTAATAAAATTTATGTAAATGTGGTCTCTCTCTCTCTCAAAATATTTATTGTACTATTTTTGGACCATGGTTGACTGTGGGTAACTGAAACCTATTACAGATAAGGGGGGAATTCTGTAATAATTTCCTGAAGATACACTTCCAAATGTGAAATCAATGGCTCAAAGGAAATGAATGAAAAATATCCGACCCTCTGAATGAATCATGACCCCTTTCCTACCTAATCTTTGGAATCTTCACATTTCCCTGGTCTTGCCTTTCTTCTCTAAACCTGGAATCCCTCATACTTTGCCTGAGGAACTGGATTCTTGGCTCAGGTTCTGCCATTTTTCATGCCCAAGTGTAATGAAAAAATCTTTAAAAAGTCCTGAATTGGTTAAAACCCCACCTATATTGTCTTTCTTTTTTTAGAAAAGTCACCCAAAACCCTGCAATAATAACACTGAAAATTAGTAAAAATAGCATTCTATACATCTTTCTTATGCTCTGAGATGAAATTTAAACGGTGTCAACACAGTGTGAACAGAATAAAGAGTTAATACTAGTCCATAATAGTCAAGGAATTCTTCCAGAATTGAACTCATAACTTACATTTTGCTCTCTACCTAAAATTTTATTGCCTGTGTTGAATCATAATAATTCAAGAAACTTAGCAATCATATTTTTAAAAATCTTATTAGCTGCTAGCTTGAGGAATATTTTGGGTCCAAGTTGATCACCCATCCTGTGGACTCCCTTGGCACTTGTTCTTTCCATGACAACACTCTTACATTAGTCTATCGTTGCTGCTTATTTACTTGTCTGCATCTCGCATTAGATTTGGTGTGCAAAGGGCAAGGATCTTGTTTGTCTGGTTAACAGCTGTGTCCCCAGCATGTCCCACAGTCTCTGCCTCATTGTAGCATTTCATAATGACTGTTGAATGAATAAATGAATGAACTATTTCTCCAAATATCATTTTAACAGGAAAAGCCAAGCAAGGAATATGTGTTTAGAAGAATAAAGAAAATAAGAGTGCTTTGCACTCTTGATGGGAAATATGTAAACACACACATCTATGTATAAACACCTATGTAAAAGTAGGTAGTACATTTCAAAATGCTGTATGGATTTCTTCTCTTCAGTAGCACACAAGATATTTTCTAGTATTAAGAAAAAAGATCAAGCAGGCATGAGCAAACACCCAAAGAAATACAAATATCTTTTCCATAGCTTCCTGTCAAGTTTTCTTATTTGCTAAATATGGAAGCTTCTGGAACATAACTGCATTTTAAAAAATATTTTTTAAAAATCCTAGACATCTTCATATTCTTTAAAAAGTAGTTTTTGGTTTCAGTGATTTTTTCCATTGTTTTTCTGCTTTCTCTTTCACAGTTTCTGCTTTTATTTACTTTCTTCTGTTTACTTTGGGTTTAATTTGCTTTTCTTTTGCTAGTTTCATAAAGTAGGAACTTAGATTATTGATCTGAGATGTTTCTTTTTCCCTAAGTACTTCTTTACTTGCATCCCTCAAATTTTGATATGCTATGTTTTCATTTTCATTCAGTTCAAAATACTTTCTAATTTTCCTTTTGATTTCTTCTTTGACCATAGGTTATACAAAAGTGTGTTTATTTATAAAAATTGGGAAATTACTAGAATACCTTCCTGTTATTGATTTCTAATTTAATTCTGTTGTGGTCAGACAACATACTTTGTTTGATATGAATCCTTCGACATTTACGGATACTTGTTTTATGGCCCAGTATATGGTCTATCTTAATAAATGCACCTGTGCCTTCAAAAAGGTTTTGAAATCTCTGGCTATAACTATCAACTTCTCTATTTCTCCTTGCAGCTTTTGTTTCATGTATTTTGAAACCCTGTTATTGGGTGCATAAACATGTAGGATTATTATATCCTCTTAATAAATTGACTCCTTTATTAATATGAAATATCCCTCTTTATCCCTGGTAATATTCTTTGATCTGAAATCTACTTTGCTAATAGTAATATAGTCACTCAAGTTTTCTTTTGAAATTAGTACGATATATGTTCTTCCATCCTTTTACTTTCAACTTTGTTATGTCTTTTTTAAAAAATTGAGTTTCTTGTAGGCAGCATAGTTGATCTTTTTAAAAATTTTATCCAATCTCACGATCTATGCCTTTAAATGAAATGTTTACAGCTTTTACATTTAATGTGACTATTGACATTTGCCAGTTTGCATACAGTATAAGAAACTAACAATAGTATACTCTAATTCCTCCCCAACCTTTGTGCTGTTTTTGTCATACATTTTACTTCTCTATATATTATAGATGCCACAACACATCACTAATACCTTTGCTTTAAAAAAGTCAAATATCTTTAAAGAGATTTTTAAAATAAGAAAAATATTTTACATGTATTTACATATTTTCTCTTTTTGATGATCTTCATTCCTTTCTGTAGATCCAGATATCCATCTGGTATCATTTGTCTTTTGTCTGAAGGACTTCCTTTAACATTTCCTGTAATGCAGGTCTGCTAGTGATGAATGATTTTCTATAATGCAGGTCTAATAGTGATGAATGCTTTTCTATGTATAAAAAGTATTTTATCTTTATTTTTGAAAGATTTTTGCTGGGTATGAAATTCTAAGTTGATGGGTTTTTTTTGTCTTTCAGTATTTTAAGGTTTCTGCCCCCACTATCTTCTGCCTTGCATTATTTTTGATAAAAAAGCCTTAGTCATTCTTAGATTTGTTCCTTTGTACATAATGTGTTGCTTTTCCTCTGACTGCTTTTAAAGTTTTCTCTTTACCATTGTTTTTCAAACAATTTAATTATGATGTGCCTTGGGGGAGTTTTCCTCTTATTTTTGTGTTTAAGGTTTGTTGTACTTCTTGGATCTATGGGTTTATAATTATAATAAAATTTTTAAAAATTTCAGCCATTATTTCTTAATTTTTTTTCCTGTTTTCCTCCTTTCCCTTCTCTCCTTTGCAGACTCCAACTACATGTATATTAAATTGCTTGAAGTTGTCCCACAGCTCACTGATGCTGTGTTTATTTCTTTTTTTTAAATTCTTTTTCCTTCCTGTGTTTCATATTGAGTGATTTCTATTGCTATGTATTGAATTTCACTAATCTTTTCTTTTAAGTGTTTAATCTACTAATCCTATTCAGTGTATTTCTCAGACATCAAAATTTTCAACAATGGACAATGAATTTGGGTTTTTGCTGTTTTTTTTTTATGTCTCTGCTTAACATGGTCAATCTTTCCTTCACCTTTTGAACATAAGGAATACAATTATAATGATTGTTTTAAAGCCCTTAGCTACTAATTCTGTTATTTATGTAATTTATGGGTTTGTTCCTACTGATTTATTTTTCTCCTCATTATAGGCTGCATTTCCCTGTTTCTTTCCAGGTCATGACTGACTGCCAGATATTATAAATTTTACCTTGGTGGATATTTTTGTATTCTTGGGCTTTTTCCTGGTATGTAGTAGTTACTTGGAAATAGCTGAATCCTTTGGAGGCTTGCTTTTAAGTTTTGTTAGGTGGGACCGATTCTTTAGCACAGGGCTAATTCTGCCCCTCTACTGAGGTGATACCTGTCTAATTACTGCAATGATGAATCACACTGGTTGATCATTCCTAGTCCCATGTGACCTCTGGGGATTGGTACCTCTGTCCTTCAGGGTGGCGCTTTCTCTGGCCTTGGGTAGTTTTCTTACATACGTGTGTTGAGCAGTACTCAGCTGGAAGCTTGAGGGGGACTATATGCAGATCTCTAGAAGTCTCTGGAATTCTACCCTGCAAACTCCAGTTGCCTTTGGCTTCCCAGACTCTCAGGTTCTTATTGAGGAAATCCATCAGACAATCAGGGGTTCAGACCCCCGAGTGCAGCCCCTGGACAGAATCCAAACTTCACACTTCACAAATTTGTTCTGTGAAGTTTGGATTCCGTCGAGGGGCCGCACTCAAGGATCCAGAAGGCTCCATGTGGCCGCAGGTTCCTCCTCCCTGCATCAGCCTAGACACTCTCTGTAGGCAGTAAACTGGGGCAACCGTAGGGCTCACCTCATTTGCTTCCCTTCTCTCAGGGATCACTGAGATACACAGTAAAAACTGTATCTGCTGCCTCCTGTAGAGATCACTGTCCTCTACTGCCTGATGTCCAATACCCGAAAACTATTGTTTCACATATTTTGTCCAGTTTTTTAGTTGTTTCAGGCAAGAGAGTAAATCTCATCCTTGTTACCTCATCTTGGCTAAAAGGTGAAGTCTAAAAGCCAAAGGCAACTTAACTTTTATAAAATATAATTTATAAACCTGCATAAGAACTAAAATAAACCCTTGTATTTATATATAAATATATAGAACTGACATATTAGACATTTTATAATAAAACTAGAAATGTGGTTACATTTAGCAAATAAAAAGGTATGAAAAACAAAGGAGTTTTCTTTGGACATATCAAACTAAAAAATGTGAAAAATAAAATATAAACATCTAAACTTTGTAAGTTTATTCAATAATTCTATGTTTTAGTAATTTCTATCTTAATAGACAGGTAAATCCTCTATAACTTTTTTTTTTTTTTTTTTTTTTTTTTTTTTTTTTGAGACAGAGTCTTACTTTGTTGCCCAGGCTAGGGTGAGTGCCGTGGCGTCAGCCTAGCTCACAGCAACCTCAAACTCCTGGGCTCAAGCAATCCTCCTGCCTCAGCCTCCCGAGTAGCTGGGACTACAGGCATGCGCCACCATGCCCGGCTAATTTTTTTCTATATATTTTTAGTTGGCCAATTAATGTATTTCTATTTTTAGTAGAGACGGGGTCTCGCTCTTGGTCAGGCTGGTTTCGAACTCCTGACCTTGAGCTATCCACCCGCCTCGGCCTCCCAGAGTGCTAGGATTACAGGCGTGAGCCACCGCGCCCGGCCTATCCTCTATAACTTTTAAAATAATTTACGATACCTATTGTAATCTTCTACTTTATATCTTTTTATGTTTATACTACGTTTTGATGCATCTTTATATCTGTAACATCTAATAAAATGTCATAAATTCTCAATAATACTTACTGAATGAGTCAGTATAGAATCATGTTAATATATGTTTATCTTAATTTTCTAACATAAGAATAATAGCATAAATATAATAAAATTTTATTTTTATAATGTACATTTTATTCATAAGAGAAAATACTAGGTATATATTACCTCATAGTAAACTAGATCATTTTACAAAATATTTTAGTTGTATCCTAATCTTACACTCTCTCCAACATGACTAGCAAAATTTTACTTTATAGAAAAAATTGATTTAATATTAATCAATATAAATTAACTAAATTCAATTAATCAATAAATTGAATGCCATATTTGAGTAATGTATTTTCAGTAAAAAATTACACTAACAGCAAGAATGACTACAAAAATTTAGGGAGGAATCCCTGGAATTTTTGCCTAATATCATTAATAAAAAAAGAGAAATCACCTTCATAGTAAAAATTATGTCTATTTAAGAAAAATAATCACAGTCCTTTTCTACTCTATATATGCCTGGTTAGAATAGCGTCTATTGAGAAACATTTCCAATTGTATTATTATAAAGCCATCATTTGTTTTATGTGGTTGTTTACTAGTTGTTTACGAACAGCATCTGGTTAGTTCATTTGAATCTTGTTATTACATACTGACAACTATTCTGATTATTGTTAGGTTGACAACACACATCTAAAACCTAAATTAGAAACTGATATATATTTGTCTCCATTTCTATTGTTTATCAAGCTATTTAAAAACTTAAATCTTTCATGCCTTTTAGGTTCCTAAAATTCACGTGATTCACCCACTCTAGTTTTTGTATCGTCATCTCACTTGAACAGGAAGGTTATACTTCAGTTGACTTCTGAAGCCAGTTGCTAGCCTTACTTAAGTCGAAGTCTTAGGTAGGTATCTGAGTTGAAAAACTCAAAAGAACACACATTCTGTGAGATGAGTACATGCACCCTAATATGCTGTGATACAGGCTTTTTGCTTTCATGGATAGGTGGCCTTTCAGAAAGTACATGAAGTTTCAGGCTTTTACAGGGTTGCATAAGTGGGAGTTCTGGCTTTGTGGAAAGCGAAGGCTGGACAAGGAGAAGATAGCGTCATTGACAAGTGGGCGTCTGCGGCTGGGCAGCTGGTTGGTTTAATTTTAGAACATTTGTCCTTGACTGTGCCACTTTAAGTGAAGCACCTACTTGTCTTAGAGAAGTGTGTCTGTCTTTCAGGCAGCACCAAAATCCTTCTGCTTATACTCTGGAGCATTAGGCACCCTGTTTCATCAGATAGCCCACCTTTTAAAGTGGGAGAGTCTTATCTTCTGAGATAGGACAATATAACCTAATAAAGCTCTCAATGGAGCAAGCTTAGGAATGCAGTGCACTCAAGTGACTTACTTGTACGATAATAACCTCGATTTGTAAGTACACAAAAGCCTCTTTGCATGTTTCAAGGGCATATTTACAGTTTTAAAGTGATGAAAAGGCAGCTTCTTAAATATCTTCAGGGGGAAGGGAAATGACAGAACTGCAAAGAGGAACAAGAGACAAGACTGAAGACCAAAATAAAAATAAAAATTGGGGCTAAAAATAAATTTCAAAAATTCTCCAATACATGTGGAATCCTAGCCTTTCCTTTGCTCTCAGTACTTGAAGTCAAAGGATCTGAGTGTTAGAAGAGTCCTCAGCAATCAATGGCCTTTCTGGAGGAAACTGAGGCTCAGAGTGCCTGAAGCATCTTGCCAAAGTCAACCAATAGGCTGGTGACAGAGTTAGGACTAGAACCCAATTTCCCAACCTCCAAGGTAATGATTATTCCATTACCTCCCACTTTATACTTGTTTTGTAGCTAGCCAATTCTGAATTAAAGTTAGATTTAAAATGTCAGATTTAAAAAAATATATATTTTCTGAGACAAGGTCTCACTCTGTTGTCCAGGCTAGAATGAGTGGTATCATCACAGCTCACTGCAATCTCAAACTCCCTAGCTTAAGCAATCCTCTTGCCTCAGCCTCCTCAGTAGCTGGGACTACAGGTGCACGCCACCACCATGCCTGGCTAATTTTTGTATTTTCTGTAGAGACCAGGTCTCGCTATGTTGCTCAGGCTGGTCTCACACTCCTGGCCTTGAACGATTCTCCCTCTTCGGCCTCCCTAAGTGCTAGGATTATAGGAATGAGCCACTGCACCGGGCCTAAAGAAAATATTATGAATGATTTATCCCACCTCGCTTGTCAACCTAATAATGGATGTGACTAACTATCATTGATAAAAGTAATGATACCTGCTCTTGCCTGGCTCACAGGGATGCAGTGAATATTTTTTAAAAGGCATGAGATACAGAAATGCCTTGAAAAATCACTGCTCTTTATCAAATAAAATTGATTGGTATGAAGCCTTTTATTGGGAACCTGCCTTGTTTTTGCCAGTCTCCCTTCTTTGGGGCTACCCATGAGTGCAAGAGTCCTTGTCTAGTTTCCCCCCAGTTTACAGCCAATGCTTGGTATGTATAAGAGGTAACACATATTCATTGAAAACTCATACTCACACTTAATAATGATTTACATTTTATCAGCTGCTTTTATTTTATTTATCTCATTTTATCCTTACAGTGGATGTAGTATTATTCATTCTCATTTTTCAGATTCTGAAACTCTGATATGTTAATTAATTTGTCCAAGGTCACCTGGCTAGTAAGTGGCAGAGTTAGTATTTGAACCCAGGTTGTTGGAGTCCAAGTTCAGTGTTATTACCATTACATCACAGCTGACTTTGTTTGGCTATAGAATGCTTGAAGGTATTGAGCAGGTGATCAGGGTGAAATGACTGGCACTTCCTGTCAGGAGAATTAACACGGCAAAGAGAAGACCCTGAACCATGGTAGAGGCAATGGGGAGAGTGGGAGAGGTGGTGGAGACGGGGAGAATAGCCACATGAGAGAGACAAAGAAATGGATGTTAGAACAAAGACTAGGAATGAAAGGCTAAGCTTTGGGAGCCATCCCTGGTTAGAGGACAGAAGGAAGGAGAAAAGCCAGAAATAAAACAAAAAAGGACCAATGAACAATGTAGAAAAATAATGAAAATTCATTATCATAGAAGCCCAAAGAAGTGAGAATACAAAGAAAGAAAATGTAATTAACAATTGCAAATGCAATTTAGAAGAAAAGAAAGGAGACTACAAAAATTTTTCTGGGTTTGGCTGGATAACAGAGGACTTTTGCGAGCTTAGATGGAATAAGGGAACACTTGTAAAGGGTTCAGGAAAGAATATGGGACAAGGAAATGGAAGCAAGAAAGAAGTAATTGAAGAACTTTGGCAGTTTGTTTATTCATTCATCAGTTGATGGACATTTGGTTTGTTTACAGATTTGGGCTATTATGAGTAAAAGTGCTATGAACATTCACATGGTAGTCATTATGAGAACATAAGTTTTCATTTTTCATGGGTACTTAGGAGAGGAACTGCTAGGTGGTATGGCAAGTGCGTGTTTATAAGGAACTGCCAAACTGTTTTCTAAACTGGTTGTACTCCTTTACATTTCTACTGCTAGCAACATGTGGTGAAAGTTTTAGTTGCTACACATCCTCGCCAACACTTAGTATTATCAGTCTTCTTAATTCTAGCCCTGATAGTGAATGTGAGCAGTAGCTCATTGTGGTTTTCATTTGCATTTTCCTGATGACTAATGATGCTGAACATCTTTTCATGTGTTTGACATGCATCTTCTTTACTGAAGTATCTGTTCAAAGCTTTTGCCCACTTTTAATTCTTATTCTTCTTAATGAGTTGTAAGAGTTCTTTATGAATTATGATAGATAAATATATATTCATTTATATATGATTTATAAATATTTTCTCCCAGTCTGTGGCTTGCCTTCTTATTTTCTTTCTTTTTTTTTTTTGCATTCATTTTTTTTTTATTTCAGCATGTTATGGGGGTACAAATGTTAAGGTTACCTATAATGCCCTTGTCCCCCTACCCCCTCGAGTCAGAGCTTCAAGAGTGACCATCCCCCAGACGGTGCACATCTCACTCATTTTGTATGTATATACCCTTCTTTTCTTAACAGTGTCTTGATAGCAAAAATTTTAAATCTTTTATAATATTCAATTTATCAATATTTTCCTTTTATGGTTTGTGCTATTTTTGTTCCATCTAAGAAATTTTTGCCTAAATTTAAGGTCATAAATATTTTCTCCTAGAAGTTTTATAGTTTTCAGCTCTTACACTTAGGTCTATTTTGAATTAATATTGAGATTTTTTTCCCCCCTCACATATGGATGTCTTATTATTGCAACATTATTTGTTAAAAAGATTTCCTTTCTTCATTGAATCACCTTGGCAACTTTGTTTGATTTGTTTTTCTTTAGTCTTTTGGTTTTGTTTTGTCTTGGTTTTTGCTTGAGGTTTATTGAGCTTCTTAGATCTGTGGATTTAAAGTTTTCATCAAATTTGGAAAATTTTTTCCTATTATTCCTGAAAATATATTTTTTATCCTCTGCTTCTTCTTTTAGATTCTGATTACATAAGTGTTAGACCACTTAACACTGTCCCGCAGTTCACTGATGCTCTTTTTACTCAATCTTCTTTTCTCTGTTTCATTAATTTATAGTTCTATTGCTATGCCTTCAAGTTAACCAAACTTTTTCTTCTGCACTATCTAGTCTGCTGTCAATCCCTTATAGTATATTTTTTATTTCAGATATTGCATTTTTCATCTTTAGAAGTTCCATTTAGATCTTTGTAAATATCTTCCATTTCTCTCTTCAATGTGTTCATGTTTTCTTGAACATACGGAGCATATTTATAATAGCTGCTCTAATGCCCTGGTCTGCTAATTCTACCAGCTGCATCATTTCTGGGTATGTTTCTGTTAACCAATTTTTCTTATTGTTAGAAGTCACATTTTCTTGCCTTGTAACTTTTTACTGGACATTAGACATTATGTTGAATGCTTGCTCGATTTTGGTCTATTTCTCTAAGAAGGGTTAGATTTTGTTCTGACCTGCAGGTAATTTACTTGGGATTACTTAGTTTAATCTTTTTGAGGATCATTTTTAATTTTTGTCAGGTGAATCCAGTGTAGCCTTTATTATAGTACTACTTTAGTCCCATTATATAGGGGGACTCTACCAAATGCCTGTGAATTATGAGGACTTTCTAGTCTGGATGGTGAAAACATGAACTCTTCCCAGCCTTGTGGGAATACTAGGAATTGTTCAAATACTACTTTCTTGGGGTTCTTTCTCCATTCTTGTAGAGTATTAGCTCAGACGTATGCAGCTCTGAATTCAGCCACATATTTAAGGAGAACTTTAGACAGACCTCTGGACTTACTCTTTTTATGCAGCTCCCTCCTCTCCAGTATTCTGCCCCCAAAATTCCAGCTGCCTTGGCCTCCTTGAGCACTCATCTCTGTCTCCTCAACTCAGGGGGACCACTGGACTCTGGGCTCCTTTTCCTATGCTGTGGCTTGTGAATGTCCCATCAGTAACCTGGAGCCATCATAAGGCTTGCTATGTTTGTTTCTTCTTTCTTAGAGCCCAATCTTGTGCTGCCTGTTGTCCAATGTCCAAAAACAAGTGTTATCACATAGTCTGTCTGGTTTTCTTGTTTTAAACTGTGGGAGGGTATTTCCTTTAGCAGTTAATCCTTCATAAGCAGAAGCGGAAATCTCATTTCAAATTGATAACTTTTAAGATGTTGTAACTTTTGGAGTATTGGGAATGACACAAAAGGAAAAATGTATCTAATTTTAAGGAGATTAGTTTGAATACGTAAATGTAATTGTTCTTGTTTTTATTCCTTTCCTACTCTATCTCCCCTTCCTCCCTAAAGGGTAGAGATTTTACTTGAGATTTTTCCCTTGAGCATACAAAGGTTGCAGGGATTGCTTTCTATATAATTTATTATATTAGGAAGCATACTCAGTGTCTACATAGCAGAAACTATAGTGTTGCATATATCCTTTTTTCCCCCAAAGTATATGAGATTTACAACAGCTCTGGGTAGACATTTTACTTCTTGAGTTAAAAGTTCCTATGGTTTAATTTTGGCTGTGTTATTATTCAACATGCTCAGCACAACACTATTTACACTCTTCTATGCCTTAGTCACTTAACTGTAATATCAAGGTATTTTAATGCAGAATGTAAAATTATGTGTATAGTAAAAGTGAATTTTCCTGACGCAGAACAACAGAGATATTCCTTTAAATGAAGTAAATTAAAGGAGCCATGCTTGGTTTCCCAATTTACCTACAAAACCTAGTCACACTAGAAAAAAGATAAACCATGTACACACAGTTGCTAATGTCCAGAAGAATTCTATAAGTTTACCTAATTATATCTACATTTCTATAAACACATAGTTCTTTTCTTTTATTCCCCTCTTTAAGAGTAAGACAACTCTTAAATCATAATGAGATCAAATGCCAGTAAATTTATCCATTGTGGCAAAAGCTTTCAGCCATTTTTTCAAGTTAAAGGCATTAAAATAGTTTTATTACCCTCTGTTTATCTCCTCAATTAACCTTCCTTACAAAAATGCATATATATTTATCTATGTATATAAAATGTTAAGAATAGACACGTTCCCTGACTAAGTGCCACAGAAAACCATAGTTGGCAATTAATTTGATGTTAAAACTAGTTTCTTGTTGAACATGTGTGTACCTATTGGGAAATTTACATAATGCAAACTTACACTAGAATCTTTTTCAATTTTTCATTCAAGAGACTTTATTGGGAGCAACCACAATGTCCTGATTAAGGTTTAAAAAAAATCCAAGCTTTAAACACTGTTACCTGGTGGGGATATCTTGGCTACCAAACAAATAGACTTCAAAGGGACCTCCCAAGTTTCCCTAAGCCACTGACAAATATTTGCTGTTACTACAGTACTAGGTAGCATAGGGCCACTTTGTCCTTCACTTGCAGGAGACCTTGAGCAGAAGTAATAATCACCACCTTGAAAAGTTTTCCTAGTAGAGATGAATCTCACATACTTTTTCCCATTAAGTTTCAGACTAAAGTATAAGGATTAGTTCCAAGAAAGAGAACTGAAAAGCTGAATTAGAAAGAAAAACTTCCAGAAATAAAGATAATCAATTGGCTTTAAAAGTAAAAAGTGACATTATTATATTTTCTTTACTTTGCCCTACATGTACTGAAATACAATCAGTTCAACTAAAGACAGGTAGGTCTATTCATATGATTCATAAAGATAGAAAACAGGAAATACTATAAAATTATTTGAAATTTCCCCCTGCTCACAGAGTTGAGATTTATTCAGGAGAGATGGAAGTGCAGAATTTTTCAGGGACAGAGCCAGAAAGCTCGTAATAGAAATTCTGGGCTCAAAAGAGAAATTGTCCAACAAATTAAACCTGATTTCAGCTTCTAAAATGTTTTCTTTCTTATACATTTAGATAATAAAAGGACATTTCTAACCTGGATAGATTGCAGGCTTGACTAATATAAAGTCTGATTGTGTCTCTTATAACAGTGTCATTTTTATTTTTAAATAATGAAAAATCCATAATTATATAAGATAAAAATCCCAGGTCTAAGTGATATTAAGGCTTTAATAAGGAAATCATTTGCATATTAATTCAACTCTTACTTATTGAGGAAATGCTTGTATCAGGCACTGTGCTAGGTACTCTGAATACAAAAATGAGCAAATAAATAATGCATAAGATTTCAGTTGTCCCCTAATTCTTGAAAATTAAGCTTTATCAAAAGTGGTGGTAGAAAATAGCTCAGAATATGTTTAAGAATCAGAAGAAATGGCTGGGCGCGGTGGCTCACACCTGTAAACTTAGCACTCTGGGAGGCCGAGCTGGGCGGATCGCTTGAGGTTAGGAGTTCAAAACCAGCCTGGGCATGAGTGAGACCCCGTCTCTACTAAAAATAGAAATAAATTAATTGGCCAACTAAAAATATATAGAAAAAATTAGCCGGGCATGGTGGCACATGCTTGTAGTCCCAGCTACTCAGGAGGCTGAGGCAGAAGGATTGCTTGAGCCTAGGAGTTTGAGGTTGCTGTGAGCCAGGCTGACGCCATGGCACTCCAGTCCGGGCAACAGAGTGAGACTCTGTCTCAAAAAAAAAAAAAAAGAAGAGAACATAAAGCCATTTAACTCAAATTTCTCAATGTAGGAAGTTCCTCTATAATGGCTGATACCCATTCATTCCTTGTTAGATCCTACAACCTCAGCAGGCTGCATGTTTCATTTTTAGATGGTTCTAATTATCAAAAAGTTCTGTGTTAAGCTAGAATCTGTTCCTTGTAAGTTCTAATACTGGCCTTGGGGCTACATAAAATAAGTCTATTTTATCTTCAACATGGAAGTCCTTCAAATATTTAAGGCAGCCATAAACTTAATTTTCATTCCTCAGGTAAAATATCTGTAGTGTCTCATATTGCATAGTTTCTAGGCCAGTTACCACTCTGGCTGAGTAGCAAATGACTTCTGTTCTATTTATATGTATAAGTCACTAACGGCAATATTTTCTAGACACTTTCCCCTCTATGATGTCCAGCAAATTCTAACCTCTGTGTCTGAATATTCCTTTTTTCCAATCTATTTTTTTTAATCCAAATGAATTTCAAAGATTTTTCCATAACCTAAGCAATGATCAGATCTTAAAAGACCTACAATACTTTCAATACAGCTGTTGGGGAAGAAACGGAGTTGACTGAGTGGAGATAGTGGCTTGAAAAGGGAAAAAATATGTTCTTTATGAGACATATTGTTTATGTAGCCTCTTGAGCACTCATTTCCAATAGTGGTAAAACAGGGATGCAGGGTTGAAGTTCCAATGTCTTTATTTTGGGAGGGAAGGAAGGGGAGTAAAGAGTCATTTTTATATCTGAATTACAGTGGAATGATATTATCTGCATACTTCCATAACATCTGTCAGTGTACTATTTAGTTCACGAGAAAACAGTATTTCTGGTTACAGGCAGACTGTCAGGTAAGGCTGAGGTAACAGAGGGGTGGGGTGTGGGGAGATGCAGCAGTTAAACACGTTACTGTCCCCTAGGCAGTTGAAGTGATGAAGGTGATTGGCTGGAAACTGACCAGAAGATTATAATGGCCTTTGAGGACTACAGCACTAGAGACCAGTTCCATGGGTAACAGAGCCCCCAGGCTATGCTCACAGCACCTGCTCAACCATCTAGAAGTAGCTAAATGTTTTATTAAGTGGGCTTTTGAAGGACAGCTAAAAAGAAGCAGAAAAAATACATCACTGAACTCCCAGATATAATTTCCACACATGCCTGGCATATGTTTTATAAAGTTCTTGAAAAACAGGTGTGTTTGAGTTCTGATTACAGTATTTCAAATTGATAATCTTTTAAACATGTTATAACTCCCTAACTGGAGCAGGACCTTAAGAGAGATTTTTATAAGCATGTTAACCTGTCATATAAAATCATGAAGAGTATCTATCCTTAACAAAAGAATAAAAAGGCAAGTAACTCGGAGGAAAGCTAGGGACCTAACTCTGCTCACTCACTCTAAGTTCACTACAGAGCAACTTCTTAATAGACTCACTTGGAAATTCCTTCGTGAGTCTGAAATACCAAGAAGGTGTAGGTGGATACATTTCTTTCAGTTTTGATAAGACATTTTACTTTAAGCTAATACTTGTATCTTACCATAACATTGCCATCTAAAAATATCTTTAAAAACTTAGTCCCTTATCTTGTACTTGACATTCATAATACAGTTTAAAAAGAATTTATAAAGTCACAACAGATATGTAGAACTAAATATGGAAAGAAGACATGCAATTTGTCCTTAGCACATATGATTTGTTCTTTTTTTCTCTAAATCTAACTCCTCCCATTCTATTAATGCCTGTCTAGGAAGGTGACTGGGCTACTGCTTTAATAAAAAGTATATAATTTTTTATGTTCACGTCTACTATTCAATGACAAAGACTGATGTTGTTTTCTAACTAAATATCTGTCCAAAAGCACTAAGCAAAAACGTAGACTCTCAACATTCTTGGAAACATGGACAGCTGGCCAAAGTCAGGACAGGAAGTCCCTAACACACAGATGGTTTGTGTTCTAAAAAGGCATTTCTAGGTTAGTTTTCTGGGCTTTAGAATGCATTTTATGTCTATTTTATGTACTACTGTATCCTCAGAGCCCAGGATAGTGCTAGATACATAGGGGGCACCCAAATATTTGCTGAATGACTGGATGAACTGGCCCCAAAATCTACTGATAATGTAATAGAATTATTATCAATAATTAGCATTTACATAGTACTTAGCCATTTATAAAACACATTTGTATGTGCCTTATTCTTTCCCATTTTGATCCTGTTTATAAATGAAGAGTCTAAGGCCCCTAAAATACAGAGACAGCCATTTGGCTACTTTAGAGGTTCAAGTGTGAGATGAGGGAGATGGAACTAGAGAGGTTAGCAGTGGTGGTGGTGAACCACCAGAGCCTGGTGACAGATTAGACTCCAACTCCTATACTCATACTGCCACACACATCTAGTGATATTAGAACATAGAGATAAAATGTCAGCCATGAATACAAAGTAGAGACTTGGAAAGTAAGGACTCCTTTCCTTGTTCCCCTGCCTTCCCTTTCTCTGGCAGTTAAGTGACTTCTTTATGTTCACTGGTTAAGAAGAGCAGCTCCATCTACCCAAAAGATCAAACGGCACTCTACAAAAAGGGCACCTGCACTCGAATGTTTATAGCAGCACAGTTCACAATTACAAAGTTGTGGAA
>VBSM01003169.1:15611845-15627759 GCA_008086735.1 Cheirogaleus medius
AACCGTAATATTTGTACCCCCATAATATGCTGAAATAAAAAAAAAAAGAAGAGCAGCTCCCCTTGCAGTAGCAAGAGTCACACCAAAATTGAGGGTACCTGCCCAGCTAGCAGGGAGACTAACTGACCTAGTTAAGCAGCACCCAACACAAGTCTTCTGCTATGGGAGTCATTGTATGTAAAGGATTTTCTTAAATCATAATCTGGGTATTCAGAGTCAGATGAGACATTCGAGGGTCCTGAGACAAACCACTGGATCTATACACGAATCCTCTCTGTGCCATTTCTCACTGTGGACCATGCAGCCTTTGCAGAAACATTTCATGGGATAAGAAACTGAAGGGAGTTCACTTGGTCTTGGAATATATCTAGTTTTTTAGAAAGTCTTTCTTTGGTCATACTCTTGCCTACTGAAAGCATCCAGAGCCCATTTAATCCGTCTTCAAACATCTGAAGAATGTTAGCAATTCCTGAACATCCATAAATCCTCTCATAGGCGAAATATCCCAAGTTAATTGTTCATTATATAACGAGGTTTCTAATTGATCTCACTAAAAGTTCTGCTCAGCTTTCTCTAAATAGGAATATCTTGACCTGAGCATAATAGTCTAGCTATGCTTTGATTAGAGGAGAGGACAGAAGGACTATTCTTTCCTTTGTTTGGAACGTTATTCTTCTACTAATGTAGCCTAAGATTGCATTAGCTTTTTTGGCAGTCATGATATATTGTTGACTCACATTGAGATCATAGTCAACTAAAACCTCCAGGTCTTTTTCACATGAACAGCTGATAAGTCACACCTCTTTGGTGGTAGTACAGCTGATTTTTGAAAAGAGGAATTTATATTTATCACTATTAAGTTTAATGGCCTAAGTTTTCCTCAAGAATCTTTCATACTGCTCCCCTGAGCTTCCTTTCTTAAGACAGTTCTGATTATGTTCTCCCTACCTAGAAGAACTGTTGATGGATTTCCACTACACACAGGATCAAGGGACATTAAGCATCCAGGGACGGCCTCACCTTCCCCAATCCCTCTGTCTTCCCCACCCACCCTCGACCACACCACACCACACCACACTCTCCAGCTATTCTGAGAATTGACTTTCCTTACACATGTGTACTTTTCCTTTCAATTATCATCCATCCTTTAAGAGACAGCAATTTAAAAGTCCCAATCAGACTGTCAACTCCTTAAACACAGGAATATACTACAATGAAGTGCAGATAATAGGGAAGAGACACGGCTTAGAAATTTCTTACAAAAAAGTTTCTTTTGTTCATTTTGGCAAGGAAAATAATATTTAAACCTCTTTCTCCAAAGAAAGTGTCTCCGTCACTAGCTTCTCCTCCCAACTCTATAAATGCAAGTGGATTGGATTTGGCTTAGCAGTTCTTAGGGAAAGAGAGTAATAAGCTTGGCAGTTTATCCGAATGAAACAAATAGTTGCATAAGTTTGTCCACAGTGTCATGAGGCGATTGTTTTTCAGAATCAAAAAACAAACACCCTTGCAGCCAACATAGCACTGTGACAAGGAGCCCAGCTAGGAACACTGCAGAAGTGTAAGCAGGAGGCACCCTTCCCAATCATTTCCAATAATATTAATGAAAAATTAAACAAACTCCCCAAGTGAACCTTCACATGCATCTTGCACTGTTTTCCAAAAGGTGGTGATACATTTGTATCCTTCCATCTCAACAAGAACCCTTTGTGCCAGGCCTTCAAAGATTAGGAGTAGAGCCCATGGTTTGGCTCTATTCCGCCATGGGGTGGAATCCATGACATCATCCTTGTTGAGAAATTATACTGATCAACTGTCCGCCTGAAGATCTGTCATCCTAAGTGGCTAATTTACGAGACACTTAGCAAGTCATCTCTCAAACATAGTTTAGTGTATCTGCACACCAGATATTCTGCCATAAAAATGCTTTAAACCACAAGAAGCAATAAGAAGTTGTCAGCAGTAATATTAACAACAATAATGCCTCCAAGTTCATTTATTTGTCAAACATCTATTTAATGTGTCAGGCACCTTAGGTAGCGCTAAAGTGGAGTTTCTCTAAGTGTAAGCCTGGACTACCTTAAGAAGCTCACAAAAGAATGCAATGAACATATGACAGGTGAACAGAGGGTCCTGTAGGTGCACATGTATAGTGCACCTAACCCAGAATTTTGGTACAGGTGAAGTTTAAGCAAATTCCATAAGGATGAGTAAGAATTATCTAGTTATTTGTCCATCTTTGAGTGACAGCTTAGATAAATGAGAGGCAGGACTGGGGAAGGAGGATCAGGAGAGAAGCGCCTCTCCAGGCAGGAGGCAGGGGTCGCGCAGCAAGAAAGAGCGCGCAGGGCACCTCGCAGCAGCACACGCCACACAACAGATCCAGCGGGGTCGACAGCGCAGGAGGCCGGGTGAGACACGAGGCCAGGGTGCACTTAGAACGGGCCGGAACGCCACATTAAAGCACTGGACTATATTCTGAGGGAACTGGGGAGTCACTGAAGAGTTTTAAGCAGGATAGTGACATTTTCTATTTTAAAAAGATCCTTCAGAGTGACGCATAGAAAATAGATAGGGGAGCAAGTGAAACAGAATAGAGAACTGCAATACCACACACAGATGAACAATAAGGGTGACTTGCACTAGGACAGCGGCTACAGAGATGAAGAGAAGCGCACCCGCTCAAGAGAGACTGGAGTAGCTGACTGCGACAGGGCCTGGTGAACCGATGAAGCTGGTTGGAGGAGAGAAAGGAAGACAGCAGCGCTCAGTTTTGTGCCTTGATGGGCCTTTCTGGGTTTGACAGTGATGCTGTCCACACAGATTTCCATCTTCTCTGCGAGGAGTCAAGCTCTTTAGCTGAGAGTGAGCAGGAGTTTGAGAAGAGGTCTTAGGAGCAGAGAGAAGCTTTGAAAGAATCTCGTGGGAATGAAAGAGAGCTCAAGAAAGAAGGATTTCTAGGGAAGCTTGAGGGCCAAATTGAGACTGGAAAACATAAAAGCATCTCTCAGTACAATCGTGTTATTATTTTCCCCAATAGAGTTCAGCTGTCTGAGCTGAAGGAGCAAGAAGGTGAACAGTAGGGTTGGTCTAGGATCGGGATGTGATGGAAAAACAAGAGGGCAAGCGAGAGAACTGATAGAAGATTCCAGAGAGAAAATCACAGGGGAGACGAAGTATCGTGTCCAGTTTTGCAGACAAATAGGAGCCAGAGCAGAGATAAAATAAGTGGTCTAATGTGACATAACTAGATGCTTTGAGGAAAGACGTGAAAATGAGAAAGAAAAATGGCCAGAAGTAACAAACAGGAATGGAGAGAGCACACTGAGAGGTAAGAGAACTGGGAAGGGGGGTTGACAGTCACTTGTTTTTGCAAACTACGTGTTCTCACTGCACTCCTCCCTCAGATAGGACCCCCCAGTGGGCTTATGTTCTTCCGAACTCTGATCATCAGCAGAGGGGGAGCTATCGTTACAAAAGGGAGAGTTCTGTACCCCTTTGGGTGTGTTGGGATGGGGGACAGCAGGTCAAGGGCTCCGGGAGAGTGAGTCCTGGTCCTCCTGATGGACACTGGCTTGCTGTGTCCTCAGTTCACCTTTGCTTTCTATTTGGAGGAGGGGTAGGATGAGGGGGCTATTTGTTGGGACGAGACTATGAGAGAAATGTAAGCATCAATTAAAAAAGAAACTGAAGGAAAACCTCAAGGACCTCAGAAGTGTCAGAACAGCTAAAATGAAAAGGAACAAAAATTCTTAATGTAGACCCAACAGTATGAGAGGATGATCACATTTTCTCTCATCAATTCAATTTTAAAACAGAGAAGACTTTTTCAGTAGCAGCCCAAAGACACAGTGTCAGCACAAATGAACATGATGTCATGCAGAAAGCATGTGAATATTTTTCATAATTATTTTTTGTTTTAGGGACTGTGATTAGGAAGTGTAAAGTAACATCAGCAAACATAGCTGAGGCCTGGGAAGGCTTCTGCTCCTCTGCCAGTTGCAGGAAGGTGAGGAAGAGAAGAGAAATGTGACATAGAAAGAAGGGTGTTGCTTTGTTTTTGTTTGTTCATTAGCAAGACAACCCATCTAAGAAAAGGATTTGTTTCTCAGAGATAAACAGAGTGTATGCAAAATGCCCAGCACAGAAACTGGCACACTCTACGGTGATCTCTAAATGTTGGTTTTCTCTTCTCCTCCTTAATAGAACAATTAAACATTAATATATTCAACATTAATGAAAATATTAATAAGAATTTTTAAAAATTCTGCACATAAATTGAATTGTGAAAACATAAACACTTTTACTTAAATGGGATTAATTATCTAGCTCCCGTGCATTATTAGGTAGATGTTCTCTATCACATTTTGCAAATCAAATTTTATAACGCTAAGCAAAAAAATGTGTGCAATGCTATATTTGAACGTTGTTTCTAATACTGTGATGGTCCAGAGGCATTCTAAAAATTGCTCATAGAGTGGGAATTTTGAGAGTCAAAAAAGGGATGAAAAGTTGGACAAGTCAAGACGAAATGAAATATAAGGCCCTCAAAATCTGAAGGTCTCTATAATCCACATTTCTCTTTCAGCTGGGTATGGCATTTTCAAAGTTTTCTTTCTCCTTCAATATAGCATCCTAATTAGCCCCTTTCCCCTTTCCACTGTCATTTATTATATTATACATTTAGTATTTCCCCTTCTCCCTGCTTGGTCTGGTTCCTCTTTTGAAATTCTAAAGTTGCCATTCCCAACTTCTCTCTCTGTTGTCATTTTAGCATTTGCACCCACCATTCTGACTGTGGTAACTCAATGTTAATCAATTCATGTTATTGCTTAATTAAACAACAGTTGGACCCGTAAATCAGTGAGACTGGTTTTTGCATCTGCCTTAAGAGTTGCAGAAGTACTTCCAGTGATGGCAGCCTTAGTGGACTAAGGTTGACTCCTCCTCTGCACTCGGACCTTCCTTTTTTCTATCCACACTTACTCCCTTGATGATCTCATGCAGCATCATGGTTTGAAATATCATCTATCTCCCAAATTTATATATTTGGTCCAGGCCTCCTCTCCTCTGGACTCTAACAGATCCAGCTGCCTCCTCAGTATCTCCACTTGGGTGTCTAATAGGCAACTCACACTTAACAAGTCAAAAAATGAGCTCCGGGTATTCCTCTCCAAATCTGTTCCCCTCAAGTCTACTCCATCTCAGTAAATGGCTATTTCATCCTTCCAGGTGCTCAAGCTGAAAACACCCTTACTTCTTTCTCTCACACTCCACATCCAACCTGTCAGCAAATGCTGTCGGAGCTCGTAAAATAGATCCAGAACTCAACCACTTTTCACCATTTCCACTGCTGCTCCCTGTCTATGCACCATCAGGTCTAGCCTGGACTGTTGCAATGGCCTTCCGCCTGCTTCCTCCCTCCCTCTTTGGTCTTTTCTTAACACACAAACCAGAGTGATCTATTATTAAAAATATGATCTATTAAAAATAGATCATATCAGCCCTCTGCTTAAAATCTCCAGTGGCTTTCAATATCACTCAGAGTAAAAACTAATGACTTTATGAGTAAGCCCAGAATAACTTGTGATCCAAATTGGGACCTCTCTGAGAGTTAAAGGGGATGCTAAAAATAATTAACAGGCTTTAATAGTTCTAGGTCAAATTTGGGCCATCCTGGGCACCTACATTTGAGGCCCCACATGATTTCCCACACCTCCCATCTAATCTCACCTACTATACCACACCTGGACCTCTCTGCTTAGGCACCAGCCTCCTCACTGTCCTGAAGGTGCCAGACAGACTTCCTCCAGGCCTTTGCTTTTCCCTAAGTATGCCCATGACTCACCGCTACTTTCCTCCAGGTTCTTATTCAAAAGACTCAATGAGGCCTTCCCTGGGAGCTCTGTCCAAACATTAAGCCCCTCCTCACTTCCCAGCCCCCTTCCCTGCTTTTTTCTTTGCACTTATCACTATCTAACATTCTATATATTTTATTTACTTACTTTAGTTAGCACCTTACATTCAGAATGTAAGCTCAAGGGCAGGAAGTTTTGATTTTTGCTCTGTAACCCCGACTCCTGGCACGTAGGAGGCACTTTATAAATATTTGTAGAAAGAATGAATGAGTCATGACTGCTTTGAAAGGATCAGTGCTTAGTAGATGTGTAACATCCAACACAGCTAATAAACACAGTATTGTTATTTTATATAATTCATATATATTGTATTATATAAATTATATACATTATTTATACATATAATTATATTTCATATAATTCAGTTCAACAAGTGTACTTTGGACATTTACATCTTACAAGATCATGCTAGATGCAGATATTAGAGGGCTAAGAGCCATACAGCAAATATTAATACAATGATAGAAAGGACAATGTCCTTCAAGGAGTGAACACCACCGAGTAAAAGAGATAGGCACGTGGTATAGTAGTTAATATGAGTGGCACAGAGTGCAGAGGAGGGAGAGATTACACTCACTGTGTCTTCAGACACTTCTGATTACTGATCAAAGGCAATCACTTCCACATTGTCTGGCAGGATACATCTTCCAGAGCCCCGCCCCTACAGCCCCCATTCCGGTTTCCAGGGCTCTCCATTCCTTAGAGCCACCTCATATGCCCAGATATACCTGAGCTTCAGGTGTCTGTCCTAGTCTGTTCTGTCTGTTAAGCCACTGTCATGCCTTAATTTTCTGATGAGTCATTACTAACTCCACATTTTACACTCTGACTTCTCAAAGTTTTAAGAATAGTTTAACCAAATATTGGCAAAGTTAAACCATCAAATATAACAAATGCAAAGCAAACAAATGCTAAGCAGACTTTTTTTTAATAGCTAGAAAGGGTATTATTTTGAGGGAGGATCCACCCTTTGGAATCAGTAAGTCAAAGTTTAATGATTCAATGTCTGGGTTTGTTCACATTTTTATGTAGCTTCCTTAAATAATTTTAAATGATAACCACTCTGTGGATTTTCTCTAAACCAAAGGCATTTTTTTTGGCAACATGCTGTTAATCAATCTCTAGCCTCACCCTTAAAGAAAGAGAGTAGCCTCAGGGTGTGTATAATCAAATCACTCTATATAAATATATACAACATTTTATTTTCAAGTAGATTCAACAAAATTATAGCTGAGAATATGATGTAAGGTAAAACATTAATACATTAGATGACTAAGTTAGGAACAGTACTTAAAGTAGTTACTAGCTAGATAAAAAGTACTCCTCTCCCCTCAAAAAACAAACCAATCAAATAAAAAGTATGCTAAAGAGTACTGAAGAACAGTGATACTCATTCCCATACAGTATATTTTAAATGATTTTGGATAACATTAAGTGCAAACCATCTTCACTTGTTATAGATAATTTTTCTATATCATGTAAAAAAGTAGTAACTTTATTATGCAAAGTGCATGTAACCATATTACAAATTATCGGTTAAACTGTAAGTTCTATATAATACCTAATAATTACCGGAGCAATTTAATTTCAGTTAGTTTTTCTTTTCTTTTTAAATTCTGGAATTTAAAAAAAATTTTTTTTATTTTTTTAGAGACGGGGGTCTCACTCTTACTCAGGCTGGTCTTGAACTCCTGAGCTCAAGTGATCCTCTGGCCTTGACCTCCCAGAGTGCTAGGATTACAGGCATGAGCCACCGTGCCCGGCCTAAATTCTGGAGTTTTAATAAAGCCTAATCATATAAATAATTTTTAGACAAGCTAATTATCCCAGCTCTGGCATAGGTTAGCTCATTGAGTTACTTTGACTCACTAAGTCTCAGTTTCTTCACATCTGTAAACTGGACGTAATATTGGTACCTAACTAATGAGGTTCTTGTGAGAATAAAGAATGCACTGCACTTAGAGTGCCTGGCGCGTGGGGAGGCTTCTGTAGATACTAGCTGTCATCATGATTCAGGACTATTGCTGCTGCAGAAATGGGCACAAGCAGATTTCACTAACTGAAGAAAACAAGTAGCTAAAGAGTAGTGCTTAGAAAGCATTCCTACTCATATACTACTTTGTTTTATCTTTTAAGTTTAAAAAATCCTAAATATTGTTGAACATATAATAAATGTAAATGCCCATAAAAACCTGACTAAACAATTTATCATTTTCTGCATACTTGTGACTTATCACAAGGCATTGAAACACAATCCTTTCAGTGGCCTAAAGAGACAGATATTTGGATCTTGAAAGGCATATTCTCTACACAACATATTTGGGGGATTGATCATATGCTATCTCATATAATTTAATTAATCAGTCCATAAATTATCACATTTACTGTCTTACCTGGTAGGCTGAACAGACTGTGAAGGAAAGGAACATACATAGTTTCTGTATCTTTCACACCACCTGACTTGGCACAAGGAATTTTAACTTAGTTCAGTGGAAATAGCACTGGGCCAGAAGTCAGGAAATACACATTTCAGCTGAGTCATGGTAGACGAGTCACTTAAACTTTCTTTAGGCTTCAGATTATTCATGGGTAATAATATTCTTTTCCATCAAGGACATTTAGATTCCTTTTCAAATGCTCTCATTCTAAGAAGCACTGGCAAAAGGGATTTTTATCAATGTATATTATATTAACTAATAGCCAGTTTCATTTTCCCATATCTGTAGGTTGAAAGAAATGTGACCCTTAATTATAGATTTTGTCCACTCATGAAAATTTGCCCAGAAGTCAATGTCTTTGTCACTGTCCATCCCACCAAACACAAATCATTCAATCTGTTTTAAAAATAGCAAACTCTCCGCTGCCAGCATTCCTCATCCCCTGCCCTGTTTTATTTTCTCATTAGTATTTATCACACCCTGACAGATGGTATAGTTTACTTCTTTGTTCTCTATCTCCCCTTCTCCCCTTCTAGAACCTAAGTTTCATGGGAACAGGGATTTTTATGTGTTCACTGCTATATCCTTAGCACCTGGAATGGGATCTCATGGTAGCTTGAAAATTAGTTGAATGAATGGGTGAATAAACATTATTTAAGATCCTTTGTTAATTGCCCTTCTCACACCATAACTGGTCTCATATTACTATCAACTCAGCTTTTCCATGTGAACCAGTGTCTCTAAATCCCATCCCCTGTCCAAGGCTGCTTATCCATTTCTCCCTCTCTGTCATTTTTCCTACCCCATTCCTGCTTGTCATCTCATTTATTCATTTGGTTTATTGACTGCCTACTATGATCCAAGCAATGTGCTAACTGCTGGGGATACAGAGGTAAATAAGACCAGACACAATCCTTACCCTCTTTAACAATCCTTGTCTATTAAGTATTGCATCAAGACCCAGCTACTCCCTCTGTTCGTGGCTTCTTTGTACCGCTGCCTCTGACTTTACAGCCCTCCCTTTGACTGTTATATATTCATAATACCCTGGAGAAAAAAAAATCTGTTGGTTGCTATCCAATTTTGAATAGAGTCCTTTTAATAGAGAGTTAATAGAGCAGGGAGCAAGTTGATGCTCACTTCTAAGGAGACAATAACCACATCCCTTTTAGAGTTGCTTTTGGGTCACTGGAACAGATGCTGTTTCCTAAACAGTGATAATCAAAATTCCAGTTTCACAAGGCCTGTTTGGAACCTAAAATGGTTTGCTACATCTCTCCACTTCCTTGTGTTTTCTGTACCCAGAGGTGAGCTGAGGGTGCCCCTCTGCATGCTGAAAAAGCCTAATTAACCCATAATCTTTAGCTTCAGGGTTATTATTATCTACTGCTCCAACTAAATAGGAGACTAAGCCCCCAATTGACAGACAGTCTTGATGTCAAACTTGATATCAGCCCCAGGCCTGTCTGTGCCTTTCACCAGGGTTTTGGGAGCACTTTATACCTCCATCCCAGAATTTCCCACATTGGGCCCTGTGGGTCTCTAGAGTCCTGAAAGATAGTAACTGGAGTTTGGCAAAAAGAAGGTACCATAGCCAAATACATTGAGGAATGTCACATCCTAGATCTCCCATTTGAACAGACAAGGTACTTAATAAATAATATTCTTATGAATATTAATGTATTTATAAATGTTTAACTTTGCTAAATCCAGTCAGTGTTTCCCAGCCTAACTTGACAATGAAACCTTTTATTTCTAGAACACCACTGACATCTCAGAGGACAAGAGAAAACTGCTCAGGAGTAAACTGTTTGGCAAATTCTTTTTTCTCCTGAAAACTGCTCAGGAGAAAACTGGCAAATTCTTTTTTACCTTCATGTCATATCCAAGGGAATAGCAGCGAATGACTTTAAGAGAGTGAGGGAGGAGGGAGACATGAATATATCTCTCTGCCAGCAGGTCTTGGGGGTCAACAATAGAAAGAGAACATAGTTTTATGGGACAAATGCTAGACTTAAGGAAAAAAGACTTGGGACTTAGTCCTAGCTCTGTCACATAACTAACTGTGTGTTGTTGGGCAAATCACTTTACCTCTGAGCCTCAATCTCTTCTCCTGGGTAGGGATACATTTTAGGATAACTATCCCATTCTTTAAAACTGCTGGCCAGTTTAGGAAGTTTCTGTGTAGCAGGTTTAATGTTCATTTAAAAAGTGTTCTTCTGGGTGGATTTGGGGCCTATGTTTTTAAAGTCCTCTTTCAGATGACTGGTGCCTTCAACTCTGTTGATGGAGGTATCTGATTCCTTAGACATGAAGCTACCAGCTCTCAAAACCCAAAGCAGTATTTTTGAATGAATGCTAGAAACAAATTAAGTCTGGGATATATTTATGTTAGCCTAAGTAGGAGGATAATACCTAGAGAAGTCTTATATATAATGGAGGAAGATACAAGTCTATCATATTATAAATAAGCAATAAATGAATTTGAGACTTCTTATTTAAAACTAGATTAATTAGCTTATATTTCAGAATACTCAATTTCCAAAGATGGACACTGATGATATAGAGTTGTAAACCACAAAATAAATTTGTAGCTCAGTACTAATTTATATTCTAAAGTGACAGAGGAAAGGTAGGTAAAAATCATTTCTAGGTAGATTCTCTATGGTCCTTATCTTGGAGGAATATTCTTTTCTCTACTTTCTAGGGAAAGTAGATTAGTTGCCAAACCTGTCCTCTGAAGGGAAGAAATTCTATAATGACTTAATGTACACTTGCAAATGATGCTCTAGAAGGAAATAGGTCACACTTGATGTTTTTCTTACCATTAAAACATAAGTCTGCTGAAATAACAACTACAATTAAAAATGTTTACAAACTCAGTCTAGAAAGTGCATATTGAAATAACTAACATAAATTTTAGTTCCTGTCTGCTTAGAATTTGATGTAAGCTCACGCCTGTAATCCTAGCACTCTGGGAGGCCGAGGCGGGTGGATAGCTCAAGGTCAGGAGTTCGAAACCAGCCTGACCAAGAGCGAGACCCCGTCTCTAAAAAAAAAAAAAAAAAGAATTTGATGTAAGCATGATGGCAGCAAGTAGTCTGACTTTAAAGAACACAAGATTGCACTTCCACTATAGGTTAGTTAAATGTTACTTTAGTCATCTCTATGTAACTCTAGACCGTTGTAATAAATTGAATGTGATATTTGCTAAGCGAGCATGCCTGCCATCTGGTTACTAAAACTGTATTCTCTCTGCTTCCTAGATACACATGACCCAGAAGCACTGAGATGCAGGGAGCCGATATGAGCCATAGATCAATTCCAAGGCAACTTGAGCGTTCAAGCCATTCATTTGTTTTCAACACAAAGTATCCTCCACACAACAAAACAATGAGTCTAACTTATCTGTCTCTTTCCTGTCCTGGTATCTTTAAAAATGTCTTTCATGACAGGGTGCAAACCAGCTTAGAACATTAAGCCAACTTTAGGGACCATGAATAAGAATGGAAAAGTTGGTGTGCTGCTTGTGCCATGTCCTACTTGGTTCTGATGCCAGCAGCACTATTCTTGGTGGTGTCTTCAGTGTACACACAGAAGAACTAGCTGGATGATATGGCGAAAGTCCCCATGTGTCTATGGTAGTGGAGGGAAGGAGTTCCCAAATCAACCTTTTCATCAAGCCCCTGGCAAGCCCTGCTCCACTCCACTCTAAAAGCGGAATTGGTAGCACTGTATACAGCACCTGACACATAGCAGGGGCTCAATAAAAGCTTATTAAATGCAACCAGTCTGAGAATAGCTGTATAAATGATGCTAGTAGAGTGCTTATTCTAGTTTCTGTAGCCATTGTAACACATGCATTGGATGTGTGCCTAATAGTCCAGGCTTTCTCAACCTTGGTACTATTGACATTTTGGGCTAGATAATTCTTTGTTGGGGGTGGGGTGGGGAATGTTGTTTCATGCATTGTCTGAGGTTTAGCAGCAGCTCTGGCCTCCACCCACTAGATGCCAGTGTGTTCCTCCCCCCGGCAAAAACGTCTCCACACATTGCCAAATGTGCCAATGTCCTCTGGGGGTGTGTGTGTGGGGGGAAACACCCCTATCTGAGAACCACTTATCTAGCCTATATGTTCATGACATGTACTAGAATTAGAAAGATTATACTCTCCCTTCTCATTTTTCTGAATCAACATTTATTGATCTACTTATTGAAGGTACAATATCCTCTTGATCTGTTTTCATCCAGTTTTCTCTGAATGTTCTTCCTATATTGGGGGGGGGGTTACTTTCTAGGTACTGCCACATAAGTTAAAAGGAACTGTTTCCCCTTTAGGGGAAGAGAAATATTAAACAAAGAGAAAACATTTCTTACATAAATTGGATCAGTAGCTAAGGAGGGTATTTTGCAGAATGAGCTTCAGATGGCCTTGGGTCCAAGTGCCTAAACTGGAACCGGTGTGTCTGCAACCCACAGAGAATCTTTGCGTCTTAAAAGAAGCTACCTTCATTTGTTTGCTATGTACTCTTAGAATCTTAACAATAAAACTCCACTGTCATACAAAAGTATCCTTCTGACAAACAGATTTTTTTTCTTCCTTGGCTTTGTTTTTATTTACTTCCTATTTATGTTAACAGTATCAGGAAGATACCCTGTGTGGGCTCCGGGAACAGGCTGTCTCAGTAACTCTTCCCCCTTCAGAAACACAGTAAGTAGTCCCACTAACTGAAGAAATCAATAGCCTTTTAAGCCTCTATGGTAGAGTGATGATGTGTGTCTGCTCTTTCTTAAAATGAAAAACATTAGAATTTTAGAGTTCTGACTTAAGCCCAGCCAGTAGGTGATCTCCTTGAAAATGACTACACATCCATGTCTAAGGCTGAGAAATAATTTATGACAAATAAAGCTCATGAAAAATTCTAATTTCATTCATGTTCCTACAAGTATAGCTTCATGCTTTAAAAAAAATGTGGGCTGGTAACATTTTTCTACCTTCCTTACAGTGTAGAGTTAAACAGGTGCCCTTACCTCTCCTCCAGTGCACGGAAAAGGACTGGAGTATCTAGAAGTGCAAATAGCTCCCTTCTTGACAACATCATCTTCCAGGCCAAATGTGGCTGAGCAGTTAGTTGCAAAGTACTTGTAAGGCTTCCATGTTTTCCCAAAGTCCTGGGACCGGTCGAGCACCATGGCTGCCGGCCTGGGGGACTTAAACACCATAATTAGATGAGTGAAGTAGAATTCAGCTTCCAGGTCTAACTGGATCTTTTCTCTGTGCACATCCTCTGCTGACTGCCACCACGTGCGAGGAAACCTGAAGGAGGAGTCTGCCATGGCAGACGGCAGGTGAGCCAGGTGAGGATGGCCAGCATTGCACTTGTCACACTTGGGCTGCCGACACGTCAGGTCAGTGTTTTCACTGTAGAAGCAGTACAGTTCAGTGGCATTCTGGCCACAGGTGGTGTCCGCCCAGAGTTTTCTCCCCAAGGCCAAATTTCCCATCCGAGGATTGCAGGCTTTTTCACAGCGTGAACTCAGTCCAGCTACTCCACTCAGTCCTAAGGAAGGGAAAGCATATGTTATTCAAGACAAAAACCCATCTGGAAAGCTCTTCCAGCTACCTAGTCCATCTGCAATGGACAAGGCATCCCACCTGCCAAGAGCTTGAGACTTTCAATAAAGGGGAAGTTCTACCAAATTTGAGCATGAACACTGTTCTGCATTCACAATGCATTTGTGTATACAAGTGTGTGTGGGGGGGTGTTTGGTTTTTTTATGTACAGATGTAAAAATTCACATAAGAGGAAAAATCACTTTAGGTAAAAGATGAGAGGAGGGAATATGAAATCATCAGGGTGAAGATTATTGGCCTAAAACTTTTCAAGTACTTAGCCTTATAAACATTTTATATATTTGAAATATATTTGTTTTTGAAGTCAAGACTTAAAAAACATGTTTATAAGATCACTTAATTTAGCCTTTCAAATATAATTTGAGTCTTTAGCATTATCTAACACATTTACTATGACAGTGCATTTAGGAGGAAATGTAAAATTCTATTTTCTTTATATGTTTAAGCCAATGAAGGGGAACATTGCCTAGGAAAAGCAATACGAGATATTTAATATATATACAGTGGGAACTCATTTAGGGGAAGGCAAAGCTAGAGACCACTGGAGCTCAAATGTGCAATATCCATTTCCAATATTAAGTAAATATAGCTACAAAAAAAAAAAAAACCTGAGGGTTTGCCAAATGGCAAGAAAGCTTATTTTACACTACAACCTCTCTGTCTGTTGAGGGTTTCTACCTGTGACAGGTTATATAGTAGTTACCTGTTTGCTTAATAGGAGAATGTTTACAGTCTGGCAGCCACTAACAGCACCTTTAAACATTATCTGTGAACTGAAACACCTTCTTAAAGAAACACACTCTTCCTCCCAAACAAAGGTCCAACAGACTTTAATGTTTTAAAATTACTGAAAATGATAAACATTATCCACTTATTAACATTCTGACTACATATTATAATCCTTTAATTTGGGTTTGTCATTTTAATTATGAATACCTTAAGCAAAATTATCTATTTTAAAGGTTAAAACAGAGAGAAAAAGAGGGAAAAGGAAATCAAACCCTAAATTCTGTCTAATTGAATGTTTCTGCTTCTTAAAAAGCTCTGAACTGTTATCACAGTAGTGTTGGAGGGAGCCAAATGACAGCTTAGGCTGAAACAGAGACTTTTCACACACTGACAAAAGCCAACCCCACATAGCCTTGCAACCAAAATAAACATCTTCCTTAGCCATTAATTTTTTAAATGTCAAATTAAAGTGTGCATTATACCTGGACTCTGTTTGCCACTTTTCTGATTAGCTGGGGCAACAATTGCTTGTGGCCAGAATCACACAAACACACAGTGTGCTATGACTCACCTGTAAAGCATTTCGGGGAAAATCATATACTGCCTGTACAAGTATTTTTAACTTGAAACATTTCCCTTGTGATATTTATTTACAACCTCTCTATTGCTTGCATGTTTTTGCCACCGCATGGTTTGAAGCGGGAAAGGTTTATTAAAGTTCACTTTTGAAGGTGCATAAGCAGAAAGAATTAAAGTAAAATCTTAGACTTTTAACAGCTTCTTGGGAAAAGTACTGAATAATTTTAAATGCCCTTAAACTAATAAGTCCAGAAAAGATTTGAGCCAAATAATCCGTGGGCAAAATACTTGGAAATCCCTATAGTGACTATCCAAGTTCACCACAGATGCTGCTATGAGTCCGACTGGTTTGGGATGCAGACTCTGAAACCTGGATTTTACCGGGTGCCAGAGGCTCTGGAGGGGAGTGGGAAAAGCCAAGTGAAGAGATGCGTGCGACAATGCTCCTGTCTACCAGTCGGTCCCTCCAGCCCACGCTCCCCTTTCTGGAGCAGCGAGGTTTGCACGAGAGCCTGGATGGCTGCAGGGTCCCTCGCGTCTCTGCCCCTCACCCACACAGCTGCACTTACGCCTGCCTGGAAACCCGGTGACCCGTAAGGGGGGGGGGGCGGAGGA
>VBSM01003169.1:15627859-15650191 GCA_008086735.1 Cheirogaleus medius
CCCGGCCCCCCGCTGCCCTCGCGCCCCTCCCGGCGCACGCCCTGCATCTCCCTGTGACCCCCCGGTGCCCTTCAGCACCCACAGGCCTCCTCGGGGAAGCAGTCTCCCACCTTCTCCTGGAACATTCCTGAGAACGGTTGACTCCCTCTTGATCAGGTCAGGGCATGCCAAGGGGCTTAAAAAACCGCGAAACAGGCTAGCGCCTACTTCCCACATCCCCCAGCAAAACAAACCCTCCTCCCTCTTCCTCCTGCCACCCCTTCCCCGGGAGTCCCACGACCCGGGGACGGAACCCCCCAACTCAGCCCCGGGTCTCGGGCGCCGAGACAGCGCGAACCGCTGAGTGGCTTTGGCCACTTCTCTGCCGCCTTTATCAGGTGGGCATCTCGGCTAAACAATCACTGCCTACGTGATCCGAGCGTTTACCCATTTTGGTGTAAAAGGTGTTCTCTAATTCAAACTTAGGTTGCTAAAAGAACAGGGTCACAAGATTGACTAGTGGGCAGTTTAAGAACATCCTTGTCTAGAGGCAGGGGCATGACAAAGAGAACTCTTTGGTCCTTCCTAGCACTCTCACTCTACGGAGAATGTTGTAATGTGAAACAATAATGTTATGAAATAACTGATGGGGAACAGTTTAGTAGCAACCACACGCAGCTAATTGTAGATAGGATTGCTCAGGGCTGGTGCTTCTGGAAGGAGATTAAATAGCAGTTGAGTCTGGGACTTTTGCAAGCTCTCTGAAAATATAATTCTACATACACATCCAGGGAAACTGGCAAAAGTTAAGTCGAAAGTAATTTTGTACTACAGAGCTCATTTTGTGCCTTTGAATATTTTCCAGAAAATTAACTACTTTACAGATATCATTCATTTGTTCAGTCTGCTACAGATGAGGACAATTCAGAGCTTTAGGTTATATGTAGTTATTATTTACAATGACCCAGCCAGGAACTTATAAATTTATATCTCCCTGGAGGAACTAGGTTGAGATCAGTGTAATCTATTTGGGAAACATTAAAATCATTCTCCTGGCCAACACTGGGAAGTGGCAAAAGGCATGAGACAGCAATTCGTACGGCATCATCCACTTTAGAAAACAAACCCTTTGAGTTTTCTAATATTGGCAGCGTTGGGGCTTTCATATCTTACATGCTCCTAATAGAATCACTGAAACACCTTTCCAATTGTTTTTACCAAATAAATGATAGGAAATTATAGCAACCAAAGGCTTTCAGCACAAATATTAACCTAATTGCCAAGGCAAATTGAAAAATAGAAAGAAAAAAGGAAAGAAAAAATGCATATTTATTATTAACTTTTGAATCTAGTACATTTAGGCAGAACTGCTCCATTTTTTAAATTGACAGATAAAATTGTATGTATTTTTCGTGTACAATGTCATGTTTTAAAGTATGCACATATTGCAGAATGACTAAATCTAGCTAATTAACATATGCATTACCTCACATATTTATCATTCTTGTGGTGAGAACACTTTACACCCACTCTCAGCATTTTTCAAGAATACAATATATTGTTAAAAATATAGAACATTTCACAAAGTTGTATGCCATCCTTGTGCAGGGGCCATGCTAATCTTCCAATTTTAGTATGTGTGCTGACAAAGCCAGCACAGAACTACTCCATTTCTCATTACACATTTCAAAAGCATTTACTATCTGCACCAATCCTGCATTGATAATATACTTCCTTGATTGCTCTATAACTGGTTCTTATTTACTTTAATAAGCTCATTCATGGTGGAGCAGACTTCAAAACTCACTTTGTACAAACTTTATGTTTTTCTTATATTCTTTATTATCCTTAACTGGGAACACCTGCAGTAAATGTTCATTAAATGTTTTTGACTGAGTTATGTTGAAACTATTGTTATATAGGGACTAAGGAGAAGACCAATGAACTCCAAATGATTTCCCATGTCATAAAGGTATCCATTCTACATGGGTGCTTTATATATGAAGCAGCTCCCAAGAGAAAAGTAGTCAGCATTCTAATCAACTTCATTTCCTTATATAGTCTAATTTAGTTATAAATTATATTATCATTTTGAAGATGCTATCCAGAAAAAGTTTACCTATATAAGGAAAATCTTGCTCAGTGGTAAGTATATCAGTGCCTATGATTTTGTGCTTTTGAAAATTTCAGTAATGGATTCAGAATTTTTTTTGTCATTTTATGAATTAGTAGGAAGCTTAGCAAACATATATAGAATTGAAATAACAAGTTTCCAGAAGCCAGATAACTGACAAATGAGATTTAGAATATTCCTGAGAACTTGGAAGAAAGCTAAAAGGGCCTTTAATAACTAAAATACAATAGATGGCAATAAGTCTATGCGCCAAAGACCTTGCTCAAGGGAGAGCCCTTCAGGTCCTTATTTAAATTATTCACACAAGTCTGATATGTTTGGTTATGATGTTGTTCTAGACCATAGCATATTAGAAGTAACAAATTAGAATGGAACGGGATGCTGTTAAAGACAGAGTAAGTTGAGGCAACCTGAGGTAATAAGGTTGGGGAGGGGGTGGGGAAACTATAAGAAGTATCCATAGGGACCAACCCCCCCCCAAGCCTACAGCAGTCTGAGGTCTTTTAATGAAGAGGCAGAGCACCCAAAAGCTATAAAGGCATCACTCTCTATTATACCCTAGTACAGTACGTGAGGTTCCTAATGGATCATAGGACATTCCGAATCAGAAGGGACCCTTGAGCTCAATTTCTCACCCTGTTGGGAACTCTCGCCACAAAATCTCTGTCCAGTGGTCAATTTATGTTCTAAAAATCTCAATAAATAAAAGCCTCAAAAGCAGTCCCACTTATTTTTGGCACTGTTTTATTTCACTGGGACATCTCTCTTCTTAAACTTCTATCTATGTTTATAGTTTAGTCGCCTGCAACTTATCAGAGTAAGTCCAATTTCTCTTCTGATAGGTATTTGAAGAGTTGAAGTCAAGTTTTATTGCCTCCTCTTAACTATCCTCTTCTCCAAGTGTTTGTTTAATTGCCCATATGACATGATTTCCAAACTTTTCACCATCTTAATTACCCCTTACAGATACACCGCAGTTTGTACTGTGTACCTAGACCTCAATTCCAGGTTTGTCTGATCAATGTAGAATGGAGCAGAACTAATAGTTCCCTTAATTTAGGTCTAGGGCTTATATTTCTGTAGTCTAAAAATGAATTAGCAGCTTTGTGATGTCGGCTGATGTTACATTTGAAGCCAACTAAAATTCTCTTTTTATGTATTGATATCTTACAGTCATTAATAAAAGGTAAACTATATTTTGTTTAATTAAAAGGAAAGATTTCTATTAAAATGCATTGCATGTAGTAAGCATTCAGTAAACATTAAAGAATAAATTAACAAATTTGAATTGCTCAATTTGAAACTGGTTAAAAAGTGATTACTTCAATGGAAATTTTGACTCTTCAACAACACTGTATACATGTGGCATTACTATCTATTTCCAAAGAAAGGAAGGACTAAAAATAGTGATATTTTGAGTATCTCTAATGTCCTTCCTACATGGAACCGTAAACATTATTTCATTTAGCTTCACAGCATCAATGTGTGGGAGGGATTAGTTGTGCCCATTTGCACAAAGAAAAACTGATATGAAAGATGTAAGGGCCAAACTGAGATCATGTAATAAATATACACAGAAGATAGGACCTGAGTTTTCAGATAAAAAAGAAATCATTGTTTACCTATCAGTTTTCCATGAGTACACTCTTATCTTTCTTTGAACTGGAAAGCTCTGGAAGAAGATAAAATAGAGAATTGTTTCCATTGAAATAATCCTAGATTTTGTTTTCTACCTGGTCTATGCCCTTCAAATGCCCTTTAGAAACATCATCTTGGGAATTTCCTTAAGCTTTAACCTAGGCCTCCTGCCACTGGCACTGTTTCTTATTTCATGTGCTTCCTGGCTACAGCTGCTCATTCCTAGGAAGGGAGTGAGAGCCTTTGAAAAATACATGTGCTCTTCCAGGAAGGTAACCAGTACTTTTCTTGAAAAAAAAAAAATGCACGCATGCTCTCTCATGTTTAAATTAATTATATGGAGCCTAGAACATTAAAAAAAAAACAAAAACAAGAACAATTCTGTTGTTATTACAGAGATAGCTGCTATTGACAGCACTATATTGACACACATTTTTAAGCATTTTTCCCTCTAAATGGCTAAAACTTTCTGTAAATATTGCTATTTCTAAGATTAAAAGATGCTTTGAGACAAATTACCATTTTTTTAATGTAGGAAAATAGATAAAAGAAACAATTACCAAAGGCCTCAGGAAGACATTAAACAGTATGGGTTGATTCATTTTATTTATATCTTTTACATAGTAGTATAGTGGATAAAAGCATGGACTATGGGGTCTGAATCCTGGCTCCAAAGCTTACTAACTGTGTGACAGTGGTCAAGTTACTTAACCTCTCAATGCATCGTTTACACATCTGCCATATGGGAATAATAATAGTACCTAATTCATAAGGTTATTTTGAATATTAAATGAGTTAATACTTATGAAGTGCTTGCTTAGAAAAATGCAAGACACACAGGAAGCACTTAATTTTGTTAAATACATAAAATAGTAAAATACAAATCCGTCATGTACATACAATCTCTCTTGACCTGTCCTGACATTTGATCTTCAAATTATATGTAGATAATTCAATAGTCAGAAGCTAAATAGTTGCCCTGGCTTCATTTTAAGTGCTCCGTTACATCTATGAAAGACACTCCACAGAAAATGAAAGTATGAAGCAAGAAATGTTCTCTAGCTTAGAGGGAAAAAGGAATTAGCATTGAATGAACAGATCCAATTTGCCAGGTATTATATGTTGAACATAGTCCTTACAACAACTCTCTAAGGTTAAGGTGTCATCCCCCTGAAAAGGAGACTGAAGCTCAGAAAAGTTAAATAATTGAGCCAAAGTCACAAAGCTACTAAGTAAAGGGACAAGTCAGGATTTGAACTCCTGTGTGTCTGATTATAAGCAGAGTATTCTTTACATTTCTTCTTTTGAGACCCATGCTATAGCAAAGCAGTTAAGAAGAAAGAATCTAAAACTAGGCTGCCAATTTTCTCATTGGTAAAAACACTTGGTAGAATGTTTTCTACCTTAATAGTCACAGTTTATCCCTGAGAGCCCATGGGTTTAATCACCATCTCCCTTGCTCACTCCAAAATCTCACTTGTGAGCTTCAGAGCTATGTATCCAACTGTCTATGGACAGCTCTACTCAGACATCTCAAATTCAACAAGTTCAAAACTAAACTCATCATCTTTCCTTGCTAACGTGTTACTCCTCCTGTATTCTGTATCTTGGTAGAATATCACAAGTATTTAACTACTGAATCAACACAAAAAGAGCATCATTTTCCAAACTTCTGTGTTGTGAAGAAAAAGTATTTGGTAGTGAAATAATTTTAATATTAGGTTAAACAAAGTTAAAATAAGACTTCCCAGAATCATTAATATGCCATGTTCATCGTGAATCTACAAGAAATGGAGATAATATTATATTAAAAAGGACTGCATTCAGTTGCATGAACAGAAACCCAACTCAGGAGCTTAAGCAAATGGAGATCAATTTTCATCACATGACAAGAGGTCAGACCAAAGATAGTCCAATACAAATGCAGCTGTTCATGGAAGTCATCAGGATTTGTGTGGTTTTCTTCCTCATGGTCACAAGATGGCAGCTCCACCTCCAGGATTTGTGTTCCTATTCTAAGCAAGAGAAATAGAAAAAGAGAGAGAGAAAAAAAAATTTATGTCAGCTGAGCCTCCAAAAGCCTTCCCAGTAGCCTCACTGATCTGCTTGTATCTAATGGACAGGACTGGGTCACCTGGCCTCCCCAGACCACGAGAAAGTTTGGAGAGCTAAGTATTTTAACTGGACACATTGCCACCCTTAATGAAACCAGGGTTCTACTGGGAAGAAGGGGAGGTTGGATATTGAGTAGACAACTACAGTAGCTGTATATGTCATCAAAAGTCAGCAATTTCATCAATCCATTTGGCCCCAGCACCTATTAACATGTTCCGTGGCTCCCTGTCGCTGGCAGACGGAATTGATGTTGCTTGGTGTGGCACCCAAACCTTCTATGTTGTACCGGTTCCTTGCCACCCTCAGTGAACTCCCTGCAGTCCTGGGATGGACAACACCACTTCATGCTCTTGCTTCTGCACATCCCTTCCCTTCACCTTCTCGTCTCTCCTCCTCTGGCTAACTCTGGCAGGTCCTTGGATATTCAGTTGTGACAGTAACTGCTGACGCCTTTCTTTCTTACTCTTGTCTTCCAACAGGGTGAGTTGCTCCTCCATCTTCTCATGGCGCTCCCTGCATTACTTTATTGTCCTCAGTTATACATTTTTTTCTCATATATTGAGTAAAAGAAAACTAGGAAGCAAAATGGTCTATATGCTTTAATTGTATGTCCTATGTATGGGAAACATACATAGGAAAAAGACACGGAAAGAAATATATCAAAATATTAGAGATGACTGTTTCTCTGGCTTCTAAACTTTAGCAGTACTGTTGCATTGTTATAATTACCTTTTTATTTTACAAAATGTAGCAACTTAAGGCAGGATATGACAAAGCAGTGCCTGAAGACTGGCCTTCAGCCATTCTTGTTCTATTAGCATCAGGTGGAAAATTGTGAGCTCAGGAGGCTGAAAGAACTACATGAAGGATGTGGACTTGAGCTGGGCCCTATCGATTGGGTAGGTTTGGATGGTTGTGGTGGAGGGTGTGGACCAGCCTTGCTGGTGATGGTCACAGAAGAGCTCAGGTGTGAATATAAAGTGCCTCTGGGAGGGCGAGTAGAGTCTATCAGGAGAGGAGGATTCATAGGGATCAGGGGGAGTAGGGAGGAAAAAATAGAGGAGGGCCATACAGTTAGCTTGGCAAGTTGGGCCGTTCTGTGTTGGGAAGTTGCCCAATTATAACCGTCATTATCCGGAAATGGCATATAATAGATTAGAAAAGAGAGGACAGGGAAGGAGGGTTAGGGACCGACCACTCTATGAGGACACCTGGCTCTAAACCAAGATGCTAATAGGGAAAGTGAAAAGGGAGGAGGAATTGAAGAAAAATCAAAAAATCAAAAATAAATTGATAGGACTTTGTGTAATTGATCAGGGGATTGGCAGAATGCTGGGAAGAAATTAAGAATGACTTAGTGGCTCTGAATCCAATTGAAAAAATCGGTAGCTTCTTTTTCAGGACTAGGAAAATCAGGAAATTTAGTTGGTTTAGGCGCAGGTGTCCTCAAACTACAGCCCGCGGGCCACATGCAACCAGCCCAGGACATTTATCAGGCCTGCTGGGTGTTTTTGCCCCCGCTGCCTGTCTTGCTTAGCAGCCGACTCGTCCCAGGCCCACAGTGTGCACTCTCCAACGATCTGAGGGACAGTGAACTGGCCCCCTGTTTAAAAAGTTTGAGGACCGCTGGTAGGGGGTGGCTGATTTCATTTTGAGCAGGTTGACTTAGCTAGAATGGCAGGCAGTCGTGGCCAGCAGATGGTTAAGCTGGCTCTAGAGCTTAACAGAGGAGTCAAGTCTCCAGATGCAGGATGGGAAGGAAGCATTTACATAAAGATACAATTTAAACAATAAGCAGAAATGAAATCTCCAAAAGAAGCAGACTATTTTACAAACATTTACTATCAGCGTTATAATTTTACCTAATTCATAATTTTCATGATAAAACATTAGCCAAGGAAAAGACCTTGAAAGTTATTTGTCCAGCCTCCTTTTTAACACAAGAAAACTGAGGTCCATTGAGATTATACATTTAAAACTTTTATTCCATAGGCCCCAGCTTAGTCAAGATTATACAGCTAGTTAGGATTAGTGACTGAGTTGGGATTGCAAATTTAACCTTCTCTGTGCCTGGTACTTTTATGTAAGCAATTGAGAGTGCAAAGATTCTACTAAACTTGTCTAGCTCTATGGCTTAAAACCAAAGAAAGTACCATCGTCCAACTATTAGAAAACCAAGTTTTAAAAGGCCATAATCTCCTAAAGCAGCAATTTGATAAAAACCTTTGTCTATAGGTAGAATTTTAAGATATATGGTGTAGTACAATGTATTCAAGCTGTTAATTAAGCTAGATATGCTTCTAGTTTGGTTTTACCTATAGGTCTTAATTACCTTGGATATTTTTCAATCCTAAACTTGCGCTGCAATTTCAAACACAAACACCTTCCTGAAAATCTTTATTTCAAATCTCACAAGATTACAGTGCAATTTAGAGGGCAAAATCTATGACACAATGTGTTTTAACCCCAAATTCAGTATAATGGGCCTCATTGTGGAAGAGACATTCAGTTATCAGAAGCTTGAGGAAAATCTCCCTAAGCATAACACCTTAGAGTTCATTCCTCAGAGCTCAAGATAATGATTTAAGAGTGTTAATACATTTTGAAAACCTGTAAATGAGTTGTAAATGAAATTGGAAGGCCTTAGCCACTCAAGGTTACAATAAAAATAAGTTCATTTATGTTTCTACACACTTCAAAATAACACCTCAAATGTTCTACCTTAGACCTTTTCAACTTATAAATACTATTTACTCACAGAAATATTTTACTAAATTTGAGGAATTAAAACTGTAAAGCCAAAGTTAATACAAAAATATTCATTGCTCTGAAGTCAAAGCACATTTTCATGCATGTAATTAGTCTCTCTAATATAACTATAGAAGATTCCTTCATCATAAAGGAAAAAGACATCATTTCCCCACTTTCTGTCCTTCCTTAGAAATGTTTGAATGAATACAAGTTTTATTGCAAACAGAGAAGGAATCTTCTTTAAAAATGATTAATTCTTATTAGAATGCATGATATTCCTGTTATGGACAGAACTCTGTTTTTGGTAATAAAATCCCATAGAGATATATTAACACTTTTAAAATAGTACTAAATTTTACATTGAAAAGAATCCTGAAGCTGCCGGGGATTTCTCAGTCTACTAATAACCCTATAGGAAGGGTGAATGAGGTACATCTCTTACTCTGAAAAAAATAAAATCAAAACATGCAGACTTCAGGTAATAAGTAGCTAAAGTCAGTAGCTTTGAATTCTTAGCTCAGTCTCACTGATGCAGTCTTGGGTATAGCACTTTTAAATACACAAAGAGAGTCAAATACACTTATTGTTTTTCAGGGTGTACTGTGTTGGTGGATATACAAAAAGACATTTAATTGCCCCTTTGTAGACTCAAAATATCCTGCAATCAATCAATAAATATATTGAATATGTATATAGTATTCAAAGGAATAAGTAAATAGAGTCCTATATAGAAATAAAAACTTCCCTACGTAACTCTGGATGAAACTGTCATAATGTGCTTACTCTTAACAGAACTTTTTCCCCCATTATAACCAATAATAATAGCTAGCATTGATTGGGGACTTAATGTATGGCAGGCCTTGTTTTAAACACTCTACGTACATGATCACCTTCAGACCTCTCAGTCACCCTAGAGAGAGACCATCAATCGTCATCCTCATTTTACAAATGAGTACTGAGACTCACACAACTAGTAGGTAACAGAGCTAAGACTATAACCCAAACTGGAATCCAAGCCATCTTTGGGAATATAGAAAAGCAGTAAGTAGGGCAAACCCTTCATCCACAGAAACCAGTTTTTATTTTGGTGTAACTCCTTCTGATCTTATATCTATCTGTACAATTTTTGTTCCATACTCTTTTCACTTATTACTATTTACTTATTAGAAATTCTTTGCAAATATAAACTTTCATGACCAAATAGTGTTCCAGTGATTAGATAGATATACCTTCTTCTACTTAATGGTACACTTATTTGGATACTTGGGCTATTTCCAGATTTTTGCTGTTATTAGTAATACTTTTACAGCTATCTCTGTTAATTAACTATTTTCTTAATCTGGGATTATTTTCTTCTAATCATTAAAGTGGAAATACCAGGTCAAAGGGAAGGTCCATTTAGGCCACATTGTCAAATTTCTTTCCAAAAAGGTTGTATACATTTGTACAACTACCAGTAATATATGGTGCCTATTTAACTTCACCCATACCAGCATTGGATATATACTTTAAAAACAAAAATTTCCTAATTCAGCATGTAAAAAGTGATATTTTTGTTTGCATTTTTTTGCTTAGGTTATACATAAAATTGAACATTTTTAATGCTTTCTAATCAGTTTTATTTCATTATTTCCACTAATTTCCTAAGGTGGAATTTCCTAATTTCCTAAGGAAGTTAGATCTTTCTTCTTTTCTAATATATGCATTTAATGCTAAAAATTTCCCTCTCATCACTGCTTTTGCTATGTCCCACAAATTTTGATAAGTTGTACTATATTTTCATTTAATTCAAAATATTTAAAAATTTCTCTTGAGATTTCTTCTTTTGCCCATGGGTTATTTAGAAGCATGTTGTTTAATTTGAAGATATTTGGGGATCTTTTTTTATTTATTTCTAGTTTAATTCTATTGTGGTCTGATAATATAGTTTGTATGATTTCTATTCTTTTAAATTTGTTAACATGTTTAATGGCCTGGTATATGGTTTACTTTGGTGTATATCTCATGTGAGTTTGAGAAGAATGAGTAGTCTCCTGTTGTTGGATGCAATATTCTATAAATGTCAACTAGATCAAATTGGTTGATCTGTTCAGGTCATCTATAGCTTTATTATTTTCACTCTTCAAATGATAACTCACTTTAGTAACTAGGGAATAAGACAACAGAAAAGTAAACAGAAAACCAAATTACACTTAAAGTGTATATTGAAGGAAATGGATTGCCATGCATACTTTCCATGAAGTTTTTCATTTGTGTCTATCACCTCTTTCGAACAATGAAAAGGATGTATGGAAGGAAAAGCAGGGTGGCAGGTTAAGCCAGAAACACAGAAGAAAAGTTTGAAAGGACACACCAATCATGTCACTAGTCTGAGATTTTTCCATTTTCTATATGATGCTTTCGTACCCATTGGGAAAGAAAAAAGGTTTTTGACCAAGGATTTTATCTTTATCCATGTCCTTGAGAATTCATAGTGTTTAATGCAAAAGCAATAGTATAAAAAAGGGGCATCTATAATCTTGTATTTTGAACCGGCTCTCTTTTCATTGAAAAATACCAAAAAGTCATGATTATAGAGTTAGAAAGGTAACTGTGGTGGAGAAAGTTTAACTGATTACATAGTGTTATAGTTTTATGAGCTGCTTCAAAAGCAATCAGACTATTCAGAAAAACTTTTTCATAACAAATGTGCTCTTCCTTTAAAATGTAAACAATGAGCCAATCTTAGAAGCAAACATTGACTGCATACTCATATCAAGTCAGTTGTTACAAGTACTTTAGTTATAACAATGCAAAAACGTGAAGCATAGGTTTACTTTTTAACTCCAACCCTGTTCAAAGATCACTTATTGGCCTCTGAAGGAACAGGTGGCATGCCTGTTATAGTTTAACAAGTGGCCTTTGGGTGAGGTATAGTCATTCAGATACCCCTGGATGCTTTGGATGCTCTCATGTGTGGCAGTGTGCACTTGCTAAAACATTCTCCTCTCTAGATCTGGAAGCCCAGAGTCTATATCCATATTAGGCACTGGGCAGGTATTCCAGACTTCCCTTCTGAGTCATGGATGAAAAATGCCATCTTGTAACTGTGACAGCAATTCCTTTGCTAAGAAATCACATTCTTAATTTCTAATGTTGACATAAATATTCCAGTTCTTGGTAAATAAGAAAGCTTTTCTATTTGCAATGTATTTCTAAGCATTCATCCTTTTGATAACAGAATTTACAGGGAATTTTTTTTCTATCAGAGGTAACATTAATTATACTAGGCTCCTCAAAGAATTCCAGATTCACCTCAAATATCAGCAACTCAATTCTATTCCATTACTCATATCTTTTGGGTTGGGGCAAATTGAAATTATATTATGTTTACAGTTAATTTAAGGAATATTTACACCTTTAGGGAATTGAGTTTACATTTTTATATACATGGTATAATTCTCCATGTATTTAGGTCATCTTTAAGATATTTCAATAAAGTTTTATAATTCTCTTCATAACAATCTTGCCAATATTTTATTAGATTTATTCCTAGACATATTCTTGGTTATTTTTATAAATTATATATTTTTATATTTTTAATCAAATATACTAACAGAATTTTTTGATATCTTTTTAAAAGTAATATTTTCTAATTCTTTGTTATTGGTATATGAGAATATTATTGATTTTTGTATATTGATCTTATATCCAGCAACCTTACTAAATTCTTAGTTCTAATAATTTGTAATCTGTTGGATTTTTCTGTATAAACAACCATATCATGTGAATTTAGGTACTATTTTGTTTATTCTTTTCTAATCTTTATAATTTTTATTTGTTTTTGTTCTAATTATACTGGCTAAAATATTTAGTACATTTTGAATATTCACAATATTGGAGGACTGATGATTTCTCTTATTGTCTTGTGAGGTAAGATAAGTAACGTGTTTAGAAAGATGTTTACTTGTTTTATGCCCAGCACTAGGTGTTTTGTACTAGGAGAATTCAAGCTATCTAATCTGCACTATTGCTAGAGTCATTTCCTGTCTTAAATCTTTTCCCCTATCTTTACATTTTCTATTAGTTGATTTGCTCTTTACATATTCTATAAGCCCAAGTTTTACATTTACTTTTCTCATTTCCAATTGTGTATCTTTGTGAAATTGAATATTGATTGTGAAATACCCTAGTGAGAAATTCTTTTCTCTTTTTATTTAAATTATTTCTTAATACTCATGGTTTCTTGGAAAAAATAATTAAAAAATAAAATTTACTTTCAAAGAAAATGAAATGACCACAGATCTACCTAACATTTTAGGGAAATATTTTTTATTTCTTCCTTCAATGTTTCCAATACCTCCAAACGTGCAGGTTGCTTTGTTGCACAACATCAGACATGTCACCCGCATCACTGTTTCTGTGAGTAGCACACCCTGGAATTGTGCAGTGCACAATCTGCAAGGCTGAATGTGTTGGCCCTGCCTATGCATCTCACTTTTCTATCTAATTAAAACTGTGGGGTCTCTCTCAATCAAGTAGTGATAATCTGCTAATGCCTGACTCCAAAAACAACTCGAAATGTGTTACAGAAAGATTTCTACCTTTGGCTACAAGCAGAAAAATATCATGTCTGGAAGATGTATTACTATAATATTGCTTTAGTAGGCAACCTCATTCCATCCCAACTCAGTATTGATACTGTGTTCTTTCAGTTTAGTATCATGTAATTAAGTAAATTGGCACTTCTTTTTATAGAAAGACAATTAGGCCGAGGTTTAAAAAATGAGAAAAGAAGACAGGAATTCCTTGGGTGAAAGAATTAACATAAAAGTTATACAATTACAACTCTTATTAGTAGTAATAATATTTGTGATGAGATAGTAATAATGGTTAGACAGTCAACATCATCATCATGGTATACCCATGCATCCTAGTTGTTTGGGTTAGTTCCAAGTTTAAGTTGCATTATGGCTTAGTTTCTGCTCTAAAGAATTCTTCAAAAAAGAGAGATGGGGGTTGAGGTGTAGAGGATTATATAGTATAGCTGCTGTTTTCTCACTAAAAGAATGTCATTGTTGATGATATATGCCAAACTTACAGTGACATCAGATTACCAACATATTATTACTTTTTGAACTCTCATCATGTGCCCAAGCAAGATCAAAATTAATTTTATCTGACTGAAGCCATATCTTTAGTCATATACTAAAAAGGGCAAAGACTATAGCAAACCTGTAGTTCTCCGTAGCTACATATCTGGAAATTTAAGTTACATATATTTTATATATTCTATAATATAGACATTTTATATATAAATGTATATTTGTGGGATACTTATTCATTCAGTATTGGATAGCACAGGTCTGGACTTTGCAGGGGGTAATACCACAAAGGGAATAATGTGTGCAATGTGCAAAGTAAGTGCATGTAACTAGCTTGCACTAGCAGAAAAAAGCACGGGATGGAGCCAAAAGAGGAGTATAAATCAATCATGACCCCGATAGAAAAGGATAAAGTTTAGATGCTTTGACGTACTTGCAAATAATTATGCTAGCACAGGAGCTAAACAGAAGGCAAAAATAGAGGCCACAGGTTAGAAGAAAAAGTTATGAATAGTCAAGATTTGGAAAGCAACTCAAGTTTAGAAAAATAAAACACTCTGCCCTTGCAATGTGTAAAGCATATTAGGCTTCCCACTACAACGAAGTGACCAGGGACATTTATCTTTCTATCACTGGTGCCAGACACAGAATAAGTTCTCAATAAATATTTGTTGAAAATGGACAAAGAATGATAAATTAGATAGCTATGTGGCCTAGTTAAAAACATCCCAATTTACCAGCGTCACATGTGGTTAAAGAAAATCTGTTTCTGAGTTGTTTTGTGGGTGTGGTTCACAGACAGCTTTGGTGACACATCAGGAAAGATGGCAAGCAGTCTGAGAACAAGTGCTACAAAAAGTGATCTCACTATAACAGCATGGGTGGGCCTGGTAGTCATTTCTCATGCAAGCACATTAGTTCTAGATAGTTCTCTCATGGCTAAGAAGCTGATAGAAATTGAACGGATTTCATCATTAAACAAATAGAAAATATCAAATAGGTGAGGGAGAATTTTGAATGAGGATAGGAGGAAACATTTTTAGATACTTTTATAACCTTCTGCCTCTTTCATTCCCTCTCATACTCAGCTCTCTCTTCTCACTCCACCCCCTTACCCTCTTGCTCTCTTAGCCCAGGAACACTAACAAAGCAGGGATGTTTCCCTATAATCCACTCAAGAGCACTGTCTTTGGAAGTTAAGTAACTTGTGCAAGATCACCTAAGAAGAGTCTGCTATGCTCTGAATGTTTGTGTTCCTCCTAAATTCCTATATGGAAACTTAACCCCCAAGGTGATGGTTTTAGGAGGTGAGGCCTTTGGGAGGTGATTATCATCTCATGAATGGCATTAGTGCCTATATAAAAGGGCCTGAGGGAGTCTGTTTGCCCTTTTCACCTCCTTCTGCCATGGGAGGACATCATAAGATGCTGCCATCTTTGAGGCAGAGAGCAAACCCTCATCAGACTTTGAATCTACTGCTGCCTTGGTGTTGAACTTCCCAGCCTCTGAAACTGTGAGAAATAAATTTCTGCTGTTTATAAATTACCCAGTCTAAGGTATTTTGTTATAGCATCAAGAACAGACTAAGACAGAGGCAGAGCCAGGATTTGGAAAATTGGACTCCAGAGCTCCTGGTCATGATTATTATACTAAACTAGATCATGCAGTAGTTATGTTGCAAGTAGAAAACAAAATGTCTTCAAAGTTTTCCTTTTTTTTCTGTTGTGAAGCAGCAATTATCCTTCAACTCAGTCCTAAATCAAAGGTTGCGACCTTCATTACCAAAAGAAGGCACCTGAAAGTTTCTAAATCACCCAGCAATTTAAAAAAAGAAAACACCAAAGATCCAGAAATCTCCAATAATGAAGAATAGAGAAAGGAGAAAGCAGGGTGAACATGTTACTTCCCACTTAACCTCATTCATAAAGTGGGAATAATAATAACACATATCTCATAAGGTTGTGGTAGGATTGAATATGTTAATTAAAGACTTAGAATAATGCTTGACACACAATAAGCAACTCATAAAAGTTAATTATTACTGATCTTTTTCCTACTGGGTTTAGTGGCATACTTTTTTCTTTTTTTTGCTAACCAGCATATAGAAAATTTCAATATCACTATGTGTCTTCAGTTCCTGAAGCCCGAGAATGTGATTTCTAGCAATGTTATCTTATTGTTAAAAATTCTAGACAACTTATTTGGATATTCCATGTTGTAATAGAATACCAACCTACCATAAGTTGTTGTTTTAATCAGACATTCTTATTGCTTTAACAAAAGTGAATTAAATGGTTATTGATCATGCCGCAAAAGCAGAATGGTGAAATGATGAAGAGCCTAGATTTCGGCATTCTAACTCTAGATTAGAATCCCACTCACTAGCAGAGTGACTTTGGGCAAATAATCTACCTTCTGTATGTGTCAGTTTCCTCATCTGTAAATTGGGATAGTAATAGTATCTACCTCATAGGTTTGTTGTGAGGATTAAATGAGTCATTGCATGTAAAGTTCTAGGAATAGTGTCTTGCACATAATACACACTATGTGAGTTATTTCTTTTATACTTTTCCCATAGAGTTGAAAAAATGTATTTTGCCAGTTGATGTTTTACAAATTTATTAGTAAAATGTTTATAGAAAAACATTCAAATTTCCCCTCTCTAAATGTCCCAAATATATTTAATTTGTGGTTGAAATTCAAGCCTTCCTATCTGCCTAATTTTAATATGTTGTAGTTATTGCTTTAATTCTATTTTAATCTTCAGATACTTATTTAAGATCATTGCCTTTCATTGTCCAGACCTATTTCTTTTCCACAAATCCATGCATAGGTTTAGATGATAATGTTTCTATAATCTAGGAGCAAATTCGCTAACAAAATTAACTATTAGACTATAACAAATGTGATATATATTTAGAATATTTTCATCCTTTTATGCAGACACTGCTAAACATCATAAATCATAGGGCTTAAAGATTAAAAAAATACATGTATCTATTTTTAATCTTTATACTTAACTACTGCTTATAAAGTATTGAAATTAACAACAGGCTCAAATAAAGCAGTGAAATATGCTAGTGACTCATCACATTTTAATGCTGCTTAATTTTTAGGCTTCCTGTGTGAATTAGCTAAAAGATATAGCAAGTTACAGAATAATGACTAAACCCTTTTCTATTTCCTGCTTGATTTCCTTTTAAAGGAGAGTATTGGTTTTTTTTTTTAATTACTCAGATATTCTTTATATAAAGAGAAGCAGGGAATTAGAATTCTCTTAACAAGCATATCTTCTAGAGTGAAGAATTCCAGATGAAGGAACAAGTGACGAGAACAAAAGCACTTTCATAAGTTTAGAAATAATGGCTCTATCTAGATCTACGTAAGAACAACAAAAAAAATGAATCGAATGTTGTCTGTGTCGTGCTGATATAATAATATCTTGTTGAATCTTGCAGTCTCATCCCAGTGTCTGGCATCCTACACATACCTGCACGCCAGGTGTAAGTGGCATTAGGGCAGCCCAACTGTGATAACGGCACCTTGAGGAATATGATAAGTAGAGAATGTTTGCCATTTGGGTCACTCCCAGGAAAATTGCAGAGGCATAATAGAAAAAAGAACCAAAACTACAAAGGCATCAAAAAAAAGGTTAACTTATAGAAAAACCAAAGTGACAGTCTTTCTTATTTATAATCATGGAAAGCATTAAACACACATTACTGTGAGTGTAGATAAGACTTTCTTTATCTTTAGTTATGTGCCCTTAGGAAAATGAATATTTTCTAATGTTTCATACAAAATTTTAAACCTCTTCTTATTAAAATCAATTGACAATCCAAAAATACGCGTCTTTCTCTGCTTCCATTCCATGATTTATAAGGAATTAGCTTTAGCACTCTCTTTAGAGCGTAGGTTGCAAAGGCATTTTACTTTCCACCTCACAGTAATTTTTAAACCACATCAATTATTTTTCATGTGCAGCTGTTTTTTATCCACAAATTATTGCTCTGGGCATTTTTACTTTACCACACATTTCAGAAGAGAAGGAATGAAGGGGAACCAGCTAATCTACAAATGTTTCGCCTACAGTAGATCCGACCAAAAAATGGGGAAGGAGGTGACCCCAAATTTCTTTAGAAATAGGAATTGTTTATTAATTGTCTAAACGTTGAATATATAATCTACTTTACCAGCACTTATTTATCACTAAAGAGTTGATCCCCAATTTACTTTTTCCCCTACGGTGTATTCATCCAATAAATACTTATATCCTGGGAAACATAAACGAAGCATAAGGCTGTCCTCAAAAGGCTTACAATCTGATTTGGCATGTGACAATTTGCACATAAAGCAGTAAGAGAATATCTCAAAGTAATAAAACACGCCAGAGACTGGGAGGCCCAGAAAAAGGGGGAAAAAAAGCTGGCTGGAGATGGTAGTATGGTTTGGATAGGTTAAAGAGGGGTGGGAGAGACATTCTCCAACGGCATGAGTGAAGGTTTAAAACGAATAAGGAATGTGTGGGATACATTGGTAAACTTGTCTTATGGGAGCAGGGTAGAATAGCAGAATTTAGCACTGCACAGGGGCTTAGAGATCTTTTAGGCCAATCTTTCTGAACATGCAAACATCTCTTTTATAACATCTCTGGACAGTAGCTGTTTAACATCTATTGATATATTTCTTGTTGGTTTGTTTAGCAGAACACTGACTATGCTCCAGGTACTGATGTAAAGACTTAACAAACATTAATGCAGGTGGTCCCCATAGCAACCCTATGACAGAGAAACTATCATTATTTCCAATTTACAGAGGAGGAAATGAGGCAAGGAGAGGAGAAGTGATTTGTGTCAGGTCCCAGAGCTGGGAAGTGGCCAGGCAGCATCCTCAGGCAGACGGTCTGGCTGCTGAATTTATGCTCAGACAAGCACTCACCCTTGCCCAGGATAGATGCCTTTCCACTGTTGGCAGCTAAAATGTTTGGACAGGAGGTTGAAAGCTACTAAAATTTTTCCTGCTTTCCAGCATTATTTGTGATGTCAAGTCACATTACCTCATACACATTCAGATTTCAAGTGAAGAATGATGTGGAACTTTAAGGATTTGAGTATAAATGAGTCGAAATTGTCACAAAGTATACTTACTTAGTACTTAATACTAAAACCACCTAGTGATACCTATGATTTTGAAAATTTTCTTTTAAAATATACAAACTGAATCTAATTTGACAAATTTAGTGTATATATAAGAATACATATACTCAATGTATTAACTTGTGGAAGTCTTTAAACAATCCAGTGGCTCAGGATACTAAAATATATAGAGGCCAGGGATCACTTTAGAGATAGAATTTTCAGATCAACTGAACAATTTGTCTCTGAGATGCCTTCAACTGAAGAATTTGTTCCTGGATATTTGTACTAAAACCACAAGTCAAATTATTCAATTGATCTGAATTTTCTCCATGAATTTTAAGAATATTTGTAATTAAGAATTCCTCTTTGTATTCTTTAAAAATCACGATGCTTCTTGGAGAGTGGAGATGACAAGGATGGCAATAAGCTTCTTCTCCCAAAGCCAGATTCACATATTCCTAAATATAGGATTTGCTCATTCATCACTCAGTACTAACCGAGCACCCTCCTTCCTGTGTGCCAGGCATCATTTCAGGAACCAGAAATTCCCTGGGAAATAAGACACCCCAAGTTCCTGCTGTAGCGACACATTCTTTAGGGGTGGCAGTGGGGTATTTAATCAGAAGGACTGTAATGTATTTTCTGTTTGCTAAAATTGTACTATATTGGATTCTCCTCAATTACTTCTACTGAGTTTTCTAAGAAGTAGAAAAGGGGGCAAGACCATGAGATATTCATCTGTCAATGAAAAGAAGATATAAGTTGCCCCAGAAAGAAAATCTATTGATCTAAGGAGCAGCTTAAAGAAGTAGAGCTTGTTTCCAGTACTACCCAGGTCTAATACTATCCACCATCAGTCATCACTGAGCTTCTCCCCAAGCTGGGTAATCCCAAACTTTTTAAAATGCTAATAATTTCTAATGTGTCAAGAACGATGGTAAAATGAACACTTAAATTTGGTATATAGTATGAACATATACAAACAAAACGTTTTAGCACAGAACAAGAAATTGGCAGAATGATCAAATGTGATTATGTTAATAAAATCATGGCTATAGAAATAGAAATATAAGTCCATTAATTAAGCGTACCATGACTCATGTAGGATAGTATCTTCCAGAGAAAAAGATAGTCATTCAAGGCTGGGCATGGTGGCTCACACCTGTAATCCTAGCACTCTGGGAGGCCGAGGCAGGCGGATCGCTCAAGATCAGGAGTTCAAAACCAGCCTGAGCAAGATCGAGACCACTGTCTCTACTATAAATAGAAAGAAATTAATTGGCCAACTAAAAATATGTATAGAAAAAATTAGCCGGGCATGGTGGCACATGCCTGTAGTCCCAGCTACTTGGGAAGCTGAGGCAGTAGGATTACTTGAGCCCAGGAGTTTGAGGTTGCTGTGAACTAGGCTGACGCCACGGCACTCTAGCACAGGCAACAGCGTGAGACTCTGTCTCAAAAAAACAAAAACAAAAAAAGATAGTCATTCAATCAAGCATTTGTGATAGTAGTTTTTAGAAAAGGTCAGATAATTCCAAGTTCTAAGGCCAGAGAGAAATAGTTAAATCAGTAATTGAAAATTTACAGATTTTATTGGATAAATATCTAGTTAAGTATCTAGTGATGAAATTATAAATTTTTCTTCGCAGAGTTAAAATGTCTCAGTCCTGACCCTTCTTTGTAGTTGACAATATCCCTAGGATGTTTTCTTAAATAAAATCGGTATAAACATCTTAACTCCATGGAGAAAATATAAATATACTGAGAGGGTTGTGGAAGCTTTTGGTGTTGAATAATCAGAAACCAAGATAGATTCTGTTCTCTTAAAGCAGGATCGATTTTCACTTGTAAGTTCACAGGGGGTACTATGCTCAATTAGGCCACTGCACCAAATCAGGACTCTAAGATACTATTGGATTACTTTACTATGACCTAACACATATAGCAAAGTTAGATAATAGAAGAAAAATATAAATCCTGGTTGTATCATTCTTATGGCATTAACATAATCTCTAGTGAGTAAAAAGATACTTTTTTAAAAATTGGCCCAATTTATCTATTGTAACTATAGCCAAAGTATTAATATTTTCAATAAAAGGGTGGTCATGATAAACGGGCATTCAACACCTGACTTTGGTAGATTAATAATGTGGCTAACAGAACTAAGGGCCCCTGAAAAGAGAAGGTCTTTTTAATAAGGAAAGAATCTGGAGAAAAGAAGATAAAGAAGTTTCAAGCTTATTTGATATAGAGCATATTTATACTATACAGTGAAATTTCATTAACTCATATTCATAAAATCAACTAATTTCACCTAGTTTGGGCGAAAACTTGTATAATATTCATGATGCAAGAAAGTCAGCAATAAAATTAATACTTTCCAGTTAAAAGGTATAAAATGGAAACAATTGGACAAATATTTAGGTACAAGAAAGTAGTTTTAATATGTGGAATAATGTCCACATTTGGTTAATACCTGAATTTTACAGCGTTAGTTTCCATTCCATTCATTCACATGATCACATTGGTTAGCCCACATGATGTGTGCTGGCCTCAGCTGAAATTCTGGTTATTGCAGGATGTGAAAACAGAGTTTAAGCAAGCTTGGTTTTAAAGGCACCTGGGCAAGTCAGGGGATCCTAATCTGGGGTTCATGCGTGAGCTTTAAGGAAGTCTGCAAATCTGCAGAAACTGCATGGAACAATTTGTATGTGTTTACATGAACATTTCCAGAGAATATACAATTTTCATGAATATTAAAAGTCCTGCTCCCCCTTAAAGGTTATGATCACTGATTTAAGTCCTTATTTGTCAAAGATCTAATGTTCCAATAAACTGAGATACAACCTTGGGTTAAAAGATCTGAAGCAGTGTCTTCCCTCCATGAACCACAAACTGAGCTTTGCAACTAGATAGAGTCAAAACCTTTCCCTTGCAAGCCCTTGTACAGTCTGCTTCAAAGACATTGCTGCCATTTGGAAGAAAAACTGTACCAAATGTAATTTTATGCATTTTGGAGATATTAAACATTTTTTCTGTCAAAGTCTCATGTATCCTTTGTCTATTCAGTTAACAATATTTTTGCAACCCTATTATATGCGTTAGAGATGCTGAGGATGAAAAGATGAACTCAAATAGACATGTCCCTCGCCTTCCTGGACGGATATATAGCAGAGAGCACTCTCATTTTTCATCATTCTCTATATCTACTAGAGAAAGAAAATGATAAAAATTCATCTAATTTTTAACCTGAAAACTCTCAAATTAAATGCATGAAGTAAAGTGACATCTAGTGTTGGTTAAGTGGCAGTGAAATATGTGTCAGGACAATGTATACTTTGAACATAATGTTAAACCTGGCTTTGGTAAGTGGCCAACTCTTAAAAAGCATCATTTTGTTTCACTTTTTTTTTTTTCTGAGACAGAGTCTCACTCTGTCGCCCGGGCTAGAGTGCCATGGAGTCAGCCTAGCTCACAGCAACCTCAAACTCCT
>VBSM01003169.1:15651781-15689421 GCA_008086735.1 Cheirogaleus medius
GTGGCAGGGACAATATATGTAACCCTAACAATATTTGTACCCCCATAATATGATAAAAGGAAAATAAAACACATGAAAAGGCAAACAAAACAAAAAAAGTTTTTCTCCTTTATTTTCTTCTAAAATGTTTACAGATTTTCTTTCCATATTTAGGAGTCTAAGTTAACTTTTCTGTGTTTTGTGTGGTAGGGACTTCAGTTTTCTTTTGTGTTATGGGTAATAATTTCCTAGCCATTATTCGTTGAAGAGACCATCCCTTCCTCGTTGTTCATTTTAGCTTATCACCAAAGTCACTTAAGAAATCAGTTTTGTAAAATTTCTCTTATATAGCACTACTTGGCTCCTTGAGGTCCCTCCTTTAAGTCAGGTGTCAAGACCGTTCTTCCTAATGTTTCCAGATTCTGTGTCTTTGCTCCAACCACTTGTTTGTTTCCTTGGGGTCCATATCCTTGTTATTTGCACTCCTATTCTGGATTCTGAGCTAGGGTGACCAACCATCCAGGTTCACCCAGAACTGAGGGGTTTCCCCAGATGCAAGACGTTAAGTGCTAAAACCGACAGTCCCTAGCAAATGGGGCAAGGTTGGTCGGTCACATTAGCTGTGTCCTCCAGTTTCAGCTTCCTCCTGTGTTGGCCTCTTTAGTTCGGTGCTATCTCTGTGCTCACAGATCATATTTACATTGAATTTATATTTGTTGAGTGCCTACTAGATGTCAGAAGCTGTGAGAAGTATTTTCACATATAGTATCTCATTGAACAGTTATCTCATGGAACACATCTCTGCATGTGTTCCTTTTACAGATGAGGAGAATTGTATTTAATTGGCCAGGATCACAAAAGTAGTGACACAAAAAAATTAAGCCCAAGCCTCCTGACTACAAACTTTTTATTTCTACCAAATTTGTCATCTTCCCAGCCTGAGCAAAACACAGCTGAAATCGCATACAGAGGGCATGTATGCACTAACTGAACTTCCGGGTGGAACCCCATCATGCCTAGCCTCTTGCTGTCCTTCATACATCTTTGGCCTGATATGATTCCTGGTACATATGACAGTTACATGAAGTTAATTTTGTATGTTGTAAAACACAAATCACAATTCCACTTGTTATGCAATGGTACAAACATCTCAAATGTTTCATTAGGAAAAGGACTAAGAAGAAAGGTAAACATAAATATTATAGCATAGCACATCACACTGCCACATCAGATTGCATCTCTCCAGTCACTTCTTCACCACATGGGATCTGAGATCTTTTCTTTTTAATGTATCCGCTTCATCAACCTTTCCTTTTTTGTAGCTTATTTAAGAAATCCTTCATTAAGTTTTTCTCCTTTTTTTTTCCAACTGCCAGAAGTTATTTCTAGATTATGAATACAAAATATTATTTGTAGAATATTAGTTCCCCAATTATTAACAAGAATTAGGTGTGGGGGTGGTGGTCCAATTAGTTTAGGATATAAATTTCTTTATTATAGAACTTCTCAATCTCTGTTTTGCATTGTGCCTTTCCTACACAGAGATATAGTGTATAGCATTTTCCAAATGCTATGAATTTTCCAAAGGACCAGAAAGCTTTTTGTTTTGTTTCAAGACTTCTCACGTGCCTTGGAATATCCACTGGGAAATGCTGTTTTCATCTGGAATAGCACAATGCCCTCCAGAGGGCAGCACATTCCCTTGGCATGTGGCCAATCGCCTGTTCATTGAACACATTGACAAGGGTCCTGGAGCATGTTCTCTTATTAGTCCAGTCAGGGATGTAAAATTGCTAGTTCCGGTAGTAGAGATCAGCATTAAAATTTAGCTTAAGGTTGATAATAAAATAAATGTCTACCACGGAGATATAATACTAAAAAAAAAAAAACCAGTCAAGTCTCTGATTGATTATAATTGCATGCATTGTATTGCAAAGTCCAGATCATGTCTTCCATTTTTCTTCTTATCCTCAAACAAACAAATATTGATTGAATATTCCATAAGGAATAAAATGAAGTATTAGAATTATAATATAACTTTAGTTCATTGGTTTTCTTGCCTGGTTGCAAATCAGAATTACCTGGAAATGCTTTTAAATGATAATAATGCCCAGGTCTCACTTTAGAGCATTAAATTCGAATCTCTGTGTTTGGTTCCAGGCATGACATTTTTAAAAGATGTTTTCAGGTGATTACAATGAGACCTCTGTATGAAGATGGTAAAATGATGTTTGCAGGAAGGAGTTTCTGACCTTTTCAAGGAGGAGGAGGAATTTAGAATTTTTTCCCCCAGAGAGAATGTTGTAAATGTAGAAAAATATGAAAGAGAAAATAGTCACTCTTACAACTTCTGCCAAAGTTAAGCTTTGTTAACATCTTTATTTTTTCTTAGACATCAGGATTGCATAGAACAAAATCAAACAAAACCAAACCCACAATTTATAGTTCTTAAACTTAATTTTAGGAAATGTTTCATAGGCTCAGAGTAAAAGAAAAAAATTTTTTTTGTCTCCAAAAATGCATTATAGCTCACCCTAGTTAACAAATAGTCTGGCATATTCCAAATAGATCCACTGGGCCATGGGCCTCATCTGACAAAGATGAATTCTGTTCATTTGCTACGTGAATAGAGCTAAGAGGCTTATTTGTGCAAAGACTAACTGGTGAGGCGGAAAAAGAGAGAGCAAGAGAGCAAGAAAATATTAACTAATATATATCTTCCAACTGCAAAGAGATATGGAGCAAACACCTGCCTAGATGGTTGGAATGAGAACTATAGGCTATAGTTCTAGATGGGAAGTTTCCTTTATGCAAAATTAACTTGCTTGCAGTGGGAAGTGATGCATGGAAATATGTCTCATTATCATCATGTTTTAACTTACTGTGAGCTCAGTTAGGGTCAATAACCTGGTAGGATAGTTGTTTTTAGGACTAAAGGCCTCCTGAAAACAGTTAAAAGTCTTTGAACTAAATGATGGTCTTGAAAGCAAAATACAAGCAGAAATAGGTCTTCTGACAGCTGATAGATATTTTAAGCAATGAATCTGATCCATCTTTTATAAAAGTCTTTAGATATTAAACTAAAAATGCCTACCTAGGTCTAATTAAGTTTATCTTGAGTGATCCAAAGGAAGATATCATTATCATCCTCATTTTATAGATGAGGTATCTAAAATCAAAGTCACTGAGCAATTTTCCCAAGGCTACAAGCTAATAAGTAGCAGACTGGGATATGAAACCAGGCAGACTAGCTCCATAGTCTATGTGCTTAACCACTGCACTGCACTGCCTCAGAACTTACAGAAAAAAAATTCACATCAGTGGTGCCTGCAATTATAGTCAACACATATATTGATATATACATGACATCTATAATTATAATCAACATATAATTGGTACATAAGACAGTAGTGCATCTTTGAAATAGAGTAAAATAAATCTCATAGGGACATGTAGTTATTCCTTTTCTTTGGAAGATGTTTGTAAACTCAGAAATTCTTTTAGTTTCCAAGAAAAGTGATGAAATAAATACAAACTTTTGCAAATGAAAGTTCACTCATTTATTTGGCCACCAAAGAGTTTTTGACGCTGGAAATCAAAGTAGTAAAGAGATCCAACTCTGGAGTCAGATCTAAGTCAAATCCTGGCCAAACCAGTTTCAAGCTACATAACCTTGAATAAATTCTGTAATCTCCCTAAACTTCAATAAAATGGAGATTTTAACAGTATCTCATAGGGTAACTATGAAGATTAAATGCAATAATTCACTTAAAGGATAGTACAATGTTTGGCACATTAATAAATGGCATCTATTATTATCATTATTAAATTAAAAAATCTGTTAAAGAGCTCCATTTTGTCACATAATTTTCTAAGGTTTGATAATGGCCTTAGAAAAATGCAATAAGGAAAATATTTTGCTCTTATAAAGCTTCTATCCTAGTAGGAAAAGACACAATTATCGTATTCATGTGGTCATCACCAGGCAAGTCACTTAGAGGCTAAGATTGAAGAAGATGCCTTGTATTGAGTGATTTAGAGTAGTAAACTAGTTATCTAATAGTTATAATCTCATTGTAGAAAGTCTCTTTGAAAGTAGCTTATGTTCCTAACAAGGTAATTAAAGCATTTCTATTTGTGGTCTAGTAAAAGATTTAAAGTAGGTAATCCAAAAAGATTTGTTGAATCCAATTGTAGTGCATATATCTCTTCTATTAATAATTTGCTTTGAGTTAGGAACCATAAGGAAACTTCTCCCAAACAGTTTTTTTTAAAAAAATAGTGTTCCTTTAAAAATCCTACTACTGAATCACAGGAAATTTTTTAAATTATCAAATATATGGCATCCACCTTCCAATTACACATTCAAATGTTTCACTTATGTGTGTTATCCCCACATATTAACTGTTGTCCTTTATCACTATAATTGTCTTTTATTATCAATTGTATATTATCACCAGAAATGCAATTTACCACATACAGTGAATTAAGCCCCAATGATTAATTCATACTGATCTTTCCCTCAACTCTACCAACCCTCATCTTTATGTAAGATGAGAACAAGAGGAAGTGAAGTGGTTTAGTGTCTCCTTCCTCACATCTAAAGAGTGGTTGAGTCATTACAGATTTTAGTTCTAATCTAAGGCCATGATCCACCTATAAAATGTTCCTGGCTTCAGTTTCCTTATTTGAAAATCAAAAAACATGAAAGATTTTTTTCAAGTGTTTTTTGTGAACACATAATATATATACTGATGTCTGAACATTTTGAAAATATAGAAAAATATGAAAATAAAAATAAGCTATAATCTTTTTTTGAGACAGAGTCTTACTTTGTTGCCTGGGCTAGAATGAGTGCCGTGGCGTCAGCCTAGCTCACAGCAACTTCAAACCCCTGGGCTCAAGTGATCCTCCTGCCTCAGCTTCCCGAGTAGCTGGGATTACAGGTGCCAGCCACCACACCTAGCTAATTTTTTGTTTCTATTTTTTGTTGACTGGCTAATTTTATTTCTATTTTTAGTAGAGACAGGGTCTTGCTCTTGCTCAGGCTGGTCTCAAACTCCTAACCTCACACAATCCTCCTGCCTCGGCCTCTCAGAGTGCTAGGATTACAGGGGTGAGCCACCGTGCCTGGCCTAACCTATAATCTTATCACCCAGAGAGAGCCACTGTTAACATTTTGACATATTTCTCTACAGAAAGAGGAAAAGAGAAAGGCAGAAAAAGGCACATGTATACAAATTAGGGATGGGCTATAACCAGATATATAGATGAAATCAACAAATAGAATACTTATTACTTTATGACAATATATTAAAACAAAGTATGAACAATTTTGAAGAAAATATAAATTAACATAATTGACTCAAGAATAAACAACAGAAAACCTTAATAGATCTATAATTATGAAAAAAAATTTTCTACACTGAAAAATGTGCAGAAATTTATTTCCATAAGGTTGGTATCATTACAATTCCCATTTTACAAAACTGGGAAATTTGAAAGGCTACATGTCAAGTAATTGGCAGAGCTGGGACTTGTCAATAATTTTTATGATCTCAATCACCATACTCTAAGTAGATCTGGCCTGCAACAAGAAAAAGCTCATACAATGAGAGGGACGTCATTTCACAATCAACAGTGAATAAGGCAAGGTCCTTGTTTTCCAGGAGCTTCTAGTGAGTCAAGACAGACAAATAATTATACAACCTATACTGCAACATGTTAATGGTTATGACAGAGGTAGAAAAAGGTGTGGTCAGAATCCAGAGGAAGGAGCGATGCCATGGGAGGCAGGAAAGGGCTCACACTGAATGCCCCATTTGGGCTGGTTCTTGAAGGGAAGGGAGAGAAATGCATCCTATGCAGAGGAAACAGCACATGCAAAAGCAATATGCTATAGTCTGTATGTTGACTTCTTCGCTTACATCTCTCTCAAAAAATAGTGCAAACAGACATTATGCCGCTTTTGACAGAAGGGAATCATTCTCAGCAGCATCCTTGGCTTCTTCCATCATGATAAAAACTGCTGTTAAGTCACGTTAAAATTGTAGTGATTATTTGGCAGAAACCTACTGTTTCCTTCCTTAATGAGTTGTCAGAGGTTCTGCCATGCCATTTGTCTTCTAAGCGAGTTTTTGAAGGCTGTCAGTAAAAAGTAAAGATGGGGATAAGCAATATATTCCGCAGTCAGCAGGAGGCCAAGAATCTGTTCATTCAGCATCAGCAGGGGACCGTGGGAAAATGTCTATTCTTTAAGCATGCCTATGAAGGACTACCAATCAAAAGAGGGTGTAAAGTTTGTAAGAAGCTAAGAAAGTCTTCCTCTAATTTAAACTCCCAGGAGCCTTCTGTGGGCCCTCTGCCTGCTTCCAGACAGAGAATGAAATCAAGCCTAGCGGACATTCTAATGAAAGAGTGATCTTAATTTTGACCACTCACTAAAACTTAATTCAGAGATCAACAGCTGAATCTGATACTATACAGAATGTCATGTGTATGGGTAATTACGTGAATAGTCACAGATCTTAAAATAATTCCCACTCAGGCTGCAACATGGGAATTTCACTGTCTTACTGAGGTTGGTAACTATGTGTAGAATTAAGAATTATGGGGGGTTTTTTTTGTTTGTTTTGTTGTTTGGTTTTTTTTCCTGAAGTGCTTACAGTTTGGGTTAGGAGAGCTAAGGAGGCAGACAGATGCTGGCTCTGTGACTTGTCTTTTGTGACACCTTGAGCAAGTTACTTAGCAGTTCTAGGTAGTAATGCCTATTTTAAGTAAGGACTAAATGAGATAATGAATGGAAGGCATTGGCATGGAAGTGCTCAATAAATAGCACTCATAATGATGAATATTATTATTATTTAGGTCCAAGAACAGTCTAGACTTTCCCCCAAACAGAATATGTACCTATAGTGAGATGAAAACTTTTATTAAATGTAAATAATCATGGATCAATGAATTATAAATAAAATATTTTACCCCAATATATTTTATCTTCTATATTGTCAATAATAATCTAGCCTGTTATTGGGCAGAAAGTAGAACCAATTTTTTATCCCCTTCTTAATTTATCACATTTCTAGTTGCTCTACTATACTTTGAAATCAAGACACAAGTTTTAGCATGATTGTGAAATCTCATTTTACAAAGTATGGTTTAAAAATAATCATATTTCACTCTCTAACCTCCTCAACATGCATGGAAAAGTGAAAGATCTACAAAAAAACATGTTTACTTAAACGGAAAAGCTAGCCTGTCCTTTATTTTAGAACTATTTGTATAAACGATTTATATAATTGAAAGCATAGTTACAAATCAAAGGATATTCTTTATTTTAATCTTCATTTTTGCTGTTATTAATTTAAACTATAAATAAACAATATTATCTTAACCCTAGAGAGATATCTAAGATTATCTAGCTCAAGGCTTAATTTGACTAATGCAAAACTAAGGCCTGGATAGGTCAGTGGACTTAAGCAAATATCTATGGTACCAAGTTTAATATTTTAAAATTTTTGTTTCCAGAACTGCAGCAACTATAAATAATATAACCTAATAATTGCTGGAAATAAGTAATAGAACTAATTTGGTATAGAATAAACCTGAATTTTTCTGTCTTAACTGGTTCTCACACCTAAGGACAAACCAGCTATTTGGAATATTGTGAATAACACTAAGTGCCTCATTCCTATAGATTCTTAAATAATAACCCACATTATTTCTATAATACATGGAAAAACGTTCTCAAGTCCCTTAAAAGTTAAAGTCTGCTACTTAAGGTCCCTCATTTTAGGTGTTAGGTAGAATCAGACACAATCATATATGGCTTTGGGAAATGTCATGTTTTCTAGCACACCATTAATATCTCTCAAATATTTGTTTATACTGTCTTGTTCACTATAACTACAGTATATATTGGTACAAGATGAAACATAATAATAATCCTTAACAGAAGATACTCTTTCTGTGTGAGAATAACACAGAATCGCTGTTTTTCTGCAAGTCAGTTGATGCCACTCTATAAAACATGCAGTAATCATGATAAACACTAAAATAAATTTCTTAACCTTATACTTCCTCAATTTTTTAGCCATACACATTCAGTCATGCATATGAAGCTGTCATTTCCAATCTAGACTTTTCTGATTAGTCTTAGCTATTCTGAAGCAATGCCAATCAGAGTAATTATGTTATTACTGTTTAGACAATTAAATGCTCTATTTGTTTACTACTGAAAGCACAATTGATCTGGTACATAGTCAAGTTACAAATAGTTCTGTGTTTGATATTAATGAATGCCCGTAATGCATTTTTACAAAGTTATTTCAAGTTAAAATGGCACAACTTACAATGAAAATTCTTCCCCCGTAAATTGGTGGTTCTCAACTAGGGGTAACTTTGCTTCCCAGGGGACATTTGGCAATGCCTAGAGACATTTTTTATTATCAAGACAGGAGTAAGGGGTGATGCTTTTGGCATCTAATAACTGGAGGCCATGAATGTTGCTAACCATCCTACAATATACAGGAGAGACCCCAACACCACCCTAACAAAGAATTATCTAGTCCCAAATGTCAATAGTTAAAAAGTTCTGGAGACGGATAGTGGTGATGGTTGCACAACAATGTGAACTTACTTAATGCCACTGAACTGTACACTTAAAAATGGTTAAAATACTAAATTTTATGTTATGTATATTTTACCACAATAAAAAAAATCAATAGTGCTGAGTTTGAGAGCTTTATATATTTAGAGACAGGGTCTCATTCTGTTGCCCGGGCTAGAGTGAAGTGGCATCATCATAGCTCATTGCAACTTCAAACTCCTGGGCTCAAGCAATTCTCCTGCCACAACTTCCTGAGTAGCTGGGACTACCAGTGTGTACCACCACGCCCAGCTAATTTTTTGTAGAGATGAGGTTTCACTCTATAGCCCAGGCTGCTCTCAAATTTCTGGGTTCAAGCAATCCTCCTGCCTCAGCCTTCCAAAGTGCTAGGATTACAGGTGTGAACCACTGCACCAGGCCAACTGAGAGCTTCAAATTGTTAAGAGACGTTTTGCAAGGCAAGTATTTCAGTACTGCTAGAAAGACCGAAGGATATTCTGCCTTTAATAAAGCAAACAACTTTACTTTTCTCTTGCATATCATATTTTGTTTTTTCTTGACTTGCTTCCAAATTTCTTTCAACCATGAGTAAATGATCCCAAACAATAGTTTCCTCACCTGCATGCCTACTGCTGCCATAAAAATGAAAACAAAAACTATAATTAGGTTTTTTTGGCTTAAGCTAGTTTGACTTAAGTTTTGGTTACATGCAACCAAAACTCTTGACAAATAGAAGAGGCAGCAAAGAAATTTGGACAAATTTTGTTTCACAGAAAGTAAGAAAACTTAAAGTCACGTGGGTTGCATGAAAGGGAAAGAAGAACAAGACAGTAAGAAGCAACACGCTTCTAACTACACTAAAGATAGTGGGAAAGATTTATTAACTTTTTCTGGCATTAGTCACAAAGAAAGGTAAATGCAGGTACCCACTAAGCAGTGCTCCACTGAGCAAGTTTATCAAGTGTTGCCTCAACCTAGGCGTCTCCAGATCCATCGGCTCCCTACTTCATAATAATCTCAACCGGGTCCAGAGTTGGAGCCAGTGATAATTAAACACTTACCTTATGCACAATTTAAACTTTCTAAGTATTTTTTATCGGTAGCCCTTCTCCCCCAATTTAGTCAATGGTAATTAAAATATTTCTCCTTTTTTTGCAGTTTTATAACTTTGACAATCAGCAGTTAGTTATCATCCACATTGACTGTAGGTTTTTGAAAGTGGTAACTGGTACATAGGTAATCAAAGTGTAAGGTTTGTCTGGTGAATCATCATCCTCATTTAGTTTTCTGGACAACTGTACATGGATACGGTATGGGACATTCCTTATTCCTTTGGCACAGACAGCTTTGTTGAATTTGGTACCAATGCATCATACATCTGAAGTCCCCATCTCCTTCATGGCAAATTTCCAGATCTCTTTGAGTGCCCCCAAGTGGCTTCCTTCTTTTTTTTTTTTTTTTAAACAGAGTCTCACTCTGTTCCCTTGGCTAGAGTGCCGTGAGGTCAGCCTAGCTCACAGCAACCTCAAACTCCTGGGCTGGAGTGATCCTTCTGCCTCAGCCTCCCGAGTAGCTGGGACTACAGGCATGTGCCACCATGCCCGGCTAATTTTTTCTATATATTTTTAGTTGGCCGATTAATTTCTTTCTATTTTTAGCAGAGATGAGGTCTCGCTCTTGCTCAGGCTGGTTTCGAACTCGAGCGATCCGCCCACCTCGGCCTCCCAGAGTGCTAGGATTACAGGCGTGAGCCACCGCGCCCGGCCCAGGGGCTTCCTTCTTGAAGCCTACTCCATGGATGTGCTTGTGAATATTGATGGCAGATTGGCCCTTCTTCTCCCCTCCCTTCTTTGCAGGAACCATTCTGCTGGGCCCAAGTTGGAAAGTATAATTAAAATATTTGTACTGGGACAGCACATTTTATTAATAATCTTTGCTGAAGCTGAATTAGAGCATATCAGTAAAGCGAGTAACACTCGAGAGTCCCAAGACTTCTAAGGAAGTTTTTGTTCACAAACAGACTTCTAGACTTCAAAGACGACTTGTTCATCATTAACTGGCTAGGATGAGAATACAGATCTGGCAGACTAACATGATACCTCCAGGATGTCACTGGTGACATTAACCTTCTTGACTTGGTTATGGTAGTGTTTTCTAGGTTTCTCCACTGTAAAATTACTATCTTTTTTTTTCTAAGGAAAACTATAAAATTTAAAAATAGTTTATTAAAAATTATAAAATAAATTAATTTGCTATCCTATCAGTAGAACACTTGATGATTAATGCATTACAGTGGGCTTTAGCAGCAGCTGAAAGAAGATAGCACCCAGCAGGGAAAAACTATACAAGGAACAGAGCAAGACAGAGGCAGGAAAAAATAAACAAGTGATCTGCCCATTCTTTCTCTGTTCACCGTTTGTCTCCTTCCTCTTCCTTCCCTGGTCTTGAAAGTCATTTTAATTCCTCTTGTTAACTGGCTCCTGCCAAGTCCAAGCAGGCAGGGGCTATGTCTCTATATGTTAATCATTTTGTTCCCAAGGCTTACAATATGGTCAGTGATAGATACTTACTGAAGAAAGGGAATGAAAGGGAAGGAAGTGAGAGAAACAGAAAGGGAAAGAGGAAAAGGGGAGAAAAGATGGGAGAAAGGAAAGAAATGATTGATCATACTAGATTATCAGTTTATTCCTTAATATTTATTTTATGTTCCATGATCTCAATAACATTGAGCTGCATTGATTTATAATATTTTCTCTCTCCTAATTTTTTTTCCAAAATTCTATTGTTTTCTTACTTGATGCCACCCTAGATTTAAATTTTTTCTGTTGATCATTTCCCTAAGATAAATAAAAGGCTTACTGTCAGTTTTAACCCCAAGCAATTAATTTTGAAAGGCGAAACTTCTAGTTCTCTAGGAAATGAATGGGAAATACATTTTTGGTGAGCAAAACTTTTGGCTACCTTCAAAATATGTACTACTGTATATCAGGCCACTATTTTCTTCTCTGTCTATATGTTGCCCAGGCTCTGGTGATGAACCATTGAGAAAACTGTCAATAAAATCATGAATCACAAGACCTTAAGGTTGAAAGAACCACTGGGAATCTTGTTTTTTATTCATCAGACTTTTGAATCATCTTTATATCCCTAATAAGTATTTTCTATTTAAAATGATCCAAGGAATAATATATACAAAGAGGAACCCCATTCAATTCTTGTGCAGCTGCAAATGCAAAAAAAGTTCTTTAGGTTGAACAAAAATCTACAATTTCCATCCATCGGCATAGGTTGTTATGTCCAAAGTTTCTTTCACATGGAAAGCTTTCAAATGTTTTAAGAGAGGATATGACTACTGTAGATTCTGAAAATATTATCTATTCCTTTGCTTTACTTAGTCTTTAAAAATATACTTGCTGTTTGCTATGTACCTGGCATGTATTTGGGCACTAGATATCCAGCAGTGAATTAAAAAGCCAATCTCTGACCTGGAGCTTGTGTTTTAGTGAAGGCAGACAAATCAATAATAAAAATAAAATAGTAAACCATATGATACATGAGTAGGAAATAAGCGTTCCAGGGAAAAATATAGCAAGGAGGCTCTAATTTGGGGAAGAAAGATGCTGAATATCTTCTGTTTGTCTCTCCAGACCCATCCTTTGCCCTTCTCTGCCTTGCTCTGTTCAACGAGAGGTTAATCTATATGGACTATATCAGTGGCCTCCCTTGCTCTCTAACTTTCAGCCCTTTAATTTGGGAATACCTTGAAAGCCTTAATTGAGTATCCTGTGATCAAACAATCTCAGTTTAAAGACTTTAGCCTAAGAAAACAATCAAAGATGTCTGCACAAATAAGTATGCATAAGGATTGCAGAAAAGCCATACCCAAGCCAAATGTCCAACAACAGGTTAAGTAAACAGCATGGAATGGAATATCATGCAACTATTAAAAGTCTCATGAAATAAATACATTGGCATGTGAAAATGTTCATGCTATATTGCTAAGTTAGAAGAAAAGTTTAGCAAGCTGTATTAACATATATTTCTGATTAAAAAGATACAATAACATATATTGAAAAATAGAGAGTAATCATTCAAAATGTTAAAGTTATTATCTTTAAGTATGGATTTTGGTGGTTTTTTTCCTGTGTGCTTTTTTTGATTTTTCTAAGTTCTTTACATTAACTTTGTATTGCTTATGTGGATAAAAAGAATACTATACAAACAAATCCCATTTCATATTTTACAAATAAATTAACAAACTTGGCTTAATAGAGTGTTTCTCAGGAGTAGAAAAGAGTGGTAATGATTATTTATCGGGTAATCTAACTACAATTGTAAACCTTTGTTTCTATTGCAATTATACATTTTGATGATATCAAGGATGCTTTTTAAAAGTTAGAAAATATTCTTTGTAAATTGCTAGTGATTTCTTCTGCATTATTGTTTACACAACTAACTTTCTTAGCAAATTTTTCTTTTCAGAGAACAATGATAAATTCAGCTCCAATGGAATTCCCATAAATTCCAAATTAGTCACGTTTATATTAATGCGGATTTATTATAATCCAGAACAAAATGATCAAGAACAGAGTATCCTCCTTTCTCCACAAATAGACCACAGATATATCAAATCATCTTATGAAAAAATTATCTCTTTTGATCTCATATGAATTCCTATTATTTGTCATGGACGGAGACCTTACTCAATATTTGCTCATGTATAATTTAATTCAAATTACTCATAAAACAAGCATGTGACTATGCTGGCTTGTCTGTCGTCCATATTCACATATTTGAGTGTATCCTTATTCTTGCCTAGAAAAAGCATATGCTGCCTTGGGCACTGTTCTAGTTATTCACTTCAAATAGTTTATTGATGAGCATTCATGAAGGTAATTAAGTAGTAAGCAGGCTTTGAACAGCAGTAGGGAAACAATCTTTAATTGTTCTCGTTGAGACTACTTCAAATGTTATGTCCAAATCAAAAGGGATCTTCATTACCTATTTCATCCTATTTGCTAAGGAAAAGCTAGATATGTTTTGTTCCTATCACTTGGGTATGTAGATATTTAGCTTAAAATTCACATCATATACATTTCCTCTCTCCATCTCTTTTCACTTTCATCTTCTTGCCCAGCAGAAGAGAGTTAACTCAGCAAGGAATGTGGGTAAATACTGGAAACGTTCTCAGATACAGAGGAGACTGTGGCTCAGGATGTTATTACAATGTTCAGAAAGCAGGGAAATTGTTGGCTTGAGTTAATGCCAGCTCCCTAGTTTACTGTCCAAGTCTGCTTAAGAGATAAGTCTTTGGAGCGTATGTGTGTGCAGTCTGTGTGTGTGTGTGTGTGTGTGAGAGAAAGAGAGAGAGATATTATGAAGTTCTGCTACTAAATTATTTTGATTATAACAATATGGTTAATGTTACTTGTTTATTTAGCCCAAGATATTGTTTAAACTATTGTTATTCTAAGATGACCAATGCTAACTTTAAAAATGAATATATTTCTAGCACCTCTCAAATGAAAGATTCACTGGCTAAACTTCTTAGACGAATATATTCTTGGGTGAACAGCTACATGTTTAAATTAAGATTAGTGGATATGCAAGTGAGTTAAGGGTGGTGCTGATCGTAGTCTTCTATAAATTACTGGAACATAATTGTGAAAAAATAGTTATAGGCATGAATATTAATACATGTTAAAAAGCTTTAAAAAATATTCTCCCTGTTACCAATGTGGCACTTCCTAATGACAAAAAAATTTTTAAAGGGAAAATATGCAAAATTATAAAGAAAAAAATATAAACCATCCCTAATTCCATAACCTAAAGATAACCACTGATAACATTTTGGTGTTTCTCTTGTCTTTTTTTCTAGACACATATCCACAAGTGTCCATATTTTATTTAACATTATTAAGATCTATTTACACATTTTGGTGTCTTGTATTTTTCTGTGTCATTAGAAGTCTTTGTAAATATTATTTTAAATTGTTACATTTTGGCCGGGTGCAGTGGCTCACGCCTGTAATCATAGCACTCTGGGAGGCTGAGGAGGGAAGATCACTTGAGGTCAGGAGCTCCAGGCCAGCCTGAGCAAGAGCAGGACCCCATATCTACTAAAAAATAGAAAAAATTAGCCATGCTCGGTGGCCTGCACCTGTAGTCTCAGCTACTTGGGAGGCTGAGGCAGGAGGGTTGCTTGAGCCCAGGAGTTTGAGGTTGCTGTGAGCTAGGCTGACGCCACGGCACTCTACCCAGGGCAACAGAGTGAGACTCTGTCTAAATAAATAAATAGTTCTATGTTATCATATGAAAGAATTGTTGCCTATGGAAGTATTACTTAGCCACTCCACTACTATCGACCATGAACATTTTTGTACACTCTCACCTTTTATCTTGTAAAAAAAGGTGTATGTGTACACCAAAAAAAGTTGTTTTCTTTGATTGGTGGGATTACTAGTGATTTTAGAAACTTTTTAGAACTTCCTATATTTTCCAAACTTTCCTCAAAATATATGTATGCCATTTATAATTAGAAAAACACCAATGACCTACGCTCACTTAATTTTAATAAGGTATTTAAGATTAATATTTAACATGAAGAGAAAAACCAACTTTAAACACAACTATCTTTATATAGATTACTGCAGTATTTTTGTTTTGCTTGATTGAGAAAACAGCGAAAAGATAAAAGTCAGACTTATAAAGTAGGTACTGAGTTTTTGAAAGGTAGTTTTATGAAGTAGAAAAAGCAAGAAGTTTTGCGGTTGACACCCAGCTGTGTAGCCCTGGGCAAGTTACCTGCTGGGCCTGCTTCATCTCTAAAATGGGGCTGTAACCCTAGATCAGACCATTTGGTAAGACTGCCAGCCACTATTGTGAAAGAGCTCGACACACAGTAGGAACTCAAAAGTCTGTACAAAGGCTAAAGATTCATGAAATGATGGTCAAACTAAGAGAAAAATCCACTGAACGTTGGGGTCAATGATTCCAACAACTGTTAGGTAAAAGCTACACTAGAAATTACTGTCTTGTTAGTTTCTCCAGCATTCACATGGACATCAAAATAATAGTTAGCATCTGCTGAGCCCTTACAAGGCCAAGCGCAGTTTTAACCGCTTTTACATTTAATTATGTAATGCTCAGGACACCCTTGAGGATGCTACTGTTTTTAAAGCCATGTTACAGCCGAGGAAACAATGGCCCTAGGGGATTAGGACACTGCCCGACACCGTCCCCGCGAGATGGATGGAGGTTCTGACCTCAGGCTACCTCTCGAGTCTCACGCGCTCTCCCGCACGCCGCAATACGCAAGAGCTCATCCTCAGTCCCACCTTCATCTCCTAACGGCTGGGGCTGGGGCGGGGAAAGCAGTCTCCCCAAAGCGTGTACCTCCAAGAACTGCATTTAGCATTTCAAATCAAAGTGAGCCAAACGTTGAGATTACGGGGAAAACCCCAGTGAGATTCTGAGTAATACCGTTACATCAGAAGAATTAATCCGTGATAGCGCAAATATTCCTTACGTCCTTAATTACCAACTCCCGTAAAAAGACCGCGCCGGATCTCCCGGCGATGCAAAAGAAACAGACCGACAGGGAGCCGATCACTGACATAAACTCTGTCCCTGACTCTCTCCGGCGCGTTTCACCCCTCCTAGTCTAGCCTCGTTCCTCCCAAGGAATAGCAAGCGTTTAAAAAGGGTTGAAATGGGCGTTACTTAATTAATTGAAAACACCCAGGCACGGTAGAAGGGGGCCGTGGCAGAAGCGCCTCCAAATCACGGAACCTGCGGAAGAGGGAGGAAGAAACTCTAGAGCCCCGAACTTGTTCTCACTGGTGTAAAAGGACAAAGCAAACCCCCATTAGCCAGGCTGACGTGAAGTCACGTCGGCCCTAAGGGTACACGGCCTCTCCTAGGACGCCCCTTGAGGCACCGGAGCAAACTAGAAATCCGAGCCCGGCTTCGCGGCCTTTACAGCCCGGCAGCTACAGTCTGCGGAAGCTGAGCCGCCGAAGGTTTCCCACAGGCCAGAGCGCCGCGGGCAAGTAACGAACGCTTGCCAGGCCTCTGGTTGCCGGGAAACACGGCCCAGCCTTCTCCCCCAATCAGCACGGGTCTCTTTGTGTCCAATCACAGAAGCCAAGAGTGCAGTGGCGGGAGGTGAAAGGTTATACTGCTGTTTGGCGGCCATTTCTTTTAAGCTCAGCGGTTCGGGACCTGCTACGGTACCTCTTGCAGTCACGAGGGACAGGCTGCAGCTTGGTCGGCGGCGAGTAGCCTGCAGCATTCGCCCGTAGTTACGATGGTAAGGAGAAATGGAACGGCCGGAGAGTTGGGGGGGGAGAGAAAAAGAGGGAGGGAGAGCGACCGGCCTCGCGGGGCCTGGTGGCTGCTTCGCGCGTTTCCCATTGATCCGCGTGTGGCGCCGCACACCCGGTCGCCGGCCCCTTTCTCCCTGCTCTGCGAGTTCTCAGGCGCGCGCTCCTTCCAGTGCCCTTCCCTCCCCCGGAGTGCCCCTGCCTCCTCCTCTCTCTTCGTTTGCATCCTCGCCGAGGTATTCTTGTTGGTGGAGGTAAAGCTGCAGGGAGTTTTCACTTCCCACTTTCTACACTCCAAAATCCGCTTTCATTCCATGAAAGCACTGATCATCCATGCTTCGGATAACTCCGTCGGGTGTGGGAGGTGTCCCTAAGATTGCTTTGTTGCATCACTCTTTCCTCCTTTTACATAGGTAGTCACTCTTGCCTGGAACAGCCTTTTTCCCCTCTGGAAGTAAGCTCAAACAATAGCAGATACGCAATTGCAAATGATGATAAGTGGTAAGAAGGAAGCAGACAGGATGCTGTGGGAGGGCGCGTTTGTACATTAGAGTCTTGGTCGGAGATGTCCTCCCTAGGCTAAGTGACATGAAATATGGCCCCTTAAAGAGCAGGAGGAAGAGTCTACCGAACACTGGGAAGAGGAGCATAAGGCCTTCGGCCGAAAGAAAGCTTGACCACTTGGAGGAACCGAGAGAAAGCTACAGCCACTTGCAAGAATAGTGGTTATGAGATAGGGTCGGAGGAGCAGGCATCAGGCAGGACTTCTTAGGCCCTATTGGGAGGTTTGGATTCTACTCCAAGTGCAACTGGAAGCTATTGAAGCGTTTTAAGCAGAGATAATGACATGATTTACTGTAAAGAAATGGTTGTTGCATGGATAATATTATAAGTTGAGAGAGTGAAAACTGGAGACCCATTAGGTTATTGCAGTAGTTCCCATGTGCCCTTTAAGATTACTCTAGAGTATGCTTATCTTAGAGGGGTTTATTAACCAAGTTTCTTGGTCCTTTTCTTTGGGATGACAGGTGAGCAGATGGAGCGGGGGAATCTGAATGTACTGGAGGTTCTACTGGTTTGCTGAATAAACAAACATTAAGTGATCGTCTTAAGTAAGAGGCAGTGCTAGTGACGAGAAGTCAGATAAGACCTACTCCTAGCTGACAGAATTAAAGTGAAAGACTGTCAGTGAGACCTGCCCCCTGCTTCCTTTTGTAGCTTCATATTTGGGACTGTAACTGACAATACTGAATTGTTTGTAAGTCCCTAAGGTCACCTTGTTGCATCACTCTTCCCTCCTTTTACATAGGTAGCCACTGTTGTCTGGAACAGCCTTTTTCCCCTCTGGAAGTAAGCTCTCATTCTTTAAAACTGAGGTATTGGTCTAGGCAACCTTTCGTTTTTTCCCCTTGATTGGTTTGGTATATTTAAGCATAGCATATCTCCTCTTATTACATTACAATATACAATTCTATTTGTATGTGGGCCCCCCCCCCCAATCCCCAGTTTCTTGACAGGGACTCTGTCATTGCATTTGTTTGTTTGTTTTGGTACCTTTGCCTTTGTTTCTTTAGAACTTGGAATAGTGCATGATATAGGTATTCATTGTTTCTTAAATGAATAATGAATGTTTTGTTTCAATGGGTTAGAGGTGGATATTTAAATTTCCCTCATGCTCTTTAATAAACAGAAGTGAAAATTATGTTGTAAAGTGTTAGGGAGTCAAGAGTTTGCTTCATGTGGACACTGTAAAATATTGATTGGTGATTTAGTAGAGGAAAGTGGGTGGTAGAAGCCAGGCTAAGAAAAAATAATTCATTGGATCTTTTTTTTGTTCTATGTGCAGAGTTTACCCCTCAATCCCAAACCTTTCCTCAATGGATTAACGGGAAAGCCAGTGATGGTGAAACTTAAGTGGGGAATGGAGTACAAGGGCTACCTGGTGTCTGTAGATGGCTATATGAACATGCAGGTAAGCTAAAGAGTTATAAATTTCATAACATTGTATTTATTTTGCTTCACTTTATCCCTCAAAGGTTTAGTGTGACTAATACATATAATTAAATTGACAAACATAAAGCAAAATTCAAAAATTAAGTCAAGTTTAGGGAAGATGTTATAACTGTGATATGCTAGGTGTAGGACATGAGCTTAAACCAAAATTCAACAAGATTTTACTCCTAGTGGTTAAAGTAAGACCTCAGATATTTGATTCATAATACCAGAAGGAAACACTAATTTGCTGGAGAAAACAAAACTTCCCAGCATTTAGCTTTGAAAGAAATCTTTCAAGTGAAATTCTTAAATCTCGTAGTGAATGCTAAAGGCACACCACCAAAGTAATGCAATAAATGCATTTCTTTGGTGGGAAGACAGATCAGCCAAAGGAAATGAACTGACTACGTGTCAAACTACTTTTTCTAAATGATTCAGCCAGGTTTTTTGTTGTTATTTTTTATTGTGATAAAATATACATTAAAAATTGGCAACTTCAACCATTTTCAAGTGTATAATTTGTAGCATTAAGTACATTCACGTTGTTGTGCAGTTATCACTGGTATCCATTTCCAGAACTTTTTCATCATCTAAAAGTGAAATTCTATTCCCATTAAACAATAATTTTCCATTCCCTCCTCCCCTCAGCCCTGGGTAACCACTGTTGTACTCTCTCTGTGAATTTGACTACTCATAGCACCCTCATATAAGTGGAATTGTGAAACATTTATCCTTTTGTGTCTGGTTTGTTTTGCTTAGCATAGTGTATTCAGGGTTCATCTGTGTGGTAGCATGTGTCAGAATTCCATTCCTTTTTATGACTAATGCTCCATTGTGTGGATATACCATATTTGAATCTATTTACCTCTTGATGGACACTGGGTTCCTTCTACCTTTTGGCCATTTGTAAATAATGCTACTGTGAATATGTTTGAGTCCCTGCTTTCAAGCTTTTTTGGGTATATACCCAGAAGTGGAATTACTGTAATTTTGTGTTTAATTTTATCTTCTTCAGAGAAATGCTTATTCATGTCTTTTGCCCATTTTTAAAATAGAGTTGTTTTTTTTATTGTTTAGTGGTAGTAGTTTCCAGCCAGGTTTTTAAAGGTTACCTTGTCAGGTGCTCAATCCAACCATGAATCCAAGGACTTCATACTTGTATGCAGAGTACTAACAGGAGTACTTGGGTAAGGAGAGAGCTAAGATTTTCCTTAAGTATTTACCACCCGAACAGATGACACTAAGGTCCCCAAAATTCTTGAACAGAGCAGGGTTTGGTCTAGAAAATTCCCCAAACAGGAATCATTTACCAAGACCATCAAAAAAAATCTGAAAAGTGATCTCCTTAAAAAAAGGATAAAGAATAACCACTTTATTTGGTTTTAGAATTAATTTACCTTGCTGGTGAGCCTGCTAGAGTTACAAAACAAAATATTATATATCTCTGAGTAAACCACTTTGAGTAAATAACCACATTGATAGCAGCTTTTGAGTTTGTTCACTCATCAAATAATTATTGAATACCTATTATGGACCTGGCACTGTGAATATAGCAATGAACAAAACAAAGTCCCTGCCCTCAAGAGTTTATGTTTTAGTGGTGGGAAATGGTAATATAATTTGATATTGCATATGATAGATGCTATGAAGAAAAAGAAAGCAGAAAAAGGGGATAGAGTGACAGTGTGTACATTATTAGATAGGATAGCCTCTCTGAGAAAGTGAATTTAAGCAGAGACCAGAATTAGTGAGCAACTCAAGTATCTGTTGAAAGAGCATCCTGATTTTAGGGAATAGCAAGTACAAAGGCCCTGTGGCAGAAGCATGCTTTGTGTGTTAAAGGCACAGCAAAAAGGCCACAGCAGAGTGAATAAGGGAAGTTAGGTTGGAATAGTAGCCATGGAGAGCCTTTTAAGTGATGGTGAGGACTTTGGATTTAATACATGATATAAAGCCTTTGGAACATTATTGTATGATTTAGAAACCAGTTAAGTGTTGGTGAACATGCCAAAAAGATTTACTTTTTAAAAATTAGTTGACCTTAATACATTATTTGTCTCTCTCTCTCTCTTTTTTTTTTTTTTGGAGAGAGGGTCTCATTCTGTTGCCAAGTCTGAGGTACAGTGATATGATCATAGCTCACTATAACCTCTATAACTCCTGGGCTCAAGCAATCCTCCTGCCTCAGCCTCCAGAGTAGCTGGGATTACAGGTGTGTGCCACCACACCCGGCTAATTTTTCTATTTTATCTGGAGAGAGGGTCTTGCTATGGTGCCCAGCCTGGTCTCGAACTGCTGGCTCAAACGATCTTTCTGCCTCAGCCTACCAAAGTGGCATGAGCCACTGCACCAGGCCTAATAATTATTTCTGATAGCTGTTATATGCAAACTAATTGTCTGAACAACCACATATATTTTAGACAAAAACCATATCCTCTGCATAATAGAGGTTACTTTTCTATTCTACAGGAGAAGGAATAACATTCTATAGTAGTATTCATTAACATGTTTTAAACACCTTATGTCACATCCTCTTTAAGCCCTATTTTTCTTTCCCTTTTCCACTTGCCTAGTTATGACAGAAACCGCCCCCTCTCCCTTCTCTCCTCTTCATTACTTTATTCCTTTTGTGAGTCCCAGATGGCAATGATTGTGATTTTTAAAAACCACATGTAAAGTTATTACCTATGTGTAGAAGGAAACAAACATTTGATGTAAGGTAAGGAATAATAGAGTTCCTTGAAATAACTACAAAGGTCCCAATTAACTGTTTAACCTCCTCTTAAGAATTTGTTTTTTCCTGTTTGCTAGTACATACATTTTTTAAAAAATTCATATTCAGTTTTTTCCTTTGGTTGACTAATATAAAAGTATTTTGTATTTTAGCCATAGCTTTTGTACACCCATTTGGATACCTCAAGATGACATATCATGTTGTTATTTTGAGAAAAGTTAATGTCTGGTTCTTTAGAACTGAGTTTTCAGAAAACTTTTTAATCACAACTTATTTGTCAGTTGGAGACTGCCTTCCTCCATACACTGTCCTGATATCTAATAGAAAGAAATAGTACATAACCTGGGAGATTTAGAAACTTAGGTTGAAACAAGCTTTATTATATATTAGTTTGACATCCTTGAATATTAATGTTACTGAATGTTTATATGAAACCACAAAGTACTACAATAGTAATAGAAAGCTAATCTAATTATTACTTATAGATAAATTTGAGTTACTGGTATAGAAAGGTCTCAGTTAATAAGTTCTCTCATCAGTTTTAGGTATGTTGTTCTATTTTCCTCCTGTGTGATATTATACTAATATATTTCTTTTTATTAAAAGCTTGCAAATACAGAAGAATACATAGATGGGGCATTGTCTGGACATCTGGGTGAAGTTTTAATAAGGTAACAAACAGTAGTAATATATGTAAGGAATTACAGCATTAGAAATACCTATTTAAATAAATTAGAACAATTTTGGAATTACTTTTTTAAAAAATCACTATTTAACATAATACTTTACAACTAGATTTTAGAAAAGTCTTTGGAATTATTAAACTTGTCAAAGGTAAGGTTTAAATATTTTGGAGCTGTTCATCCCTAAGATTTTTCTGGTGTTGATATTACATTTTCTGGCTCTTAGCTGTAACCTTTTTCAGTGGCTTTAATTGCAGGAGCTTAGTTTTAAACTTTAGTTGGGACTGTCTGCTGTTAAGGATTTCTGTTATACCTATTTTCTATATTAGCTTCAAACCTCCAAATTCTAGTAATTATTTCCTTTGGAAAGTCATAAAGATGTCATTTCATATGGTGAAAAATAAGTGCCATGTGCAACTCTTTAAAAAGAGAAAGAATGGTATGTTGTAAATTCAGCATTCAGTACTTTCATTATGGAAAAAATCTAGTAATAGTAATTCAGATCACACATAGTTTGTGGTTGGAACAACAAAATGGACTGTTTTTCTATTTGCAGGTGTAATAATGTCCTTTATATCAGAGGTGTTGAAGAAGAGGAAGAAGATGGGGAAATGAGAGAATAGCATCCTTTCTGTTTTTTTTTTTTTATATATATATATTTCTAGACAATAAAGATTTGTTTGTTTTTCAACTTGACTTGAGAACTGTTCATATTCAGATATTATGTTCAAAGCTCAAATGTTGAAACAACTGAGGTTATTCGCAGAATTAATTTATTAAAAGTCACCCAACCTCACTTAAGTTGGCTTTCTTTTATAAGCCCAATACTGTTTTTTTCTGTAAAGAATAATTATATGCTTTAGAAACTTTTATGAAGGTGGATTTCAGACCTTTTAAAAGCAACTTTTTTTTAAAGTTATTTTTGAGCCACTCTTTACATTTTCTTAGTATTAATATATACTGTATTATTCTACTTAGTAAATAAATTACATGTTCATTCTATATCGATATAAGCTAAATGTACATATTATAGCTAAAATTGATACGTCATCTGTAAATTAAAATGATTATGGAGACAGGGTACAACTGAAATTGTGGACTGATGTTTAGGCTGAAGGCATACATATAGTTTTTTCAAAATTTTTCTGAAGAGAACTTAATGTGAAATAAAAACCAGTCTCAAAGTTATGTTCTAGATCATAATTCTAGTGGTTTTCACTTAAGTTGTAAATCCCTTGGATATTTTAGAGTTGTACATTGTTAAAATGTATATTCCATAGTGATAACCAAATGCTGTGAACTTCCCTGTAGAAGGGTTGAAAAAATATATCATTTAAATTCTCATGTTGTCAGAAAATGCCATTATTAACTTCAATGGTCATTTATCATATAGTTTTATCAATAAACTATCTTTGGATTTGTATTCCCAACTGGGACAACTCAAAGTGTAGATATAAATGTTTAGCTATGTAGAGTAATACTTTATGATATAAATACTGAAAGGCTTCAACAGTAGAAAATAACTCAATCCTGTAGCCCTTAGGATAAGGGCCTGTCTTCCTCAAATTGATTAGGCAGAATATGGGGCAGAATGTTGCCATTACTGAAAGCCAAAATCAACAAAATATACCTAAAGCATTCTGGCAATGAAATGTCTTACTGCTCCTTCTCAAGTAAAAAAATATTCTTCCTCTTGTGTTTTTGCTCTTGTATCAGTGACTAAAATTAGTCTATGTTTGCTCTCAGATGGAGGTACTGAACGATAGACAAGTCGTCTTCCCAACTGAAACAAAAGAAAAACAAAATACTTAATATTCTTGAGCATAACCATTTTCTATTAAACTATGTGAAATACCAATATTAACTTGATTTTTACAAGGAATAATATGGCTTAAAATACTAAGTAGTCACAGTTAAAAGGTATTGATAACCTAATGGATGTCTAGGCAAATTTGTGCACCCATAGTATGCAGAAGGAAGCAGTTAGGTTTTATGGCAAAGTGGGGAGATTTAGGTGAGGTCATCAAATAGTATATGGTTCAAATGTGGTCAGCCTAGAAAAGCACCATGTTGGAGGCCAGCATTTCATTTCTCAGTAAGTACCATAGCCAGTTACATTGAGAAATCTTGTTAAACGGAAACATCAGAAAACTTTACTGTCTTCTTAACATTAGTATTACTATTGGCTCTTGGAGGTGTTCCCACCAGAAGAGATTTAGGGAAATCCCTAGTTCACACCTATTCATTTTCTCTGGGGCATATATACTCAAATATATCACTACTCATTTTTTTTCCTTTTTGTTTTAGGATTTCCTACCCTCCTTGTTTTTGTTTGCTTTTATAGCTGAATTTTTGTAAAAATTAAATGTATAGATGAGGAAACTACATATTCTATTAGACATGAGATTGGTAGGACATCTCCACTCTTCTTGAAAAGGACAATATTGATGTTTTAGGCAAGACAATTCTCAAGACTGTGCCTTGCATTGCAGAATTCTTAACATTCCTGGCCTTAAGAGAACCTAAATAACAATAGCACCTTCCCCATCATCTAACAACAAAAGTGTCCTTGGGGAACTGGAAGACCTGAATTCCTTTTTTCTAATGTCAGATTTTTTTTTTGAGACAGAGTCTTGCTCTGTCAGCCTAGCTCACAGCAACCTCAAATTCCTGGAGTGAATGGATCCTTCTGCCTCAGCCTCCGGAGTAGCTGGGACTACAGGCGTGTGCCACCACACCCAGCTAATTTTTCTATTTTTAGTAGAGTTGGGGTCTCACTCTTATTCAGGCTGGTCTGGAACTCCTCGGCTCAAGTGATCCTCCCACCTCAGCCTCCCAGAATGCTAGGATTACAAACGTGAGCCACCTTGCCCCTAATGTCAGAATTTTTAACCGTCAAAGATCTTTGGTAACCTTTTTAATACTGTCTGTGGAAATTACCAATGATGAAGTGTCCTAACTGAGTAAACATAGCAGAGGTCTTTGTATATTGTTGATTTATCAGATAACCATTTTTTTCCATTTTTAATTTTCATGCTCATTTTTAGTCTGTTAAGCATTTATTCAGTAGCCACTGTTATGCCAGGCATTGGGGATACAAAGGTCATAAAACTCATGGCCTACAAGAAAAGATGAGTTTACTAAAAAATAATTTCAATTTGGTGGGTTGATGAATGGTTCATTCTCCCTTGGGAGGAGAGGATAGGTAAGGAAAGTCTTCAAAGGCAGAACTGAACTAGATAAATACAGATTCCTTTTAAGGTAAAGTACTTATTTAAATAAAATACCTTAAGGTAATCACTCTTTGACATGGTACATACTAACAGTTATACTTCAGAAGTTTTTTCAAGTTCAAGAGGCTGGTTGTAAGGTACACAGTAAGCACTTACTATGTGTCAGCTATTACCATGGTAAGAATCAATGTCCACATACGCTTTGCAGGTAACCATGAGATTGTCTTCCTGGAATATATTTCAGACCCTACCCTAGAAGAGGGGGAGTGGCATATGGAAACAGGATAAAGGCCCTCTTTTATCCTGTGTGGAAGTAATGGCCACATGGACTCAGCGACTTAGTCCCAAACTTCTGATTGGACAGATAATCTTGCAATATAAAGAACCTTGGCTTCTGGTCCTGATTCTGCTGCTAAAGCAGAAGTGACTGGGCAAATCATTTTAACATCAACTATCAATCTCATTACCTTTACAATGTGGGAATTAGAAGGCCTTTCTAGGTTTATGTCATTCTCTGGATTCACTATCTCTAAACCATTGATTTAAAGAAGCAAGCTTCATAGCTACTATTTGTAAAGAAAAAGAATAAATATACAAATACATAGAATATTTCCAGGAGGATGCAGATGAAACTGTTAACAGTGGTTGCCTCCAGGAAGGGGAACTGAAGAAGATGAACTTCACTGAGTATTTTGTATCTTTTTAACTTTGAACCATATGCTTGTATAGCCTATTCAAAAAAGCTCTTAAAAATGCTCTGGTTTTTTTGAACCTAGGGCTAAAGAAAAAGAGGAGAGGGAAGAGGCTTTTACTAAAAAATGGATCTAATTGAGAACTTTAGGCCCAGTAATTTGAATTATTCTGAAAGTAACAAGGAACCAAAGAAAGACCAATTGAAGCTGTGAGTGAGAAAGATGATTTTACTGAAGTTTAAACTGGGTAAGTTAGACAAATAAGGTATTTTGTTTTGCACCACAGAGACACATACTGATATGTCTGGATCCATTGATATTAATAGCAAAACACAAACCTTTTTCTTTGGTTGTGCTACTGCCCTTTCCAGAGCAGCTTTTAGCCTTTCCTCCTGGTGTCTTTGTTTTTCTCTCATTTTCTCATCACGCAACCTATCACAAGAGGGAAGAAACATTCTTATAAATCATAGAAAGTATAAAAGATCTATATCATTACTGTTTGATAATCAACTATCTAAATATAAGACCTTTACAGTTAAATGAAAATGACACTTCATAACAATGGCTTTGAAATAGGTAAATCTCAACAACAAAGTTTTGAAATCAGAAGAAATTTCATTTCACCATTTTGGAAGAAATAAAATTTACTGAGATCTTGGTCTAAAATGAAACCAAGTACTCTCATTACTACCATTATATTTCAGCACTTTATAGTTAGTTTGTATAACAGATATTTGAATTAACTTTCAACTATTTTCCCCCTTTTTAGACCTTTTAATTAAAGTGTGGCATACATTACAGAATAGTACACAAATCACAAATGTATAGCTCAATGAATTGCCACAAAAGTGTACTTTCCAGTTAATCTTTTTGAACAGTGTTTTCAAGAGCAAGAAATGCTGTTTGTCTTATTTTCTCTTTCCTTTATGAGGGAAAAATTAAATGAGATAACCTATGCAGCCTATCTAGTAGAAGATGGTGAGGAATAGGTACTCGATAAGTGATAGCTATTTTATGGGCCTATTTAATTATGTCCTAAGTCTCAGGTTATATACTAGGGGATGGAAATAATATTTACTGAGCATTTTTTATGCAAAATTATATGCTATGTTAGGTGCCTCCAAACCATGGGGAAAATCAACTAAAATTCTCTTTTTAATAAGAATGGGTATAATTGGAATTACATTTGTGTATCACTGCTGAAAATAAGTTGCCATTACACTTTGATGAGAATATGTTTGCTACTGTAAAAAATGCAAGTGTTAGTCTAATCAGTTGTACCAAGGTCATTTTACGGAAGCAGTAATCTTTAGAATTTTTTTTTAGAGAAAGAGTCTTGCTCTGTCACCCAAGCTAGGGAGAAGTGGCACAATCATCACAGCAGCGTTGAACTCCTGAGCTTAAGAGATTCTCCTGCCTCAGACTCCTGAGTAGCTGCAACTTCAGGCATGTACTACTGTGCCTGGCTTTTTTTTAATTATTGTTATTTATTTTATTTATTTTTTGAGACAGAGTCTCACTTTGTTGCCTGGGCAAGAGTGCCGTGGCGTCAGCCTAGCTCACAGCAACCTCAAACTCCTGGGCTCAAGCAATCCTCCTGCCTCAGCCTCCCGAGTATCTGGGACTACAGGCATGCGCCACCATGCCCAGCTAATTTTTTCTATATATTTTCTTTAGTTGTCTAGCTAATTTTTTTCTATTTTTTTAGTAGAGATGGGGTCTTGCTCTTGTTCAGGCTGGTTTCGAACTCCTGACCTTGAGCTATCCACCTGCCTCAGCCTCCCAGAGTGCTAGGATTACAGGTGTGAGCCACCGCACCCAGCTTGTTATTTTTTTTAATAGAGATGGGGTCTTGCTAGGTTGCTCAGGCTGGTCTCCCAACTCCTGGGCTCAAGCAATCTGTCTTGGCCTCCCAAAGTGCTGGGATTACAGGCATGAGCCGCTGCTTCTGGCCTAGAATTTTTTTATTAAAAGTTTGCTTTATGTTCAGTATCCCATCAGGATCACCTAAATATATATTCTGGACTTCATTTTTATATGGTGGGGAAAACAATATCCCCATGCACTAGTAATGTAGTAAGCAGTAACAAAGTATCTAATGCTAATGGCTAATATTTGCTTATATGTGCCAGGCATGCTTTAGTGCTTTTACATGGATTAATTTAATCCAAACAACAACCCCATAGGTACCATAATTACTGCCATTTTACAAATAAAGAAACAGACTAGAGAGGTTATGCTGCCTGCCTAAGGTCACAAAGTCATAAATAGGTGGACCTGAATTGAACCCACTCAAGCACAGTTTCATGCCTATGCTGGTAGCCACAGTACTAGTCTGCCTCCCAAGATGTTGTTTGCTATTACATAAATATTATCCCACTTGTAAACATTTCCTATGTGCCACATTATGCTAGGGGTCATGTTATATTTATAATCATTGTCTCAAGCTAGTACAATTAGCCCTCTGTACCCACAGTTGCACATGTCGGGATTCAAACAAGTGCAGGTTGAAAATATTTGGGGAAAAAAAACCCAAAAAATACAAATTTTAAAAATACAGAACAGTAGCTATTTAGCATGTACATGGTATTAAGTATAAGTAATCTAGAGATGATTTAAAGTATACAGGGTAGGTTATATGCAAATGTGCCATTTTATATAAAAGACTTGAATATCTGAAGATTTTGGTATCATTGGGGGTCCTGGAACCAATCTTCTGTAGAGGGACAACTGTATGTGCATAATCCTTATTTAACTTGGTGTGGAAATGTGTAAATCAGTGCATTCTGAAAGGCCCCAGCTTACTGCAGGGACACCCTGAACTTGTGCCTGATCTAGTCTGAAAGGCCCTAAGCTATGCAAAGATGTGGGGCGTGGAGGGGTTCCAGGGATGATAATCCTTGTGAGGTTATTTTGAGGAATAAATAAATTTGTAAATGCTGTGTAAGTGTTAGCAGTTGTGCACTGAGGAAAACCTTGTTGTGCGGCTCTTTCAAACAATTTCTTCATAGATTGAGTTTCCCTGTAGTTTTCCAATGTGGGGCTCCTAATTCTATGCCTTGGGTCATTCACCACAAGTATAATTCTCTTTCTACATGATAGCTCTTCAAAAATTTGCATAGAATTTGTGTGTTCACCCTCAAGATTTGCTTTTCCAGGCTGAAAGGACCTTCTCACCCATCCCAAACTAGGTCCCTCGCCTCTGGTGAACTCTCTTTCACCCAGTTCCTTCCTTCACAGTGCTCATTACCATTGGTAATGACATTTATTTAATAAGAATGTTTGATGAATGTGTCTCCCACACTAAATAACAGCTCTAGGAAGAGGGTAGGTCTGGGTTTGGCTCCTCCCCACTGCATCCCTATTTGGCAGTCCTTGCCATATAAGAGAGACTTGCTAAAAATTTGTGCAATCCACACAAAAATAGCTTCTCATTGAGTAATTCACTATATTTATATTATAAGATGTACCTTTGCCTCCGTTCTTTCTGTTTTATTCTCTCAATTGCCTCCATGCTTTCTTTGGGAATGGCTTCGATGAGGTCACTCAGTTCCCCCAGGCGAGACTCTACTTTTACCAGCTTTTGAACTGCGGTGAGGCTACCAACCTCACTGTCTCCAATGCAGACTTTGTACACTTGATTAATTTTTTTACTAAGTGAATCTATCAGTTTTTCCTGAGTATAAGAAGAAAAGAGCAGAAAACACCACATCACTATTTGGTTGCTCATTCAATAAGTGTAAAATTCCATTTTACTATATTACAATGAAAAGTCCTTTATATGCTACTGTTTATCCTTTTTTAAAAGAAAAGCTTTAATATGACATAGACCAGTGAGAAAATGCAGCAGTGATATTTACTCTATTTCGTATAGTCAGATCATTACTATAGTAACACTTTGGATTATTTTTTTTAAATATATTTAGGTCTAGGTATAAAAAGTAATTATAAGATGGAATATCTTTTTGCTTGAATGTTTTTGTATATTTGATTCTCTTCAGCATTCAAGTAGAGGCAACATAAACATGATAAATCCATTTTGCCATTCTGATGCATTTCCTTTTGGCACGATATGTAAGCCTCCCTTTTTTGCATTTATTACTGTATTGTAAACTGTAATCATCTTGTATGATAGTTATTTGCATACATGTTTTATCTCTCCATCTAGGCTGTAAGCTCCTGGATGATATGCTTATGCTTACACTTATATCTAAAACAGTGCCTTGCACATAACTATGCACTTAATAAATGTTTGCTGAATAGATGACTGAATGCATTCTCAGAAAAAAAAAAAATTGCAAGCAAACAGATTCCCAGGCTGGCCTACGTAAGCCTTTTTAGGAGTTTAATTTTCACTCTTTCTATTGGGAAACCACTGCAGCATTCCAGTTTAAACAGAAGCTTAGGCCAAACCTTGCTGATCCCTGTACCTCGACACTGCACTATTTTAACTGCCAACAGATACTCTTGAGGCGGTGGGTAACATGTCTTGGAACCACAAAAAAATTGTCATCCTCTTTCTCCACTCTTAGCGGAGCATTCACAGCTAAGAGGAGCTCAAAAAACTGCTGGGCAATGTGAATCTTTCTCCAGGAAACATTCTGCTCGAATTCCCGCTTCTGCTCAAGAAGATGAGAATCACCATAAAGCCAAGGACAAATGACACACTCAAGACAGATGTGGCTCCTGGAGCCATGGGAAGCCCCTCCTGGAACCACAGACTCCTTACAGAAGCATCAAACGTAATTATAAGCCAAGATCTGATACCAAGAGTGTACTTCCAACAGCGTCTCTCCTACCTCCTAGTTTAACAAGCTATCTGATTGTCCTATTTAGCATAAAGCTCCTTTTTTTCTCTCTGACATAACACTTATAACAGTTCCTATTTATGTTAAAAACACACTCTTTTTAGAAAACTTAAGAGAAATACAAAATAACAGAAAAAACCAAAAGTCCTATTTGCCATAAATCCCCTTTTGTCCCTCCCTAAAATAGCGCTTAGCTTCCTATTTATATAACAACACATCTTTTTTAGAAACATTTCTTTTTAGAGGAAAACATAGAAAAAAAGTAAAAGTAACCATTAGGGGCTGAAATATTGTACATTCCATGTGGAAAAACAATACTGCTGCAACATAAGTCACTAATAAAGCAGAAAAAAATACTTTTAAAATGTACTGAAAACTGGTTTTGAGAAAAAACTTTAATATGAGAAGGGTTTCTAGTTGATAAATCTCTTGAACACTTAGAAAGAGCTTTAGAGATGGATGGGCAGTGGCATTTTAGGATGTCTTCTCTTTTTTCTTTTTCTTTTCTTTTAAAGTTCTCTCACCAAATAGAAGAGAAAAAGACGAGAAAAGTTGTTTTCTTAAGATAGCAAGAACAGGAGCTAGGAGAGGAGAATGAGATTAAAGAAGATAACTCACGTATGAAAGATTGAAGACCTGGCCTGGGCCTGACAAGGGCAAAAGGGGCTAAGAGAAAGGGAGAACAAGGCACAGCCTACTGATGAGAGAGAAGGGACGTTTCAGCCCCGTCCCTGGAACTGCCACCAGATGGCAGGCCCAGCCCAGGACAGCACCGAGGAAGCGCTGCCAAGGGAGGCTGCAAGGGCTTTTGGGGGCTCTGGAGTCCTCAGGAGGCACAGTGGGGCAGGATTATGGAAGACTGATGAGAATTCAGACGCCTTTCAACAGTGAATGGGAAGTGATATGACCAGAACAACATTTTAGGAGGACTCACTGTATCAAAACTGGAGGGAATGGGGGCAAATATCTAGATGTCTCTGAAAGTCCTTTCCAACTCAAGGATTCTGTAATTCTAATGCATATCCCATTCTGCTGCATGCTGACTTTGCACAACTCTCCCAATTGAACCTGGTCAGCTTCCTGTGCAAAAGAACAATAAAAGCAGAGATAAACACATTCTGCGAATTGAACAATGGAATAGTTTATGTTCCATTTCATGTTCAATGAAAATGAACCAACAACTGCTACACAAAGCAATATGGATGAATCTCACAAACATAATGTTGAGAGAAAGAAACCAGACATGTTACATGATTCCATTTCTAGAAAGTTCAAAACCAGGAAAGCTAATTGGTGGTGAGAGAAGAAGTCAGGATAGTGGGAAAGAGGGACAGTAAAGGCTGGAAGAGGGCATGAGGGAGGTTTGTGTGTTGGGGTGGGGGGCTGATAATGATCTATTCCCAGATCTAGGGGGTGGTACAAAGGTATGTTTGCTTTGAGGAAATTCCTTGAGAGTTACACTTATAATTTGTACACTTTTCAACAGTACATTATTCTGGAATTTAATTTTTTTTTTTTTGAGACAGTCTTGCACTGTTGCCCGGGCTAGAGTGCCGTGGTGTCTGCCTAGCTCACAGCTCAAACTCTTGGGCTCAAGCAATCCTCCTGCCTCAGCCTCCCGAGTAGCTGGGACTACAAGCATGCGCCACCTAATGCCCAGCTAATTTTTTTCTATATGTTTTTAGTTGTCCAGCTAATTTCTTTCTAGAGACAGGGTCTTGCTCTTGCTCATGCTGGTCTCGAACTCCTAAGCTCAAACGATCCACCCACCTCGGCCTCCCAGAGTGCTAGGATTACAGGCATGAGCCACCATGCCCGGCCTGGAATTTAAAATTTTTAAAGTAAAATATTGGATCAAGGAAAAAATGTTTAGGGGATTAAATAGATCTGGGAGTGTGAAAGTTTTTAAAAGAATAAAATAGGCATTTCACAGTTGTAGCTCCAAAGTAACTGTGATAATTATGAATATCAAAATTAGATATGTCAATTATACTTCAATAAAGCTGAAGAAGAAACTTTAAAAAATTGGGCACAACTATGTTTACTCATAAAGGATTATGTTTTCTGCATTTTGAGATCCGAACAAACATGGGAGGAGAAGCAGGCGAATTCTAAGAATACTTTTCCCTCCCCATTGTCCTGCTCTACCTCCCTGTCCACACCCCACATTTTGTATTTCTAGGAGACACTAGGAATCATCAGCCCCATTTCCCCAGAGTGCATAATACATGAATGCCAAATTTACACTTGTGACCAAAATTTTATGGCTAGTCTTTAAAAAAGTAATTTTCAGATCAATTCTACCTTCTCTGTTTAGGAATCTGGTTGCCTCACTGTATTGAAAATGCCACTTTTTAATACAAAGCCCTAAACTTGGATGAAAGGGGCTTGGTAGGGGTAGGGCAGATGGGGAAGAGCGATCACGGATATTTATCTGACATTTTGCATGTCAGTCAGGTTCAGAATTATTTGAAACCAAGTTGAAGGATGGAAATGACCCAAGTGTCCATCAACAGAAGAACTGATGAATGGATAAACAAAATATAGTATATATATATATACACACAATGGGATATTATTCAGCCTTTTTAAGGAATGCACTTCTGATACATGCTACAACATGGATGAACCTTGAAAACATGCTAAGTGAAATAAACCAGACACCAAAGAATGAATACTGTACAATTTTACTGTACCTTATATCAGGTACCTAGAATAGTCAAATTCATAGAGACAGAAAGTAGAGTGGTGGTTGTCAGGGGCTGGGGGAGGGAGGAATGGGGAGTTATTGTTCACTGGGTACAGAGTTTCAGTTTTGCAAGACGAAAAAGAGTTCTGGAGATGGTTGCAAAACAATGAATGTACTGAACACTACTGAACTGTACATTTAAAAATGCTTAAGAGTCTAAATATTATATTGAAAAGATGAGAAAGTTCTGGAAATAGTGGTGATAGCTATACACATTGCACATACAACATTGCAAATGTACTTAATGCCTTTCAATTGTACACTTAAAATGGTTAGGTATATGGTAAATTTTATGTTATGTATATTTTACTAGAGTAAAGAAAGTGGGGGGGGCGGTTTAAAAAAACAGCACTGAACTGAAAGGTGGCTGTCATCGTGCTTCTTGCTCTAGCAATGCACAACCCTATCCCCTGATAACTCAGGGTGTTATAGCATCCTAGGAAACGTGTATGTGTGTGTGTGTGTAGGATCCATAAACGGCTTGTGCTTTTCGTAACCCTGCCCACCTGTGGGTAGGGGAGGACAGTCATCTTTTTCTCATATAGTTCCCCCAAATCTACCTCCGTTTGGAAATCAAGTTCATAAATGTGATAGTAGCCCCACATATTAGCTTTGAATTTGTATTAATTTCATTTGAGGTTTTTACAAAGAAACCAATGTTAGATGGAGCCTGCTGTGGGTCTGAAAGCTAACCTAATCATTCATTCAACAAACATTTATTGAACACCCACTTTATGGGGACATTAAACTGAGCTAAGAATGGTAAAGCAATCCCTGCCCTCGAGGGGTTTGCATCCACCCGGGAGAGGTGCACTGCTCAGTAAATAATGTACTAGCACATGTCCCTGGTGCTTTGATAATGAGTCTTATCTACACAGGCCCAAAGAAGCTGAAATTTATTATAGGCTCAGTGTTGGGCAAATTTTCCATTCAGTCTTGATTCACTGTTAATTGTGCTGATTCACTGCTTCCTCTGTTAATTACTTGCTTCTTGAATTACCACCAAAATGATCACAGGCAGTGAACTACTTCATATGTATACACTCTGACTAAAAGAAATGTATTCATAGAGGAAAACCTCAATATCATGGTTTGTAATACTTAGAGCAATGTTGTAAGAGAACCCCACTGCCAATCTGAATGCTTTCTCTCTGTGTCAATTGACTGTTACCTGCTGGCAAGATAATGCCAAGCTGGTTCTTCACTTCCCTCATCAAACTGGGACTTGTGGTTTGCTTTAACTCCTCTATTCAAATGCTTAGTACACAGGGAATGCAAATTATTGTTATCATGAGGCAAAAGAAAATTCCTGTAGGCAAAGAAAGATTACCTGAGCATCTGAATTAAATTCTCCAAAACTAAATAGCCGGGACCTTAATTCCAATTCTGCTGCTTTTTCCTCTTCTCTCTCACAGTTAGCCTTAAGCAGTTCCTTGTGCTCCAAAAGAAACTCTATGTTGCTATTTCTATTACAAAAGAAGAAAGAGACCCTCATCTGAAATTTGTGGTTTAGAGAAATAACCATCAGTCGGGAGCTCCAATCATATGTCAACAGCTTATACCTACCGAGCCTAATATGAGTGCATATTTGAAGACATTGCCAGAAGACCCACAACTTTTCAAGTTAAAATGAGAAACATAAATGTATAAAACTCTGCTTTTAACTTCCATCAGAAGGCATTTTCTTCCTCTCCCCTATTTTTGTGGCTTCCCTTGCATCCCCTAAACAGGGAGGAGCAGAGTTGAGGTGTCAGGAACGCAAGTTGTGGTGTGATCTAGGAATGTCAGTATTCTCAAACCTGCTCATCAGAGTATCTGGAGAGACAAAGGGAAATAGAGACTCCTGACTCACTCGCTTAGAGATTCTGATAAGGATCCTCTACAGATAGAGTCTGACATACCGGTAGATCTTCTCTTTCTGCCCTTTTGTACCCACCCTGTCCCAGAAAATCATACTGGGGCTGGGGGTGGGGGGGTGACACCATACACTGTCAGAACAAAATTAATTTGTTCTGAAGTTAAATGTACTTTGACCTATTGTTTAAAAAGATTGCCATCTTCTGGCCCAGAAAACTGATCTGAAAAAGGTTTTACACATTTTTATGATGAGTAGATAATAAAGATCCATTCTCTGTGATTTGAAACTTTTTCAGTTGTAATAATATAAAATTTTAGAATAGGAAGGAACTTTGTGAGTCATCAAATCCAGCCACTTTCTCCAGACAGAAATCCCTTCTGTAATACCTCCAATATATTGATATGTACATTCTAACATGATATACGATTTAATTGCAAAAATTATGAGATTATTATTTTGCTGAGAGTCACAGCCAGGGAAAATGCATATATTAGCATTATCATCCAAAGCATGATTTGATTAAGGAAACGAGAGCTAGCCAAGTGACAGGGTGAAAACTAGACTAGACTAAAATTAAGGCAGTAGGTACCATTTGAATTCTTTTTAGTTTTTTAAACTTTCTTTTATTATTACTATCTAAGAAAATATTTTGACCAAGTGAAAGAAAGTAAGGACAAAATTAAACTAAAGCCCATCTATTCTGTATAAATGTAGCTTCTACCTTTTACACCCTGCAATGCAAACTCTTGTTAATAAAACCCCCAGCCTGAATCCAGAGAGACCATGAGGAAGAGCCACCTGTGAAAAAGCTGGACCCAGACTCCGTTGGAAATTGCTTAATGGAATAAATCAACTTGTTTTTAATGACTTACATTTTATCCTGTATAACTTTTTCTCTTTTGTTTACATCATCAAGATTTTCATCTACATCTTGGGAATATTGGACCAAAGTAAGATTCTGCTCTTCCAGCTCTGTGAGGACTTGAAGCAATTCTTCTGGTTCTTTGAAATATAGCACTGGCTCCTAATCAATCAGTAATGAAGAATATAACTCACTTAAAAATCTGCTACCTGTGTGCATGTGAGTTATCTAGAAAACACAGTGGAGTAAAGGAATTCTGTTCCGATTATGAGGGAAACATGGGTAGAGAATTGTATGGGAGCCTCACCTCTTTCCAAATGAGAGCTGGCTTTCCGGAAGAGGACATTTTGGGTGCTGGGGACAGATGAGAGGAATTGGAGAGGGGAAGGGTAAGGGAAGATGGAAGAAGAGGATGAGGAAAAGAGAAAGAAGAGGGAATAGAGAAGAAGAGGAGGTGAGGGCAGGAAGAAGTGAAAGATAAAGGCAGAGAGAAGGAAGAGAAAAGAGAATGCAGAAGGCTCAGTGAAGGTCATTATCTCCTCACATTTTAATTATTTTATATTTTCCAAATTTTTAAGATTAAGTATGTATTACTTTAAGCATTTTTTTTAAAAAAATGATGGGTATTTGCACACCCATGTTCATCATTATTTGCAATAGCCAAGACAGGGAAGCAACCTAAATGGACAGGTGAATGGCTAAAGAAAATGTGGTCTGTACAGACAATGAAATATTATTCAGTCTTACAAAGGAAGTCCTGTCATATGCTACAACATAGACAAACCTTGGGGACCTTATGCTGGGTGAAATAGGGCAGTCACAAAAAGACAAAGACTGCATGTTTCCACTTATATGAGGTGTCTAAAGCAGTCAAACTCCTAGAAACAGAAAGTAGAATAGTGGGTTGAGGTACGGTGGCTGAAGCCTATAATCCCAGCAATTTGGGAGGCCAAGGTAGGAGGATTGCTTGAGGCCAGGAGTTCGAGACCAGCCTAGGCAAATAGTGAGACCCCCCCCATATCTACAAAAAATTAAAAAATTATCTGGTTATGATGGTGCACGCCTGTAGTCCCAGCTACTTGGGAGGCTGAAGCAGGAGGATCTCTTGAGCCCAG
>VBSM01003169.1:15689521-15725531 GCA_008086735.1 Cheirogaleus medius
GTGATCCTCCCGCCTCGGCCTCCCAGAGTGTTAGGATTACAGGCATGAGCCACCTTGCCCGGTCACCACAATTTTTAAAAAAGGTGACTTGGGTAAGGTTGTGTAATATACAATAATAGATGACGGTTTTTGTTCCTTTTGAGTTTCGGTGGTTGTATTTAAGGTGGGGTTAGCTCAAAGTGCCATCTCAAGCTCCAATGAAATGATAAGCAATGAGAAAGTGGCTATTTTTACAGGAAAACTGTAGATTGCATCTATCTCCTAAGTTATTACCTTCTAGTAGACATTTATTTTTCATAAAACATCTGATGACAAAGATGGACTATATAACCAATTGGAGAACAGTATCAAAATCATATTTCCTTCTGGAAAGTATGTGGAATATTTGGAATAGAAAATTTTAATTTCATAAGAAGAAATGAGCATTTTCACCAAACACAATATTTAAATCAAGAAATATAATCTGGTTACCATATCAAAGTCCACATCATCTGAAAATAAGTCCAAACTGTCCTCTGAACTCATAGTTTCAGTCTGGCTGTAAAAGAAAAAAGAAAAGGAAAATGATTTCTGAGCCATTTTCTGTCAATAGATTTGCTTTCATTTCTAAATTGTCTTTGGAACCTAACTGTAACATTGTTCTTTTCAATAGCCTGTCTCTCCTTTCAAGGGAACTGCTGATTGCAGAAATCAACGGATCCCCTGAGTATGCAAAAAACATCAGATCTGGTCCCCGCAGAGCTGGCATACGCGAACAGCGAGGCCACACGCAAGGGCCCTACCATACGATACTGATTATTTGAGGTGAATCTATGAAGTAAGGTCACTTTATTTTTAAGAAACCCACAGTAGCCCACATTGCCACATCCAGGGGTTAAGGTGAGGTGGAACAGGGAAACGGGTGTGGCTATAAAAGGGGACATGAAGAATCCTGTGGCGATGTTCTATACTATACCAATGTCAATGTCCTGGTTGTGGTATTGTATTACAGCTTTGCAAGATGTTACCGCTGGGAGAAACTGGGTGGGGCACATAGGATCTCCCTGTGTATTTCTTACAACTGCACATGAATCTACAATGATCTCAAGATAAACATTTAATTAAAAAAAAAATAGTGACTGCTAAATGCCACAGAAGTGGAACAACCCTCAGGCCCCTAGAATTCAGAGAAAACTGTGTCTGTTTCCCTCAGTGATTGTCATGAGAACACCGATCGTGTTGTGATTGTAGTGCCAGCCCAGTTCCTATCCTCCGAGCAGGTGTACCTGTCCCAGGCATCAACATATTTTCTTAAAATTCCCTTGGAGTAGCCAGGGTTGACAACTAGCGACTTCTGAAATAATGGGTATAAATGAATCTACAATCCAGTAAGGGGAGAAATGAAAAATAAAATAAAATACTTTATGGTCCTATTGCAGCAATTTCGAGTGACACGGTGAAATTGCAAACACCTAGGCTAGCAGAATAGTTTAATAAACCAAAGGGCAGAGGATGCTGAGAGGCAAAGACCCAAGATGCAGGGGGCAGGTAGTTTCTGCAAAGAGTAGTTGCAGGTACTTATCAAAGAATGCAGAGAGACCCGTGAGATCTCAGGAGTACACAGGAATGTCACCACTCGCTCTAGTATCTGTTACAACAGGTGTGGATACATGATATATGTGTCAATGACAGGCTAAAGGAGTTATTTGCTAAAAACCATTCACAGTTTCCAAGAGAGTTAATCAAGTATGTACTGTACTTTGATATGGCTGATTTCGTTTTCTCTGGGGTGACAATGGACTTCCTCCTGGGTGGCTTTCCTGTTCAAAATATCCAGGTGAAGTCCATGCCGTTGGTGACGGTGGAGTGGAAAGAAATAACATGTAATTAGAAATGAGTTCTTGTCTCTTGCTGCAAGTTATTCATTTTTCTGCACAGATATACCCATTATTTCTTTTTTTAAAAGTATTTGGATATTAGAATGATAGTCATATAGAAAATGGAGGTCTTTTATCCTAGTGAAATTGGGTTCCACGCATAAATGTAAAATCAAAGGCACAGTGGTTGGGGTGGGGGTGGGGTATATTGTCAGAAGCAGGCTACAACTATTAAAGGTCACAAATTGGGGACATAAATTGTGAAATACACACTACGGTTTTACTTTTGCCTAATATATATGTTTCTAGTCACAGGTCGTTTTGAATTAGGGGAAAAAATAAAAAGGATGGGCACTTTAATGACTACATCTTGGAGAGAGACCAATCATTGCCACACACGGGTCACCTGGCACTGGTTCCCCTCATACCTACATGCACTTGTTCCCCCCACGTCAAGGTCTGGGCTTGACCTTGGTCTGAAACTGAGAAGTGGTCGAAACTGGTTTTGAGTCACTTCATCCACTGTCCCCCAAACCGCGTCCCCTGGGCGTGTTTCTTCACAGCAGTGCTTTTATGGCTGCCGACCACTCTTCCTGCTAGTCTGTCTTAAAACTGCAGCGGGCCTCACTCTCCCCACCCGCCCGCCACCTGGCAGGCTCCTACTCATCCTTCAAAACCCAGCTCAGGTGTGACTTTGTCTATAAAGACTCTTCCAAATGCGTCAGGCAGAGATCACATTTTTGGCTTTTGTCCCCAGAGCCCCATTGTCTGTCACTGCGGTATCACTCACTCCACGGTCATATGTAGTTCTGGGCTGCAGAACTATGTCTGATTTGTCTTTGTCTACTCGAGCTCTTGAAGAGTGCCTGACGCACCGTTTGCCCCCAATAAATAGACAGTGAGTGAAGGAAGGAAGGGAAAAAATGGGTGAGGAGGCAGATGGATCCCACTACTATCTTAAATTATCATTTTAGCTTTTAAATCTGGTTCCCTAACACATGCTATAAAAAAATACTGTTAAGGGGTGTTATTTAAAAGGAGTAACTTCTATATTCAAGATTTCAAAGAGAACGTGACACCCCCACCCACTGCAGATCCTCCTTCAGGCAAAGTGATATGTCTTAAATAATCTGGATCCAAATTGGCTTCACAAGCCAAAGAATTCGTGTTTTCAATCAGCTGGCAGAACATACAGGGCATCGGGCCATAGCAGGGTCACTTCTGGGCGGGAAAATTGAGCTTTATCGGCTGGTTGGCAGCAGGATAAAGGGGAAAAGGGTCCCCAAGAGTCAGCCTGTCTTGGGGGCTGCAAACCCAAATGAATGCAGGGAAGGCAGGGAAGTGGCCCAGTAAGGACCCAGGCAACTGGTGAGATCAGACCCCTCCCATGGGAACATCCCCAGCTTGGCCCCAGACTTCCGATCTTTCGGTTTTCAAGAGAAGACAGAGGTACAGGTTTTTTTCATCTGCTGAGATTTAAATGTTGGCCTGCAAGCCAAACAATGTTAAAACACGGGAGCCAGACAGAGCAGCTCAGTGGGCCACATCTCCGGTGTGCGGTTATGATGGGGAGTGGAGGGAGGGGGTTCGTGCCACCTGAAGGGGGCGGTGATGTTGAGTGGGGTTGGTGAGTTCTTGGAGCTGATCGTGGGCATGTTATGGCTACCTCAGTTTTTCCCCAAGAGTTACTTCTCTGAGTCACCAGCTAATGGCAGTCACCTGGTTGCAACTGGCCTGCTCTCCTGGGCCGTGGGCATGGCCTGTCAATTGCAGAAGGCAGGCCTGAGCCAGGGGAATGAGGGGCCCCTGCGGGGAAGGCCCTCAGCACGTGTGCCCGGGGTGGTTCGCGGCCTCGTTCCCTGATTCTCTTTGTTCTGTCTACATGTGCCCCCCTCTCTGAGATTTGTGATAATGTCAGAGAGAGAACTAGAACTCCTGGCTCCCCAGGGTTAAGGGTGAGGTGGACGGACACCACCCTCTAATTCCCAGGTTGGTTTGTAAGTCCAAGTCCGCCATCTCCACTTTGAGATAGACACATTCTGGGGTTTTATTTTTGTGGGGAAGTCCCAAATCTCTACTTTACCTTCGCTACTTTTATGAAAAGAGTCGTCTGAAAAGGCTGATGTCTGCCTGGGCTCCTCCAAGGTGTCTTTTTTATTTAAATCTGATGAGAATCCTAGAAATAGAAATTAAAGGGGCAGAGAGAGAGAGAGAAATAGGGAGGGGAAAAAACCCACTTCTGAGAATAAGAGCTTCATCTCAGGGTGAAGGTAGAGTTATTGTCAAAGCTTCCAGGAACAGAAATACAAGATGGAGACATTGTAAACCAGCAAACCTATCATGCGGATGGCAAGGGCTAGTCTGTGGGGTAGGCAGAACAGGTGAGAACTTCCCTGCCTGCCATAGCTCCTAAAATCCTCTGAGTGCATAGTTTAACTCATGTCTGAGCATCTTCTATTTAGATGACAAATCTAGGAGGACTGAATCTTAAGCTGCTGTTGCATGCAAATATAATATTTCTCAAGTTTCTTCTTCCCATTTGTTTTCTCTCTTGTTCAACACCATTTAGTGAGCTTTCACCAAATGTCATCACTGTTCTCAACACTTTACACATATGACCTGATTTAATCACACTTGTCACCATGAGAGAGGCACAGGGAACTGAGCAGGGCACCCATCAGTGATGTGCTGGCAAATGTGTAACAACCAGCTCTCTGGAAAACAAATTCTCCCTGATGCACAGTTTGCCGATTGCTGTGGTGTAAATGCTCCCAACTGGAGGAGCAGCAGCAGTTCTCAGCTGGGCTCCACCCAGGCTCCCCATCCCTGTGCCGCAGCCTGGAAACTCTCCCCCAGCAGTGAACTGAGGCTCACCTCACGGGTTTCCCTTCTCCTAAGGATTACTCTGCTTTCATTCTTGATGTCCAATGTCCAAAATCTATTGTTTCATATATTAACCCAGTTTTTCAGATTTTTCAGGCAGGAGGGTAAGTCCAGTCTTTGTTACCCAAATGTTTCTGGAAGTGCAAATCTTCTCCTTTGATTTGTGACCCTACTTTTGTCATGTATTAAATTATCTTCTATAGGTAATAGAATCTATTTCTGGCCCATTGAGCTGACCTCCTGATGCCACCAGTACATTATTGTTTTAATTACTAACACTGCAACAATATATTATATAATATTTTAAAGAATTAGTAACCTTCTCCCATTACCTTCTTATAATTCAAAAGTATTTATCTAATTTATCTAATTCAAAAGTATTTATCTTTCTAGATGTACCTTAGAATTATTGTGCAAAGTTCTCTCCCCCCAACTCCCTGACAGATTTTTGGTAACATTTTGTTATAATTCCATAAAACTTATATGTTAATTTCAGAAAAAATTGGCAACTTTACAATATCCATCTTTCTATCTGAAAACATGACATATTTTTCTCTTTATCAAACCTACAAGTCACACACATTAAGGTTATTGTTTTCTTGGATTTAATTTCCTTGTATATTTTCTAATTAATAAAGTTAGTTTATTTAGGTTAATATGTTAGGTTAATAAAGTATAATTAACTTTGTGTCCATTTACTTTAAAGAATCCTTTAATAAAATAAAAGTTTCTCAGGTTTTGTTTGGGAGGGGGAGTTCTAGTTATGCTATCATATCATCTGCAAATAATATATTTAATATTTCTCCATATATATATATATATTTTGAGACAGAGTCTCACTGTGTTGCCCAGGCTAGAGTGCCGTGGTGTCAGCCTAGCTCACAGCAACCTCAAAGTCCTGGGCTCAAGGGATCCTCCTGCCTCAGCTTCCCAAGTAGCTGGGACTACAGGCATGCGCCACCATGCCCGGCTAATTTTTTTTTTCTATATATTTTTAGTTGGCCAATTACTTTCTTTTTATTTTTAGTAGAGACAGGGTCTCGCTGTTGCTGGTTTCAAACTCCTGACCTTGAGCGATCCTCCGGCCTCAGCCTCCCAGAGTGCTAGGATTACAGGCGTGAGCCACCACGCCCGGCCTTCCATGCATATATTTTTATTGCTTAATGCTTATAGTTTGGATATTGGACCCTCTGAACCTCACTGTAAGTGTTGGAGGTGTGGCTTAGTGGCAGGTGTTTGGGTCATGGGGGTGGAGCCCTTATGAATGGCTTGGTACCGTCCTCTCAGCAATGAGTGAGTTCTCACAAGAGCTGGTTGTTAAAAAGAGCCGGCATATCCCTCCCTCCCCTCTCACTTCCTTTCTCTCCTCATGTGATCTCTGCACAGGCGGCTCCCTTCCCCATTCGGCCACAAGTGCAGGCAGCCTGAAGCCTTCATCAGGTGCAGATGCTGGCGCCATGCTTCTTGTACAGCCTGCAGAACCGTGAGCCAAATAAACCTTTTCTTTACAAATTATCCAGCCTCTGGGATTCCTCTATAGCAATACAAATGGACTTAGACACTTTATATCTGAAATTAGCCTGAGTTTCCAAAATTAATAATATCTTAAAAGAGTGTAAGAATCCTTGTTCAGGTTTTGCTTTAAAAATTCTGATTATTTAAATAAATAACAAACATTGAAGCAGATTATTGTAGAGTTAGGGATATTTACTTAATTGGAATTAAAAATATGTGACTTACTTGTTACTAGTTTTGGAAGGATGTTATTTGTTTTTGTTGCCTGCGTTTTTTTAAGTGCCTGCTCCATTTGCCAATGCTTTGGAGACAATTTCAGCAGAAAAAACCCGTATCTCATGTACTCGTTAAGGAGGAATTCTGTTTTTGCTATTTCGCTACTCAAAAGAAACAAAGATATGATTAGGTATATCTGTGTGAAAGCATGTGCATTTAAAAAATATTTGACAAAATTCATTCCTTTGATTGTACTTGGACAATAATTATGGCTATAAAAATATAGGCTTCAGTAAAATATCAAATGAGAAGAAACTTGTAAGCTGTTTGAATAAAACATGCCCAGAGATATGCACGCATAGACTACACTGATGATGGTTTTATCCTACTTATTTATTTCTATGGGAAACATTGTGTTAAGTTTTAGACATAAGGAAAAGTTAGAAGGTAGCAAAAGATGATACTTTTGCAAGGGGAAGAAAGAAACCAGCACTTAATGAGCACCTACTACATGCTGGGCAATACCCAGGACACACTACAGACATAAATTTCATCCTTGGTACAGCACTTTAAAATAGGCACTATTATTCCCATTTTTGGAGGGAGAAACAGACAACTTGCAAAGTTGTTTGTCTAGTAAATGGCAGAGCCAGCACCCAAACCTGGGTCTATCGGACTCACATGCCTAAGCTCTCACCAACAACACCAAGTGACTTGGACCAAAAGCTTCTCTCCCCAGCTTTCCAAGGCTTTATGGTAATCATGTTACAAAGCGGATTCACGGGAATGTTTAAAATGACAAAAGAAGGCTCACATGAAAAGGAGCTCCCATACTTTTACCTTTCAGAGCCTCCTTTATTCAGAGCCTCATCAATACCCTTGTCAATAGTACTTTGCATCAATATCCTCAGCTTCAATACTTCTATCTGTCAGAGCCTTCCGTCAGCCTTGGCGTGAGAGTGGTGTTCAAGGGTCAGTAAGTGACTGCCTTACGTATCACCAGTCTGAAGATGATGAGAGCCCTTCGATCTACCACTGTTTTAGTTTTAGACTGAAATTCTCCCAGGTGAGCTACAAAGAACGTGGGGGTGTAATCAGCTGGAATTGCAGAGCTTCCAAAGCAAAAGCTTCGGCAGAAGCTCCTGTTCGGGTTTCCCTTTGTGAACAGGTTCCCAGCCCTGCCTGCAACGGGACCCCTGGGACTGCCTCAAGCCCAGAAAGAAAGAAGAGCACCTGCTTCCTTTGCTCTGTTACAGGCTTGTTTTTCCTATCTTCTGCACCTTTCTAGGATGATGAGATACATAAACATGAACAAGTCCTCTTCAGCAAGGCTGCTTGGTAGGTTTAACTGGGGGGTCATTGTGCATAAATGCACTACTTTATGCAAACTTAGAGGCAGCTTCTCTACTTCTATGAATATTCTACAAATGGATATAATCTTCTAATTATACTACGGAGTGAGGGAGGGAAGGGAATTCTCCAACTTGAAGCTCCTTCAACTTTGAGCTCCTAAAACAGACAAGGCTGCTATAGCCAGAATATGTAACCAAACACACATTTGGTTAGTGCAGCTGATTTTAGAGAAACTACCATCTGGTTCATTTGTTTCATTTTAGACAAGTTATTGTTCTCCTCCCAAGAAAAATTCAGATGTAAGAAGTCTAGGACTTAGTTCTAGAGGAGAGGTAAACATCAAGTTCTGAAAAAGAAAAAGTTCTGGCCAGATGCAGTGGCTCACACCTGTAATCCTAGCACTTTGGGAGGCCGAGACGGAAGGATCACTTGAGCCCAAGAGTTTGAGACCAACCTGGATGACAGAGTGAGATCCTATCTCTACAAAAAAAATTAGCCTAGCGTGGTGGTGCATGCTACTGGGGAGGCTGAGGCAGGAGGATCGCCTGAGCCCAGGAGTTGGAGGTTGCAGTGAGCTATGATTGCCCCATTGCACTCCAGCCTACGTGATAAAGCGAAGGAAGGAAGGGAGGGAGGGAAGGAGGGAAGGAAGGAGAAAAAAACAAGTTTTAGCATGACCTGATACCAAGACTACAGTGTCTCTTGAATCATGAAATTACTGTCCAAGGATGACGACAGAAGGAAATTTCTTTATATATTTAAAATTAGCTCAAGTCAGTTTCCTTGATCATGGAAGGAAACATCCAGGTTTGAAAAAGAGTGGCAGATAGTACAACTGTGTCCCAACTCCTGCTCCTATAATTTTTCTTATTACAGATCTTAGTTTTAAAATTATTTATTTACTTTTTAAGAGATGGGAGTCTCACTATGTTGCCCAGCCTGGACTGAAACTCCTGGGTGCAAGTGATCCTCCTGCCTCCGCCTCCCGAGGAGCTGGCAAGAGAGCAGCATGCCTGGCAGATCTTAGTTTTTAATAGCAATACTAGGTTCTACTTAGAGTAAGTATAAATATAAAAAATACTGCCAATCCTAACTATAAGAAGATGATAAAATGAATCCCAATTTCAGAGATGTTAAAGTGTGTAGGGGAAAAATGCATCTGAATGAAGGAAAAGGGGAACTTAGAAAATAATTTATTGTTTATTCCTAACATTGGTTTGCTTCTTTTCAACTCATTTCTTCACTTTTGTATTCACAAGTTAGGGACTGTCCTGATACTCAGGCATGGACAATCTCTGATGGGTAAGTTCCTTATTTTAAAAATGTGTTCAAATTTATGAAATCATCACTTGCCAAGGATTATCAGGATTACTGGGGCTTCCTAGGCACAGATAGGTTTTAATGGGTCGTGGAAATTTGAGCACGAGAAGATGGTGTCCCCTCACCTCTTCACGGACTGCAGCTCCATACTTGCTTTCTTCAGCTCTGCCGTCATTTGGAGTTTGTTCATAGTTTCATGTGCTGCCCTGAAAAGTGACAGAGGTTGGTTAGTTTGTTTTGTTTCATGTTGTGTTCTGAAAAACTAAAAAAAGAAAAGAAGGAGGGGAAGGGATTTTGCCAGAGTGAAGAAACTAACATTTTAAGAGCATCCACAGATCTCTGGTCATTTTCTCGAAGGAACTCTTCAAAGGCCATTGAGTCATCATGGAGCTTTTTTTCTGCTTTTGTGAGTTGCTTTTCTTTCGTTGCTATGTTTTTTTCTAACATTTTAATTGTGTTTCTTTTGGTTGACAGAGTATACTAGGAATGTTGAAAACAAGAACATTATCCTACGTTTCTAGTAGTACATTTCAATAGTCTCATCCTAAAGGGGAAAGTCAACGCGTACAGTAAGTGATGATTTGCATTAGAAATAATATTAATACTATGCCCAAATCTTGGGGCAATGGCCTTTATTTCATGCAAGAATTTTATTTGGGGGGACAGTGAGAAGGGAGACTAATCCCTCTCTCTCTTACTTTTAGGTTCCGTGCTGTTCCCAACTGGCTGTGCCCCACAGCTCAAAAATAGCTCCGTATCCCTCCAAAGGGCAGGTCCATCTGGTATTACCCACAGTGTGTTACCCTCCAGTACTTTCTGGGCCTTGGGAAACGGGGCTTGTGCAGACACAAGGGCCACCAGCTTCTCCTCCAACAGGAGGCACCACGGAAAAAGGCAGTTTCAACTCTGCGAATGGCTTATTACAAGGAAAGGATAAGGATTAAAATCAGTCAGAGGAAGAGACACACAGGCAGGGGCTGGGAGAGTTCTAAATGCAAAGCTTCCAGTGCTTCCCTTCCCCTGCCGTCAGGATGGGTCACCCTCTGGCATCCGTATGTGACAGTACACACCAGGCTTCAGTGGCCTTTGTGTTCACTGGGGCTTCATCAGGCAGGCATGATTAATTGATTGACCGTGTGGTTCATCTGTCCCCAGTCTCTAGAGTGGAGACTGAGTGTGACCCAAAACCCCACTCCAAGTCACACTGTTAATATTTCTGGCATGGCCAACCCCCACCCTAAGACCGTCGGATGTGCCAGCTCTACCTTAAAGAAAGTCACCCTTATTAGGTTTTACGTATGACACGGATTACCTCCCAGAAGTCAAGGGCAAAGGCCAGACTCTTTTTGGACAAGGCTAGAGTTTTTACTGCATACAGTTCTCCTCAGTATTCACAAAGGATTGGTTCCAGGACCCCTGGGACACCAAAATCCGTGGATGCTCAAGTCCCTCACATAAAATGGCATAGTATTTGCATATACCGACGCTCATCCTCCCCGTATACTTTGAATCATCTCTAGATTACTTATAACACCTAATACCATTTAAATGACATGTAAATAGTTGTTATACTGTACTTTAAAAAAATATACTATTTCTTATTGTTGTATTGTTATTTTTTATAGTTGTTTTTTATTATTATTTTCGATCTGCAGTTCATTGAATCCACAGGTCTGGAACCTGTGGATACAGAGGGCCGACTGCACAAGTCTTTTTGATAAATGGACTCCATTAAGTGACTTTGGGACACTGGGCCAAACTGGCTGGGGGAGGGAAAGGTAGTAAAGAAGGGGAATGAGGCATATTTAATATAAATGTCTTGAAATCTTTGTGTATCGGTCAAGCACCACCTTAAACTGTCTGGAACATCAGCTATGTCAGCAGGATTTTATAATAAAGGCCAAACTCACACCCAGGGAATAATATTTAATGAACAAAAGAATCAGGTTCTCAGTTACTGTAAGTGAGATCTTTTATGCTGATTGCGGCTGGAAACATATGACAGTATTAACTCACTAGACAGTATTAACTCACATCGCTCCAACACATGCGATGTGAAATTATGAAAAGTCAAGTATATTTTCATTTACTCATTAGCATCAAAGACTTTAATCAAGAAGATTATCTTCTGTAGATGATCAGAGACTTGACAACAGAGGTATAAATAAGATTCAGTTCATTCATTTTGTTATCATTCTCCCACTGTTAAGTGCTTGGTGTCTGTGTTTCATCTATGGCAGAGGAGTGTGCATATAGAGATATTAAATTATGTTTTCTGGTATGGGCCTGGCTTCTAGTTAAAGGGTTTTGATGGTAGGATAAAAGCTTCTATTATTTTTATAAAAGCTGCCAACAGGGACCTGGCATTCTCTTCTGGCATCAGTGGGTGTCAGGGAAGCTGGAAGAATTTCAGAATTCTGTGGATTTCCAGAGTGTCTGGATTTCCACCATATTCAACCAAAGCCCCAGGAAAATCTGGATTCATTTGGGACTATCGGGTGCTATCCTGGTTGTGTGGGAAAGAATTGGGAAAAAGGGAGAAACTGGGACCAGACATTTCCTAGAATAAGTTTCCTGATAGGTTCTAGGAAGTATGGAACCTTGCCTGGGCTACTGGAATGTCAGCTCTCCAAGGGCGTGGTCTTTGTTTGCCACACTGCTTAGCACATAGTAAACGCTCAATAAATATTTTTAAAATAAATGAACACAGAAATGAATCGATCTGTTCTGCCAATGGATTTGGGGCATATAATGGGAAAATAAAATGTCGAAGTAAATACTGGACAATGCTATGCAAGAAGTCTTCCATTTGGCTAACGGGAGAAAGAAATTATTTCTACTACCTCAAGCAGAAATCTGTCTCTCTGATCACTAATAAAATCATGGACAGTCCTTTTGGAGTCTGAACCTGTAAAGAAAATTGAAATAGACTTAAGTTTACTTCATTATGCTTCAAAGATGTTGTCTAAAATAAAAGCCATATAGTTAAATTACTGCATACAGTATGAATCTAAACATTAAAAAAAAATATGCCTTCAAATACTTTTTCTAACCACTCAAAATCTAATTTAATAATAGTAACTACCATTTATTTTGTGTCCAGCATACTCCAGAAACTTCATTAGACACTTTAAATACATTTAAATCATTTAATCCTAACAACCTGAATAAAGTACTTATTACTATTCCCATTCTGTCTGTGAGGTCCTAAACCTTAGAGCTGTCAACATTCTTGTCCAAGATCACGCAGCTAACAAGGCAGAGAAGAGGGATATATCTCCTAAGCCCATCATTTCACTCTAAATAAGACTACTTTCCATCTTAATGTTTGACCAATCTAGACATAAAACTGAAGTCCTTAGGCAAATGTTTTTGGGAATCACAAACCAAATTTATGGCAATAAGGGAAAGGAAGACAACTAATTTTACCATCTAGCAATAGAATATACCCCAAATTTCAAGTTTTCTTCATTCTGGAAAATTGTACATATATTGCATCTTGATATGTTTGCTGTGTGAAAAACCAACAGAATGTGGTATAGAATAAAGTCTCTTAATAAAAATGAAGATAGAAGTAGAAATAAAATAATATTTCCCAAATAACCAGTGAGCCTGCACTACGCTAGAGGCCACAATCTTCCTGGAGTCGTATTCGGCCTCCACCTCTTGCTAGCTCTATGCCTCAGTTTCCTCATCTGTAAAATATGGGTACCAATGGTGGTAGATCATATTATTGTTCTCAACATTTGCTGCCCCTCTCTGTGAGGGAATTATCATCCCTGCCCCCGCCTCCCGCCCCTGCCCAGTAGATGTCAGGCTTGACCATTAACTGGATGTAGCCCATGGAATGGAGGTGGACGTGCTCTATGTTGCTTCCAAGAAGCAGCTTCGAGAACCACCACCCTGTTTTCTCTTCTTCCCTCTGCCATCCCAGGCAGAGACAGTTCCTTCAGCAGAAGACTCAGTGAAAAGCACCAAGGTTGAAAAGTCAATGAGAATTAAACTTCTGTTGTTGGAAGACACTGAAATTTAGGGAGTGGTTTGTTCCCAAACCATAAATGAGCCTAAGTAGATACATGACTTCATCATGGTGTTGTAAGAAGGAAATGAGTCAATGTATTATAAAACACATAGTATTTATATTATAACTTCTTGATAATTGTTAGCCATTATCATTTAAACAATACAATTAGAATGAGTGCTCATTTAACTTTTGGAGGTCAATTATAATGGTTAAATGATTATTATAATCATACTAAATATTAATTGGGAGGTAACGAACAAGCTTTGGAGCTTGGTTTGAATTCTGCATTCACTCAGAGACTTTGAGTGAGTGACTCAGCCCCATTAAGCCATTTTCACCAGATGCAAAGAGGAGACAAAAACATTTAACAGCGTTTTGTTGAGGATTAAATAAAATACATACGAAAGTATGAGCACTTAGCACACAGTCATCTTTTTAACACTTCTTCCTACTTTATAGTATGTAAATCATTGACATTTGAACCCTGTGTACCTGTCACCTACTTCAACATTATCAACATTTTACCAATCTTGTTTCACTTATTTTACTTATTGTCACCCTCCTCAATTTTTTCCACCTTGGAAACAAATCCAAGCCCTTGTATCAATTTATCCATAAATACTTTAGTATGTATCTCTACCAGATAAAAAGTCTTAAAACATAACTATAATACCACTATACCTCTAACAAAATTAACTATTCTTTAGTGTCATTTTATACCCACTCTGGGTTCAAATTTTCCCAGTTGTCTCAAAAACACATTTTTTGGAATTTAAAAAATTTAAATCTAAACAAAGATCAGTTTGGTTGGTACAGCTCCTAAAGTCTCTTTTTTATCTATCACAGCCAACCCGTCTCCCTACACTCCCCACACACTAACTTTTTCCATGCCATTCATTTGTTCAAGAAACCAGGTCAATTTCTCTGTAGGATTTCCCATGTAAGGGGTCTGGCATATTGCATCTTTGTGGTGTCATTTAACATGGTCCTCAATCCCTATTTACTGGATTAGATTTAGGTTCAATTTATTTCAACATTTTTAATAGAAAAAAAAAGAATGAAAGTGCTTACTGTAGCTTCTATTTGGTCACTTCTAATGGGCTGGCTGAATTTAAAATTAACTCCTTTGCTGTCAACTTACTAAATATTAGAGCTATGCTTACGATTTCAGGCTACTTTAACATGGTACTGTCAGGCTGAGTGGACGGAATTTTATTCTTTGACACTAATTAGACTCATTATAGTGAGTTTCCCATTTTGGCTAATCTAGCTGTTGGGCAGATCTTTCCACCAAGACCTGGTATGATAAAGCCCTCCCCAAAGTGTTAGCAATTCCCGGCCCCAGAGCACCTGCATCACTCACTGTGGATGTCAGGACTAGCCTGAGAGACCTGAGTCTACAGGGTACTGCAACTGCGACAAACTGTTCAGAGGTGTTCCACTTTGAGGGTTAAACCAAAGTCAGGTACCCAGCGTGGAGATGGAAATGGCACTTGTATCATGTCGGCTAACTAATCTATGACACTTAGTTGCCTGTGTGGTTTCTTTGATGGGGGTGTAGCAGTTTGCTGCCACTGCACACACACAAATAAAATGCCCTAGGCTCCCAAAGTGATGTCACTTGTTTATTTTACTTTCATGTAGGTTTGTTTTCAATCAGAATTCAGGCAGGGAATGTAAGGGCGAGGAATAGGGGTTTCACTCAACTCTTGATTGGAAATACAGTCTGAGGGAGACTTTTCTTTATTTTAAGTGAAAATGTCTGAAGTGCTTATCTGTGCAATATGCAGAAACTGCCAATCTGGTTTCCATTGCTGACAGAGCCCAGAGTGCGTTGGATAATGCCGAATGATCTTACTATTTCCTTTTTTTAAGAGTCTACACTATACCATTTACTCTCTTTTTTTTTTTTTTTTTGAGACAGAGTCTCACTCTGTTGCCCGGGCTAGAGTGCTGTAGCGTCAGCCTAGCTCACAGCAACCTCAAACTCCTGGGCTCAAGCCATCCTTCTGCCTCAGCCTCCCAAGTAGCTGGGACTACAGGCATGTCTGTGTCCTGGACAGCCAAGGCTTCTCCATCTTTAGAAAGTTTCTACAGTTCCATATCTAGAACTGAGCCATTACCTTTAAATATTTTATCCACCTTTGGCAACTCTAATATTGTATTATTTTGGCATGAACTTTCTTCCTGAGAGCCACTAAAACGATAACAGTCATCTTGGAATAGTATGGTTCTTATTTGAAATAGATTTTCTCCCAACTCTCAACCCCCATTTACAAAGAGACATCACATCACTATTAGACATCACACTTTCTGTTTTCCTCACCCCCAATAAGTCCGGCAAACCTGACATTAATAATAAATATTGAAAACAATGTTCTTAAACAAAGAGTGTTAGACTTACCTTCTGTTAATCTGAGAATAATAGTGGGATCTAGTCCAAACTTTTCAAAGGTATCAGTTGTGTCAGAGCGGAAAGCTAGTTGCCTCAGGTGTGAGCGACTCTTCATTCGGGATGAAAAAGTAGTCTTTTGGTGGATTTTCATGTTACGATTCATAACTTTTTCCTGCCCAAACAGAAAAGTTTAAAAGAATTTTTAACATGCTACAGTAATGTTGTCTTAAAATTAGTGATCATATAAAAAATATCATTTGCAACAAATGATATTAACATTCAAGAAGCATCCCTAAGTTCTTATCATTGAAGGAATGTGAGCAAAAATATAAAAAACATTTAACCTTTATTAAACATGTGCATTACAAATACGAGACTGGAAAATGTCCTCCTGGCTTTCTTTTCACAATTTTGTCTTGCTCAAAATGCAGGCAAATTTTGAAAATTCCAAGGGTTGGTTCTGTGGAATTGAAAACTTGACAGGAAATGGACCTCCCCGGTAGATTTTTTTAAAATTAGGCTTCCAATTTCATTAATCTTTTCTCAATTTAATTTTGGGTAATTTCAACAAAACTATACAACACATGCAAAAAACCTAGCAGACGAATCAGTCATTATACATTTCTAGATATTTTCCTCATTCTAACTCGGGTAAAGAAAGTCTGTGTAATTGGCCTTTTCCTCTGGGAGGAAAGAAAGTAAGTCTCCTGACCTGGGAACCAGGCTTTGTAAGGAATGACCGCACAAGTAGGGAGATGAACTCTGCAAGACACAGTGGGGAAGGTAGCCTCATTGCTGACTTAGCTTCAGACCAAATAATTCCAACCCCCTCTCCAGTTGTATCCACACACACGTATGCATTGTCTTATCCATATCTCCTTGGCAAATTTTGACTTATTCTTGAAGACTCAGCTCCTGTTATCTCCTCAGTGAAATCTTTATACACACCACCACCACCCTCTTCTCCCTCTTCTCACAAAGATGGGCACTCTTTTCTCTACATCTCCTTTGCATGCTTCTATGACTGTGTTACATCAACTCTAACATGCCACTTGTTGTAAGATGCACTATTATTTTATGCACAATGATGTATAACATCCCAGCTATGTAAGCTAGATTCCAATTTCAGAAGTGTAAAAACGTGGAAAAAGTGGGTGTTAGAATCAATGAAGTAGGTAGGGTACATGGTACCGTACTTGTCACACTGGACTGTAGTGGTCTTTGTCTTCCTCCACTAGGTGGCAGTCTTCGCGGGTCCCTCCCATGTGCTGGATGTTGTTCCTTTGTTTGGGTTCACGCTGTCTCCCCAACCGCGTGTGTCAGTAGCTGATTCCACGTCTTAACCCCGCAGAGTTCACAAGAGCGATGGATAAAGAGGCTGTGATTGTAACACTCATTGGGATTGGGGTTTTAATAAAACCTTACCTTTCTCTTTGTTGCCATTTCATTTTCTTTGAAAAGAAAAAGATCTTTGAAAAAGATCTTATAAGGCCTGTCCTTGTTGACTGAGTCATCCTTTACTTTATCTGTTAAAAAAGAAAGAAAAAAAAATAAACGAATTCTGTCACCCCCTCCTCTGTTGACCAGCGTGATAAGCCTCCCACCAGCTGGGGTAGAGTGAGTGAGATACGGGGGTCTCTGAGAAGGGAGGATGCAGACAGCCTCACTCACCTCCACACCTCCTGGGCAGGAGCCTCAGCTTCTCTGTCTGTTCCCCAAGGCACAGAGCACAGTGGTTAGTGCTTCATGGGGAATGAGCTGATAAATAAGGAGGTCTTTAACAGAATAGTAGGATCGTATTGTGGGATATTAAGATGTTCCTTCCCGTCACTATACATATCTCCACCGTTACCCTTACACCACCATTTCAACAGCAACAGACACAGCCACTGCCCTCTGGAAGAGCTTCTGTCTCGACTAGGGAGTCTTAAAAAAAAAAGTCAAAGATAGTAACAAGTGCTGGAGAGGATGTGGAGAAACTGGATCCAAATATACTGCAGGAATGCAAATGGCGCAGTCACTTTGGAAAAGTCTGGCAGTTCCTTAAAAAGTTGAACATAGAATTGCCATATGACTTACAGAAGTAGACCCCTTAAATCTAGCTTGACACATGAACATCCAGAGGAAAGACTACCTTTCTCAACTTCCTTTGGAGCCAGGTTCAGGCATGTGACTAAGTTCTGGCTAAGGGGATATCAACAGAAATAGTAAATGCAACTTCTAGGCATGTTCCCCACCTCCCCTTTTCTCCTCCTTGCTGGCAGGAATGTGGGTGTGATCATTGGTGCAGAAGCAGCCATATTGGACCAAAAATACAGCCCAGCAACAAGCTAGAAGGGGCCTGGGTCCTTGATGTGAGCCTCCATATGGGGCCTGGGATGCTTATATATAGACTTCATTTACCTGAGAGAGAATAAACTTCTATCATGTTTAAGCCACAGTTGTTTTCTATTTCCTGTCACTTGTAGCCAAACTTTTTAATTCTAAATACAGATAGTACCAAATTGTTCCCCAAAGAGGATGCCTATAGAGCTTGTGCTACCTATAACAAACTCTGGGTGTTATGCAATTTTTAAATCTTTGCCAGATTTATAAGTGAAAAAAAAAAACTTATTCCTTATATACTTATAAATAAACAAAAGGATAAGGAGGAAAAAAGGGTGGTCAAGGAAAGAAGAGATTTTGATAAAGTTTATTTATTCATGTCCTTTATTATGACTAATAATTGAGAGATTGTAGCAATCTAACTAAAATAAGACAATTTAATGCATTCTCTGAAATTAAAAAGTAGAACACAATCTTTTCAGCAGGTGGTTTATAAACTCTTCACATCTTATGCTTAGTGTGTAGCATTCTCCTTTTTTTACTCTCTCAATCTGCTATGGAGCCGAACTGTACTAGGCATAAATGAGAACTTATTGATTGATCTTTTTTTACCTTCAGAATTTGGTGGTGTCGGCAATACATTTGATGACATTTTGTCTCCTGGTCCTGTCCAGAGAAAGGGAAATATATTTTTAAAAATTCTGTAAACATCTTGTAAAAGGCCTAAGTTCAACTGCCAGTGACTCCTAAACAACCTCTGTGGCTTTTAAGAGCAGTGTACACACAAATCCTTTGACCCAGCAATTCCAACTCTAGGAACTTATCCCAAGAAAATAATCAGATAAGTGGGCAAAAAAGTATATGCACTAATGTTTGTTTGGTGTTATTTAATAAATAGGATTTGACTAAATAACTATGGTGCACCCACAAAATGAATTGCCTTTTGGCAATATGACTATTAATATGTATTGCCATACGGCTCCTTAAAATGATATAGTCACTATTTACTTCTGTCCACTAAATAAGTAAAAAACAAAATATTACAAGAGTAGAAATATTGTGGATAAAAAAATGCATCCAAAAATCTGAGAGGTGTTTGAAAAGCTGTTCACCAAACATGAATAGTGATATCTCTGATTTGGTACAAATCTCTCCTTTTGTTTTTATCAGGTCTGGGACTAGGGTTAGGCGATCGAGGTACTCTCACGTTAGCTGCAAAATGTAAGGAATTGCCAAAAAGAAAAAAAAAATCCTAAGTTATCAAGATAAATAATGTGTTAATGTAATATTTTTTTAAAATTCAAATTAATGCAGGAAAAAATCTATGATAAATGAAATATCAAAATTTCAAATACACACAGCATCTGATGCTGCACTTATGTGAACTGAAGACTCAGAGCCTCACTTGCCTTGCCTGGATCCAGGCCCACAGATCCCATCTTTATTTATAATTTTGATATTTTGTTCATCATGGATTTTTTGGATTAATTTTTATTTTTTAAAATAGTGAATTAAAATATTGCTTATTTTGATTACTGAGTTTTTTGTCTTCTCTTTAAATTTTGTGACTAAGGCAAGTGCCTCACCCTAATCCTTGCCCTGGTTTCTATGTATTTTCATATCCTTCAAATTTCTCAGTGAGCTTCTGTAACTGTTACAATGAGAAAAATAATAAAGGTATATTCCTTTGGGGGATAAAGGATACTCAGGAGTCTACATAAAAAGGTGTGCCCACAGCAGGAACAATGGGACAATACATCCTATTTTGGGCTGCCCATTTAAATTTATGCCTCAGTAATCTCAGAGAGCCATGCTTAAGAGTAAACGTCCCAGAAGCACAGCAGCAGGGGATTAAGAACAAGGACATTGGAGTGGATATGCCTGATTTTCAATCTTGGTTTGGCATTTACAGATGTGTGAGCAAGTTCATTTAACATTCAAAAAATATTCATTGAGTACTTTCTGTGTGTCAGACACTGTTCTAGGCGTGGGAGAAAGGGCAATTTTTAAAAAGACAAAAAAGAACAAAAGCCATTGTCTTCATGGAGCCTACATTTTAATTCCTTAGTATCTCCGAGCCTCGGGTTTCTATGCCCTAAAGTGGGCATAGTAGTTCCACTTCTGAAGCTTTTCTTGAAGATTCAAGGAGGCAATAGATTTAACCAAGCGAGTGCCTGGCTTACAGACCGACTCAGAAAGGAGGAGCTATTTATTATGTGCTAATATTTACTATAATAATTAGCATGTGATTTTAGTTTCAGTGATTACAAAAACAAAGATGAAAGAGAATAATTATGTTAAAGTTTACGAAAGAGAAAAAATTAATAAGAAACCTATGGCATTGATACTATACTTTTTCAAATGACTGAAGATTTTTTCACAGGCGTTACATTCATTCTAATAGCCAGAAAAGAATGATCGGTGAAAAATTGGTGATAATCTGTGGTTTGGTAGATATTTGGAATTTGGATGGCTAATGCTAAAGATGGGTGGATTTTCTTAATTTTACACTCTGCACTCATCCCTACCCTTAGGATTCTGCTCACCTTTTGCTTGTCACCCTTTTGCTCCTTCAATCCTTCTATTTATAATAAATTCACTCCCCTCCTAACTTCCTTTCTCTTCAGCCTAAAAGTCTACCTGCAATGAGCATCTTTATCCGTGGGTTCTGGCACTTTTCCATTCACAGAAAAACTGGAAGTTCTCTCCTTCTAAGCTAACTGCTAAGAGCAGATGTCTGCTCTAATTCCATCTCTTACATAACTCGGAGAACATGGAAACGCAGTCAGCAGTCTCTGGGAGTTGTTATATTTCCCTACTTCCATATGCATGAATCCCTCTATTAATTAACGAAGGGTTGGTGAAAAAAATGGCAGGGCGGGAGAGCAAGAGAACCAGCTGTTCTTAGGAAAAGATTATAAAGTTCCCTTCCCAACCGAAAAAAAAAGTCAAAGGCCGTGAACATTTTTGTTGTGCAAAATAAAAAACAGCAGGATGGCTAAACAAAGGCTACTGAAAGCGAGGGAAAATGTAATCAGACCACGTAGCAAATGCCTGAAAATTCACATCATAAATACATGTTCAAATCCAACTTCCAACAGATGAAAATTATAAAGAGCCCAGAAATATCAGGGATGGAAAATGGTGGTGCGTGACTGCAAGCCATCCTCTTTAGAGGTGGCACAGACTAAATGATGAAGGGCATGGACTCTCCTTATGCCCCTCACACTTCAATTTCCTCACCTTTCAAAAGGGATAAGCCCGCCTTCCTTCAGGTAAGTTAACACCTCCAGCTTTTGTATAGTTAGTGCCATGGGAGCGCAGGCAGGTGGGGAAGATGCCTGGTGTGTTTCAGGAACAGTGAGGAGACCAGTGGGATGAAAGCACAGTGGACAAGGGGGAGAGAGAGAGGTGAGGCGAGAGAGAGAAGTTCGAGATCATTAGGGCTCTGGGATTACTCAAGGAAATGGAGACTCATTCAATGAATCACTCTGACTGCTGAGCTGAAAAGAGACAGTAGAAAGGGATGAGGGGTCACAGAGGGAGACCTGTCAGAAGGCTACAGTCCCCAGGAGGCAGGAGACCAAGGGGTCCCTTAGGATAATAGTAATGGAGGTGGTGAGAAGTGGTCTCGTTCTAGATATATTTTGAAAGGAGAGCCCGCAGGACTGGCTTATGGTTTGGCTGTGGGGTACAAGATGAAGAGCAGAAGAAAGGATGGAGTTGCTATCAATGGAGACAGAGAAGGCAGTGGGGGAGGTTGTGAAGATCACAGACTCAGGTTGGAACATGTTGAATAAAAGATATTGATTATTGGCCAGGTGTGGTGGCTCACACCTGTAATCCTAGCACTCTGAGAGGCGGGCGATCACTCAAGGTCAGGAGTTCGAAACCAGCCTGAGCAAGAGCAAGACCCCGTCTCTACTAAAAATAGAAAGAAATTAATTGGCCAACTAAAAAAAAAAAAATATATATATATATATAGAAAACATTAGCCAGGCATGGTGGAGCATGCCTGTAGTCCCAGCTACTCAGGAGGCTGAGGCAGAAGGATTGCTTGAGCCCAGGAGTTTGAGGTTGCTGTGAGCTAGGCTGACACCACGGCACTCTACCCCGGGCAACACAGTGAGACTCTGTCTCAAAAAAAAAAAGATATCGATTATATATACAAAGAGGGACATGAGTGTAAAATATATTCTCCCAAGTGAACATCATGCTGGTTGATTTAGTTAATTCTTGTATTCTTCTAGCATTTATACAATTATATGTGGTCACTGAGTTGGGTCTTTTGATGAGTGTCATTGCAGAGGCAGTAGGAATGGCACTGTGGAAAGACCTTGGCCCTTGCAGGGCAGGCAGGTTTAACGCCTACCTCTGACTTGTACCAGTGCTTTCTCTTAGGCCTAGAGAATTAAGCTCAGAGCACCAAGTATAGATAATAATGCCTTCCATACAGGCTTGCTGCAATTTTCAAACACTTAATATACGTAAAGTGCCTGCTTATAGTAGGCTGATGGAGGTGTGATCACTTATACTTTCTGCAGAGTAGACATTGTCCAGATCTATCCTCTTTCTGGTTCACTGTCTTGTGAATAACCAGCAGCATTTGAGAAGAATGGGGACATAACTGACAACCAGCTTTTGTAAGAAACCCCCACTCAGAGTTCTCAAAGCCTGGTCACTTGAGAGGAATCTACAAGCAATCTCAGTGCAAATTTAGGGGACCTGGTTCACCTTTGTTCAGATTTTTAACATTCGAAGCTCCAGGGGAGTGGGGAAAGAAGAGTGGGGTTCTCTAAGGTCCAATCCTAAAGTTCTAGACCAATTCTAAACAAAGTTAACAATAACACTGTCTGCCAGATATTATTCAAAGCAGTTTGTGTTTGGTTTTCACAACCCTCTTTACCCAATGAAAATGGATTTCCAGATTATCTCAATATGAGATTAAAAGCTATGTTTTTCTCCCACATGCCTATGAGGATTTAGACAGGTTCTCTCAGACCCAATGCCTTGCAAATTTTTTTCCCCACCTCTTCCCCACCTACCTTGGACAAACACTAGGAGCAAGGGCTGTGAACTGTGTCCTTGGAGAGGACATGGAGGGACCAGAGCTAGCAATTTTTTGTTTACGGGAAAGCCAGGAGCCACTAGGTCCTTGGCTTGCTCCACAACCTGCCTCTTTTGATTGGGTCAGAAGCACATGAGGATGAGGAAACTACTTTCAGCTTGACCTTTAGGCACTGATGGCGTCAAGCTAACTATTTTCTGTGGACTTTTCTGTTGACATTTCCTACTGCCCCTTTTGCAAAGTGAAAATAATAACTGGAGGTCAAGAGGAAGGAAGAATAGGGGAATGGAGTCAGCAAATGTGGGTCAGATCATATGACAACTAAGACCTGCTGCTATAGGGATGTTGGTTATTACTAAGGGAAAATGTGTTAACCTTACCCCTGTGTAATTACTTACTGAACAGTAACCAAAGAGGAGAGAAATCCACTCACCCTTCCTGCTTCTGCAAACCTCTTGGTTGCAGGGGCTTCTCAGGTAATATTGTTCATCTGGACTGTTAATCAGACACACTAAGTTCACCCACAGATATAAATGCCCATGAAAAAGAGGTATAATTTCTTTTAAACTTGTCAAGAACTTGAAAGCTTTAAGTACATGGTACCTTCTGTGAAGTCCGGAGAGGAACTAGTACTATTGGCTGAAATCTAATCCTTAACTTAATTGAACAGCAAGACAAATATCAGGATTAAAATAAACGAATATTATTATTAATAATGATACCTATCACTTGTTTAGAGCTAGGCACTGGGGTAAGTGATTTACATTATCTTATTTAAAGCTGAAACAAGCCCATAAAGCAGAACCAATTATCTGCATGTTAAGGATGAGAAAACCGGAGCTTGAGAAAATTGCTGTAGTCAATTCCCTGAGATCAAACAGCTCATAAGTAACAGAAGTGGGACTAAGACAAGCTTATTGAACCCCCAAACCTTCTATTTTTCTATTATTATTTTCTATTATAATCTAATTTCAACCCATCCTTTATACCTATAATTGCATAAATCTGCAAATAGGCTTATAATTGCAAATCTAACAGATTTTATCTTTGGCAGAGATTTTATAAAATAAAATTTTAATATTTCTCTATGATTAGTGACTTTACGTGTTTCTATTCCCCACTATTTCTACTTTTCTTGTAATATATATTTATACATAAACTATTAAATATACTTAAATTTATATATATAAGATCCACGTATAAACTTTTCAAAGCTCTGTATAGCCAGCACACATCTATTTATGATTGTGTTTCTGAGCTGTGAGTCATCTTCGGATGGTTTTCTGTTTCCCCCTTAGGGTCTCTTTCAGTAAAATGTCTAGTTCTTTTCCAATTTTTCCCTTTCCTCTCTCTTTCCTACCTGATCTTTCTTTCATAGGCCATATATGAAACTAAAATATATTTTTATTTATTGTGATCATCTAAAGGAGTTTTTGCTTTTCGTCCTAGGTTTTTAAATGGCTTTAAGATGACACTAAATTAACTTACTTTTATATTTTGTGGTTCTGCGGGCTTTGCCTGCTTTTATAGTATATTATTTGTGTTCATATCTACCTTTTTTTTTTTATTGTAAAGTCTTTGCCGGGCAAGGAAAGTGCCTTTCCTGTCTTTGTATGTTCCACAGGCCCAGAGTTTCTAATCAAAGTATGGAAACAAAAGAAAGTAATTAAGAAGTCAAAACAAAAGCCGACGCCTGCCAGTGTTTTCATAGCCATTGACAGGCAGGCAGAGACGTGGGGGAGAATTACAGACCCTCTTCCTTCACCGCGATTCCGTCTCCGGCTTGCAGACCCCACCAGGTACAGCCGGGGTGGGCTAGGGTGGGGCGGACACCTGTTTTACCTCAACGAGTCTGAATCCAGGAGCGGTTCCAACCTATCCTTCAGGAAGGCGTGGTGGGGACGGTGGGCGGAGGCGTCAATCGATCCTGTCGTCTCGGCTCTATCCTCCCCCGCCCGGCTTCCCCTTCATCCCGGGACCGTCAGGTAGCGGACCCGGAGCGGAGCTGGCCAACCGAAGAAAAGCGCGCGGCACTCGCCACCCTGCAGCGCGGCCGCGCGGACCAAAGAGCAACCCCCCACCGCCAACCCCTCCTCTGCACCCCCACGTGCCCTCCGCGGCCCTGGGAACAGGTGCCTGTCATCGTGCCCCCTCCAGGGGCTCTGTCTCCAGGTTCCCGCCCTGGCCCTGGGCAGAAGTCCCTCCCACCACACTCCGCCCTTCCAGGGGTCTACCCCTATGTTCCCACCCGGGCCCCTTGGCAGAAGTTCCCGCCCCATCACTCCCTTGCGCTCCGTGCGCCCTCGCCCCTCGGCGACCCCCTTCCTCGTGGCCACGTAATCGGCACAACCCACACTGACCTCTCCGAGCTTCGGTTTCCTTATCTGAAAAATAGGGACAACAATCTCTACCGCATTTACCCAGAATGTGACAAGGCGACCAACAAAGAGGGGCTTCCATCAGTAGGTTTATTACTAATTGCCATTCTTCGCGGTATCGCGGCGGCCGAGTGGCCGCGGCTGGGGGAGGCGAGCCCTCCTCCTCCTCCTCCTCCGCGGCTTCGCAGGGCGGCGGCTGCGAGCGCCCGCCCCGCCACACCCCCCGTGCCGCAGCGCCGTGGCCAGCCCGTGTCCTCCTCCGCCGTCCGCCCGCGGCCGAGCCCTGGGCCCCCCGGAGCCCCGCGGCGACATGGCGAGCAGCCACCGCCTCCTGCTGGAGAACGCGCGGCAGGTGGTGCTGGTGTGCGCCCGCGGAGAGCGCTTCCTGGCCGGGGGCGCGGGCCGCAGCCTGGCCGTGCTGGAGCGCGCCAGCCTGGTGGTGGGCACGTAAGTGGCCGGGCGCGCGGGGAGGGGACCCGGCAGCCGAGGCCGGAGCTTGCCGCTTTCTCTAGCGTGTGCGCTGCAGAGGGAAACGGCGCGGGAAAAGCTTCCCGGCACAGCGAGAGACACTGGTATAGGCCAGCCTTTCGGGCGCCTGTGGCTGACACGCTCAACTGCTCTGGGCTGTCATTGCGTGGGGGAAAAAAACCGCTCAAAACGGAACATCCCTTTAGGATGCATCAAGTCCCGCCTCTGCCTGTAAAATGCCGTTGTCCGACAATCAGACGGGGCTGGGGTTCTCTCCAGTGCTTCCCGAAGTGTCGCCCGGGGTCCACCTTTGTCAGGATGGCCTGTGATTACTTTTTCTTAAGGACAGATTTCTGACTCACCTCCACCCCTAACTTTAGCATCAGCATCTCTGGAGGTGGAGTTTCTTGAGTCCTTAATTTTTTTAAAAAAGCACCTCTCACATCCCCGTGGTCTGTACACTAAAGCTTTAGAACCACGGAAAGCATTTAGATGGGGATGGCCTTGAGTGACAGATTTGGCCACCAGAAAAGAAGAGGTGTTTCTCGTTACCATCCAAACTGCCTGCCAGTTACCATCTGAACTGGCTGCCAGATGTGAATAAAAGAACAGCAAAAGTGTGAGAGGGTGACCAGGGGTAGGAAAGGGGCTTGGATGAGGATTTGAATCCGAGGAGCCCCGTGGCGCCGCGCACAGACTGACCACCGCTTCTCTGGAGTAGGTGAAGGTTGTGTAGGTTGGTTGGTTGGTTTTTAATTAATAAAAGGATGAAAGTAGTCCTAGTGTTACTATAAAAAATTTGTTTAAACACTGGCTTGGAAAGTTGAGAAAGTATCTACCTAGGTTGAGACCAGAGTATCTATAAAACTTACAGAAATGCTGCCAACATGAAGTCTTGGATTCCAAGACATACTCTTTCTGTGTTCACATCAAAACCACAGCAAATACAGAAAGAGAAAGGAAGGAGTTGACTTGTGGTCTGGAAGGTGGTTTTTTGATTTGAGTCTATTATGCGTGGTTCTCAGAATTTGTTGGATTTATTACATTAAAATAAATTTACAAGAACACTCAGAACTTGGCCACTCAAATATGACTAGTTCTGTACAGGATTGGATTGTTTTTATTTTCACTTACTATCATCACTGTTTTAAACACATGCAAATAAAGTACAGAATTGAAATAATTATCTGATGATGGATGCCACTGCACTCTATCCAGGGTGACAGGGCGAGACTCTGTCTCAAAAAAAAAAAAAAAAAAAGAAAGAAAGAAAGAAAGAAAGAAAAGAAAAGAAAATACAGATGAACGAAAAGGAAGAAAAATCATTAAAATCAATCAAACCCCATTATTCAGTGAACTAATGCCAACATTTTGGTGTTTCTCCTTTCAGATATTTTCCTATGCAAGTAGAATCATATAAAAATGCATATATTATTTTGTATCCTGGGTTTTTTGGCACTTAGTAATAAATAGTGAAAATCTTACCATAGCACTAATATATATCTTTGTAATTTTTAATGGCTACCTTAAAAAAAAACCACTTTCTGGGGAATGGTTTTACTTAGTTTCCTTCAATAACTGCCCTTGGACATAAACCTTTGTTCGAACATAAGTAGGAATCCACCAACGAATGAGAGATCCCTGTTCTTGAAAGGTAGATAAGCATAGGATTAGTGGGGTCAGAGAAAGGACCCAGTGCCCTCAAAATTCTCCTCCCACACAAGTTGACATGTTAGAGATTTCTTAGGTTTGACCTTGTAACAACACGAATAACCCCGCTGAAAGCAGTGTCAGTCATTAACTCTTTGTATGGAATAGTTTGTCAGACCTTGTGCCCTGTGGCTCCTGGTTAATGCCAAGTGAGACACAATTCTGAGAGAAGAGGAGAAAAATAATCCCGAGCTAGAGCATTCTCTTTGTCCTTTCCCATTAAAAGTCAATTTCTAATCCTGCTGGTACCTTCTGCCACCAGCGTCACTGCACATTGGGTGGATTATCTAATTGGGTGATATAAAAACTGTTAGTGATGAAGAGTGTTGTTAACCAGGATACTAAATTTCGAAGCTTAAATTTCTTATTTTATCCTTTAATTTGTCCGCCCCATAACCGCTACAATCACTATTTATTTTCCTTTTGTAATATGTACTATTTTTATCCAGTTTTTGTCCCTTCACTCTTAGATTCCGTCAGGTTACCCCAGCCACTTCGGTCCCATTGCCAAATTCCTTATCACGTTTTTCACTGCATATTCCAGCTCTCAGATTTATAGCCCTGGATCTCAATTTTGGAAACACTAATTTGCAGGGAGTGACCAAGACTCAAGTTAACAGTAGCTGAAACAAGACGGAAGGCTATTTCCTGCCTATGTGAAAATCCAGACGTAGGAATGCAGGGCTGGTTGATGGTGGTCTCCATGGGGTCCTCGGGATCCAGGCCCCTCCTGCCTTGCTCTACCGCCCACTTTCTCCCAGTCACCCATGATCCAAGATCCTGCTCCATCTCTAATATGGCGTCTACAGTGAGCCAAACAGGAATGGAAAGCAACCTTATTGGCTAGAACTTAGTCACGTGGCCACACCTGTCTGAGGGAGGTTGGGAAACGGAGTCTTTATTCTGGGTGGTCATGTGTCCAGCTAAAACATAGGGTTCTAGTACTGTGAGAAAGGGGAACATTGATGTTGGGGAATAACTAGCAATCCCTGCTACACATGACTTGACTTTTTGTCTTAAATGTGGCTAGAGTTACTTTTCTGAAGACTCAGGTTCAAGAAGGAAACACAATAATTGTTGACTCACTCACATCAAGGCATCTGAAAACACGTTAAATCACTAGTCAGATTTCTCACAAGATTTCCCCAAACTTTAATAATTATTTCTTGATTTTTCTTCAGTGATGGGTTTATAAAAGCTATTGGTCCTGCCGACGCTATCCAAAGACAATTTTCTGAAGAAACTTTTGAAGAAAGAATTGACTGCTCTGGGAAATGCATCCTACCAGGTACTTACCTCTTTTTCAGTAAAGCTCTAAACGAACTTTGAACAGTTGCTTTAGGAATGTCAAGAGAAAGAGTAGCAGCTTGTTTTAAATAGGGTCTCACAAGAATACTAAAAAATAATAATAGCTCTATGTATTGAATTTCTACTATTGGATGTCTAGCTGCTTTACAAACACGATTTCATGTTGAATCCGTCTAATTGCCCAGTGTGGGAGGTGTCATTATCTACATGTTACAGATCAGAAAATGAGCTTAGAGGTGAAATATCCTAACCCAAGGTTGCTAACCAGGGCAAGCTGGGAATCAAACCCCATTCATTCACTCCACTTCTTCCCATTCCCAGGCCGAAGCGAAACAAGCTGTGTTGTGTTAGGTTTGAAAACAGTCAGAAAAACTTTATTAATCCATTGCTTAGGGGAGGCAAACAGGGCAGCTGTTGTCCCTCATACCAGAAATACTCTAATATTATACAGGATGTGAAACAAAGGACCCAGGTCTAGTTCAGAAAATGAAAAAAAAAAAAGTACCCTAGAGATTTCACTGCAGTTCACTTATATCTTTAATGATTGACAACAGAATTCATTTATTAACCATCATCTCTTACATTATCTATGTTGTATGGCTTCTTGTAATCACCCAAAACAAGTTTCACAAATTTTTAATTCTATACAAACATAGGAACTTTATATTTATATTTTATTTTATATAAAACTTTATGTAAAGTTCCAGACCAGCAAGGCAGTCTTCTTTCCTCTCAGTCAGGTAACCACAGAGACAAATCTTCCTCTTTCACCCTCCTCCACAATGGATGGCCACCATCATGCTTTCCCAAGAGCAGCACGGTGGAGTCTGCCTGCTATCTAAGTGCTTTCTATTTCTTAACTTTAAGATGACTTGATTTATCGATTACAGGTTTGGTGGATGCACACACACATCCAGTATGGGCTGGTGAAAGAGTTCACGAGTTTGCAATGAAGGTAACTGCAATGAAAAAGTGACAAATCAAAAGAAAGCACAAATATAAAGTTTTTTCTAAAGAGTCAGTAGGCTATCAGGCTTTGCGACATGTCAACATGTCTTTTTAATGGATATTTTTACTTGCCTGGATATGGCAAACAAATGACAACAAAACTTATTTATAATGCCCCAAGTCTTTATATTACACACAGGGCTGGTACTCATTTTTAGTGTAATAGTTTTTCAAAAATTTTAGCTGCAGTATCTTCGTTTTAAAACAGAGCTGAGCTGCCTTGCCCATTCATTTCTCTTCTTTCCTTCACCCCATTCCAAATCACTACCTCTAGTAGCCTTTGAAAGGTCTCCAAGAAACAGTTTGACCATTCTTTGGGGTCAAGCTAGAAAAAATACATGACTAATCACAAAAATAAAATGTCTTATATTGTTCTCTTTTTCAGAAAAATAAGACATTAAGAATCATAAAATATAGTCTGTGTTAGTTATACATTAGCCATAGTCAACTCCTAAGTCCCTGGTTGGAGGCTATGTTCACATTGTTTAAAAAAAAAAAAAAGTGCATCCTAGCAGCTACATTGGCTTATTTCAGAAAAATAAAATTTTTTCTTCAGATACCATGTACATTCCTCAATAAGCTTGAGCTGTTTTTTAAAGACTATTTTATTAAATCACAGAATTTTAGAGCCAAAAGCAACCTTGGGGATTTGAAGTCCAGGCCTCTCATTATATAGATGGGTCCAGAGAAGGGAAAGGCGTTCACTAAGGTCACCAGCTGGAGGGTGGCAGAACTCAGATGAAAACTCTGCTTGGGAGCCCCCCAGCCCTGCAGACCTTGTGTGCCACACTCCTTTCTTCCGGGAGTAACTGGAGCTCAGTGGGACGCCAGGAAGAGCCACTTTATTTGCTTGAGTGACAAAGGTCAGGCTCCAAACTCTGCTGGCCAATATTGAGACTTGGAAACTGCCTGGGCCTCTTTAGTGGAGATTTGAACAATTGCAGTGGGGCTCCCTAAATTGCCTGAGCTTTGTTTTCTTAAACCTGCTGAGGCTGGGGGAGGGGGACGGGGGCGGGGTAGCAGCTGAGCCTTCGCTGGAACCCACTGGCGGCCGAATGAGTTGTTAAAATATTGAAATACGCCTGTGCCAGTCTTTAATCGCAGCTGCCCTGAGACCCCAAATGCCCACCCACCACATCTCCCACCTCTGCGACTCCAGTCCCTTCCTGGGACCCGCTCCGGAGCTCCCCGCAATGCAGCGGCCGGCAGAGCAGGGGTTTCCAGGACTGTGAGTCCCAGCACCCTCTCCAATCTGATCGGTTGGTGCTCGTGCCCTATCGCTTCTTAATCATTTTTTAATATCACCCCTGGGGGTAGATTTTGTAGACATGCCTGCAGCCTCCTGGCATTTGCCAGGCCTAAGGGCGAGCTGTGTGTTCAGTTGGCAGGAGCCACGTACATGGACATTCACCAGGCCGGAGGAGGGATCAACTTTACGGTGGAGCGCACGCGCCAAGCCTCGGAGGAGGAGCTGTTCCGCTCCTTCCAGCAGCGGCTGCGGTGCATGGCGCGGGCCGGCACCACGCTGGTGGAGTGCAAGAGCGGATACGGCCTCGACCTGGACACCGAGCTCAAGATGCTGCGCGTGATTGAGCGCGCCCGGCGGGAGCTGGACGTCGGCATCTCGGCCACTTACTGCGGGGCTCACTCCGTGCCCAAGTAACCTCCGCCAGTGCGAGCGCGTTTAACGCAGGGCTTGCAGTGGGGCAGCATTTTAGCTCTTGCAGGGAGACCAGTAGAAGCCTTTGGAAAGATGTTCTGATTCTAACGGCCAATCATCTCGCACACGTGGTTTTATAAAGACCCGTCTGTCTGCTAGTCCTTTAGTGATGAGAGAAGAGATGTTTCAAGCTCCTTTGGTTAGCAAAAAGAAATGGCCCCTCGTAGGTCCTTTAAAATTACAGATATTCATTGGAATAATTTCCCATGATAATCAATTAGCATAAAAGCACTTTAGAAATTAATAGTAACACTCCTTAGGAGACAGATCAAATCTTGGAGTCTAGGTGACTCAAAAGGGTTTTTGTTTTTGTTTTGTTCATCTGTTTGCTTTCCTAACAGCAAACATTTTTGTTTTATTGTTGTAAATGTTTTTTAGTGTTCCTCTTTATCTAAAAAGTTTCCCCTACATGGCTTTACTATAGGAACTCTGCCCCCTTCTGTGCCTGTGTCTTATCCATCCAGAGTTCCTTTTGGAACTTCTAGATAGGCAGGTCCTTGGTTCTGGAACTAACTGAAAGATCTAAAAGAAATTCAGGACCTGAACACGCACAGGGTATCTCCAAAGTCTTACCATAGTCTTAACCTTTGAAAACTTACATATGTAAATGATATAGACTTACAAACATAATTGGTGAATTTAATCATTTAAATCTATTTTATATTTAGTTTTGTAAACCTTGGGATGTAAATTTGGACAGCCAAAGAACGTCTCCAGAGTTACGTGACCAGCTCCTATGTGGTAGGAGCTCCATGTCTGTCTGACTCCAAAAGCCACGCCCTTTCTAACATACTATTATAATCACCCTGGAATTTTGGAGAGAATTTCAGGGCCTACTACTGTCCTCTTCCACCACAGCCCCACATTCTGAGACAGGAAGCCTAAGGCAGATGCTCTGGGAAAAGTGGAGAAAGAAAAAGGCAGGGTGATAGCTGGGGCCCAGGTAAGGGAACCACAGTTGGGTTGTCAGGGAAGCATGCAAGATGCCCTCTCAGTGTTCTTGACTGGAAGAGTAAGGTTTTCAGCCAGGTGGGCTTGCTGGCATTGGCAATGTAGATGTGCTAGAATGGTTGAACCATCTGAGTCTCTGTGTGTAGGGCCATTGCACATAGAAGTCTTGTCGATACCTCTGCTGTGTAGGCCTGGCCCAATTGTTAACAGACCTGAGTTTTAGCTTTGATTCTTTCTCTACCTTTCTGAGGCTTGAGGTCATTCACCTATGCTGTTTCTCAGGTTCTCCAAGGTACATTACAAATATATACATATATATATATATATCTCTTTGCTCATGGTAATCTCATTTTCTTCTCTCAGAGGAAAAACTGCTACTGAAGCTGCTGATGACATCATCAATAACCACCTCCCAAAGCTGAAGGAACTGAGCAGAAAAGGGGAAATACATGTTGACAATATAGATGTGTTCTGCGAGAAGGGTGTCTTTGACCTTGATTGCACCAGAAGGATTCTTCAATGTGGAAAAGACACAGGGTTACAGATTAACTTCCATGGGGATGAACTTCACCCAATGAAGGCTGCTGAGGTATGGTTGACCTTTTGTTTTCCCTTTGTCAACACTCATTCTTGTGCATTCATGCTATGGAAAACTCAGTTTGTTCAAAGCCTTCTAAAAAGATAAAGAGTGGGGAAATTCGTTGAGCAATGTGCAGATGGGTCTGGTTGAGCCTTGAAAGCCTGACCTCTGTTAAAAACTTACTTTTTTGCCAATCATTTACTTTCATTATATCTACTGGTGATGTTAGTAGAAAAAGAAGTACCTTCGTGATCTCATTTACTAAATTTACAACACATTTGGTTGGCACACAAAGCCACACTGGCATAATATGTTAGTTTTATGTGTAGCTTCTAGGATCTTTCTTTGATCCAGATCAATTTTGGTGGAGAACACCAAAAAAAGCCACAGGATGATTTCCAAATCTGTATGTCTTGCCCAGATTCATTCGTTTACTCATCCTTTGAACAAATATTCAAGTGTCTACTGTGTGCAAAGCCCTGTTCCAGGCACTGAGAATTCAGCAGTAGGGCAGACAAAGTCCTGTAGTTGGGAGTGTAGATATCTCTACTCTAAAACCCAGGACCTAAATAAACAATTGCCCTTGGGGCATAAATACAAATACAGATACCCCACATGTGTCTCAACTACCATATGTCCAACTTGATCTCAAAGTCACTTCCAAATCTTGTCCTGTGTTTCCTGTCCAGTGAATGACACCATTGTCTGTCTATTGCTCAAGTCCAAAACTTGGACATCATTTTGATGGCTTCCTCCCCCTCACCTCCACATGCCAACCACCACCACATCCTCCCAATTCTCCTAAATATCTCTAATTCCACCTCTGATCCATAAGATTCATGAAGTATTCTGTTTCAGAAAAGGTCTGCAAGCATTTGTGTTTAAGAATAGTTTTTGAAGTAGCACACCATCTAATTTTCAAATGAATGCCTATTACAAACTCTTTACTCATTTGGGGGATTGTGCTTATAAGAGTTAGTTGACAAGAAATCTTAATAATAAAATGCTATTTCTCTTTGTAGGAAAAACAATTGAATGGTACTTTATCAATGTGTTGTTGCCATCAGTTAAGTCTTTCCCTTTCTGCTCATTCCATGTAGCTCGGGGCTGAACTGGGAGCCCAGGCAATCAGTCACCTGGAAGAAGTGAGTGATGAAGGCATCGTTGCTATGGCAATGGCCAGGTGCTCTGCTGTCCTTCTGCCCACCACAGCCTACATGCTGAGGTAAGGTCATTTCTCACTGTAGACACATGAGCTGCAAGTGCAAGGTGTGAAGACACAGACTTCCAAGGTGCCTAAACATTATTTCATTGGCATCACAAATCTTTTAAAAATGCAGATAAAGAAAACTTAGCTCATGAAGATGCCGTGAACCCTGGATTGGTGTTCATAAATGAATTACCCTGAGGAAGGAGCTTAGACCCAAATTGCCTTGGAGTGGTGGAATTATTGAGGAAGGTGCTTTCTTTTTTTTTTTTTTTCTTTTTCCTAGATTTTGGAATTTCCAATTGAAAATTTAGTATGCATTCTTTTTATAAATTAGAAAATAGTGAAATAGGCTCTATACCTTTAAAAACATGCATAAGATGTTAGGGATAGTTAGCAGTGTTCAGAATCTGAGTGAGTTGTTTTCTAAGAGTATGTTAATGGGTACCATAATTGTCTAGCAGAATCTTCATAAATCCTGGGGGTAGGAGGAAAGAGGAGACATATAAACACATCTCCCCAGAGATTTTGCTGTATGTGCTGTATATACTGGATACACGTAGTCTATCTTTTATAACTCTCATTGCTCTAATTCTACCAAATATAAGGTTTGAGATCTTCTGACTCTTTCCCTTGTACCACTTGCAGGACAGTTGCCAAGAGTGTGGTCTGGGAGGTGAGCATTCAAGAGGAAGTTTATCTTCTCTTAGGACTAATGCTTTCTGTGTGGCTAGGATACATGGTGTTCCTGGAGATAGGGGGCAATTCTGCAGTTACAGCTTTAGGACAGTGGCTCTCAACCCCAGGGTGATTTTATCCCACAGGGGACACTTGACAATAGAAACATTTCTTGTTGTCACAATGAGCGGATGCTACTGGCATTTAGCATTTAGCAGGTAGAGACCAGGGTTGCCGCTAAACAGCCCTCAATGCACAGAATAGCTCCCCACAACAAAGCATGAATTGTGCTGAGGTTGGTTAAAGTCAGGCTTCAAGTAACTTCTAGAAGAGAAAAGGGAATATTTCAGTGCTTTTCTCAAACTTATGATTTCATAGATATACATGTATAATATGCATTTTTATGATCATTACTATGCTCTTAATTTAAAATAGACACAATGTAGACTACAATCAGGAAATATCAATAACTGTTTTTGGTATAACCAACTACTTTTCTTTCAAATCTCAGTAGCCATCCATCTAAGTTATTAATCGATATTTAATTTGGTTAATTTTTCACCACTCAAGAAATAAGTTTTTACGAAAAAACAATATAAGGCTTTCTTTAACTCTCCTGAAATCTCTTAAGGTGGAGCAAAAATCTGAGACTTTGTGGTACCAAAGGGCAGTTCAGCATTAAAAATCTGAACTTTGTTCCTATGCCAGTAGAGGCTGTCATCTGCCAATGCCACAGGTAGGTTTAGCCTCCTATTTGGACAACAAGGCAAATCAAAGAGAAGGCCACACTCTTTTCTCTGCCTTCTCTGTTCTTATATTTTTCTGATCTCTCCAATGGAAGGACCTGCAGGGCCTCCTGCTAGACCTTGAACCCTCTCTTGACTCTCATTTCCAGAATAACCACTGCCTTATGCCAGTTAAGGGCTTCCTTTAATCATGTATTTTATGTATATTTGTATATAATGTTTACATTTGTTCAGGAAATAGTCACCTTAGTTTTTGTGGGCCACACTTAATACTTTTACAGCCTCTTTTTTTTTTTTCTTT
>VBSM01003169.1:15725631-15765557 GCA_008086735.1 Cheirogaleus medius
AAAAAAAAAAAAGGAAGGAGAGAAATAGAAATAGATTTTCTATTTTGAATAGAAAATTGCAAAATAGAAATTAATAAAAATAGCATTATTATAAATTCATTGTTTAATTTGGTAGTGACAAAAAAGTTTATTAAATTTAAAAAATTTAAAAATGTAAAACCCATTTAAATTTTTAAAATTTAAAGACCATTTGTAGGTTATAATTTTCTCCCTTAGCAAGAATGTCTTGATATATATAAAGATGGCCTAGATAAACAATCACAAATTAAACAAATTAATCCCATGCAAATAATTTCAGAAGCAGAATGATAGAAATCAACAGTCCTGGGATTCTATCTAACTCCACCACTAATCACTTAACCTGGAGTTTCTGTGTCTTCTTCCAGATCATGAAGGAGTTGGATGTCTCAAGCGCTCTTCCATTCTGAACATCTATTCTGTAAAAGTTCCAACTATAGAGACTGACATATTTTCTTCCTCCCCTTAGACTGAAGCAGCCTCGAGCCAGGAAGATGTTAGATGAAGGGGTAATAGTTGCTCTGGGCAGTGATTTCAATCCTAATGCATATTGCTTTTCAATGGTAATTATTTTTTCATGTGCCTTTCTGAGCCAGAGTATCTACCAAGCATATAAAGAATTTAAAAATATTTCACTAGCTGCTTAAAATGTATGAAATATCTAAAATTATTTTTCTGTGAAACAAGGAAAAAAAGGGGCAGACAGTAGTGTGACTGGATTTTTCTGCACCACATAAATGCCTCCAGGCATAGGGAGAGGAGAGGCGCTGCTATTTGCATTATTTTCTGATTCAGCTTTGAGCATTGCAGTTTTACGATAACCCATTTCCTTTCTCCAGAAAATAGCATAAACTCTACATATGAGGTTTGAGTTAGTAAGTGTAGAGGTGAGCTTTATCATAGACACTAAGTGGTCTTGAAAAGTTGTAAATAAATATTAAATGCACAATCTCTATAATAAAGGAATCTTTCAAAGCCTAAGAACCTTTATATGTAAATTTGGATTTTCCCATAGCAATTGAGCCGGTTCCCCCTACACACTTAATTGCCATTATTTGTTATGCCATGTTGAGAAATGCCCTACTTAGCAATAGCCATTTGTCAGTTTCCTCCAACGCCTTTCTCCTCCCTCCTTAGCCAATGGTCATGCATCTGGCCTGTGTAAACATGAGGATGTCCATGCCTGAGGCCTTGGCTGCAGCCACCATCAATGCAGCTTATGCATTGGGAAAATCTCACACACATGGGTCTTTGGAAGTTGGCAAACAGGGCGATCTCATTGTCATCAATGCGTCCAGGTGAGTGTGCTCCCAACTTAGCTATTTTCTTTTATGCCCAGTGTGATGTATATAGGAGGTTTAAATCCCTTTTCCACTAATTATTGTAAATAAATATTAAATACACAATCTCTATAATAAAGAAATCTTTTTCAAAGCATAAGAACCTTTATATGTAAATTTGGATTTCCGCATAGCAGTTGAGCCAGTTCCTCCTACACACTTAATTGCCATTATTTGTTATGCTGTGTTAAGAAATGTCTTAAGCAGCAATCACCATTTGTTACTTATTTGTTAATTGTTAGTGTCAGGCTCTGTCTAGACTTAGTACCCAATCCCCTCTGTCTTGATCCCTTTCCAGCCAGAAATTCTACCTACAGGTCCTAAACTACAGGGTGGACCAGGTTTTCTGGTCTCTTCATCTGTCTTACGTCTTTCATAGATTCCAGCTTCCTGCTCTGTTTACCTGGACTTTGGACTTGTGCCCTCTGGCCTGTGGTTTTGTTTGTGGCTTGGCTTCTGACCTAAGGCTTGCTCCCAACTCAGGCTTGTCACCCTGGTTCTAGTTCATTCCCCCTCTGTTTTCTCATACCTACTGGATCCCAAAAGCTTAAACTTAGTTTTCCTGTTCCTGGTTTCTTATTACTCACTCACCCACAGTCTGTTGCCACCAGGGCCTCCACTGTGACAATTGGGGTCTTCTTGTTCTAAATCCAAAAATTGTAAATCCTATGGTTCCTTGAGCCTCATGATCCCATCACAGCCCTTGGACCTCATGTCCAACAGAGGACAGTGGCTCTATAATTCTACTCTCCAGGGTCAGGAACCACTCCCTCTATTGAAAATAATGCTGCTGTTACCATGTGTTGTGTATCACTTAATGAAGCAACTATTTTAAGGTCAAGTACTTAAATAATACTATTAAACAACATTTGATTTATCATAGACCAGTAACCTGTGTTTTAGAAAGCCAAAATACCAAAGACTGAGTATAAAGAAATATTTAGAAAATGCATTTTAAAATTAGCATTTATTGCTAAAGTGATAATTTTGACTTGTATACACTGAAGTAATGTTTGATTTCTTTCTAGATGGGAGCATTTAATATACCAGTTTGGAGGCCATCACGAATTAATTGAATATGTTATAGCTAAAGGAAAAGTCATCTATAAAAAATGATAGTGCTGAAAAGAAGAAGACTCTTTGACTATATAAGTCAATACAGTTATACTAAAAAGTTAACACACCTTAGTAGTTTATCAGAATTATGTCATTTAAACCTAAATATATTTCAGTGTCTTACTAATCTACTCAGAAAACCCAAGCAATGGATCTATTTTAATTTAACATGCGCACCTGGATGTTTAAACAGGTAAACCTGTTGTGATGATAACGATAAAACATTCAATTATTTCACAAATATTGGTTACAAATAATCTGAAGGTTAATATGATGGGGTCTCACAAAAATGCCTTTGTGGGGAAAAGCAGACTTGGCTTGAAATTTTCACTTTGTATCCGCATTTCAAATTTCACTTTTTAAACTTTGTTTAGAGAACATTGAGGTATAGAAGGAAATCCAAGTGATATGCCCCAATAAAGCTAAAATATAGCTTTCTCTAATAAGCAAAAAATATTTTTCCCTCACATAGATTATCTTTCTAGATGCTCTTTAAATGCATTAGTGTCTCCTGACAAAGGGTGTCCCTTTTCATTTCTAATGTCTCTCAACCCCAACAATAAAGCTCTTATGGCAGAGTTTGAGACTTGGCATTTTATACGCAGGTAGGGGCCTTCCCATAATGGATGCATTTTGACCAAATCTGATAATGTGATTTTTTGGGGAAATTGTTTTTAAGTGTTTGATTCTTCACATTACAAATGGATAAACATTTACAGCTCTCAATAAATATTTGCTGTCACCCTTATTGTTGTTTCCTTTCAGCTTGGAAGTAGATCAGCAGTGTTGTCTATTAGAGTTGTTTAGGAAATGAACAAATTACAAAATTATTTGTAAAGACTGGATAATTATTTACATATAAATTGGTGTTTCTAAAGCCATGTGAGTTTATTTGAAATCTTTTTAAACGTTTTAATCACCTTTATAATCACAAGTACATTAACAAACTTTGTCCTAGTTATGAAGGAATGATTTAAGAAATAAACATTAACTATCCAAGTTATCACCAATTTCAGGTTAATAGAGCCTGAATTAATGAGGTTTTACTGTATTTAATATAAATCAAGTCAAAATACCCCTCACTGGAAGGTTAAGGGTAGCATTCCTCGTTGTTGTCACTGCATTGGGGTCTCTGGAGCTTCATGTGACTGTGTCTTGAAGGTGTTTGGGGGGAACGTGGTCACTGTGGGTGATTCCTCCCCTGTGACCAGTCACCTAGTCAATGGTGGGAGTTTGGGACACAGGAGATAGAGACGAAGACCAAAAATAAATGTTAGGTCTGCCCTGGAACCCAAGCCACACAAGATTATATTCTAATATCTAAGGAATAAGAAGATGAAGTGGCATCCTATTTTCCTTCTATGACGCATTCACTCTAAAACAAATAAGTGTTCGTGCCTATTTTGAATGAAGCCAAAAGATGGTACCCACCCCGAACTGCCTTAGTCCTCCCAAGCCAGTGTGCTATAAGCCCCTACGACTCGGAGTTTGCTAGAAATGCAGAGCCTTGCAGCACTGATCCCTCTGCCTGAAACACTTCACTCCTCTTCTCTACGGGGGAAATTGGAGCAAGTTGCCCCTCCTCCAACCTCTATGATAGCCTTTGTAGCCTTGTAATTTAACTGTCTTTCCCATTTGATTGTGAGTTAGTAGAGGGCAGGGGCATCCTCATGTTTCCAGAATCTAGTATGGCGAAGAGTTCATAGCAGTGATCAGTGAATGAATTAATAAATAACTGTGCAATCATACAGATAGTCACAGTGAATATTACTTATCGAAATACAGTGCTAAGTGGATGACCCAGGGATACCGTGCTAAGGAAAATGCTCATTCTGTGGGTTGGAAAAAGCATATGAGTTCCTCAACACAATGCCAAAGGATGGTGCTTGTGGGGGAGTCAAGTGTCAAAGCAAAACCAAAGAGACAGTCTCGGGGGGGGGGGGGGAAGGGGGTTGTCATTCTCAGCTTTGCAGGTTGGGAAGGATTTTGATGAGAGGGAGGGGTTCCAAGATAGAATGTCGTGTTCAGAAGACAGTTGGTGAGTCCCCCGAGCATTTAGTGGGGAGCTTGGACTATAAAATTAGGTCAGGTCAGATTTCATGGGGCTTTCAACATCTGGCTTAGTTGCTAGAACTTCATTCTGAGGGCCAGGAGAAGCTGTTGAAAGTTTTTGAACAGGGTAGGGCAAGGGTGTTGTAGATAGATCAATCCCGCTTTAGTGCACATAGTAGGCACTGAAATATTTTTAGCATGAATGGACTCTGACAAGATACCTACAAAGCTGACTAAGTCCTTTGGTGGAGAGAGTGGGAGGTGTCAGATACTTGAAGTCAAGGTGGAAGGTGCTCACAGCAGCACAATGGCTTGTGAGAATCCCCACTCTGTGCTCCACAGAGGGAGCTAGACCAGCATTCCTTTACTCAGTATTTTAAAATGATTGGCCCACCACAGAAGAAAAATTAAATTTTCCCCTAAGGTTTTATTATTTTTTTTCTTTTTTTTCCTCCCAAGAAACAATTTTCACCCCTTCGGCAACGGCATCCCCACTGAGTTGAGGGTGCATGCATTAGATGCTGTGAGGGACAGGCAAGGTGGGCCACATAGTATGCTGAAGGAAACACAAATTTGGGCTTTGATTTCATCTTGAGCTCTTTATTATCTATCTGTCAAATGTAGAGGGTGCATTCTCTCCATCTCTGACACTCTGGTTTGAAACTGGGCCCTGCCTTCAGGGAATTTACAATCCAGTTACAGCAGTGAGGCAGATGTTAAAGAGTGGAGTCAATGCCAGGCAATGTTAAGGGCTTGCTCTCGAAAAAGAGTAACACTCTAGTGACACACATGTATTTTCTTAGTTGAATTAGTTTTGCCAGATTTTCCCCCAAACATGAGCATCTTGGTCTTTATAATAGGACCAATAAAAGGATAGAGCAATAAAAGGCAATAAAAAGATAAAGCCAATGCCAGCCCCTTGAAGAGATTTTAAATGTTCTGTGCAGCTAGAGTTTTGCTCCCCCTGCCGTACCATTAGCATGAATTATCACACTGTCTGTGACCTGGCCGTGATTACATCTCAGTCTTCCCACAGTACTTCTCCATGTTGCTATTGTTTTCTCCTCTGGCCCACTGCCTAGGCTATAAACGGTGAGGGCAAGGACCAGGGCCATCTTGGTTACCATTAATTTAATCACAGAAATGGACCAAATGTAGAAATGGTTTCCTGACATGAAGGTCTTTCTTTTCTTTTCTATTCTTTCTTTCTTTCTCTTTCTTTCTTTTCTTTCTTTTTCTTTCTCCTTCCTTCCTTCCTTCCTTCTTTCCTTCCTTCTTTCTCTATTTCTCATTTTATTCTCATTACCATGGGCTGGGAGAGGAAGGAGCTGTGCACTAATACATAGGTTGTGCTATTTTGTTGTCTTTCAGACAGAATCAGGATCCAGGTTCTAATTGTCTCTAAATTCAGGATCTGGATCAGAATCAGAAAAGGACAGACCACTGCTGTGGGGGGATGGAGGCTGTCAGGAAAAAGGGAGGGGACAGCATGGAGCTGACCGTGGAAGGTTCATGTTCCAGGGCTGCCGTCTGCATTCCCAGGGATCCTGCATGTAGTGTAGCTCATGGGTGATGGAGCCCACAGTGGCCCCTGGAAGTGAATGGAGACGGCACAGGCTGGTGGATGGTACCCGAGAGGCAGGAGGTCAGCCGCATCTGCAGAGGGAGGACCTGAAAAGATGCATCTGCATCCCAGAATCCTGTGTAGGGCCTCTTCGTGAAGACAAGGCTGGCATTGGCTCCTTGGTCTCTGGTTGGCCTCATGAGTAGTGTAGTGTAAATCCTGCAAACTTGCCGCCAGGTGCAGACATTCCTGCCAGCTCCCTTCTATGCCCCTCTACTTGGGACACTGGGCAATGCCTTTAGAGCATTCATGATTTTTCTTACTCAACTCTTCAAATTCAAGAGATGCCCATTCTTGCAGGAAACTCTGGATTTCCTGGTCACTCCCTGGTCTACTTACTGTTCTGATGGTTTTTCTGGTTTCTTTCACCTTCTTCTATTCCTGAGCATTTCTATTAATAGTTTTAGTCTGATGTCTCTCTTTGTCCATCTTTACTCCTGAATTTTCTCCAGGGATTCTTCTCACTGCAGCTACAGAGCCTAATCCTGGACTGACAGAGAATCCAGGAGTCAGGAGGTGCCCACGTGTGGAAATGTGTTTGCTCCTCTCTGCTTCTGGCATATCTCGAAGGTCTTCTGACATTGCAATTTAGCTCACATTTCTCCGTTTTCTCTCTTTCCTCTCCGACTCCCATCCTGCAAAGCCCAGCTCAGTCACCTCTTCCAGGAGGCCTCCGAGATGATCCAATAGCACTGAAATTGTCCTGCCTTCCTCGAGGATACATGCTTGGTACAGTAATTGCCATAATGTCCCCAAATAGATGGAAAGTCCTTGATAAAGGACCACATGTGAGAGTTGACAGACCACAGCTCTGGCACAGCCCCTCCCAAACATAGTAGCTGTCTTAGGTAAGTTGCTAATGGCTACAAGTATCAAAACACTTGACCAGGCCCGGCACGGTGGCTCGTGCCTGTAATCCTAGCACTCTGGGAGGCCAAGGCGGGTGGATCATTTGAGCTCAGGAGTTAGAGACCAGCCTGAGCAAGAGTGAGACCCCATCTCTACTAAAAATAGAAAGAAATTAATTGGCCAACTAAAAATATATAGAAAAAATTAGCTGGGCATGGTGGCGCATGCCTGTAGTCCCAGCTACTTGGGAAGCTGAGGCAGGAGGATTGCTTGAGCCCAGGAGTTTGAGGTTGCTGTGAGCTAGGCTGATGCCACAGCACTCTAGCCGGGGCAACAAGAGTGAGACTCTGTCTCCAAAAAAAAAAAAAAAAAAAAAATAGGGAAGTATTAGCTCACTAGTGGAAATTCGGAGGTAGGGCAGGCTTCCCAATGGGTTTATCCAGCAGCTCAGTGATTCTTTCCCTCCCTCTGCTTTCCTCCAGGGATGCATCAGCCCAAGGCTAATTCTGCCCTGGGTCTACCTGGCTGTCAGCAGCCACAGGTGCTCCGTGCTTCCTCATCCAGGCCAGTCAGGAGGTAGGAAAAATGGCTTCCCGTGCTCTCAGGAGAGAAAACATTTTCTCAGAAGCCTCCAACAAATCTCTTCTCTGTCCCATTGACCCAAATTGAAATCCCGGCCCTTTCTGGAACTAATCACTAAGCAAAGGGAACAGGACTAAACAGGTCCACCCGCTGAGCTGAAACTCATGTCCTCCAATTTTTTTGGGGGGAGGGATCTTTTCAATGTTTACATTTAATAAATTAATACTGTAAGCAAAAGTAACCAAAAAGGCAAACTGATCATGCTATTTATGAGATTAATATAACCAGACCCAAAAAATGAGATGCAAGTTTCAAGTCGTATGAAAAATATCTTTTTCAAAATGTTCAGGTTATGTATGGGATTTTATGCATGAAATAGATGGTTAGATAATGGCATGAATCACACCAAAACACACGCCTATGCCCTTGGGTATTAGTCTCCCAAACTGATTCTGTGCTTGGCACAAGACTTGCTCTGGCCAATAGGACGTTAGCAAACGATACACAGCAGAAGCTTGAAAAGCCCTTGTGCCTTGGCCCAGGCCTCTCTGATTACCCTAAGACAAGTGAAGAAGCCCAGGTGAGTCCAAGGGAGGAGGAAATCCTGAAACCTCCAACTCTTTTGCTGCTACTCAATGGGAAAAAGAAAGTGTACTGAGGCAGTAACATTTTCTAACAGTGTTAACATTTGTTGATGGACTCTTTCAGAAATTGATCAACTACCATCAGAATAGCCTTTCCCTAAGACTGTGGTCTCCAACCCTGGGGCTGTGGACTGGTACCAGCCTGTGACCTGTTAGGAACCAGCCACAGAGCAGGAGGTGAGCGGCAGGACCAGTGAGGGAAGCTTGATCTGTATTTATAGCCGCTCCCCATCACTCACATCACTGCCTGAGCTCCGCCTCCTGTAAGATCCGCAGCGGCATTAGATTCTCATAGGAGCTCAAACCCTATTGTAAACTGCATATGCGGGGGATCTAGGTTTCATGCTCCTTATGAGAATCTAATGCCTGATGATCTGAGATGGAGCCGAGGCAGTGAAGCTAGTGCTGGGGAGCAGCTGCAAATACAGATTATCATTAGCAGAGAGGATTCACTGCACGGAGACCATAATAATCAATTGCTTGCAGGCTCACATCAAAACCCTATTAGTGAGTGGCAAGTGACCATGCAATAATGTTAGAAGTAAAGCACATAATAAATGTAATGTGCTTGAGTCATCCCAAAACCATCCCCTCCCCGCCTCCCCGGGTTTGTGGAAAAATAATCTTCCATGAAACCGGTCCCTGGTGGCAAAAAGGTTGGGGACTGCTGCCCTAAGAGGTGTTAAGCTTTGTTATAAAAATCTAAGAATAAAACGACCACATAAGGCAATTGAGACAGTTTATTTTGCATTTCCCTTGCAATTCCCTCAAACACGATGTGACTTACTAACAGCTGTATACAAAGTGTCATTGTGGCCTGGAGGGCTGCAGGGGCAGGTGGGAACCCAGCACTCCCCAAGCTGGAGTGAAGAGCCATCAGACCGCTGGGGTTTACTGGCTCAACCATAGGGTGGATGAGACTGAATCAACTTCATTTGTGTGAGTCCACATTTTAGCAAGGAATAGCACCAAGAACAACCTTTGGGAAACAGATTCCTCAGCATGTTTTTTGCTCCCTGAATTGCTGTAAGCAGCAGTTTTCACTTTGGTCTCCACCTTTCCTGTTGGTAGGTTGGAATCTAAAGAGTGAAAACTCTATTGTGAAATGCACTGTGGGTGGGGCCTGTTTTAGGCTGTGCTCAGGTAGGCCAGCTGGCAAGTGTATCTGTCTTCTTGACCAGCTGCAGTTTTGGGAGCCATGATTTCAAACTCCTGTGCTTAGGGTGCCTTGCACACTTTTGCACATGTAGGTGCAAATCCACAGATCTTAGGTCTTGGAGGCCAAGAGGTCACTGGACCCATCCTTCGCCCGGACAGTTACTTAAGCTTTTCCAGAGAGGCTTTATCTTCTTCTTGGGGGAAAAACAGATTGGGTAATATTGCCTAGGTTCCCATCTGACCTTTGTCAATAGGGCTCGTTTTAATGATTACCACCAGAGAGAGGAGGTTGGTCAACCCCAGAGATTCCTTATCTGTGAAATGAGGAAGCTGCTTACGCAGGGTTGCTATAAGAATGTGAATAGAGGACTAACACATAGGAAGTGACAGTACTAACCTCAAACTCCGATTTGAACATATGATTAAATCAAGCACTTGGGGGATATGAGCAGTGATATTTGATAAGTATGAAATACACAGTCCAATAAGGGCCACCCAAGTATCAATCTTTATATTCATTCCTTAACTTCTTTCCACATGAAACCTCATGTTGGTTTTAACAACCTCTGTATTTGATTACATAAGACCTATTGATTAATCTTTACTATGATTCAATTAATAGAAGAAAGAGTAGCGTGAAGGCAAATTATGACTTAAATGGTTATTTATGAAGGCATATTAAGGAACATGGGTCACATCACACCAAAGTACAAGCAGCCAAAGAAAGTCAACTGGTAGAGAGCTGTCAAAGTAAATAACAACAACAACAAAAGTTTTACAAAAGTCTAATATTTTTAGAAAAGAATGCTAGCAATCTGTTTCCAAATTTGGGTTTATCTAATGGTAAGAGTGAAAAACAGACCCATACAATTGTGGTTATTCTTCTCACCCTTAAAAGTGATATTGCTATGAAAGAAAGAAAACACCTATAATCTGAAAGCACCTGGTGCATATTGAACCATGGCAACAAGAACACCGTGCCAAATTTAGCTACTGTAATACTGCCACCAGGCTGCCCAAAGTAGGTTTCTGAAGAACTGAGTTATATAACAGATTGATCTACCTAGGAAAGTTCCCAGGCCTGTCCTTCAGCACAATCCTGCTTCCTGCTGCCTACACTAAATACCATCTCATCTGCTAATCCATGACAAAGCCCATTAAAGCTCCTCAGACTCTGGGATTTTGCTGGATTTCTTGTGTAGAAATTCCAGTGAAAAGGCCGTTGGAGAAACAGGTCTTGATTCTGGAATATGCTCCATTCTGTATTTTTCAATGTATGGTGAAGCTACTTGCCAAACCTGAGAAGCAAGGACAAAACAAAGGTGAAATATTGACATTGTTTCCACATGCTATTAAACATCAACTTCATCCGAAGTCAAAACATCATCTGTACCTGAGTAGACACATCATGAGTGTTTGCTTGCTTTTATTTTAAGCCATGTCATTTAAGACATGACCTGTGTCAATTCGTCTTTGGTTGCATTGAAGCCTTTAAATATACAAAGTCCAAAACTTTTCTAAAGTTATTGTGAAGGTTTTAAGCTGCTTACTTTTCCAAAGCAAAACAAGCAAGCCAAGCAAATAGCAAACAAAACCTAGAGAATTCAGAGGGGACAGCGTTAAGGATAGTTACTCAAGGGTCTGATAGGACCCTGTGCTTTCTAAAACAAGCCTGAAATGATAAAAGGCAGTTATTTGAATTTTCCATTGCACTATTTCAATGCCCTGCCTTTGACTCTTGCTACTCAAAGTGTGGCCTGTGCCGGGGCAGTATCGGCATCACCTGGGACAGGTCAGAATCTCAGCCTTCACCCCAGACCAACTGAATCCGAATCTGCATTTTAACAAGATGCCCAGGAGATTCATATGCACGTTCAAATCTGAGCAGCACTGCCTCAGATCCTTGTTTCATTTTCACCTCCACCAACCAACTTCTTCTCTTTAAGCAAAACATCTTCTCACATTAAGGCCCTGTTTTGGGTTTATATCTGATTGCCACTGGCAGCCAAGGAACCTTTCCTAAGTTTTTGTATGGCCTTAGAAAATGTATTCTCTCCAAGGCCAAGCCTCTCACACACCTCCCTATTAGCACCAAAACTGGGAGGCAGGCAAGTGGCTTCCCTTCACCGGATACAGAATACTTAGAAATGACAGATGTGAAGCTCAAAGGGAAAAAATCATCAAAAAAGAGCAGAGCAACCATTTTGGGGGAAAATCAAGTGATTCTAGGAAATATGACACTCACATATTATTCACGAGGTTTAAAGCACTTTAAAAACTACATCAAAAAGATGAGTCAGCATGCTTAGCGTCTGTACCTGTCAGCTCAGTCCCTGGTCTGCGTAACCAGAGAAAGTAAGCAGGAAAGAAAAACCGACATCTCACCAGAGGGCCAGACACACTTAGCCCTTTGACATAAACACCTGGGACTTTGTTTTCGCTCCAGGTCTACACAGCCATCACACCCAGTGGTTTCGATAGCATCACCCAGAAGAGAAAGTACTTTTGAATGCAAGAGGACATTGTGGGGAGGGGGGACCCATGAACCTTCCATCTCATTTTATCCCCGTGAATATTGTCCCAAAACTCAATTTAAAATTCATTTCAGCTTCTAATCCTGAGATATTCAATGTCTGTGTGCAACATGGGGGTACTTAAGGGTTTATCAAATGGCTTCTCGGCAGCCCCCAAGCTGCCTAAGTACCTTTTTGTTCACTTCTGAGAAATAGCCAGGAAACAGCAGAATAAGACAGTTTCTCCACCCCCTCCCCCACTTTGCTTTCCCAGAACAACCAAAAACTCAGAAGCCAGCCCGGCCGCCATCTTGCCTTCTGCTCCAGCAGCAGCCGGTGCGCCGCCTCTATGTCCGGGGCCATGAAGCGATCTTTTATCCAGGACCTACAGAAAGAGCACATCCGCCCGTCAGCCGAACGTGGAGCACTGCCAGGGTTCACAGTTCCGAAATGGCGTAACTTCGAGGGACCTGTTTGACCTTACCTTACAACAGAGCGCACCAGGTCATAGACCTTCTCCAGCGGAGTGGTTGTTCTCAGGGGGCGTAGAAACTCTATGCCCTGGCAGGCTGCAAGCAGCTCTATGGCCAGCACTGAAACAAGAAATTCGAGAGGGTGGATGAGGAAAGTCTGACTTTGTGCTTGAGGAATATGAATTGCCCAAAGTGGACAGCCATCACCAGCTGGCTAACAGGTGGTTCTCTGTCTTCTAGTAGAATGAAGCTGACTTGGCATTTGGTTACCATTTTAAACGTGCTTTTCTAAACTGTTGGCTGTGTCTTTTACAGTGAGAAGGGGGGAACTGAGACATTTACCTGAATAATTACCAGACCCCCAAACCTACCCAGGAAGCCCATTATTAGTCTGCACTAGCAAAATCTGCCATTTCCTTATTCACATCCTCCAACCAAGGTGTGTTGGCCAGGTTTGGGTGATGTGAGTAGGGAAGGAAGTCAGAAAGAAACCCCGATCCTGACCTTGAGCCCTAGCTCTATTAAACAAGTGTATGCTTTTCATCAAGATGCTTTACTTCTCAGTTTCTAATTCCATACAAATTGCGTAGTGATGACACTGGACTAGAAGCTGTGAAGTTACTTCCAGGTTCACAATGAACTGCATAACTTCATCCTCTCCCAGGGTGACCTGCCCGTGCTCACCAGAGTTCGTAATGCGCTTCATTATTTAAGGACAAGATGTCAAATGTTTTTTAAATACTCTATTTGGGTTAACCACTTAAATAGTCTGATCAACTTAAAGCTTCTAAATTATTTTCTTGGCAAATAATGAAATCCAAAGTGGTTTGATCTTGAATTATACATCTATAAAAATTCTTCATAATCTAGACTGTATAAAATGTGAAGAAATGTAGATTTCAATATTCAAAGTTTGTTGCAAGGTATGACACATTTAATAAGCCTCCTAGCTAAGAAAGACTGTATAAAGGTTGTTTCATCAAGAAATTTAAAGTTGGCAAGATACTAATTTCTAGAATTTCAGTTTGAGAGCCTTTAAATTTGAATGCTTAAAATTGACATTATAGAATTAGTTCCAGGGCAACTAAAGACTCACTTGCTCATTCACTGGCTCCTTCAAATCTTTGATGAAGGTCTCTGTGCCAGGTATTTCAAGCCAAAGGTAATAGCAAAACTAAAAGCAACTTGAAATTTACAGAAAGGTGGAAATATGAAAGTTGTCATCCATCTTGAAAAAAGAAGATGAGTGAAGAGTTGGTGGGTGAGAATAAAGATTTTCATGGAAAGCCACTAGATGACTGGAATAAATCCTGGTTTAGTGCCAAATCAATTACCTTATTGCCCAATCCTCAACTTCACAGGTAGAACAAAGATCTGACTAAAATAGTACACTCTCAACTCATAGAGATTTCATTTTGAGATAACTTCCCCAGGAAGACATATAAAACAATCTTGGAAATAGAAGTCTGATAAACCATGAAGACACTGGTTCACTTTTTTGTAATCTACATGGCGGCATGGGGGAGTGAAGGCAGTGGACTTGAACCAACTGCCTGGGATTAAATGCTAGCATTTACTTGGTATATAACTTTGAGCACAGTACTTAACCTCTGGCTTGGTTTCCTGATCTGTAAAATGAGATAATAGTATATACCTTCTAGGGTTATTGTGCAGATTAAATGAATTAAAAGACTGAGTGCACATAGTAAACGTTCAATAAGTGTTAGTGATATGATGTTACCTCAAAGGAAGGGTGGTCTGACAGAATAATGTCAAAGACTGAAAAAACTGGGGAGCAAATATTTGCAAGATAAACATGAAACATATCAGGAAAAACTTAAGTGGCCACCTCTGCAACATTTTCTTAAATGCTCTTTGTTGCTATCCATAACCAGCAGTTCTCCCTGAAGCCATCAACTAGGACTTAAAAAACCAGACATGTCATTGTTACAAATTCAAGGGGTTCAATGTATCTTGATTTAGCTGGGTATTTTTTATATGGTTCTCATTTATTTTGAAATAAACTAATATTCGGTGACTTAATAACTACCTTCAATGCTCCCTTAATTTTTTAAAAACACACTCAAAATATCTGAAGAATCATGGAGGGTGGGTGCAGTGGCTCAGGCCTATAGTCTCAGCACACTGGGAGGCTGAGGCAGGAGGATCGCTTGAGCCCAGGAGTTGGAGGCTGCAGAGAGCTATGATTGCACCACTGCATGCCAGCCTGGGTGGTGACAGAGCGAGACCCTGTCTCCAAAAAAAAAGGAAAGAAAGAAAGAAAAAAAGAATCAAGGAAACATCTAGTTTGTTTTATATGGTTATTTTCTTCACCTTAACAGAGTACAATTCACATGAATTAAAACAATTCTCAGCAAATATCTAACGGTACTACTTAGATATACTGCAAATATATGTTCCGTTTCTTGAGAGAGCTATCTAGGGTTGTTTGCACAGCCTTTTTCTTTTTTTTCATCATAAATGACCCTGCAGCAGTTGATGTTCTCACTAACTGCACAGTAAACCTTTGTAAACCCCTCAATGTTAGGATCTTGCTTCTCAAGCTTAGCAAATCCTGCTTCAAGGAGACAAAAGGCTTCAGCTAATTCCTTTGTCATAAACCTTCTTGGCTCTAGGTCTTCTGATTCTTGGTGTTCTTTTGTTTCTACCACCAGCTGTTTATTTTTTTTTTTTTTTATTTTTTTTAGAGACGGGGTCTCGCTCTTGGTCAGGCTGGTTTCGAACTCCTGACCTTGAGCTATCCACCCGCCTCGGCCTCCCAGAGTGCTAGGATTACAGGCGTGAGCCACCGCGCCCGGCCCACCAGCTGTTTATTTATGAGACTAGAGCTAGTGTAAAGATGCTGGGACAACAAACCACTTATGTCACGCAGGTTTGTTCACGTGCACGGAAGACACTAGTTCCTGAATTATTAATTGAATTATAAATTACCCTTATTGGGAGCGCTGGGAGCCCATTCAAAAGTGCTGAACACTGTGAATCGGGTCGTCTGTAACTCGGGGACTGTCTGTACTCAGCTCTTACGTTTATCTTAAAATAGTGATATTCGTCAGCCAACTACTTCCAATACTGTTATATAAACTTAAAAACTTTGATAACAATACTAAAGGAAAGCAATTTCTCTTTAAAAAACCAAAAAAACAAAAAACCAAACAGCAATTAAGGCAGAGTGAGATTGGTCAGCACAGCTCTCCCTACGAAGTATCTTTGCCAAAAAAGGTTGGACCTAAATCTTATGGAGTCTTTAAGGTCAACTGCAATGTACAGGAAATGCACAGGGCAAAGGACAAGTTCAAAGTGACACCACAAGGAAGCGAACAGAATGTCAGTCTTTCTACAGAAAAATTAACCTGGTTTTGGAACCAGTCAATGGCATGAAGAAAAACAAGAGGAGAATGTTCTAAGTTTAAAGAAGCTTAAAACCATGACAACCAAATTTAAAACATGGGCCTAAATCCTGATTCGAACAAACCCACTGGAAAGACATTGAGATAATGGGGAAAGTTTGAATATGTATTCAGTGATGATACCAGGACTTACTGTTGAATTCTGTTGGCTGTGATGATGGCATCACGGTAAATCAGAAAGCATTCATATTTAAGAGATAAAGTATGTACAAATAAAGAAAAGACATTGGGGATTTGCTGAAAATAATTTGGAAAAAGTAAAAGAGAAAATGAATCAAATGTACTAACTGTTGAATCACGGTGAGGTATGAGAGTTCATGGTACTAGTCTCTCCACTTTTGAATATGATTTAAAAGTCTCACTAAAAAGAAAAAGCCAGTTGAGGAGCAGGTGTAGCTCTGCGCAGCTCCGTGGTTCTTAGCCCTTGGAGAGCATCAGAATCACCTGGAAGCTTGTTAAACACAGGCTGCTCCCCTCTCCTCCTGGAGTTTCTAATTCAGCTGACTGGGGAGAAGAGCTGAGAATCTGTATTTCTAACAAGCGCCCAGGTGATGCTGACGCTGCCGGGAAGAGCTCCCAGTGTGAGGACCACGGCACAGTAGCCTATCCAGGAGGCCTGCCATCTCAGACTCTCGAGACTTGCCTTGCTCCGTGTGCTCGACCACCCTGAGGGCCTTCCTCGCTGCCCATCCTCCCATGGAGACGTGGTCCTCCGTGGCCGCGCTGGTGGAGAGAGAGTCCACAGACGAGGGGTGGCACAGAGCCTTGTTCTCAGAAACTGCAAGAGACCAGTGCCAGCCAGTTAAGAAGTGCTCCTACCAAGATGAACTGCCAAAATGACACGTGGCTTCCCCAAAGTGCTCTGCCATGTGGGGTACCCTCTCCGGGAGGTCCTTGACATTATCTAAGCACCAGATGGTACCCGCTGCTTTGAGGAAAGGAAGCAGGCCTATTTTTTCCCAAAGTGAGGAGGACTGTAAAGCTATAGTGGCTTCTGGGGTAAGACTGGGATGGGGAGGTGGGGACTCTATTAACAAGGTCAAGCTGAAAACTTTGGAAGCATTGAGCTGTCAGGGAGACTGGGGCATAAAAGCCTTGATGGCAATTTTCAGGTACTTGAGAACAATTTGGCTTGTGTCACCAGAAGAAGCGGGATTAGAATCCAGGTGTGGCATCTGGGGATTGAGGCTGGACCCACAGATCTTGGGCAAGAAGATTTAACCATTCAGATTGTTCAATGATGACAAAAGTGAATGTTTGGGGTTTAAAAGGGCTTGGTGACTGCCAGAAATACCTCTGGGAGGTGAGGGGAATGCTAGGATGGCCTAGATTGGGGGACTCTCTAACTTTATTGTGCAGATGAATCAGGGAATTTGTTGCGATGCCACCTCAGGGTGGGGCCTGAGATTTTGCAGTCCTGACAAACTCCCAACTGATGATGGCCATGCTGCTGATCTGAGGGCTGCACTTTAAGCACCCAGCTTAGAAGCCAGGAAAGGTCAGACTCCAAGTTTTTTCTCCTCTTTCTTTGACTTCGAGAGTGACCCTGAGTGAAGCGTCAGTTGTTTTCTGTGCTACATGGGATCCTATCCTGAGACGATCTAGCTTTAAACTAGGGTGACCAGCTTGTCCTGCTTTGCCCCGGACTCCCCAGGTTTCTGCACTGTAAGTCCCAAGTCCGTGGACCCTAGACTGAGGGTGATCTGGACACTTGTGGTGAGGCTTGTTTGGAAAGATAGCTTACCGGTGCCGGAAGAAGAAAAACACTGTTTTTATTATAATGAAAGCAACCTCAACAGGCAGCTTGGGAAGCTGAACACACTCAAATGAGGCTGCACAATGTTCTCTAGAAACCAATGACTACTCCCCCCACTACCATGTCATTGTGAAAAGTCTCTAAAGGGGTATTATAATAAGCAAGCAAGTGAGCAAACAGAAGATACTGGGTCCAGGGAAGTGAATTCGGTGACTCTTTGTTGGTTGTGTTGAGTTTTAGCGCGAGGCTTAGGTGCGAAGGGGTTAGGAGTAATATTAGTAGCAATGGATGTTTATTTAGTGCTTATGATGTGCCAGGCTTTATAGGCATGAATTCATTTAATCCTCCAAACAACCCCATTAGGTAAGTGTATCATTCCCCATTTTAGGCAGGAGTGAAATGAAGATCGACAGGATTGAGAGGCTTGCTCGAGAGCACGCGGCTAGCCAATGGCAGAGCCGGGCTTCAGATCCAGGGTCGCTGTGCTTCATTGACCACCATGTCCCCCTGCTTTTTGGGGTAGAGTTGTTAGATAACATACAGGATGCCCAGTTAAATTTGAATTATTTGGGATTCACTTATGCTAAAAAATTATTTGCTTTTTTAATCTGAAATCCAAATTTAACTGGACATCCTCCATTTTTGTTTGTTAATTTTGGCAACCCTATTTTAGAATTAAGTAGTGCTTGTAATGAAGTCCTCATTAATTGAAGTGAGAGCACATCTTTAGGTGCCAAAACGCCTGGGTTTGAATTCTCTACATCTTAGTAGCTGGGCAATACTGGGCCAGTTACTTAACTTCTCAGATCTTCAAGTATTCGTCTGTAAAATGGAGATAATAGTACCCACCTTAATTGCCAGCATTGTTGTGGCAATTAAGTGAGTGAATATAAATGAGGTCCTTCGCATTTACTTTGTGCCAGGCACTGTTCTGATGTGTTACTCATCTGTCCCTTACAATCCTGAGGCAGACATCAGCTAGGTTGAAGCTCAATTTTCATAGAGGGTATCTTGCATTGTGCATGCATTTTTATAATTTTGCAGTAACATCTTTATGTTTTTAATGGATGACATATCTAGTGGAATGTATCCAAAGTTTAATCATTCAGGTTGGTTTGAGTTTCACCATTAACTATAAGCATCTTTGTCTTTTTCCTTCTGATAGTCTTGAAATTGAGATTTGGAAAAAAAGCTATAGAGATGAAGTTCAAGTGGAATGTCAAATTGCTTTCCACAGAGAAATTGTCATTTCCAACCTCATTATTATACTATTGTGTTTCAGTATAACATTATTTAGGTTTTAAAATATTTTTTCCTAAAAAATATAAAAGACTCAAGCTGCTACATTTGTATTGAGAGAGGTAGGATGAAAATAAAAGTGGTGAAAAGTTAGATGTCATTCAAAGACAAAATTTGATACTTTCAAGTAAAATGGAAAGGTCCTTAGGTGGACAGGTTTGTGCTCCGGGAAAAGGGCAGTGTCCTTACCGAGGGCTGCAGCCGTGCAGTGGGCTATCATGAACCCAGAGTTCAGACCCCCTTCAGCCACCAGGAAGGCAGGCAGCTCACTGAGGGAAGGATTACACAGCCTTTCGATTCTTCTTTCGCTAATCGCAGCAAGTTCGTGGACACCAATGGCCAAATAGTCCAGGGCCTGAAAGAGTGTCTCAATTCAGTAGGCCTCTATTAGAATATGCTTTCAGGGTCAAGAGCAATTCTAAAAAGCTTACTTTGGCTGGGTATTCACCGTGGAAGTTTCCTCCAGATATTGTCTCTCCTCTACGGGCAAAGACCATCTTTTACAACAGGTTAAGGCTTGAACGTAACATTTCTGATCCCTTCAACTGCAACTCCTTCCCACATTCCTTGTTTTTAACACTGAAGTGGCAGTCCCTGTACAAATGTGGGGTGGAGGAAAAGAAAGTCTGCCCACAAGCAGTTGTTGACATAAAGGGGCACAAAAGCAAAAACAAAACAAAACCAAAAACCCTTAAAGGTGAATTGTGTACACCCAACTGAGGGCCAAAGAAACAGAGCATGAAACTGTGCTTTCTCTTGAGATGAGCTTCTCAAGCACCATAACTGCACTAATCTGGTGGTTAGTACCTGCCTCGCCACCCCCCCAAAAAAGTTTATAATCTGAAACAAAGAACGGAGAGACCAGAATACCTGTTTGAAAGCAAATTCTACTTCTTCAACGGGCACTGTGATCCAGTGCTCCATGGAAGTTGGATGGACAACTCTGCTGAGGGCAACCACTAAAATGTCTGGAACCATCAATTCTAGGACAAGCTTCAAATTTTACATTCAGTAATCCCATGTTTGACAGCAGATGGTGGCCAATAGGTCCTCCCAAATCCGTTTAAGTAGGTGGCAACTTACTCTCAGAGATCATTCCATTCTTGCATGCACTTAAACCAGCAAGCACCCACACAAAGACAGTAACAGATCTTTTTGGTTCCAAGAGCTAATTTTTGCCCCCTGAGCTAAAGAATATTCACTACTCATTAACTGGGAACTCACTGTGTATGAGAAAAGTTCTGACTTTCAAAGAGTTGGAGTGCATGTGTTACATTAACTTAGTCAAGTTTGGGGTTACTTTTTTTGGTACATATAATTGTGAGCCCATTAGGCCTAGTTCCTGCTCTTGAACCAGCCCTCAATCACAGGCCTTGGTCTCCTCTCCATTCTCTGAATCTCTGTAGCAATTGAGCTCTGCACCAATTTAGCACTCAAGCAGGTTTTATTGTCCTCTAGTTGTTCCAAATTTGCGTGTCGGCTATTAGATTATAGTAATTAGCATTTAACTCCCATAGTATCCAGCATAAGTGATAGGTGCTCTTTGTATGTAATAACAAATTGAGAAATATATTCTTTCAGGTAACACCAGTATTTCAGGAGAACTCCCAAATATTAGCCTACTAAAAATTCATTAATTAAGAATCTTTAATTGAGAAAGAAGAGGACCTTCGGCAGAAATTCTTGCTGGGGCAAGTGATAGGGGAAGAATTTAGCAGGGAATTATTCCCTCCACTATATCCAGTAATTCAATAATTTTTTTTTTTTTACTTTATAGGATATACTTTAAAGTCTAAATTATGTAAGTGTAGAAGGGATATCTCTCCTGTATAGAGCAAGAACTGGGAACTAGTACGTGAGATAAGACTACACAGAGTTCTTGAAAACCTCTCCATGTGGAGGGTGGTGCAGTGTCGAGAGCAGAGACCCACAGTCCTGGTGGTTATTCAGTGTGGGTTTGACTTAACCATAAAGCCATCTAAGAGGACATAAAACACATATTCTTAAGCAGGCATGTCAGAAAAGACGTGCTAAAAATGTCTCATGAGAAACCTTACACAGCTGTTGTGTAACCATCTGCTAACCCAGGCTGTGAACTGCTTTCAGGGCTGCTAATTGAGCACTTCCTCTGGTATTAAGAACGGAGGCAGAGGTGGAATAGGAAAAATAGATTCCTAAGGGGTCTTCAAAGGCAGTGTTGTTTCTGTAAAGACTTTGCCAGTGTGACTCCTCCCTGATCACCTCGATTCTGGGGAACTGAGCCGTCGCAGAATACTGCATAGCAAAACACAGGTGGCTCTGAGATAGGCCTTACTCTTCTCACCACTAAGGAGAAAAGAGCTCCATCCTTGAGAAATGGAAGTGTTCTTGCTATTCTTTGTACAAATGTGGAAATGCTAATTTGTGAGAAATGAAAACTCAAGATAGGGAAAGCTAGAATCTTTGATCAATACTATGGTAAGTGTTAAAAGGTTGATTTCTGGTCAGTGTGTCCTGGCACCACCAGAACCAGAGAGGCCTGCAGAAATAAAGCCAACTACCAGGGTCTCTGCAATCACATTTGTGATGTGGGTCTTCACCCTTCAACCGCAACCTCAGCAGTGGGTTTTAGGGCAAACATCTTCATGAAACATGCCAGCCAAGGCTGGAAATACCCCCCTTTAACCTTTAATAGGTCAATTTGGAAAGCACAGCATGTTAGACTTGGAACCTGAGAGCAGGTTCATAGGGCCGCCGCTGCCACTTACCAGCTCGGATCTGGAGAAAGTCACTCAACCTCTGAGCCTCAGGTACTAATTCACTTACTCTATGAAATTAAGTGACAGATGGAGATACTATGCAAAATGATCACTTCAGCCAATCCCAAAATGACCAGCTGGAGTTCTATAGTTGCAATTTAGTAGACATTCAAAAGATACAGGATTATCTGTTGCACTGTTCAGTTCTGTGGTAATGATGTTCTTCACAAACGCTATGGTATCATTCACCACACCATGGACCTAAAATACAATCAAAATAAAATACATGACCCATCTGATGTCCTTAAGGGTACCAATATTCTTATAACATCCTTAGTCTTTCCACAGAAAGTGCTTTGCAATTATAAACCATGAAACTTATACTCTGTTCATTTAGAATATGAAGACAACTTTGTTATAAATCTTCTGGGTTCTCACCAAAACCAATTAGAATAAATTCATCATAATATGAGTTCACACTAGGTCAATCTATACAAAATAGCATGGTATAGGTCCTATATTAAAAAGATTATTAAAAGGATTTGTTCTGTAAAATTTGGATTCAGTCTAAAGGCCACACTCAGGGATCCAGAAGGCCACATGTGGCCCTAAGGCTGCAGGTTCCCCACCCCTGGTGTAGGAGGAAGAATGCCACCAGCACAGGCAGATTCACTTCGAGATTAGTGATAGGACTTGGGCAAGTTTCTTAAGTGTATAGTTGCAACAGACTTAGAACACAGTGTGTTCTAGCACCATAGATTGTGAGAGCAAGATAATGCAGACATGACTCAGAGAGATCACTCGAGTGGTAGTTATTATCCAAGGAAGTTAAGTTTGTGCAGCATGAAGATATCAAGTTAGAAGATGCTTGAAAATAAGGCAGCTACCCCGTACCAAGCCCAAAGACAGCCACCATGTTCTCAGGTAGCACCTGCCTTCTGGCCTCTCCCAGAAGTCAAGGAGGATCTAGCTGTGTGCTCTTGGGCAAGGTACTTAACTCTGTGCCTCAGTTCTCCCACTGCAAAATGAGAGGAAGAGTACCTTTCTCATAGTTGGGAAGATTAAATGAATTAATACATGAAAGACCCTGACAATGGTGCCTGTCACATAGAATCTGCTTTCATTATTAAAACATCAGGGAGGTCTTAAACCAGGGCTTGTTCTTCCTGTAGAACTAATTTGGCGATTCTTTCCCATAGGCATTTTTGATCTACTGCATAATAAGCTATTGATAGCTAGCATAGAACTTGCCGAGTTAAAGGAAGTGAGGGCATTTACTGCAGGGCGGACTCTGTATTAGAGACTGAAACTTGGCACACGCTGACATATTGTCTCTTGAAATGCCTGTCAATCTCTTTCATTGCTATAAGCAACTAAATTGTCCATCTGCAATATAGGGTGCCTAACACCAACCCAGGTCATTGGCATTTTAAATTTAAAGTTAGGCCTCATAGATTCATGCCTAATAATTTATTTATTTATTTATATTTTTCGAGACAGAGTTTCACTCTGTCGTCCCAGGTAGAGTGCAATGGCGTTATCATAGTTCACAGCAACCTCCAACACCTGGGCTCACGTGAGTCTCCTGCCTCAGCCTCTCGAGTAGCTGGGACTACAGGCACGCGCCACCATACCCAGCTATTTTTTATTTTTTTATTTTTTGTAGAGACAGGGTCTCACTCTTGCTCAGGCTAGTCTCGAACTCCCGAGGTCAAGCAATCCTCCAGCCTCGGGCTCCCAGAGTGCTAAGATTACAGGTGTGAGCCACTGTGCCCGGCCCATGTCTGATGATTTATATCTGATTTATAATGCAAATAAGAGAAGATCATAAATAAGCACTTGAATTTTGAAATGATATAATTAGACTTTCCTGTCACCATCCCTGACTGGCTGGTTCAAGTTTCATACAACAGGGAGAACCAGTAAAACTTTATTAACAGGTTATGATGATGTTATTACTAAGAATTTTTAAAAGTCAGGGTACTCCATCCACATAGCAAGTTGTCTGTCGGACTCCTCTGAAGTAGGGTGAGCAAAGCAACTGCAAAGAAAACAGTTTACCATATAGAATAGAAACTTGGTAAAAATTGGACAAATGGAGGTAGGATAGACACAAATGTTAATAGAGGCAGTAAAGAAATTTAGATTATAGTTGACCATTACATGTTTTTTTTTTAAACACTTTCCTCTTTATGAATTTTTTACCCTGAATTTGGGGAAAGAAAAGAGACTTTGTTGGCTTTTTTGTTTTTACCTGTGGACAGCAGCGCAAGGTGTATGCATCCTGGACACGGTCACAGAACCTGTGGCTTTCTGTGGAAGAGGTGGAGGGAATGAGACAAGGAACACGACACCAATTGTTTACCCAAAACAGATAAGCCAACAGTTCACCCACAGAAACATGCCCAGACCTGCTATTTCTGATGGGTGGTGATCTGAGTCCAACAGTGACCGAAACCGAAAAGCAACTTCGATTTGCCCAGGATGAGGGCGAACAGCATGAATGTCTAGAGTAGAGGAAGGAGGAAGAGTCTGAGTAATTCTGACATTAGAATGGACACCCATGGATGGCTCAGGGCCGGCCCCGGTGCTAACACAGCCCTCCAAAGTCCCAGGGTCCTTAACCGCCACTCAGAATGGGAAACTTAACTCCAAAACACAGTTTTCTTATAGACTTGACTCTTTCTACTTTGAATGTCTGAGTGCAAACTATGTGTTGAGCCCATTGGGAATTCAATTCAAGACACTGAGCCAACCCTTAAAGGAACTTGGCTGTTAACAGAAGGGAGCTCGACAGTTGGCCTAATCCTAACGAAGTCATTTTTAGATAACTTTCTGCACTACTACTTCTTATAGTAGGGAATCTTTGAAATTCACTACTTTTTTTTTTTGAGACAAAGTCTCCTCTGTTGCTTGGGTTAGAGTGCCATGGCATCAGCCTAGCTCACAGCAACCTCAAACTCCTGGGCTCAAGCAATCCTCCTGCCTCAGCCTCCTGAGTAGCTGGGACTACAGGTACATGCCACGACACCTGGTAAACTTTTCTTTCTTTTTGTAGAGATGGGGTCTTGCTCTTGCTCAGGCTGGTCTCGAACTTCTGGCCTCAAACGATCCTCCATCCTCATCCTCCCAGAGTGCTGGGATTATAGGCCACCTTGCCTGGCATGAAATTCATTACTTTCTAGATGAGCTACAATTTCTATAGTTTTCCTCTCCCAATTTTCTAATCAAGACCAAACCTAATCCTACTCTAGTTCTAAAATCCTGTGAACAGATTCCTAAGGCAATGTGCAGTTTGACATAGCCAGATCGCTGGATAATGTGGGGTGGGTCACTCAACTGTCAGGGTCAGCACGTCCGGAAACCATGGTCGTTTCAAGGATCAAGAGTGGCATAACTCAGATGAAGCTGCAGCACACTGGGTATGCCATAGGCTCTTGGGTTCTCTCCTTCCCTACCACAGCCCCCCCACCACTCCCGTGTCTAAAGACCTCACCCACCAGCCCCAGCAGTTCTGGCTGAATGAATAACAACTGAATGGAGGAGCCATGCTGACCGGTATCGAAGGCTTTGGTGGTGCCCTTCAGAACCTCAAGGGTCAGGGCTGCCACGATGTCGGCCTGCCGTGCAATGGCACTGGCTCTCTCTACAGCTTCGCAGCCCAGGGAGGTGATCATCTGTGTCCCGTTGATGAGCGCCAGGCCCTGTGCAGAGACAGAAAAGTTTTCTACTCTACTTACTGCAACAAACCTACATACCAGTGTATTTTTTACATCTTTTCCTTTCATAAGAGGAAAATTAGCCAGTAAGCTGAATTATGTTTATCCATGTTTTCTAAAGTACAGGGCAGTAATGCTTACTTAAGCCCTTGAGGAACAAATGTCATCCTATGTGAACTCGTTAGCACAAATCTGGCCAATGGAATAACTGTTAAGTGTCCCCATTTCCAAGGCAGCAATGTAGCTTTAGAGTGTAGACTGCATATAAAATCTGTAGCTCTTTATTATGTTGCATTTCTTCTTTAATTTCTCACCGTTTTAGACAAGACATCCTAAGAATTATGGAGCAAGACTCTTAGCTTAGAGTGTCCTAAGGGATCTTGGCTGAGAGCACCTATTTCTAAGAGATCCTTAGAGAACTCAATTTGAAGCTTAGGCTCCTCAGAGAACCCCTATGCATTTGTGGCATGAAGAATCTTTTAAATGCTTGTGAAGAGCCCTTTCTTAAGTGACCAAATTTCAACAAACATGCAAGCTGTGTTTGTTTTACGGAACCAGTGAGACTGCCATTCACACTGAAAACACTGCATAAAAAAAAACGTGTTAACAGGAACAAATTTTCCTTGAATCTCCTTACCTCTTTTGGTTTCAAAACAACTGGTTTCAATCCATGGGCTTCCAGTACCTGTAGAATGATTAAAAACATGAAAATGGGTATCAAATGACATACCATCCTATTTCTAATTTCATGTGGAATCCAGTAAAAGATCTTTAAGCTCAAAGGTCCAGCTCATAAAAGATCAGACCTACAGGAATTGGCTGTATTCATGTCTGGTTTATTCTCTGGTTCTGTTCTTTAGTCTGAAAGCAGACTTACCTATCAAATAATTTTCATAATTAAATCAGGAGCTCTATTGTCTACAGAATCAACTCTCGATTTCAGTTTCTAGGCCCTTTATGTTTAGTTTCCACCTTAGCGGTTCACCCTTTTGTTACTGCTGCTCCTACACACACACACACACCCGTGCTGTGCTAAGGCTGGGCTCCCCTGCCTCCAGAGCGTGACCTAAAACGTCCTCCACCCGCATCGATGCTTTATCCAAACACTGGCAAAACCTCCAAGCAGGGCTTTTGTGGCACGTGGATGAGCACCAGTGAAGAGGGGATCATGGTATCTACTATAATAGATGGAAGCAGAACCCAGAGGGGAAACGGGCAGAATAATCTTCCCATGAAATAAAAAAAGTAAAAAGAGTCACTAAGTTCAGGTCCCTCCGGGGAAGGAGGAGGGGGAGCTATGGTAAGAGAAGACAGTGCCGGCCCCACTGATTAATACTGTTGTTAATTGCGTGGGTAGAGTTGAGTCCCTGTTACGTGCCAGAGTCTGTGCTGGGTGTTGGGCTGGGCTGGGGATAGGAAGAATGGATATAGACAAGCTCCAGAATGTTCTAGAAGGCAATTAGAGTAATAGTATGTTGAGTGCTTGAGGATGTAGAAAGTGGCCTGGGAAAGTAACCACATAAGAGGCTAAGGAGTGTACCAAGGAGGGGCACAAGGGACTTGGGAGGTAGGAAAAAGATCCAGAGGAGCAGAGAGGGAAGCTTCAGAGAGGCCTTTTCAGACGCAGAAACAGAAGTGAGTCAGGAGAGGAGAATGTATTTGTGCCGGGTCCTCTGCCCTGCTTCCTAGGTAGGAAGCATTATTAGGGGATAACATGACAAACAGGACTCTTGCAAGCCACTTGAAGGTTAGACTTTATCTAAGGACAAGGGGAACCATTCCAGGTTGTAACCAGACCGTGCCTGGATTTACTTTTTAAGAAAGGTCAGGCCGATTGCTATGTGACGGTGGTTGGAAACACAGTCTGCAGGGAAACAGTCAAGATGAAGCTGTGTGGATGAAAGGTGATCTGGAACTGCATTTCCCTTAGCTTTTTCTTCTTTCTTGGGCTCTGCCCCTTTCGCTTACTGTTAGGGGAGCTCCCAGCAACTGGTCAGAGATGATACTTTAAATGACACTTTGGGCTGCTCTGATGGAATCCGGAGACGGATGAATAAAACCCTAAAACTTTATCCAAAACAAGCCTTTCTGATAGGCCACCAGGGTGGGAGCTTGGGGAAAAATGGAACTTGCTTTTCAGAGGTCATGTAGTAAGTGCTGTGAGCCACAGCTCTGCACCCGTGAGACCAGCTCGTAAATAAAATTGTGACAGTGTGTGACCTCTCCAATAGGCACTGGAAGTGTTGTAAGTGCAGAATAAATTACTGGGATTAACACTGGCAGCTGCACCTTTTCAGCAAGGTAATCACCTAATCCAGAAGGCTGACAGTAGAGTACAGAAGCTAATAACAATCTTGCCTAGTCTGATTTTTTTATGGACAGAGTCTCACTCTGTCGCCCGGGCTAGAGTGCAGTGGTGTCATCATACTCACTGCAACCTCAAACTCCTGGGCTCAAGCAATTCTCTTGCCTCAGCCTCCTGAGTAGCTGGGAATACAGGTACTCGCCACTATGCCTGGATAATTTTTTCTATTTTTAGTAGAGATGGGGTCTCGCTCTTGCTCAGGCTGGTCTTGAACTCCTGAGTGCAAGCAATCCTCCAGCCTCAGCCCCCCAGAGTGCTAGGATTACAGGTGTGAGCCACTGTGCCCGACCGGCCTAATCAGACTTCTAAGCTTTAGTTGTCTCATCTATAAAATAAGAATAGTACTGACCCCCTAGTTGGGCTACCGTAAGGATTAAGTGATATAAAGCATGCAAGTCCACTGGTGTACAGCCCAGGGAAATTACTGCAGATGGAAGTTGTTATAGAAGTCTTACATATTTAGCGTCAGCCCAGCCACTCTTTGGAGACCACATCTTCCCTTCTCCAATGAGCCCAAGAGCGAGATGAGACAGTGGGGCAAGGTCTCCACTGGCACCAACGGTTCCTTTCTCTGGAACATAGGGCAGGCAGGAGGCTGGAAGAGAAGCAGGCGCCAGCTATTCAAGAGTCTGGAATTCTGGCTGTCTTTGCTTTGCCAGTGAGGCCCCCATGTCCATCCCCAGTATCTAGATTACTTTGTGACATAAATACCTGGGGAAGGACAATTCCTCAGGCACTGCTATTGCCCAGGGGACCTGGATGAGCTGCCATAGAAAGAGAGGGGTGGGGGTGGAGGGGAGGAAGAGAGGAAGGAAGGAGGGAAGGAAGTAGAGAAGTAGGGCGGGAAGGATGGAGGGACAGACAGCAGGAAGCAAGTCTTTAAAATGTGCATGCTCTAATCTAACCTAATAATTCCACTTCTAGAAATTCTAGCAATGTGTCTTAAAGATGTGATCAGGAACTCACTGTTGTCCATTATGGCCTTGTTTATAAGAACAAAAAGAAATTGTCTAAATATGGCGTTAAGAAACATTCATGTGACTAAATGATACATAACCATTAAAAACTACTGGAGAATGTTTGGAAATCTGTGTCTACATTGGAAAAGTAATATAGAATGTTCTAGAAGGACATGGTATAGCAAAGTGTTAACAGAGGTTCCCTGGGAAGGTAAAGTCACAGGAAGCTTAGTCTCTTATTTTTTACCAGTCTGCCACCCCACCACCAATTATACATGAACATATACTGTTTTGTGAGAAATTCCCAAAATGTTATCCCCAAAAAGTGGCTTCATTTTTCTAAAGTAAACTTGGACACCTGACAGCAGTATTTTTTCCATAAATAATGTCACTAGGATAAAGCAGTGCTATCCACACGCCAGCTTCCAGATCACAGTTCACCCTGGGGAATTCTCGGAGCTCTAGGGACCCAGAGGTGCCTTAGACTCACCCATAAAGCTCAGGTGGGTTCAAGGTTGGAGCTGTACTGGGATTTTAGGCTTACAGTATGGAAGTCCAGGGTAGGTGCAGAAATAGGTGTTGGAATCACTACTGGTGTATTTAGCATAGCCCAATATGCTATAGATTGTTCATTCAACTTGCCCTTCATTGGTTGGCATATCATATTTATGGGTCACTTGTGTCGGGAACACGGGAACTCCAGCACGTGTTTTGCTCTGTGTGACTACCCAGCTCTGCTTCTCTTTCCATTCCTTCCCCCCATAGAGCTACTGAGCCTCCACTGACCTAGAATAAGCTTGGCCTTATTTGTGAGAAGGGACAAAACCTCCCAAGGATTGCAAATCTGGTCTCCATGTTGGAATTTTCCTATCTGAGAAGTAAACTCCCAAGAGTTGAGTTGCATCATATCTTGCCACTACATGACTTCATGATTACAAGTGTGTCATTAGCCTCTTTGCATTTCTATTCTACCTTTGCAAGAAGTTGGGTTTTGGTGTTCAAGTGTGGCTGTTTCATCACCTGGGGAGCATTAAGATTTCAGGTTCCCGAGCACCAGCTGGAAGTACAGAATTGGTCTTTGGGATAGACCACCAGGAACTGTTATGTTCCCCAGATGCTCTGATGCAACTTTTCTAACTATATGTGGGCACCACTGAATGCAAGGTTCTTCTAGGCAGGCCTGAACTTAAGGACAGATTTACGGGGGCTTGTTCTAGTCATAAAGATGCCAGAGGCTAAGTGAGGGGTGGTGTAGAATGGGTTAAGGCTCACAGGAGTAAGCATCTCTGACCCCTCCCTCTCCCACCGAGCTATCCTCCTTGCCAAGCCCATTTCCCACTCGTTCAATTATTTTATGTCTTCTCATCTTGGCCAACTCCTGAGCATCTGGTCAGTTAAGTCTGCCTTGTGGTACGCGCCCAGTCTCCATGGAGGAGCAGTCGGGGAGCCCCTGCATTACCATTAAATGCTTCCATAACTTGTTTGAGGGTCTCCAGGGAAATGCCACTGTATCCTTTGGCTAAAACATTGATCCTTAAAGCCAAGAGCATCCGACACCTCTCAGGACTTAGTGGTTTCCCAACACCTACAAAACAGAATTGATGTTTTCTCCATGAAAAAGCAAACCCTTTTCCAGCTCCCAGCCACCTTCTCCCTCTCTCCCTCCAATCTTTCCCCACTTCAGGCCAGTCTTCTGTCATCTTTCCCCTCTTGACACGGAGGGTTCCACTGCTCTCTCTCCTGTCTGTCTGGCTTCCAAGGGTAAGAGCCAGTTTTGCCTTCTCAATTCTTCCTGGGATGCTTCAGGAACCCCCAACCTCCCAAACACCTTTCGAATAGCGTCCATGTCGTAAGCATGACTTCACAATGCGCGGGCATTGATTCTTGACAGTCCTTCCATCTCACCTCACCCCTCCTAACTCATTGCCTGAGTTCCAGCCTTCATTTCCTTCCCTGAATACACCTCTCTCTGGGCAGGATGGGACATGGGCCCTGTCCCAACCCCATCCCTCCACTGACCCGTTTCTTTTCCTGAGGTTCGGCTGATACTTCCTGCTTCCCGTTCTCTGCCCCAGCACCTAATCCTCAGAATGCTAGTATTATATTTGCGGCTGTTACGGGATGATTCACACTGTGCTGTATTTCATTCATCTAACCAAACAAGATCTAGGAGGCATCCAACACTTTGAATAATTTACCTGAAGAATGCGAACGTACTAAGTTGACTTGAAGCTCCCTGGAAGAGAAAAGCAAACACCTTCTTAAATACCTCGCAGTGCAAATGTTCCCTCAGCTGAGAAAATGAAGGGAATAAATAGTTAAACCCTGTGTTTTCCATACTAACTCATGTGCAAGTTAACCCAGGCCTCATCCTGCTCATCTGTAAATTGGGGCCAATGTTAAGTATTTCCCTTGCTGAAAACTATCTCAAAGATGTGGGTAGGTGGAACGTGAACATATGTGGATTTCAAACTTACTGTAGCTTATTGTTAGGAATTACAGTTCTGGCAAATTTCCCAAAACCTGTAGTAATGCCATAAACAACTAGAATAAAAAACAAGACATTATACAATTAGATGCAGGAAACTTTTTGTCTACAAAAATAATTTTAGAACATAAAAAGAGAAAGATACCTGTTTTTTCTTTCACGATGCTATCTATCACTTCCCTGGACTTTTGCACCACCTGTTCAGCAGTCGGGGTGAGCTGGGAAAATGTTGTTCAGAACCGGGCATGTTAAAGACATCCAAGTGCAGCAACAATGGCCAGAGGATGTCCTTCCCCACTGCCCCCTCCCATACCTTTATTTTGTAGTGTCCCTTTCCCAAGTTGACCAGATCCTCTGTGCTCAGACTGTTCCCATCTAAGGCGATGTACTGCATAAAAGAAGGGAATCAGTGAGTGTAAACAGCTTAACTGCTCTAACAGAGAGTAGGGAAGGAAGCCTCCAGCAAAATCAAACTTTGACACTGTCATCACTGATTTTATCTCTGCTGTGAAGCATTCATGTGCTAATTATAATAAAAAGACAGCTGGCTGTTCTGGGCCTGGCGGTGCAAGCCTTGCCAGTAGTCCCAGCTGCTTGGGAGGCTGAGGCGGGTGGCAGGACCGCTTAAACCCAGGAGTTTGGGACCAGCCTGGGCAAAATATCGAGACTCTGTCTTAAAAAACAAAACAAAACAAAACACCCAAACAAACAAAAAACCAAAAGCTTGAGAGAGAGAGAAAGAGAGAGAGAGCTTGCTTAAGAGGAGGCGGAGTCAGGAAAGTTAGAAATGCAAAAGCATGGTGCCTTCCCACGCCCCTTTTCCTACTATACAGAGCTGGGTAAAGCCCTGTGCTAATCGTTAGCATACCCAGAAATCCTGCGGGCCCACCTCCTCCTTAAATGAAGCGACTTCATTTTCTTAACAAAAAGAAAGTGTTTCGAAGCTTACCTTTTCAGGCTCTCGGTACTTGCTGTATCTGAAGCCAGGTAAAGGAAAGTGTTGGGCAGTGTGGAAAAACCCCAGCCTCACTGCTGGGGGGAGCAGAGCAAAGATCCCGCAGGAAAGGATACAGGTAAACTCCTTCTGGCTGGGATGGAATGAAGTCAGGAGACATTGCATCGCCTTCTATAACTGGAACAGGAATGCAAGAGAGACCCCTTACAGATGACAACACAGAGCCACGTTTGTCACAGCTGTTCAACCAAGAAAGGGCCCATCCATTGCCCCTGAATTCTATAGAAATGGCTGCTTTAAAACCACTTCAGAAGCTTCCAGTGGTCTTAGCATCTTTACATAGGAAGGGAGCAAAAAGCAGAGAGGTAGGCGTCCAGAGACAAGGAGCTTAAATGCAAGTTCAAGATCTAACTGCCGCCTCCACCCTAAGTCCCAGCTTTATTTTCTTTTAAATCTGAATTCCTTACAGCTCTGTGCTGCTGGCTTCCAGTTGGGTGAGGTTCTTTGGAGGGACAAGAGGACCTTCAAACTGAGTCCGTCCCTGCAAAGGGACTCAGACCTGCAGTCTTGAGTTGCAGTCTAGTCTTTGTTTTGTGCTAGCTGACTGACTCGGGTAAGTCACCTCCTCTCTGAGCCTGTTGCCTGGCAGGCTGTCGCAGGCTGGGAGGAGAAGCCTGCCCGTGTCATAGGGGGGCTGGGTGAGAATGCAAGACACCCAGGGGCTGGGTGCCTGCCTGCACAGTGCTCAGCAAGAGCCCCCTCTTCTCATTATAGTCCCTGAAGTGAAGGGACAGTAGAGCTGCCCTGCCAGGCCCCTCCCCTGCGGCCACTCACCCACTTCCACGAACTCATTGTCCTCCAGGGCCACCTCCAGCGGGTCCTCGTTGTCCAGCAGGCCCAGGCCCTTGCACCGGCGCACGAGGAAGCGCACATCGTCCACCGAGGCGAAGCCGCCGTTGTCGGGCTTGTTCTTGACGTAGCGCCGCACGGCCTCGCGGCCCAGCCAGCCCACCGTGAGCTGCGCGTCCTGGCAGGGCACGGCCAGCCACTCCCCGCGCACGTGCACCGTGTACCTGGGCATGGCTGCGGCCCCACGAGGCCACCACCGCCGCCACGCTGCGTCCGCTTGTCCCCTGGCGACAGTTGCGGGAGGGGAGAGTTTTATCCAGGAGTGGGTCCCGGGATGTGGTAGGCGGGGAGGACACGCCTCCTCCCTCGCCTTTACTCATCCAGGAGGTGGACAAATATTTATATTTATGGAGGGCCCCAGGCGTTCCTCTGTTTTTGTTTTGTTTTGTTTTTTGCAGCAGGACAGGGAGAGGGGGATGTGGGGGGATAGGATGCAGGCAGGTGAGCTGCCTGTCCACCTGCCACCCAGCCCTGCCCAGAAAGGCCCAGGTCTCCCCTCCTGGGGGTCCCAGCCTCTGCTGGCACCTACCTGCTGCCGGTCCCCTCTTGTCAGGGTCCCCAGTTTCTCTCTGTCACCTCCTTTCTGTGTTCTCCTCCATTCAGGGCAGCTTATAAACGACATGTTCCAGTCATTATCTGGAATTACTCAACTGTAAAATGCACCCTGCTGGCCAATTGTGACACCAGGGAGTGTGGCAATCTTCATTCATTTGTTTATTCCACAAACATGAATTGAGCAACTACTCCCGGCCAGCGGTACGGTTTTCTGAAGCTTTACCTCCACAAGAAGATGCAAAGGCCAGGGATCATTTTCACAACCAAAGGTCATCATCTGGACAAACGAACCACCGCGGCTCGGAGATTAAGGGCTCAGACAGCCGTGGCTGGGACTCCAGCTCCACTGCCTGGTAGCCTTGAGCAAGTGAGTTATTAGCCTCTGTCTCCTCATCAAAAGGCAAAGGAGTTAACTGCCTCCCGGTAGCATTTGCAGCATCTGCCTGGGACCAAATCCTAGCTCTGTCATTTACTAGGCGTGTGACCTCTGGGCAAGTTGTTGGACTCGTCCGTAAAACAAAGATTATGACAGCATCCATGTCAAAGGGCTGTTGGGAGGATAAGTTAAGTTCATATATGTAAAGCCCTTAGAACAGCACCTGGCACACTGGAAATGCTATAGCAATGTTTGTGATCGCTAGTATCTGGACCTGTAGCTAATCTGTGTTAGCTACGTTGCTTTATAAATGTTCTTTTATCCCAGATATCTCTAATCCAATTCGCTTTCTTCACCACAGAAAACTACTTCCTGCACTCAACTCATTACCATTACTATTAAGGAACTCTACATAGCATGACAAAGGAATTAAAGAAATGTAAACAGTATTTTAAGCAGCACTTTCATAGTAAACCACTTTCTAGATATTTGATTATTGCAATAGAAAAATCCTGAAGAATGCAGCCGCCGTAGGTGGAGGGGGCAAGATGGCTGTCTCTGCTTTTGCAGGTGCCTTGAGAGAAGCTTCAGGAATCTTACGGCCCCTGAATATTTTGGCATCCCCAGCGTATCGAAACTGTGCCAAGAATGCCCCTATTATTTCTGGGCTGTCCACTGGACATTTTAGTCATATTCAGACACCAGTTGTTTCTTGTGCTTCCAGACTTACCACATCCATCAGAAACCTGATGTGTGGCACGGTGCAATACTTAATAGACTGGCCCCTGTGTTTCCAAATGTCCTGAAGCTGCCAGTCAGAACTGGAACATACTTCAGTTCACAAAAAAGGCAAGAGAAAGACTGTGAAAGCTGTCATCTCTAGGTTTCTTTGACTTCATTCTGGCCTTTGGCTAAGGAGAAAGGCTGGTTATAAGGAAAAATTATGGAAGAAGACAGCGGCAAGAAAAAGAGGCTTGAGGGAATCTGTGTTCTGTAATAAAACTCAGAATAAACTCTTAGAATGATGACATCTTTCTGGAAGAGGCAAAACTGGTATGCTGATGGTCCTTATCAGAAGTATCATGATCGAACACACCTGAAAGTATAGATCAGATTTGATTTCCCAATGATTGAATACGTATCTGTACATAATGATGTCTACACAAAAATGAGTAACTATAAAATTTGATGTAAATTGCACCAATTAATATGTAAATGTACATATCGACATTAAACTTATGGAAGTTTTAAAGCTTAATGGATCCAACATTCCCAGATGTGGTCAGGGAAATAGACATTTAAAATTGTGCATTATTTTTATCAAATGGTAATGGTTTAATTGTTCCAATTAGGCTTGTTTAGTTGCAAGGAATCTCAAGTGAAGACAAACATAAAAAGACTCTACAGCTACAAGTTAGCTCAAGCAGTGTGACATTGTTTTAAGGATGCATGCCTGGGAACTCAGGAACCACCTCAGCAGCCCTAAATCTCCCCCAGAAATCACCCCAAGGCCTTAGGAAGAGCAGAAGTCGGACGATGATCTCCAAGAGGAGAAGGTGGATCTTTAGGCTCAGGCTCATGTGACTCAGTTCTTTTTACACTGTTAACTCCATTCTCCCTCCACACGCCAACTTCTCTAATTCACTGTTTTTGCTTACTTACAGTCTCTGCTCCCTCATAATAACTTGAGCTTGCACCTTTGATGTTTTTTTCTGCATCATGAGCCTCAGCTCCTGTTTCCAGTCTCTAATTGCCAAGAGACTCCAACTGGGCCAGCTTACCTTTTTACACCAAGTCTCATCAGTGTCATTGTCTAGTGTCGTTGGCTGTTCTTAGGTCAGGAGCCCACCGTGGCCCACTTGGTGTTGGTGGGTTCACACAGAGCGAAAAATAGTTATGTGAGCAGTTTTACTTAGAGGCTAGCATGGGGCAACAGCACACTTAACTTCTAGTGTACTAGGTTCATTGGGTTTCTAACAGTTATCATTTAGTTTATTGGAATAAGATTTTTTCATAGAAGAGTAAATGAATCCACTCATGTATTGATGGGCACTTGGGTTGATTCCACATCTTTGAGATTATGAATTGTGCTGCAGTAAACATTCGAATGGGGGAAAAAAAAAAGAAAAGAAGAAAGAAAAGAAAAATCCTGAAAAGTTTGTTTCCCCTAAATCAGATTTCTGTTGGGAAGAGAGACACAGTTGCTCACAGAGAACACCCATAACCACACCTAGAGTCTCTCCCATTCTCTGACAGCTTCAGGGGAAGCATACAAATAAAAAGCTACCCTTCCTTGAGCCTCATTGACACCTGTTCTTCATCCATCCCACACTCATTGCACCCTGGAATTTGTCATCACCTGAATTTGATACACATAAGAAATCTTAAATTCCAATCCTACCTTCTGACCACACCCTTCCAGCTCCCCCCTTAGTTTGCCTCTCTGCCCTTGGACCTGACCTCCCATCAGTCCCTCCATCCCTCCACTTCCCACCAGCTTCCTCACTTACCTTCACAGGAAGCTGGTCCCGTAGTGGCTCACCTGGATTACTCTTTCTTAGGCACTTTGAAATTCCTTTGCAACCCTAAACCTGTGCAACTCAGGGCAAAACTTGTCTCCCAGGTCATCCCAAGAAACTGCCATCTCTGTTCACCCAGGCAGAAGGTCCTGTGGTCACATAGATTCATGGTAATGCCCTTTTACTCACCCCACCCTGCAGTGAGTTTCCAAAACCTTCACCCCTCCTTCAGAAACTTCTCAGCATCCACCACCTCCAATTCTCAGAGGATGACCTCACCTTCTACATGTCTGAGAAAACTGAGGCCCACAGACATGAACCACATTAACTTTCTGCTCCCTCCATTCATTCATTCACTCATTCAACAAGTACCTCTTGAACACCTGTTTCCTATCAAGCTCTGTGCTAGATGCTGGGGATGATATAAGTAAGAAACGTTTCCTGCCTTCGAGGTGCTTCCTGTCTGGTGATGGATACAGACTTATAAAGACAACTAATAAGATGTTCAGCTTATTCTCCACCCCCACCATGCTGTAAGAAAACCCAAACTACTGGTGTTCCGCTTGACAGTCCTAGCTGAGTCTAGCTTTTGAATAATCTCAGCCCAGGCATCAGATGTGGGGAAAGAAGCTTCCAGATGATACCAGCTCCCAGCAATGTAAGTCACCCTCAGCTGTTTGGGGATTCTTAAACTCAGGCCCTAGACACTGTGCAGCAGAGAATTACTTATGTTATTCTTTCTCCACCTGGAACACACTTTCCAACTTTCTTTGCTTGGCTAGATATTTCTTATTCCTCAAGTTTCAGTTTAGGCCTTTTCTTCTTCAGGAAGCATTCCCTAAACTCTTTGGTTGAGTTAAGTGGCTTTTCTCTGGGTTGCTTTAGCGTACCTCTTCTTTAGCAATATATAGAAGTTACTCGTCTTTGTTCATCCATTAATTGTGTGTATGTCTGACTTGGCACAAAGACACTCAGTGAATGGTTATTAGCTGAACTAAAGAAATGCGAATTCCACTGAGCTGGCCCTGGGAAAACCAGTCAGTAGGCTAAGTTTGTCTTTAGCGCCCTCTAGCTTCTTCATGGCACCCTTCCACACCACCCTTGGAGCATCCCTTGCCCCAATTACCTTTCAGTATCACTAAGTGATAACCAAAAAATGACCTTAGCTTAGAGTTTTGTCTCGTAAGCTCATAGGGCAGAAGAAGCCTTAAAAAGCATTATTTGGGTGCATGGATTTGCTAAAGTCTAATCATTTAGAACAAGATTACATACTAGGGATTGGAGCTGCACTACCTTCTCTTGTATTTCTGGCAAGGAAGAAAATGAGAGCACAGCCTGGAGAAACAGAACCACCCTGCAGTGTAGACAAGTGTCCAAGAGGACAGAACTGCTAGGGAGAGTGAGAGCAAGGGAGAAGTCTTAGGATTCCAGGTACGGACAGGAATTTGTCCCTTCGATATCTGCCCATTTCAGGTGTTTACTTCTATTTTAAGACTTTGGTCACTGCATTAGCACTTTGAGTGGCTCTGTGGTGATGACAGCCCCACGACCATGCTTGCACTCTAAGACATCATTCCTCTCTTGGCTAGAGTTTATTTGGCCAGCGGTGGACCCAACCCGAGTCATCTCAGTCTCTCCTCTGGGTGTTTGGAACTGAGATGGCCTCTCTGTGCAGTAAGAACTATTTGCAACAGAAAAGCTGGAGGGTCGCCACCTGTACAATGTGGGCTAGAGGGGCAGAGATGAGGGACCAAAATACTGATGGTGCTGCAGTTCTGGGTGTCAAGTCCCCTTCTGTCTGTCCACGAGTTCTGATAACCTCCCCTATACCTCGTATCCTTAAAATAATCTTCCTCTTCCCTTCTTGACTTCCAGTCATTTGGGTTGCTGTCAATTGCAATCAAAGAGTTGTAACTAATATAGCTGTGGTTCCCACACTGTGTGCCAAGGTGCCCTGGGGCACTACATTGCATTCACAGGGGTACTTTGTTTTTCTTGTCTTTTATTTGGTTCAAGTTGCTGCACTGTTTTTGAACAAGCTGTTGGGAATGGGGAGTACTGATGTTCAGGGCGGCCATCTGCATCTGACCCCTGATGGACAAGTCCACTGAATCAGCAGGAGAGATCCAGGAGCAGGGAACAGAGAGCTCCCCCTAGAGGTTGCACATTTTGGTAGGGGAATTTATCCTATGTCCGCCAGGCGAGTGGTAAGCAAATCCAACTGAGTGTTCATGTTTAAGTTTATTTAAAAAGCAAAACCCTAATCATGTTGAATTTTTGGTTTGTAGCAGATTAAAATTAAAGAACTTATATAACACATCAGGTAAAGTAATATGTTGGCATATTGTGATCATACAGGGAGAAAATTAATAGGAAGCTAATTAAAAAATTTTAATTTATAAATCAAAAGATTAAACTTTCCTAAAATTTACAAAGAACATGTCACTCTTAAAAAAAAAAAAAGGTACCTCAGCTTTATTTTAGTAAAATCACTGACAAAACAATAAAAAGCCCAACCTAGAAAGATGTTTTCAATTACGAGGTGAGCTGAAGTTTTATATTTCTTTGTGAATTCGATTTAAAAAAGAGAAGTTTCTAAAATCAGCAATCGGCAGGTCCTTAATCCACTTTTAGATCTTTCCCCACCAGCATGGCAGTCACAGGATGCATACAGGCTTTGTGCTCTTGGTAGGTGCGGATGGCTTGATCGTGGGATTTGTCAAAGGCAGCGAGATCCCTGAAAAAAAATTTAAACAGAAAAGAAGAGGAAAGAGCGAGAGAAACAGAGGGGAAGAGAGGGAAGGGAAATCAATACCTGTGATTAAATTAAAGGATGCTGGCAGGGGTGGTAGTCAAATATCACCAAATTAAGGCATCAGTCCCAGCCAATTGGATGACTATGGCCCTGCTGTAGGGTCCCAGGGGTCTCCTTCTGTCCCAGAGATTGACCCTTCCACTGGCAGATCATGGATACTTTGGAGGGAGTTACAGGGAAGGGCTGGAGTGTCTGGGATAGTGACTGCTTACCAAGCAGCACAGGGGTATTTTATTACGTGAACAGTGTCTGCTCACCTACTTACTGCCTTAGTAGTATCCGTCCTGTGATACCTCAGAGACTTTGTCTTTTTTAAAACTTGCTTTTTAAAGTTTATTTTTTAATCAAGATCTTAAGAGAATAAAATTACCAGATTTATAAGGAATTTCTGAAAACTTCAAATAATTGAAAGTAAAAATACTGACCATAGTGAAATAATGATGGTACATCAAATAAATAGGACTCATCAAACAAAAGCTGGAATTACTCGTTTTTAATATAACTACTATTTATAAATCGTAAGATAGAAATATTTATTTTTCCCACAAAAGGTATATTCTTATTTAAAACCTCTTAAAGTATACTTTACTCAATTCAAAGCTAGATGGTTTTTTTTTTCTTCTTTTTTTTGAGACAGAGTCTCACTTTGTGGCCCAGGCTAGAGTGAGTGCCGTGG
>VBSM01003169.1:15772485-15798486 GCA_008086735.1 Cheirogaleus medius
AAAAAAAAAAGAAGTTTCGTAAAAGTGAACAAAGTAACTGACAGAGCAAAAGTGCCTCAATTCTTCCCATCACTAATAGTTGGCATTAGTGGTCAGTCGCCCAAGATCATTTCAGATTTACCTGTGCAATTGCTATATTTGAAGTAGTATCTTATTAATGACTTATGAGGAAAAGAAGAAAGGTAAAACGCAAATACTTTTGCATACTGTTTTTAAGAGTTGAAAAGAGGTAAGAAAAATAATTAATGCTGTTAAGATCTATTTTTTTTCCCCATGAAACTTAATTTTCTACATTGAGGGTGGATATAGTATCACCTTAGATAAACTTGACTAGCTTTTCCAGATACAGTTCATGATTTAAAGTATGCACCTCCCCCTTTCATGAGTAGAGACATATCTGTACAATTCAAAAAGGAATAAAAAAATCACACACATTACTACTCACAGTAATCCATCTTTGACTTAAGGCAATACAAGCATTTGACAGAGTCATATCATAACTGCAAATATAAAAAATGTTAAAGATTAAATTTTATAAAAATGTACATGGTTTTGCATTAATGCAGTTTTAAAGCTACAGAGTACACTTAAATTTCAAAGTTCATTTTAAATAAAGAACTCCAAAGTGATGGGAATAAGAAATCTTTTACCTGACTTACATACTACTGGTATCATCTAAAAACTCACAAATCCAAGTGGATACCATATTAATGAAACAACCGACTGTCCTTCAGAGAGAATGCCAGAGCATCTCAGCAAAAGAATGCCATATGCTCCAGTGGTATATGTTAAAGTAGCTGGAATCAGTTGAGTGTATTTAGTGTTTATGGCAAGAACCGTTCTTGGCACTCAGGACAATATGATGTTGTTCTAACCATCTAATCATCTAACAAACCTGCAAGTACTTGCTATATAATAGGCACTGCTCTAGATGCTAGACCTTTGAGAAAGTCTGAAATCATTGTGTGATGATTTCATTCCTTTCCTTTTAGAAGGAAGTGAAATTAACACTTAAGTGAAGTGATCTTAAGCAAAGCAAGTTACAACAATATTTATGTGTTCTCACCCTAGAAAAGCAATAAATTGTATATTTTGCAACAATGGAAAAGAACATGTAATGTGTGCAAAATTCTTGCAAAACATCCCTCGTTGTCCACAAATCATGCTTGCTTGCTGTGAAGTGTTTGTATTAGAGAACAGAGAGGCACTTGCCCCTTAGGCTCTAAATGAAGTATGTTTTGATTAGAAGTTACCACCGAACCTTCCTTAAAGAGAACTGTGACCGGGACTCCTGGTTTGTTCCCTAGGAAGGAAGAGGTTGATGCCACTCCCTCCTTTGAAGCAGCTGCTGGTTTATTTTCATGAAGTAGTCAGGCTGTGGCTGGCAGGTAAGCATTTTGTTTGCCCTGAAGAACAGGTGGGACCAGAGGTCCTTGACTGCTCAGGCAGTGAGTCACCTTCAATTAGAACATTATCAGCACTGATTTCTTAAACAACAATAGGACAGTGGAAAACCTTTGGCTGGTCTGTTTGTTAGTGTCCTCAAACTTCCTTCTCAGTATAATTAAAAGAACTAAGTTAAGGATTAATCCAGGGAAGAGAAGCAACCCCTACGATGGCAAAGTCCTAAGAAAAGTAATTAGCAAACCAGATATGAGCCTTGCTCTCATGGTACTTATAGCATAGTGAGGAAGAAAGACTTTAATATAATTGCACAAATAAATGTAAAATTAGAGCCGTGGCAACCTCTATGAAGGGCAATATAACATTGCCCATCAAGAAGCCCTAGTATGAGAGATCTGACCTGGGAGGATATGGCAAGAAATGCTTCCATGAGGAAGTGGTTCTTGAGCTGAGACTGAAATTAACTGTGCAAGGAGCACTGCAGGTGGAGGAAACAGTGTGCTCAGGTACCACATTAGAGGATGTATGGAGAGTTTGAGAGACCCCAAAACTGCCGGTATGACTGAAGCAAAGGGAGCTAGAGTGTTAGGAGCCTGTAGTACCCACTAAAGAATTTTGTCTTACTGAGAGCAATGGGATGCCAGTGGAGATTGCTAAGCAGGAGGATGACATGACACGTTTGTATTTTGAAAGGTTTACTCTAGCCTCAATGTGGAGAATGGCTGGGAGGAGGGCCAGAACAGACACAAGTGCACAGTTTAGAGACCAGAGCAGTCTTCCAGCAGGAAAGGATGATGTGAGATTGAACTTGAGCGGTGGTAGTGGACATGGAGAACAGTGCATGGTCTCGAGTGCTATTTAAATACACATACAAATGATGAGAGCACTGTAAAAACAGAGGGACTTGGAAGCCAATGTTCTGTGCTGGAATGGATCAAAATATTTTCTATGGTTTGAGATTTTCCAAGATAATCTTTCTTTACTGGCTCCCAGGGCATATGAATTCCAGGGTTCCTCCAGCATGTTGGTATTGCCTAGAAGCAGTCTTAAGGGATCTAGAATGACCAAGGCCCAAAAAGGATTCCCTAGCAATGGTAATATCAAAGAAACACCTTTTAAGAACTCACTTTTCTTCCAGATTTCCTTAATTTTAAAAGCAATGGCTAAAGGCTTCTTCACTCCCTAATCTCCTGCAACTGTCTTTGGCACAGAAAAGACTCCTGACTTCAAGTTCCATGCTGTTTTCCCCAGGCTCCTTCTTCCTCCACAATGGTACCGCACACCACTCTGCCACTTTTACATTATTTCTCCCCACAGCTTCCTTAACAAGGAACTAATGTTTGAAAACTCCTTCTGGTTTTTAATTTATTTTATTGGTATCTTTCCTCTGTCTTAGCTCTCAAATGGAGATCGTCTAAGGTTCTAAACTCTACTTCTTGTATTCTTCTTTGTAATTCATCTCTAAGCTGATGTCCAAATCCATGACCATTAAAATAAATAGATTCCTTACCTGTAACACTTAATAGATATTTTAAAAAAATACTTGACACAGAACATATTTGCTCTGTGAGTTCCTTATTCATCTTTCATCATAATAGTGCCTGCCACTCAACAAATGTGTATTGCATTGAGCTGAATCTTTAACAACTACATCTCTGCTCAGTTATTTTTAATTTCTTCTTTGCTCACCATGATCAATCAGTTGCCAATAGATTCTATCTCCAAAACATCTCTCCTCTCAGTTATTCCTTTCTTTTCCTACTGCCCTTGCATTACTTCAGGCTCTTATTATCTCTAGTGAGGTTGTTGTAAGAATTAGTGAGATAATATATATGTTGGTACTTCTTAAACTATGAAGTACTAAAAAAAAAATCTAAAGTATTATTTTGGTGATACCCTTTTTCAGACATTAAAAGAATTTATTGATAATTTGTGCCACCTGTCTGTTTCCAAAGCAAAATTCGAAACAATTCTGCTGCAATCATCCCTCCCTGGCGTCTAAGCTCCTGTTTCTCCCCACAGTCTATGCCAAGCAGTACTGCCTGGTTAATGGGGAGCTCTGACCATATCTCTTCCATGCTCAGAACTCCTAATAACTTCCCTACCAAACCCTTCTCAGCCTGGCCATTCAAGGTGCTTTACAAACAAACTTGACCAGGACTCATCTTGTTTCCTATCTTATCTCCTGCTGCTCCCTTGTACATCAATTAAACTGGGATGCTTAGTGTAAGTGTAGTTGCTAGGCAATTTCGTTATCCAAAGGAAAGGCAACAAGAGGCTGGAACATGCAATAGTCAGCATTCTCACACAACTCAGGGGAAGACCAGGGTCCAGGTCCCTGATTTGGGGAGGGTGTTTTGTTTAAAAGGCAGTATATTAGAGGAGGTAAGACTGCTAGGGTTTGAATCTCAACTCTGTGCAACCTTGCACAGGACACTTTAGCTAGTTAGCTAAGCCTAATTTACCCCCTCTGGAAATAGGGATAATAACTGATAACACCATTGTAATGATTAACATAATACTTATAAAATGTTATTTGTTTTTTTTACTGCAAAAGTTTTTTTTTAAATCTCGCATATACTTGCAATGAAAACTGCAAAAGTTTGAAGGAAGACACAATAGCTTATTCTTTTCTAAATACCTCGCCATCCTTGTGTAGGAAGGAAACACTCAATAATTACTTGCAATGAATAATGAATTTATAGTCATAAATCATGGAAATTACTCTTTTGGCCTCAGAGTTAAGGTCCAAACACCTAAGAATTCGGCTCTTATCACTATCTAGTAACAGTGTAAGGACAGCATAAAATCCTTTCAGATATTTTGAGGAGATCTATGGTTTAGGAGAATGAGAAGGAGGTAAGTACTTACTTGGGTTTTATGGGAGGCAGTCCAGGAGAGTAAAGCCAGGCATTCCAATCAACTTGATTGAGAATATCAACCTGTGAACAGTTAGAATACCCAGTTTGCTACAGAATGACCTTTTCTGTTGAAAAAAAAAATTAAGGCAAACTTTTAAGTTCTCAGATCTGTAATTTTGTCTACTCTGTCATATCAAGATAATTTTTAAATCTTTTATTTTTAAGTATTATTTTTAATTGATAGATAATTATGTATATTTATGGAGTATAATGTGATGTTTTGATATATGTATACAATATATTAAAAAATCAAAGTAATTAACATATCCATCACCTCATCTAAGTCTCTCTTGTAAAATAAATTTATATTCGTCACTAGTGCTGTTAAATAATTAAAATAGGAAAATTAAGCACACAAAAAAAGTAAACTTCCGAATCATACTACTAAGGATCTCTCTGAACTAGGAAAATTCAACCTGTTAGTTCATGTGGTTGAGATCACATTTTTTTTTTAGACAGAGTCTTGCTCTCTTGCCCAGGCTAGAGTGCTATAACATCAGCCTAGCTCACAGCAACCTCAAATTCCTGGGCTCAAGTGATCCTCCTGCCTCAGCCTCCTCGAGCGCTAGGATTACAGGTGTGAGCCACTGTGCCTGGCTGAGATCACATTTTAAATGGGAAAAAATGCAATGAAAAATTGAGTCTTACAACAAATTCTAAACCAATACCACTATTAAGGAATTCAAGTTAGCTTAAAAAATAAGTCAATAAATAAAGATATATTGGGCATGAAAAATAAAAAAGCTTTTAACCCAACCTTATCTTTAAAGTGGGAATACAGGAAATCCTTCCAATCATCAGTGGTTATGCTCTTGTAAGAAAATTTCTCAACATAGGCCTTTAGGAATCCTAGGAAAACCTCTAAGAGTAAAAAATTTAAAAAGAAAGAAATCAATTTGTAGAAAGGTAATTATTTGACATTTTTTTGTGGTTGGCATTTTACTATTAACCACAGAGAATAGAAAACATTCAAAGAACAAGTTTTTCAAAGTGAGTGTTCAGAAATGGAGGTAGGATTGAAGTAGGGCCTTGAAGGAAGAATATGTGTAATTTGGTGGAAGGAAGAAGAGAATCCTAATTACAGGTAAGGGGATGACACATGGAGACACAGAAAAGAAATACACAAGTTTTAAAAGCAATAACCCTTGTATGACTAGAAAAGAGGAAAACAGATGCAAGTGAGGGAGAGCCTCCAAAGCCAGTCAGCAAAAGAGAACAACACCTCAACGCCCAACCACAGGGGAAGGGCATATAAACTCAGTGTATTATGATGGCATTAAAAAGTAGGAGGCAGATTTATATTTTCTTTTTCTTTTTTTTTTTTTTTGGAGACAGAGTCTCAGTCTATTGCCTGGGCTAGAGTGCCGTGGCGTCAGCCTAGCTCACAGCAACTTCAAACTCCTGGGCTCAAGCAATCCTCCTGCCTCAGCCTCCTGAGTAGCTGGGACTACAGGCACACACCACCATGCCCAGCTAATTTTTTCTATATATTTTTCGTTGGCCAATTAATTTCTTTCTATTTTTAGTAGAGACGGGGGTCTCAATCTTGCTCAGGCTGGTTTCGAACTCCTGACCTTGAATGATCCGCCCACCTCGGCCTCCCAGAGTGCTAGGATTACAGGTGTGAGCCACCAAGCCCGGCCAGATTTATATTTTCTGACATAGAAGGATGTATGTGAAATATTGAGCAAGAAAACAAAAAACAAATGCAGAATATATAGTATGATTCATGTTTTATAATTAAAGTCACTATACATATGTAGTTGTCTCTTGTTCATTAACACTTAAAAAGTGATCTGGAGCCACACACACCAAACTGCGAACAGTGGTCACCCCTGGGAGTGGAAAGAGGTTGATGGACTCTCACTTGTTACTCTTATAAATGTCTGTACCATAGAAATTTTTTCAGTGAATACATACTATTATCCTAATTTAAAAAATACTGATAAGATTTTTTTTTTTAGTTAAGCAGAATAATTTAGAATTCAGAGATTACTCAAGGTTTTAAGTAGAGAGATAACATTAGAAAATGATCAAGATTTCTTCAGCAGCTATACACAGAATGAATTATAAGTATAAAAGGGAGCAAAATCAAGTTTATAATTCTTCCTTATTCTTTACATTTCTCTCAAAAAACAAAACAAAACAAAACAAAAACATAAAATGCCAACTACTTACCTGGTCCTCCAAGAAGTTGTTCAAGGTAAAAAAGTAAAGCAAAGCCCTTCTCGTAGGGAACTGAAGAATAAGCTACATCAGGGTCTACATCCGTCAGATCCACCACAAGCTTGGTGAACGGATGTGTCTCCCCAAAAGTCTTTATCTGCAAGACACAAAATAAGACAAATGTTCATAAATGAAGACCGGTGTCATCATGCAAACAAGCTAATAAGGAAGTATTATTCCACTCAGTGGCATAACTTTAGAGGAATCTAGAACTTACATAAATTTAGAGAATGGTAATACTAGGATATGTTGGCATAAACTTCTGGAAGTCTATTAGCAGAGTGGATACTTATGTGATGTTCCCTAATACATTTCACCCAACAATAGGCTTTATTCTTATAAAAAGACTAGGAAAATGATTCACTGCCTGGTCTGCAAATTTGGCTTTTGGGAGAAAGCACTTAAAAATGACATAAATATACCAAATAAAATTCAAACACAGTAACCAGCTACATCACTAACAAAGAGCCAGTGAAGTCTTACTGCTCCTAATTCAGGCCAGGTCAGGAATACTGTCTTACACAGGACAATGAATGACATGGATCAACAGGGTATTATAACAGCATCTGCTTCATTCTCCACACATGTAAAAATGACTCTTTTGTTGTTATTTGGTAAAGATGCTTTACAAAAACTCAATTTTTGAACACCTCTACAACTTTGGATGAAAGCTTTTAAAAGTCTGTCTCATTTACCGAATTCTGTAGTTCTCCCCATCCTCCCAGAGCGTGAAAATGTCTGAACTTTTCACCAAACAATCGTCCACAAATGTGGCGTTCCAAGTACACAGTATGCCCTTCATTTAACCTGGAAAAAGTATAAAAAATAAAAACACTGACACAGGTGAGAGGAAAAGGCATTTTTATCAAGAAGATATTTTCTTTTTGGCTTTTCTACAGAGGAAAGCAGTTGTAGAGCATGACCACTACCGTCTACTCTAAGCAGACTGTCCATGTGGCTCCCAGAGCAGTGGGAAGCCCAGCCCGACAGAGGCAGGAGGGAAAGGTAAGCCACAGTTCTGGTTTCACATGTCCATGTATTAAAAAAGTGACTACAGCAGGAACTAATACCAAACATAAACTTAACACCTAGACTGTACCTAACACTGTGACAAGTGTTGCAGAATTAGAAAAACAAAATCCTTGTGTACCAATGAGTTGGTAACAAAGAAAAATAATATGTACATACAAAACAATTCAGAGTGGTGGGAGGCAGGAAAAAAATCAATAACAAGAACCAATAATAAAAATCTTACCAAAAGTGATCCCAAGTTTTGTTAGTCACTAGATTTCCTGTCCAACTATGAGATATTTCATGTGCAATAACCTATAGGAGACAGTGTAAATGATTAACAGTAAAACTGATTACCTTAACCTAAAATAACCCATTATTTAAGCACTCTTGTTCTTTTAACTTCATGTTATTCAATTTTTTTTAAACCTTAGCTGAGATATTCAGAGAGTTAGTTTAGCAAAAAACTGTAATTTAACCAAAGACCAAAAAATATGACATAGTTAAAATAACTGAAAACAAAAACATTTAGAAAATATTAAGTGAAATGAATATATCACTGCATTAAAAATACTTCATAAACATATCAAGATATCAAACCATAAAATCTCAACTCTATTAAATCTAATTATTAATGTAATAATATCTTCTGATAAGAGTCCCCAAGTACCTTTTATAACCGTATCTTTAACATAACAATATTGATATTTTAAAGTCAGCTGACTTAATACTTCTTTAGGGTAAGAACATAATAAGAAATTTTAACTTACATTGGAGAGTGATTTGTCACCTGCCTGTTAAAAAAAAAGAAAATTACCTTAGTATTTCAGCAATTAAATTATTGACTATATCTAATATACTGCCTACCTCAAAATCTAGTAAACTGGCATGGATGGTCCACTGAACTTCTACTAGAACACATCCAAGAGTTTAAAAGAGACATGTATTGAAAACACAAAATAAAAAAATGCACAACTAAAAATTAGCAGCATTCTTCCTTGCCCTAATCTAGTGAATTTTTGTAATACAAGGAGGGCCAGTATACTTGTCTCTAATTAATTTCCATAAAACATTTCTCCTATTCTCATTTTTTATATCTGCTCTTGTTTAACCATCACCTTCTTTCTCTCCTTATTACCCACAATATATTTAAGAAAAGTTGCTAATCCATTACTTACTTGGTTCTAAGAAGAATTTAAAGTAGCTTATAAGGCATATAAAACATAGCAATATGCCATGGACCTAATCCTTTCCCATACGTGATGTGCTAAATTTTTTTTACCAGTACCTATAAGCCAAGCATAAATGGTGTTGTTTCTTTATTTGGATAGATAATTCATCAACAGATTGTTGTTATATAGCACTCTCATCCCCAACATCCCAAACACCCTGAACATAATATTCTCTTTCCACAAGCGGCCAAATTATTTTCCTTTAAAAAATGAGATTTTGATAACCACAATAAGCAATAAAATTAAAAACAAGGGTTATATGAACAAGAGAAAAGATTTTTTAAATATTATTAGGTCTCTAGGCTTCTTCCTAGCTCAGTTTGTTTTTGAGAAGACCTCAATTTCAAACGAAGAAATATTTACACTTACCAGTAGAGTAGGGGTTACAAAGGTAAGGCAAGGATTCTCCATGCCACCATAAGGGAAGGATGGTGGCAGGACCAACAGGTCATACTGTCCCCATACATATGGTCCTCCCAGATCTTCTGCAATTTTAAGCATAGATTCAGTCTGAAAAATTAATGCATATATATTTGTATGTCTTAATACAGTAGTAAATTCTTAAAAGTGTACATTACTTTCTATGAAGGTTATGACTTAATGATGCTTATTTTAAATGAAAATGATGAAAAGAATGTAGCAACTGCAAACTCACACATAAAATAAGGCAAATTTGATTCTTTCACCAAATCACTTAAAACCATCACATTTCACACTCAAAATCTTCAATCTACTGTCTAACAAAATTATTGAAAAGAACAACTACATGACCAACCTCAGAAAATTCATAAGCAGACTTTTCCACCTGCTCTTTTTCAGACCATACCAAAGTTCTTGGGCCAATTTGCCTGTAAAATTAAAAAGCTTAATAAAAAAGAATTCAAGGCAAATTACTCATCTGGTTCTAGGAAGGATTTAAAGTCTTATACACAAACCCCCACAGTGGGAGTAGATTTACCATGTGCTTATAGGGAAGGGATGAGGTTAAATGGCCTCTCTGAGATGCAAACCTGCTGTTGTATATGTAGCAACAGAAATGCAGCTCTCAAAGGAGGTACAGTCTGGGTCAAAAAACCAGATATAAAGTGCCCCCAGATGAGCTTACTGGCTTTAGTAAGATTTCTGGGGGTCTAGTTTCCTTCCTCAATCTCACAACTGGAGAAAGCCAGTTGCAGCTCCTAAAACATTATTCCATAACAGGAGCGGATATAAACTTTGTTATGCGCTTAAAGTTTAAATACTCTTTATATAAGAAGAATCAAATAGGAAAGGAAGGAAATCCTGTCAAATGCTACAACATGGATGAACCCTGAATACATTATGCCAAGTGAAATAAGTCAGTCACAAAAAGATAAAATCACACTGTATGATTCTGCTTATGTGAGGTATCTAAAGTAGTCAAATTCATAGGAACAGAAAGTAGAATGGTGGTAACTAAGGGCTGGGGAGAGTAGGGAGGGGAGAGTGGAGAGTTTCAGTTTTGCAAGAAGAAAAAGTTCTGAAGATCTATTTCACAATAATGTGAATATACTTAACATACCACTGAACTGTACAATTAAAAATAGTTAAGTGTGCTTAGAAATTAAGAACAAACAAAACATTAAGAAGGAAGGGCACTTTAGCTTTGATAAAATGTTAACAAAATATCTTAAATTTTTGTAATATTTATAGACTTTCAAGTGCTTTCATATACTTTATCTCATTTGTTTCACATACCAACCCATGAGGTAGGAAAGGCAGATATTATAATTTCAAGGATGAGGAAATGGAGATTAAGAGAAGTGACTTGTTCAAGCTTACATTAGAATCCAAATCTCTAAAAATAAGCTCATTTTACAATACTTGGAAAATCTAAGGTAGGTAACTGATAAAGATTTTTAAATTTAAAATTAATCTGTTGCCTATATTTTATATTTAGATTTGAATTTTTCTAGAGCTGTCAGCTTGATATTTTGAGAAATACACAAATGATCTACAAATTAATCCTGATGCCTAATGTTTGACCTTTTCACAAACCTTAAAATTTGTTCAGAAGCTCACCTGCTTTCTAAAGCTCCAACAACCAAAGCAATCAGGTAGCAGGGTATCGGAACCTAACAGGGCAAACAAACAACAAACACACACATCACATGCTTGTATTAGTACTCAAAAATGTTACAGAGTAAGACAATTTGTATTTAAAATTAAATCTCCAAATCTCCAAATATTAGCATGGATTATTTTTCTTTTATACTTCTCAACTAGTCCTTATTTTTACCAAATAGTTTAAAATTATGATGCAAAGCATTTCAAAATAGCTATTTCCCTTTTATTCCATTAGAAACGAAAGCTTCTGATGTGAAAAACATGATTGCACATAGTATTAAAAGGTACATTTTAAGCATTTCTCAAAAAATAACCTATAAGAAGGCAACTGTTCTTTTCCCTCTTTGTTTTTTTTCTCTTGGTTTTTAAAACATCTTTTTGTTTACTTTTAATTTTTATTCCTTTATGTTTTAAACCACTACTGGTATATTGCAAGAGACATACAAAATAATCCCTAAGTGGATGCCAAAGTTATGGGAGCTTGAAATCCCAGAAGCTAGGATGGGAGCAAAATTGTTCATTGTGATGTCAATTAAAAAACATACACACACACTCACATTATTCATTAAAGGTCAATGATACAAGTCCAATTACCAGCTACATAGAAATTTTAACTTACAGGACTGTAACAGAGTACTTTTTGGTCTAAGATAGTTCTTCCATTTGGAAACACTCTCTACAGCCACATGCCCACACTGTAGTACCAGGGCAGACAAAAGTGCAATGACATAAAAGAACAGGAATCTGCCTGCTACTGACTGGAATGAGGGGAAATGGAATCAGACACGCTCCCTCCTCTGTCTACCTGGCAACCTCTTTCTTCCATACAACACCCTCTGTAAGTGGAACAAAATCCTTTAAAAAGCACAAAAGGAAAAGAATGAAAAAAACAAAACCAAAAGCTGTTCTCTAAATTCCAAAATATTTCAAAAGCAATTTTGTTCTCTGGATGGGTAGAAGCTATTTGTAGTTCACTACCAGCTAAAACAAAAATCTAGACTCTATGATCTTACTTTTTGGCTGAATCTATATATTTTCCTGCTTGGGTCTTCTGGGTCAGGTCCTTCTCCATCACGAATAGCACTCATAAGTGCCACCAGTTCTTTAGGGACAGATACCTAATGGAGAAGAAAAGTCATTTCTAGTTATAAATAAAAGGTTCTATGTATCTTAAACTATATATGTAAAATAACCTTTTCTTTCCCTTCTTGATTATCCATATAATAAATACACTATGAACTCAAAAAGTATGTATATATCGGTTTTGTAAACAGAATTACTGATATGTAAAACTGACTTCTTTAAAAACGACTGTGAAATATCTATCTTTCCTTTCATCCATGCATATTAAAAGTAAAATTTTGGTAGAAACTATATTAAAATCCCAGCTCTGCCACCAACTTCTCTGAGCCTCAGCTTCCCCATCACATGAGGGTAAAACTTCACAGGTTTGCTGCAAGGAATAAATAATATAAGTGAAGAGCTCTGTGCCATTCCTGGCAATGGTAGCCAACACCCCTGCTCCCATCCACAGCCCCAAAACAGATTCTAGAGGATGCTAAACTCATTGTAGGATGGAGAATACAGTTTTGAATAATTTTATATTTAAAACATACACTTGGAGTTACAAACAGAATTTTTTAAGGGTAGTAACTGTGAAAAACCTATACTTATTGCCAAAACTGTGAAATAATTTTCTTTGGAAATTTATATAGAAAAGATCCTTATGGGGCAAACCTTATGGTTGCTTAAGTGTGTATCCTAGCTCCATGATTCTGGAAGTTTTCTTTTTTTTTGAGGCAGGGTCTTACTCTGTCACTCTGGGTAGAGTGCAGTGGCGTCATCATAGCTCACTACAATGTCAATCTCCTGGGCTCAAGTGATCTTCCTGCCTTAGCCTCTCAAGTAGCTGGGACTACAGGCATGCGCTACCATGCCTGGCTAATTTTTCTATTTTGTGTAGAGATAGTAGACTTGCTCTTGCTCAGGCTGGTCTTGAACTCCTGACCTCAAGTGATTTTCCTGCCTTAGCCTCCCAAAGTGCTGGGATTACAGGTGTGAGCCACTGTGCCTGGCCTGAAAGTTTTATTTCTAATAAATGCCAGAATAAAGGACCATCCTCTGACTATGGGTGATCTAGCAAGCATGTATTTCAACAAATGCTAGACTTCCACGAATCTTCTTAAGGCTCAGGACTCAAAACTATTACTGAGACAGGCACAGAATTAGGAGCTCTTGAACCAGTGTTATAACAGTCATAAATCCTAAAGCTAAAAAGCATTCAGGAAATAATTTGGTTTAGCCTCCCCCCATCATTTAGGCAATGAAATGTTATATATATGAGACAACTGAGGTTGTGAGGTCATAAGACTCACCCAAGGTCACACAGTTATTAAGTGGTGGAGAAGATTTCAGAACCCTGGGATTCTCTGCTTTCAAGTATGATGATATCCTATAACACTATACTAGGTATAATTTGATTGTGAGATGATTGGAGATTCAAGAAGGTCCCATAAATACAGGTTGGTCCTCATTCTATTGGCTTGGTCTAAGTAATTCTAGCCTCTGGGATAGTGTGTATTTATTAATTATAGTCCACATTTTCCTAAAAGGATTGGCAGTACCTATAAGAGGAATAAGTTGGAATTATATACAGACAAGTCTGCAATATAGGCCCATTAGAATACCTAGATAGATGTTTATATTGCTACAGAATATATTCCCAAAAACTTTAATTCTGCAAATGTCTATTTTTAAAAGTTAAAAGATAATTAATTGTTCATCAATTCTTACTTTTAAAGCCAGAATTCCTTTTTAAAAATCAGAATGGTTCCCATTTTTTTTCACACTTATAATATTTAAAACTGCTTTTATAGCAGAGATTCAGAATGAGCTATAGAGCCTCTTTTTTACATATTACAGGTAGAAATTTAATTAAGTAAAATATTTCTAGCTCTAAAAATTCAATTATCTCAACCTATCACTTATACCATATTTACGTATATGGATCATTGAATTCAGTTAATATTTGTAATATTTACCTCTGCAGTGTAGGTTAATTTCACAGAAGGAGTGTCCTGGCAAGGAAGAATTGCTCTGCAATGGATGGCCTGGGAGAGGGAGAAAGAAAAAGAAATAGCTATTCCCCTTTCTTATAAATCAAGTCATTAAGAAATCCTTAAAATTGCAGCATTGTTCTTAGACATATTCTTTTAAAAAATAAAAACAGGTCTCTCACTTCTTGGGATCTTTTTTAAAAAAATCAGATTTTCCATTTTAATCTAGGGTCAACTCTCACATTTCAGTTGAAGCATGGAGCAAACTGTGAAGCAGTGTTTCCTACTTTATTCTCTGAACAACAACAGTACCCAGTGAGAAGTTCTTAGGAACCCTGTGAAAAAGGGCTCTCCAGTGAAATAAACTTGAGAACCGTGGCATATTACATCCCTGTCTTGGAGGGTCAGTGGGAACAGTAGCCTCCTGAAGGCTCTGAAAAGACCTGCAATAAAGAAACCTCTTTGACTTCTTACATTTACAGATACTCAGAGATAGATATTCAGATATTCATAAGAGGTAGAGGGTTTGCAATTTGTATATTCTTGACCAGAACTTGATATCTCTTCCAGATTATTGAACTTAGGGTTTTTTTTTTTTTTTTGAGACAGAGTCTCACTCTGTTGCCCTGGCTAGAGTGCCGTGGCGTCAGCCTCACTCACAGCAACCTCAAACTCCTGGGCTCAGGCGATCCTTCTGCCTCAGCCTCCCAAGTAGCTGGGACTACAGGCATGCGCCACCATGCCCGGCTAATTTTTTCTATATTTTAGTTGGCCAATTAATTTCTTTCTATTTTTAGTAGAGATGGGGTCTCGCTCTTGCTCAGGCTGGTTTCGAACTCCTGAGCTCAAATGATCCGCCCACCTCGGCCTCCCAGAGTGCTAGGATTACAGGCGTGAGCCACCGCGCCCGGCCCATAACTTAGGGTTTTTTAGGTTAAAAAGATATTCCAAGTAGCTACAGAAAGTAAACCGGTTGAATTCATGTGCCAATTCTTTTTTTTTATAGACTTGCATTCAAAATTGAGCCTAACACACAGGAATATTGGGAGGATTAAATATGCAAAGTGCCAAACAAAATGCTTGGAATTATAGTAAATGTTTAATGAAGTGAGTTCCTTTAATTGTAAATTATTATTACAAGAATTAGGTCTTTTTTTCTTTTAGAAGCCAGTTTCATAATTATTATTCTTGTGACAGACTGTTTCTAATTGTATGATTCTTTACCCTTAGTTTTTAAACAGAAAATAGATGTAGGTTAAATCATAACATTTTAAAGGTACACTTAATATTTATTTATACAATATATACATTTGTAAATGCATAAGAAAAATATGTTAAGGCTACATTCCAAACTAAATCGTGGTTACCCCTGGGCAATGGTGTCTGGATAGGGTTAGGAAATTTGATCTTTCACATTACATTTCTTTACTGTTAGCATTTTTCATACTCGGTACATACCGTGTTTCCCCGAAAATAAGACCTACGCATAAAATAAGCCCTAGCAGGATTTCTAAGCATTTGTGCAATATAAGCCCTACCCCGAAAATAAGACCTAGTGGTGGGTGTGACTATGCAGAGTATCTGCACAACCCATGTGTTTCGTCGCGGAGCGGTAAAGATGAGCACCCCTTCTCATCTGCCCCATGAGAGTTCTATTGCTTGACATGAGAGATTGGGGCCAATGGTTCTAAAGGAAATAGAGTTGCAAGAAATTCAGGATGGAATTTGGGGTTTGGAGAGTTATGATGATGTTCCAGAAGAAGACGACTTAACTATATTTGAATAAATGTAGATTGTTGTACCATATTTAAAAAAAATAACACATCCCCTGAAAATAAGCCCTAGGGTGTCTTCTTGAGGAAAAATAAGTATAAGACCCTGTCTTATTTTCGGGGAAACACAGTATTACTTTTGCTTCTTTTTCATTTCATTTTATGACCATTTGACTGCCTACTCTATGCCAAGTTCTACACTAGGTGCTGGGGATATAACTGTAAGTAAACCTAGATAGTCCAACTAAGTGGACGTGTTTTCAAACTAAAGGAAGCTTCTTTTTAAAATAATACATATGAATGTGTTAATAGTGACAGATATAAATGAAGATACATTTTTTTATAATATAAAATCAATGGGCCGGGCGTGGTGGCTCACGCCTATAATCCTAGCACTCTGGGAAGCCGAGGCGGGTGGATAGCTCAAGGTCAGGAGTTTGAAACCAGCCTGACCAAGAGCGAGACCCCGTCTCTACTAAAAATAGAAAGAAATTAATTGGCCAACTAAAAATATATAGAAAAAATTAGCCGGGCATGGTGGCGCATGCCCGTAGTCCCAGCTACTTGGGAGGCTGAGGCAGAAGGATTGCTTGAGCCCAGGAGCTTGAGGTTGCTGTGAGCTAGGCTGATGCCACAGCACTCACTCTAGCCTGGGCAACAAAGTAAGACTCTGTCTCAAAAATAAATAAATAAAATAAAATAAAATAAAATCAATTAAAATACTCTATTAGGTAAAACCCACATATCCATAAGACCACTGTCCATTTTGCTTCCTTAAACTGCACTGAGAATTTTCTGCATAATAAATCATTCTGGAATCCTTCTTACCTGGCACTGACTAAAGAGGTATGGGTGCTCCTTCCCAGAAGTTTGTTCAGGAGTGAGCCACTGAAGAGCAGAAGATTTTGGAGATGTCTCAAAAGAAATTTCTATGACAACTTCTTGATTTCTGTATGAAACAAATACATATATTAGCAGAGTATAATTCCATCTAACTAAAATTTGGATTCATAATACATACCCTGAATAATGTAAATAATATCATAGGAGTTTTCGTTACTGATTCAGAGTGAGCTCTAGGAATGCCACGTCCCAAGTGGGTAAGTTTCCCACCTGAACGCCAGCCTGTGGGTCCTTTTCACTCTACCATGCTAACTGATAATGAGGGCGTAACAGGAAATAATACTAGTTGGGTACCCCACTGTGTGTTATATACTTTGCATTTGTGATATTATTCAATCTCGTATGACAGTGGGGAACGTGGAAGAAATAATTTTGAAGCTTCGACTACCAGAGTGGCAGGTGCCAGAGCATGACACAGAGCAGTGTGGTCTGCGAGCTGTCCCTGATCCAAGGCAAGGTAAGTCAAGATATTCAGAGTAAGCATTTAGAAACTTCTAGAGTCATTTTGATGCCTATTGAATCTAATAATAAAGAATGTGTGCTTATATTTAACCTCTTCTTCCTCATAATCCATTTTTATTACATTTTACAAAAGTATCAGTCTGTGACAGATGACAAAAGTGATCCTTCACCCCACATAGTTTGAGAAACACTAATAATGAGGAAACAGCAAGAGCTCTGGAGACCAGCAGCCCTGCCTGTGTTTGAATCCTGACTCTACCACTTCTTGGTGCTATAAACTCGGGCAAATTTTTTGACCTCCCTATGCCACAGTTTCTTTGTCTGTAGAAAGGGGTTAATGACTTTTACCTCACAAGTTATGACTGGGTGTTTCTCTTTCTTAAAGGGGATGAGAGGGCATGAGGACATTGGCCACTGAATGATGGTGGGTAGATCAGCCTTGTTCTAGGCCAATAGTTTTCACCCTTTCCCCCTCCCCAATATATTAAGAGGTAGGACATACTCTAAACATGATAGTTTTAGTTGCCACTTTCTTGAATAAGTTACTTTATCTCTCTAAGGTTCCCTTTCCTCATCTGTCACGTGTAGACCATAACACATGGGGTTACTGTCAGGATTAGGTAAAAGAATGCACCTAACGCACTTATCCCAAGATTGGTACACAGTAACAGTTCTTATGATGGTATGCCTCCATTATCACTCTAGACATTAGTAAAATGATGAGTAAGTAAAGAAGTAACAGTTACCCAAAGTCCCAGTCTTGAGTATTTTATACAATAAATGTCTTTACTATCTTAAGAACATATAGTTCTCACTACTGTATAAACTTCAAGCTGAACAGAAGATCAGCAGGAGTAGTGTACCAATTACTTCCCATATACAAACTAAAATAAAAAAGGAAAAAATGTCTATATTAATTAGAAATCTATTTCCCCCATTATTTAGCTATAAAAGAAAAAGAGGATAACATTCATACTTGCTCAGAGCAATAGGAAGAGAAATTTCCATTGGTGATCCCTTGTAACTTTGTCTTTCTCCAAGAGCATATTTGACTTCTTGTCCATTGATGACTACTTTTTCTATTGTAAGGTCCTTTGTATCTAAAATCTAAAATTAATATTTTTAAATAATAAGAAAATAGTTTTAGCTACCAGAGAAAACTAGTATGAGAAATAGGTTACTACAATGATTATAGAGAACTAGTTGCTTACAGAGAGTAAAATACAGAGTGAAATCACAAGAATTAAAGGAGTCAAAAGTTAGTATAGGTCTTATCATTTGGGACCCTAAGCTTCCTGAAAATTTTTGGGTGCTAAGATTTACATATATATTGTTAAGTAACTCTAGGATAGCCACACAAATTTTGGGCTTTAAGTAAAAGTCAAATCTAAATTAAAATGCCTTTGCTTCTATCTCCTAAAACTTAATTTCTGTTACAAAAACTTCACCTTCAACTTAAGTTTCTTTCACTCTAACTCCTCAATATATCTCACCATATATTTCTTCCTAGGATTCCAACTCATATGTACTTTCATATATCCATATATAGGGCTTTATGCCATGGGTTTTGTTTCTCCTATCTTTATTCTCTCTTCCTCCAAATTATTTAATTATTTTAAATCTTATTATACTGTGTATGTTGTTTTAAGCAGTCTCAAATTCTTTCTGGAACAAAGCAGGGTTAAAAAAAAAAGGCTTGTGCCTCACTGTTATATTTCTATTTACATTTTCTACTTGTTATCCGCAAAGTGCTATGATGAAAAAACCACTGGCTTGTGTGTTAAAAACAAAACTAAAAACAAAAACCACCTTGATTTGATTCCCAGCACAGCCATTTATTTAGTGAAGACCAGAGGGTTTGCAGTCAGAAAGACAGCCTATGTTCAACTGCAACTGCTGGTTTCCCCTACTTACTATTATACATGATCTTGGCCATGACACTAAAACCTCATTGAGCCACCAACTGAAAGAAAAAATTCTGAAAGTTTCAATAAAAAGAGAGAAATGTTTGAAAGTTATCACAAATTTTGAGTACCAAACTTCAGTGTAAATAAATCAAAACTTGAAAGATTTTAGAAAGCTAGGAATTAGTCCTATTAGAACTCCTTCAGCATTCCCCAGCATCACAGACTTCAAGAACCGAGAGGAAAAGAAGATGTGAAAATATTTCTATATTCCTATACTAGGAATTTGAGACACAAATAGATATGAAACATAGTCCCTACATAATCTATTAGAGGAAAGAAAAGAAGCCAACTTTAAATAAATATGAATGAATAAATAAATAATGAGAGCTCTTGGTTTCAGGTTATTGTCATAAGTAAGCAAATAATTATAAACAGATGTCACTTTGTACTACAAATTGCCTTCCTTATATAACATCTAACATTATTATAATTTCAGGCTCTAATTTGCTAAACAGACATGACAACCAGAAATCATAATTTAAAAATCTTCTCTCTAGATATGGGGAATGTAAAACAATGAACAGGCTTTTAGATTGGGACATTCTTTTCAAAATGTAAACATCCTGACTCTTGCTTACTTAAAGGAACAGAGGTAAAGCTTTTATTTTTACAAAACAGACAGTGCAAGGGCATATTAAGCAGTAATGAGCTATCAAAATTCACTTTCTTTTAATAAAAGGAGAAACTGCATTGAAATAGCACTTCACTCCAGTCCTGCCTGGGCAAAATTGCCACTGCAATAAAAGATAGCATCCTACTTCAGGAAGAACAAAGTGCAACGTACAAGGAAATAATTACCTTCTTATAATACTTTTATTTATTTACTTTCTTATAGTACTTTTAGTAATTACATATCAGTACATAGAGGAGTTGACCTATTTTCAAATCAATTAGTCTATTAACATGTTAAAGGACAAAGAGTAAGAAAGTTAAGTGCTTTATTGCAAAAATTTATATTAATGAACTCAAAATAAGATCTATTGCATAAATAGGAAAAAGAGGTACAAAACCCACCAATTCTTATCTTTACTTATAACTCTGCCCAATTATTTGACTCCACTAATTTCCCTCCTCAAACCTACAACATAATTGGTCCAATTGCTAATTGCTGTACTTGAGTAGATCTCACCATGCTACACTGTGCAAAACACTGTTATCATCCTACCCTGGTGAGGAAGCCGTATATGGCTGGTCTTTTTATGTCCCTCTTAATTCTAAAATGCTCTTCTACGAAATTCTTCAAGTGAAAGGTACAAACCAAATACTATCAGGCCACTTGAGTATAAACATAGGTTATAGGCCATAGGCTATATGGTACAGATAAAAATCACTGAATAACATTCCATGAATCTAAACGAATCTTCAAATGGTTAGAGAGCTTATAAAAGTATGTATTTTCTAAGAAATGCAATAATTCCTCCTTGGAAGCAACTATTAATGAAGCATACTGAGTCATCCTTAGAAAGCTTGAACGTTCCATCTGTCCTTAAATTATTAGAAGATGCTAAGAAGGGTGATAAGAATCAAAGGTAGAAAGGACGCTGAAGAAAAAGCTGCACCTAGAGTTAGAAAGCAGAGACTGTTAGTTTCAAAGCAAGGCTGAGAGAAGGGGTTTCGCGCCGGGAACCCTAAGGGATTTGAGAACCACCAGCAGGGAGATCGAGGGAGCTGGGCGATCGGTCGCATCCTGCAGACCTGCGGGTTGAAATAAAGTGCCTGGGAGGGAAAAGTGGGATCAGGGATCGACAGAACATGGGATCTGAGACTTGGATGAGACTAGACTGAGGAAGGTGCGGTGGGGGCTGGTATAAGTCTGGGGCCTGAGGCGGGGATTCTGGGCTGCGGGCTGAGGAAATGCGGAGGCCATGGGGGAATTAGCGTTGGGAACTAGGATTCTGAGGGACTACTGCAAAGATGAACCCCGAGGGCTGGGTGAGGAGAGAGGCGTGGATAGGGCGCTAGGACGTGCCAGGGACGGGAGAGAGGATCGGGGTGAGGGGTGGAGAAGACATAGCTGGAGGTGAGGGCAGGGACACACAGGCGTACGTGGGGCTGAAGAGGGCATGCTCTGGGGTGAGTGGGGGCTGAAGAGGAGGTGCAGAATAGGGGTTGGGTGGGGGCTGCAGACGGGGCGTGGGGCTAGGCAGGGGTAAGCAGGAGCCCCCGGGAACGAGGGGCGAGGGGCGGGTGGCCGCGAGAGGCGGGCACCGGCTGGCGCCCCACCATACCAGGCTGCGCAGATTGTCCTCCTGGGACTGGACCGTGAGCGCGGCGGTCCCTGTCAGCGTCCGGCGAGTGAAGTCGACGCTGCATCGCAGGTGCAGGTGCTTGGTCTGGCAGATCGAAGCTGGAGAGGCCAGAGAACAAGTATCCACGACCTCCGGCATGGCTCTGGGGGATCGCACCACAGACTGACCCGCACCTCAACACTCAGCAGCGAGGCTCCGATCGGAGCAGAGTAGGCAGGGGAAGGCAGAGGAGAGGAGGAGGGGTTCGCGGTGCATGCCGGGAAGGGAAGTTTCCTGAAGTCGGAGGAGCGAGGGGCCGGCGAGAACTGGACCACAAGTCCCGTGGTGCAGCGCGACGAGGCCTGCGCTTCGCTGCCTGGGAGCGTGCGTGTCGGGGAGGGCGGGGGGGGGGGACCGAGATTGCTTTTGGAGGCCGAGGAGAGGGAAGAACGGGAGGGAAGTAGGGGCAGTAGAGAAGGGAGGGCCGAGGGAAATAAGTGGAGCCGGAGAGCAAATTGAGCGCTTCCACTTTAGTTCTATCCAACTTTAGTGGAAAGTGTGATGTCAACAAGAGAAAAAAACCCATTGTTTACCTATGTGTAATGAAGGCGGAGCGAAGTCTAAAGATATAAAAGGCCTGTCGGAAGGCCTTCTTCTGTGTGGTTCCTCGTTAGTATAGTGGTGAGTATCCCCGCCTGTCACGCGGGAGACCGGGGTTCGATTCCCCGACGGGGAGGCACGAGAGTCGTATTTTTTCCATCCCCAATCAGCAGTAAAATTCATATTTTAAAATCTGTTTTGTTGCTGGGTTGCAAGTAAGCTCAATTCTGTCAGTTTTACTGTTTATTAGGTCAATTTCCAGGCCCTGGGCCTTTAAAACAGAAAGCCAACATTCCCATTTTAGAAACCCTAATGATTTCTGTTACAGAAATGGAGTGTGCGCTGGCGGCAGTGGGAGTGCAGAGCTGGGACTTGTGCTCAGCTCTGGGGCCCCTCGGGGGGGGGTGAGAGAATTGAAGGAAGCCTTGCTTTTAGAGCGGGGCCTCAGAGTTGAAACTAGAGAAATTAGAAGAGGACAAGTCTCAAAGGACCTTAAACCTGTTTTCCAACCTGTTTTCACTGCCCTTTTTACATGCTCTACTTGGGTTGAGCTTTCAATCCTGAATGTATGAATGGGGGACCCATTGAAAAATTTGAAGCAGGGGAGTTCCATGCATGATCGGATTCACGTTACAGACAAAGCAATGGTAGCATTCAGAAAATGAAAATGAAAATGAGATATCAAACCAGAAGCAGGAGAGTTAGGAAACTATTAAAATAGTCCAGGCAGAAAATACTGGGGACCTGACACACGTAAGTAATAAGTAGTAAGTTAGAATAGAGAGGAAGGAATGAATGGCGGGAATACTTGAGAGGTAGGTGGATTCACAGATTGAGAGGAGCCTAAGATGACTCTCAGGTTTTTGGCTTCGGTGGCTGGGTAATCATTAACCAGAGGTGTAGACTATATGAAGAGGACAGATTTAAGGGGACGATGCCAAGTTCAATTTTGGACTTAGTGGAGTTTGAAAACCTATGAGAGTCAAAGTGGAGATGTCCATCAGTCACTTGGATATTCAAGTCTGTAGCTCTGGGGAAGTGTCAGGTAGATATGATAACATCACATGTGCAGTAGAAGAAATTATGGGATAAACTCAACCCAAGTAGAGTATATAAAGAGAAGAGCAGTGAAAACAGGTTGGAAGCTGGGAGAACAGCAGAATTTAATTTCTTTAAAGGGGCGCTAGAAGAAGAGAAACCCATTAATAAACTAGAAAGAGCCAACCAACAATGTCAAGAGCCACTAAAGTAAGGAGTGAAAATTTTCCTTTGGATTTGGCAGTGAGGTGAGGGTGGGAAGGTGGTGGTTTTGTTGCCTCTCATGGTTTGAGAATAGTGGATTGAGCAATGGAAGAGAAGAGGGGAAGCAGAACATAAGCCACTGTCAGGATACATGGTCTTCTCACGAAGGGAAGCTAAAAGGGGTAGCTAGAGAGAAATCCAGCATTGGGAAAGGGGTTTTTTTGCAAGAGAAACTTTAACATATTTAGATATAGACGTGAAAGGGTTTCTAGAGATGAGGAAAATGAAGATTTAAGAAGTGTGATGGATTGGGTGTGCTGCTACAGTTCAATTTTCTATCAAAAATGATCTAACAATTAAATTTGGCTCCAGCAACAGAAAAAGATGCCATACATTTGGATATCCTTGTGTTGACCTCTGGAAGCCAAAGGAAAACAAAAATATCCCAAACTATGAAATCCAATACCTTATACATGCACAGGTCCTAATTTCATATGGCCTGAGAATTTATGACATGATCAACATTTGCAAACATTTTTTAAGGTTGCCAAATCTTGGGTTACATATGATACAATAGAATTGATTTAGTTAAGTAATACAGAATCAAATCATCTTCTTTAGCTAGTATGGAGAAAGGATAGTTTGTTTTAATAAAAAGATGGTCAATATCATCTTCCATTATTTATTACCAGGAACCCACAGGGTTTATACCACTTGTGTTCAAAAAATATATCCACAGAAAACCACAAATGAATTCCTCCATTGATTAATATATTCATTAAAAGATAGATATACAGTAGCAATTGTTTTCTAAGACACCACTGACCTCCAAAACAGAGTATACAAAATTAGCAATTCACAAACAATGGGAGTATTTTTTATACCTAATGGTAGATTGGGAATGCTTTTAAAAATGAGGCTTTCCATTGCAGCTATAAAATAAGGGAAATATTAGTGTCTATCTACCAAAGGAGAGTTAATTAAGGATGAAAAAGATGATCTATATAAAGTTTTATGAAAAGAAATAGTGCATATATTTATAGAGCCATATGAACAGGAAGTATTCCAGCCATGCTGCTCTCCTGGAAAAGTTACTTATCCTTCAGGATAATTGAGGTGCACATGTCTCATAGGATTGTGGAAAGATGAAATGAGATAGTGTATGGTACGTACTTAGCACTGTGCTTGGTACAGAGTGAGCATTTGTTATGTGTTAGCTAGTAGTATAATTGCTATTGGCTTTTATTTTGTCTATTTTGATCATTTTAATATTTATTTTTTCTTGTTTTGTTAGCAAGAGCTTTTAGGAAGACCTAGGAAATGAGACACAACCGAGGTTTGTACAGCAAAGCAGATCCTACCAAATTAGTCTTCTAAAAAGGAATGGCAACATTAGCAAAGATCCTATGTTTTGAAATGCATTTACAGGAAATTTCAGTTGGTACACTAAGACTTCCCTTAAAAGAGTATAAAGACTTCACATTGTTTTCTCCCCTTCCTTCACATACACCCTTCCTTTCTTTACTCAGTATAATTTGCAGATATTTATTAAGTGCATTCTACTACACTGCTACCTAGAAAAGATTTGGGGAAGTGAGCTGGGTCAGCACTATTGTGTAAATTTTCTCCAGCCAGGTATGGCTGACCCTGGGAGTTTCACCAAGAGCATGGGCGGGTTGGGGAAGGAGAGGACACCAGGGGTGTGAAAGACGGTGGAGAGGCAGTCAGCCAATTAGCCTTCCTGTGGGAGCAGGGTGAACAATATGGAAAGATAAAGGGGCAGTGTGGTCAGAGAGTGTGACAAGATACTGATGATGGATGACTTGCTGTTTTTGTGTAAAAAGGGGGCAGAGAATTATTAAAAATTTTGCTGATATCTACATAAAATATTTCAGGAAAGATTCTCAAGAAATGGTATTATTTGCCTGAGGGGAGGGAGAAATAGAGTGGCCAAGGAACAGAGGCTGGAAGTAGATATTTCAACTGAATAACCTTTTAAGCCTTTTGAATTTTCATGTAGGTGAATATTTACTATTTGAAAAAGTTATTTAGTGATATGGAAAAAAAACAGGCCAGGCATGGTGGTTCACAGCTATAATCGCAGCACTTTGGGAGGCTGAGGCGGGAGGATCAGTTGAGCCCAGGAGTTTGAGACCAGCCTGGCAACATAGCAAGACACCCCCCCCACTGACCCCCCACCCCATCTATGAAAAAACTTAATAATTAGCTGCTCATGGTGGTATCACAGTGGATTCAATGGTGACATTTTCCCCTGGCTCTTTGTCTCCTAGCTTGGAGGAATAGCATTGCAAGCTGGGCCAATTTGACAGAGAGAAAAGAGCAGACACTGAGTATATCTACTTAAGCAGCTTTTATTATAAGATAGTATAGGAGAGGAAAGCAAAAGACATTTCCTAAGGGGAAACGGGTATGTCTCCGTGAGTTGAGAAGACCCTGCCTACTTCTATGTTTTTTCTTTTTGTATGCAAGTAGTTTATGTTTAGGTAAAGGTTAGTTGTAATTAGGACTGAATTCCTTTCTATTTTTGGACATGACCTAAAGGTTACATCCAGTCATTCTTTCTAGCATACCTTTGTAAACTAAAATAAAATTTTAAGGCTCACCTCCCACCGGCTGACTGAATGGACCCCCTCGTGGCCAAAGGAATATCCTAAAATTAAATTGTCTGCCAGGAAGAGGGAGGTCAGACATGCCTTATGCCCCCCTCCCTTCTTGGAAACATCCTTTGTAACCCATTAACCCGCCTAAGAGTATTTAAGACAAACCTACAGGTCCTCAATTTACACAACAAATCTATGGTGCCTTATCTCTGATAAGAGCTCCTTATGTTAAAACATTCTAAGCCTTTAGACAAAGCTTCATGTCTTTAAC
>VBSM01003169.1:15805407-15824378 GCA_008086735.1 Cheirogaleus medius
TTCTTAAAGCTGAATAGTACTCCATGGTATACATATACCACATTTTGTTAATTCTTAAGCCTTAATGCCTAATGAAGTTCACTTTTCTAGGTTTTGGACTTCTTTGGTATTCATCACACCTTTCTGCCTTCCGCTTCCCCCTTTTGGAATAGGAATGTCTTTTCCTATATTATGCCTTTCCCACCATTGGATTTTAGAAGAACATAACTTGTCTGGTTTCACAGGTTCACAACTGGAGAGGAATTTTGCCTCAGGATGAATCTTGAGTCTCACTCCTATTTGATTCAGATAATAATTATATGGCACTTTAGACTTTAGAGTTGATGCTAGGATGAGTTAAGACTTTTGAGACTGTTGGGATGGAATGCTTGTATTTTGTATTCAAGAAGGATGTGAATTTTGGGGGGGCCAAGAGAAGAATGTTATGGACTAAACGTGTGAGTCTCCCTCTGAATTTATATGTTGAAGCTCTAACCCCCAATATGATGGTATTAGGAGGTGAGACCTTTGGGAGGTGATTAGATTTAGATGCAGTCTTGAGGGTGGAGCCCCATGATGGGATTAGTGCCTATATGAGAAGAGGAAGAGAGACTAGAGTTTCCTCTTTCCACTGTGTGAAGATACAGCAAGAAGGTGGCCATCTGCAAGCCAGGTAAAGGGCCTGCACCAGACACTGAATCTGCTAGCAGCTTAAACTTGGATTCCCAGCCTCCAGAACTGTGAAAACTAAATGTCTACTGTTTAAGCCACCCAGTCTATGGCATTTTGTTATGGCAGCCTGAGCTGACTAAGGCACTCACTTATAATTACATTCTAACTTCTGAACTGAGGCTGCAATTTGGGAAACATGACCATAAAACTTTGAATCACCTGAGGATTCAGAAAAGTCGTGAACCTGCACAAGGTTTATCCAGGGGCAGGGGAAACATTAGCTCACTGAGAAAAGTTAAAGGGCCAGTAGAACAAAAAACATACAGTTGTTTGTGATTCCATTTCACAAGCCATGCCTGTGAAACAGACCAGTTACATAAAGAACATTACAGATTTCATATTTACTGCCTGCATCCAAAGGATTGCTGTGTGCATGTGTCCATTCCACTTTGGAAACGTCTCCTGAATGAATGTGCAAAGTTTGGATGGGTAATTGAGAAGGAAAATACTTCTCATGAGGTCAACAGTTACAAGCAAAATTAGAAACAAAAAGCAAATTCAGAAAAATCATACTTTGTTATGGACCCTTTGTGGTCCCATTCCTTCAAATTCATATGTTGAGATTTTAATCCCCAAAGTGATGGTTTTAGGAGATGGGGCCTTTGGGAAATGATTAGGTCACCAAAGCAGAGTCTTTGTGAATGGGATTAGTGCTCTTATAAAAGGACCCCAGAGAGCTAGCCTGTGCCTCTACCATGTGAGGACACAGCTAGAAAGTGCCCTCTGTGAACCGGGAAGCCCTCACCACATACGAAATCTGCCGGTGCCTTGATCTTGGGCTCCCGGCCTCCAGAACTGTGAGAAACAAATTACTGTTGTTTGTAAGCGTTCCAGTCAATGGTATTTTGTTATAGCAGCCCCAACGGACTAAGACACACATCTTCAACCCCCAGGCATGTTTCCAAAGAAGATGAACACATCACATTTTACCCGAGATGTCTACATGCACTGGGGCCATCCACTCCGCCCTTGCCTGGTGTCAGGCAGGGAGCTAGTCACTGAGGTCTCCTGTCCTTTAGTAGTGGAGGACATGGCGGTCACTGGAAGGCTGTCTTTCCAGCCTTTAGCTAACATCATTGAGCCTTGAAAGTGACATGCCACCACTTCTTTCATATTCCACTGGCCACATAAACCAACCTGCTACAGCAGGAGGAAACCACCCAAAACTGTGAGTGACAGGAGAGCTGATTGTTGGGCGCCTTTTTGGGGGTTGGCTACACCATGAGCCAGGCATTATTATTATCCCTCTTTTACAGGAGAGGAAACTGAAGCTCCCACAAATAAGTCATTTGCTCAAGTCTCTCAGCTTGGAAGAGGCAGAGCTGGGGTTCACACACAGTACGAGCCCGTTCCCTGGCCTCACCAGGGGCCTTTTTTCCTAACTAACTTCCTCTCTCCCTCTCACTGCGTGAAACATTGCGAATGAGATATTTAATGTATTTCCTTTTGCTTAGACCATTTCAAAAGTTATTGTTACTTAACGGTGGAGGTTGGTGGGTTTCCAAAGAATGAAATATACTGAGAACATCTGACCAAAGTCCCTAACACATACACGAATTAAGCAAATGTAACACACAGACTAGGAATAACGAGACTGTTGACCCAATTTCAGAGCCTGACATTTACAAAATGAACACAAAACAGAGTGGATTGTGTGCACATTCTGTTAAATTCCTCTCTTTCGGGGTTGTTTGGGTCAGGCTATTGTCTCATGAGACTGGGTGGACTAAATTGAGCAACATTTTGCTAAAATAAGTCTGCAAGATTAGCCCTTAGGAAACAAAAGCCGGAAGGAGAAACTACATTTCCTATAAAATGTGGAACTATGGGATAACAGTGTGATAACACTACAACTGGCAAGAGGGCAATTTATATATGAGAAAGAACTGGAGTATATATGGTATGATATATAATGTTACCTATACAAATTATCATGAGAAAGGGAAAGTTTTGCTATTCTTTTGTTGTGATCTTTTAAATCAAGTTTACGATGCATTGCACCAGATAATTATAGGCCATTATTTTAAAATAGATTGTAGGACAGCATGAATCAATAAACATACGTATTTTGTTTCGCTTTATTGTATTTATTTAACAATTTTTTTTTAGCATTTCTTGTGTGTTAGGCCCTATTCTAAGTGCTTTACATATATTAACACATTTCAATTAATCCGGATAACAACCGGGGAAGGTAGGTACTATTATTATTCACGTTTTACGGGCGGGGAAACTGAAACACAACGCGATTGAGTAACCAGCCAAGATTCAACTGGGACTCAAACCAAGCACTCTGGCTCCAGAGTCTAGCTTTTAATCAGGCTCTTTGCCCAGTATAAAAAGATGGACACATAGTTTATTTTTTTTTGTGACTCTGCATAAGCCTTAGTGCCACTGGGATCCCCTCTCTCCCATTCTCACCTGCCTGTCCAGAAAACTCCTCTTCCTTTCTCAAGAGTTAACTGAGATTTACTCTCTGCTATGAAGCCTTCTGTGACTTGTGTACAGATTTAGGCACCTGTTTGCTGTGTTTTCAACATGTCTTAGCCACACTATAGAGATGCTTGCTGTTTTTCGTCTACCTAGTGTTAAACTAAATAAGCATGAGGCCATTGGCCTAAGGCTGTTCTGTACTTTGAGTTTCTATGGAACAAACAGCAACCTGATAGTGTGTAAATAAACTGAAACCTAACTTAGGAGTGTATTTTTGTACCGTAGAGCGGGTTTCCGCCGATCACAGACTGAAGAGCTTCAGCCAATCAAAGCAGCCAACTGATCAGACCCCGCCCACTAAGGCAGATGCCCAGCTGTAAGCCACTTTGGTGGGTAGCCCGTGTTATCCCATGGGATTCAAGTCTACTCAATCAGAGCACTAAGGACCCACAGTGCAGGGGTGATCATGTGACTCAGGTTAGTCTAATTAGCATGAATCCGGGATATAAGCAGGAGCTGCTGGGAAGAAACATACACGTTTCCATCCCACGCCTGGAACTTGCCGCAGACTTCCAGTCTTTACATACTGCCTGAGAATGAAGCCAAAATGAAGAGAGCGAGAAAGGAACGAGACAGAGTGGGAAAGAGTATACTGATGACAGTGTTCGACCCTCTGGATCATGCCCCACCTAAATTCAAGGTATAATCTTGGACTCTATGCACTAAAATTCCCTTTTTTGGCTTAAGCCAGTTTGAGTTTTCTATCATTTGCAACCAAAGAAATATTAACCAAAAGGTACATTTCACTATACATCTATATCTGTATATCTATATCTATTTAATTCCACCAAGGTATCTCTCTACTAGACCATAATTCTTTGAGGGCAGTAGATGCTCAGTCAATATTTGTTGAGTGAATTTAGCTGAGGGGTGTTTTGGAGCTAGGAGGAGGGGCGTCCTTAGGGAGGCTAATGAATTTAGTGAGTGCAGATGTGATCAAGGGACTTGATAAGGCTGAGTGGGATTGAAAAGTCAGGGACAGATACCAGACAAAGAAAGATTTAACACAGAATGAGGTGGAATAATGGTTAAAGTTTGGATGCTACCCTGTTCCATATGTTTGGATCTGCATGTGTTTTAGTAAGAGTCTCTTCAGTAGCCAACCTAAATTAAAATTTTGTTTTACTAGCTGGTTATTGCCTGTCTACATCACCTATCTCTGCCAGATCATCACAAATGGAAAAATTAATGTTACAGAGTCAGAGGCTCATATATAAGCAAATAAGCATGATTGTCACACACAAAAAAGAGCCTTTATTAAGTAACACATTCAGGTCTTCACAGGGATAGGGCTGGGAGTGCAGAGGCCCACGTTACTCGGTTTGCAGTGGAGGCTACTCCTGGACAACTTAACAGAGCATCAATTACCAGCAAAGGCCTGAAGTGGAGGCTGGAGGCGAAGTTGTGCTTCCCTTCTCTCGCCACCAGCCAGAGGACACCCATAGGCCACCCTAGGAAGGTGTGAGCAGCAGCACCCAACCACCAGCTCTAGGACTCAGTGGAGGGGAGGAACGAGGCCACTCTTTGGTTCTCACCACTTCACATGAAAACGTGGCCACATCCTAATTAAGCTCAAAATCTCCACTCTCAGCCTGTCCCTGAGATAGGTCACAAGGAAGAGGCACCATTGGTTTTGCTCTGGGAGTGTGGCACTTCTGCTTTCTGACTTTGTACTCACCTGCCGACTCCAAGCTGTAAGACAGTCTCTGGGTGACCTGGGCCTGGCTCAGCCATGGGGAAGACCCAGTTCCCCAGGACGAGGTGTCTATAACAGTGTGAAGGAACGTTCTGTGATGACGGAAGTGTTTTGTATTTATGCAGCCCATTACGGCAGCAGTAGACACACGTGGCTATTGAGCACTTGAGTTGTAGCTAGTGCAACTGAAGAAATGAACTTTTAATTTAATTTAATTCATTAAAATTAGAATTTAAACAATGACCTGTGGCTGCCATATTGAACAGGGCAGCTCTATGGTTTCTTCCCCTCTCTCCCCCGTCTCCTGCTCTGCCTTCCACCTTCTTGCAGAAATGCTCCTGTGGAGTGAGGACTTTGCACTTTTTGAAACCCTCTCAGCCTGGGCCAGATGCCCGAACCCAGGAGATGCACCACCAATCATCACATGTGGCCTCTTTTAGGCGAATGAAAAGATTCTTGATAGTGCATCAAAAACAGAAACTGTAAAGCATAAAATGGTGTGCTTCCATTTCATATTACTAGGTTTTTTTTTTTACACAAATCCTTTAAACTGGTTATTTACTTCTTCTTAAGAAGAAACTGTAAGATTCTCAAGGGCAGGGAGCATGTCTGTCGAGAGTTCTGGAGCCAGCTCCCTGGTTCAAGACCTGACTCTCTCGCTTATGGGCTGTAGGCTCTTGGGCAATTAATGTAGTTTCTCAGAATCTCAGTTTCCTCCTCTGTAAAACAGAGATGATAATACTTACCCCAGAGGGTTGTGGTGAGGCTTAGATCATCTCTCTATGTAGGGAGCACACAGGACAGAGCTCAGCGCAGAGTATTAATTGATGTTTACTGATATTATTTCCTTTGCTTGGCACAATACCTTGCACAGAGCAGGCACTCAATAGATGCTGCTTGAATGAATGAATGAATGAATGAATGAATGAAGCATTTTGCCACCAGGTGGCACTAGAGCCTCACTAATAAAGACTGAACCAAAACACTGGCCTGTCTTAGAGATTCGTGGACACTCCCACCTGAATTCCAGATACACACTGTGAAGAAAAGAACTGAGCCTCCTTTAGGTCTTGAAGAGAAGTTCCTCTTCTCTCTCTAGTCCCTCCTTTCTCTCCAGTCTCTGTCCTCCCCCTGCTGTGATGAACCTTTTCCCTTTTCCCCACTTAACACCTGTTACCCAGCTCAGGCTACCGTAACAAAACACCCCAGACTAGGTGGTTTAAACAATAGACATTGATTTTTCTCCCGGTTCTGGAGGTTAGAAGTCCATGATCAAAGCGCCCTCGGGGTTGGTGTCTGGTGAGGCCCCTCTGTCTGGCTTGCCCACGTCTGCCCTCTCCTGGGCCTCGCACGGCCTCTTCTCTGTGCCACACGGAGACAGGTGACTGGTGTCTCTTCCTCTCTTCTTATAAGGACGCCTGTCCTATCTGATTAGGCCCCACCCTTGTGACCTCACTTAACCTTAATTACCCCCCTAAAGACTCTGTTCCCAAATGCAGTCTGACTGGGGGCAAGGGCTTCCACGTGGGGACACACTTTGAGGGGACATGCCTAAGTCTATAACATCCGCTTATTTCCAATCCCTAATCCTCACACTTCCTACCAATGTGGGTTTTTTTTCTTTATTCTTTGTTATTCCCATTCACCTTGATCCCTCAACCTTTGTGTGGCTTTTCTAGGACTAGTTGCATTGGTTGTAAACTGAACAACTCTAGGGGGCACCATTCCTGTCCTAGTCAGCATAGATTTGTATACGTATTACAGCAGTGTTAAGGCAGACCGCAGTAACTGGTCTTGAGAAAGGAGAATCTTTTTCTTTTCTTTCTTTCTTTTTGAGACAGAGTCTCATTCTGTTGCCCAGGCTAGAGTGCCGTGGCATCAGCCTAGCTCACAGCAACCTCAAACTCCTGAGTTCAAGCAATCCTTTTGCCTCAGCCTCCCGAGTAGCTGGGACTACAGGCATGCGCCACCATGCCCGGCTAATTTTTTTCTATATATTTTTAGTTGGCCAAATAATTTCTTTTCTATTTTTAGTAGAGACGGGGGTCTCGCTCTTGCTCAGGCTGGTCTTGAACTTCTGAGCTCAAACGATCCACCCACCTCGGCCTCCCAAAGTGCTAGGATTACAGGCGTGAGCCACCATGCCCGGCCAGGAGAATCTTTTTCTAATTCACACAACGGTCTTGGCCCCTTCCTTTTCCTCCATTGTTTTCATTTCCTCCTCTCCGTCATTCTGTCTTCAGCCTCTCTCCCTCCTTTCTCTCCTCTTCAGCATGAACCTGCTCCATGTCTATAGAGAGATTATTTATTAACTATACCGCACGTTCATCCAGCACCTTTGGTGGGCCAGGCCTTATGTGGGTGTCAGATGGTTTGCCCCATCCTTGTATCTTTAAAAGAGTCAGTCCACCCACACCCAGGAGGTCAGTACCCCATGGAATGTGCCTTCATATTCTTGGATCATTCACAGTCTACATTTACTTGGGGGCAGGCAGTAGGACCCAAGCCTGGAGGAGAAGAGGGGAGAATGTAGTGTAGGAACATAAACTGAGATGTGTGGAACACTTACTGTACACAGTGGTGAGCTGTGGCTAGTGCTCATTCCTCACCATCAATACTACCTTCCCATTTGGTAGATGAGAAAACTAAGCTGCAGAGAATGTGGCAGAGACTCCTCACTGTTCTCTAACTTCCATTTTCTTTTCCTTTATGGAAGTTGCAGGAGCCCAGGAATTTTGGCTGGGGGCATGGCTGCCCAAGAATAGTCTACACTTCTCAGCCTCCCTTGCAGCTTGATGTGGCCGTGTGACTGGATTCTAATCAACTGGGTGTGCGTAGGAATGATGTCTGCAATTTCAGAGTTCTGTCCTTAAGGAAGCTGCTCGCCCTCTGTGTTCTCTTTTCCTTGTCCCCATGCCGGGACAGGGATCGCGGAGCAGTGAGCCAGCTCTGACCGTGAGAGTGAGGACAACCACCTGGGGAAGAGAGAGTGACAACAGAAGGAAACTTCACCTTCATTCACCACTCCCCCCGGACACCCAGAGCAACTTCCAGTCCTACAAGCTCCACTCATGGTAAGTGCCCTTGACAGGGGTACCATTTTTTAACTTTTATACTGTATTCTTACTGTACCTTTTCTATATTTAGATACACAGATACTTACCATTGTGCTATAATTGCCTACAGTATTCAGCACAATAACATGCTGTACAAGTTTGTAGTCTAGAGCAATAGGTTGTACCACAGAGCCTAGGTGTGCAGTAGGCTGTACCATCTAGGTTTGTGTGAGTACCCTCTCTAGGATGTTTGCACAACAACCAAATCTAGCGATGTATTTCTCAGCTCATATCCCTGTCATTAAGCAATGCATGACTGTATTGCTATTTGGGGGAACAGAGCATTGGGAAAGAAAACAGAAGGCTCCCTTGTCTTGAAGGGAGATGGTAGAGAGAATCATGCCCACTCTGGCCTCCCAAAGATGTCCAAGTCCTAATTCCTGAAACTGTGAATTTGTTACTTTACATGGCAAAAGGGGCTTTGTAGATGTGCTTAAATTAAGGAACTTGAGATGGGGAGATTATCCTGGAATATTTGGATGGACTCAATTGACTCTCAGGGGACTTTGTAAGGGAAAGATGAAGGCAGGAGAATGAGAGCCAGAGAAGTCAATATGATGAAGAAGGGCGGTGGGGAGAGAGAGAGAGAGAGGGAGGGAGGGAGGGAGGGAGGGAGGGAGGAGGAGATGCTACACTGCTGGCTTTAAAGAGGGAGGAAGGAGCCATGAGCTAAAGAATTCAGGAAGCATCTAGAAGCTGGAAAAGGCAAGGAAATGGATTCTCCCCTAGAACCTTCAGAGGAATGAATCCTGGCTGACACCTTGATTTTAGCCAAGTTAAACCCATTTTGGACTTGTGACCTTGAGAACTGTAAGATATTAAATTTGCGGATTTTTAAGACATTCAAGTTTGTGGCGATTTGTAAGAGAAGCAATAGGAAATAGCACGGGGAGAGGGACAGGGTCCCTGCAGGAAACAAGTCGTGGGTGTCCGCATAGGTTTAACTGATGAAAGTTTAATGAGAGATTGTGTTTTACAGTGGTGTGGGCAGGGTTTAGGGTACACAAAAAGGATGAGAAATCACGAAGGGGTTAACAACAGCGGGAAGCCAGAACCACCCTGAGGCTGGAAGCGCAGAAGGAAAGGAACGAGTCACTGGGGACCAGGGAATCATGGCAGAGGCCCCCAGTGGGAGCTGTGGCCACATAGGTGGGGCTGTGCGAGGATGGGTCCCCGCAAGGTGTCAGTCAAGCACAGTAAGCTCTGAAGGAGCTTCAAAAATTCTTTATAAAAGACTTTTGTTCTCAGGGAAAGATTCACAACAAATTCCTTACTGAACCCTTGAGATTGAACCAGAAAATATAAACAGCTGACTTCGTGAAGAAGGAACTTGAATATACCTGTTTGTTGATGTCTTTAACCCTTGTTCTCGCTTTTACTTTGTTTTGAATATGTAAAAATGCTTTTAGTGATTACGGTTTATGCTTCTTATTTCAACAGAGATTTTTAATGGAAAAACATATATAATCGGATCATAGGATATGAACAGAAATGCGGTTATCCATGTATCCGAAAGCCTAGCTAATTGGCAAAAGCCATAAACCGAGCCCTGCCATTCACTGTGGGGCCACTCACCCATTTTTCAGTCCAAGTAGCAAGGGGAAAATTAAAAGTTCCTGTAGTTTTAATATAGTAGTGGTTACCTTCACCTCACAAGCTATATCCAGAGTTATTTGGGAAAATGTGCAAGGGGTAATGGGTGCTTTGATCTTTTCATACTTTCCTTCTTCATACATAGACTTCTATTTTTCAAGCCCAATCTCAGCTTGCCATTTCCTGCCAACCTTTAATTCTTGGTAAAGTTTACCTTTGCTTTTTCCATCTCTGCCCTCAGGCATTCAACAAATATTTTACCTTGTTATTTTTCCAGATTTAAATGAAACATTTTAGAGAAATGAGGCAGGGGATAACGGCTCCCGAAGTCCTTCCCTCCAGCATGACATTAATTTGGGCCTCTGTTTTCTCTGAAAGTTTTCAATTGCCCCTCTCATATACATTAAATACATCTGACTTTGAAGATTTAGAGGTTATCTAAGTGGAAACAGCTTGATTCTCCAAAAAACAAAAAAGTCAGAATAAAATAATTGCAAGGAAATTGAAAGAACAGAGTCAATGTTGTCATCAATAATTTTGTTTGTTAGATTGTCATTTGTCATTACTGTCTCCACTTCTTTAGCCACAACAAGTTCTAAGAAAATTCACATCTATTTTTATGGGCGAAGTCAATGAATTTAACTGATAACTTAAAAAATATTTAAGCCCAAATAAATTCATTTGGATCTTACCCATATTTACCATGATTTAATGTGAATTGGTTCAAAGTTAATTTTTCCAGTCAATGGGAGAAGGAGTTTATTAGGAAAATAATGTAAACAATGTATTTAAGAAGTCAAATGGATTCTAAGCACTTGAAAAGCTTGATATTATCAATTTACTTATAAATCAGTTATTTTGATAATGTCAAAGGATTCTCAATGTTCCTGACTTCCCTGACACTTACATAGGACTTTGTAGTTTACAAAGCAGTTCTGAGAGTCAGAATTTTTGTTCTCATTGTATAGAGGCATTCATTCATTTCTTCATCCAGCAAATGTTTTTTGAGCACCTGCTATGTGCCAGGCATTGATCCAGGTGCTGAGAAAAACCTGTAGGCTTAAACCAGGACTTACACCCAGGTTAGATTCATCTTCCTACCCCTCACCCCCACCTCAGCATCACCCCACTAAATATTGAAATATATGCCATTCAGGACAAGGCATATATCTTAGTTGTCTGACTCTTCAGATGCCCAGAGTCTAGAACTGAGCTTGGCACATAGTATATGCACAACAAATGTTTGTGGAAAAAAATACCTTTGACTCCAAATCTAGTGCTTTTTTGCTATAAAATAGCTAACAGTTATTTAGAGACAATTATGTGTTAAGTGCTGGGCTAAGGAGTTTGTCTCTTGTAATCCTCAGAATAACCCTAACAGGTGGGTAGTATTGTTATCTTCACTTAATGGATAAGAAAAATGGAACTCAGAGAGTTAAAAGAAACTTGCCCAGAGTCACGTACCTAATAAGTGGCAGAAGCAGAATTTGGGTCCAGACGTGTTTAATTCTGCTGCCTGTGCTTCATTACTACCCTTTACCACCTCCACAGGTGACTCTCAACTGTTAGCTAGCCATGTGCTAAAATGCAAGATCCATAAAGGCAGGGATTTTGCGCTTTGTTTAGTCACTACTGTATTTCCAGAGCTTACAACACCTGGAACAATTTGGTACCGGGTATGCCTTTAATCATATATATTAAATAAATAAACAGGTTGAAGATGGTCTGGCAGGACCTCCATTTGATAACATGTTCTTTGACATTCATTCTCTTCTTGTACATAGCTGACACTGTTGGTTGCCTGCCCAGCAGCCATTGCCCCCATCGCTCTCCTGTTAGAATAGCCCCGATTTGTGTCCATCTTTTGCAAATATGACTCAGGCGAAGGGACGTCCTATTCCTGCTCTAGGGTAAAATCCTGGTTGATCTAAGGCGGTGATTCTCAACTGAAAGTGATTTGGCAATGTCTAGAGACCTTTTTGGTTGTCACAATGGGAGGGAGGGTTGTGCCGCTGGCTTCTGACGGGTAGCTGGCAGGGATGCTGCTAAACATTCGACAGTGCACAGGATCGCCCCCGACAACGAAACATTATCTGGTCCAAAATGTTAATGGTGCTGATGTTGAGAACCCTGGTCCAAGTCAGTCATGGTGGTCTCATTCCCCAAGAAGTTAGTGGTTTAGGTCTGATCGTGTTATGTAATTCTGACCAGTGAGATGTGAGCAGAAATCTACCCGGGGAGTGTGGCAGAGAATGTTAACTGCCTCCCCAGTTCACTTTTCCTTTCTTGTCAGAAGTATGCCTCCAGTGTCAGCTTGGCACGTGGCCCGCTACAGAGTGCGATTCCCGGCCTCCCTTGCTGCAGGGTGTGGCCATGTGACTAAGTTTTGGCTGGTGGGATGTGAGAAAAAATGATGAGTCTAATGTCCAGATCATGTTTTCAATGAGGAGAGTGCTTGTTCTTCACTTTCTCATCCTGTTTCTGCGGACTGAGAGGTAGTATTCATGATCTAACTTCGAGTAAGCACATGTCTCTAGGGGAGTGGGCAGAGCAGCAAGGCAGAGAGACTTACATACCTGGGGAATGTACGTGAGAATAAAATAAATGTCTTTCTTGTTTGAATCATATTTTTTAGCTTTTTTGTTTTAGTAGCTTAAGCTGTATTCTAATATGATGTGCTTCTGGGAAAGATTTTCCTCTGTGATAACACACACACACACACACACACACACGCACGCACACGGAGGGACTGTACATCCAAAGGATGTCATGAGGCTTGTGTGGGATGTCTGGAACCGCTGCTATCATCTTGTGACCACGAGGGGAGGCAGCCAGAGAGTCAAAATTGTCTTGCTCAGTTAGAATGGAAAGAACCTGAATCTTTCTTAACATTGTTAAGTGTTGAATTGACTGACTTTGTTCCTGCCCTATCTCAGGACTTCTCGTTAAGCAAGATCGTAAATTTTCCATATTATTTAAGCCATTTAGAGGTTCAATTTAAAAAATTTCAATAATATTAATAGTTCTAACTGATTCCCTCTATGTACTCATGCATAAAGAAATTATATATCAGCTGGGTGAGTTGGCCCACACTTGTAATCTCAGCGCTTTGGGAGGCTGAGGTGGGAGGATCGCTTGAGCCCAGGAGTTTGAGACTAGCCTGGGCAACATAGTGAGACCCTAACTCTACAAAATATATGTGTGTGTGTACACATATATACACACATGTACATATATATACATACATCTACACATATACACACACATATAAATTAGCCGGTTGTGGTGGTGCACACCTATAGTCCCAGCTACTCTGGAGTCTGAGGCAGGAGGATCACTTGAGCTCAGGAGTTTGAGGTTACTGTGAGCTGTGATGAAGCCACTGCACTTTAGCTTGGTCAACAGAGCAAGACCCTGCCTCAACATAAATAAATGACATGCCATTTTAAGTATGTTCAGTGTTTATACTAGTCATTTTGCTTTCCTTCCTACTTCCTACACCCCAGCCAAGTTAATCTGCATCTGAGAGGTTTTACTCCATTTCTGTTGATATGTTCAGGAATTTCTATACCTGAGGGGAGGATGGAGTAGCCGCATGCAGAAATGAGGGCTTACTGAAGCAGCTGCTGGCCCTTGTAATGCTTTCTGCATGGGGACCACACCGAACTGGTGGAATGAAGTTGAACTGGAGGCTCCACTTCCAAGAAATCAGGAGTGGACTTTGCCGCGGCCTGCTGTGCGCGCTGAGACCCGCAGGGGAGCGCGCTGGTGGTGTCTGCCGTTTGCGTGTCGATGGCGCCCTCTAGCGTTCTGTACTGTACGATGCATGACACATGAGGTCAGCCCAGATTAGAGGATGCCCATGTCCAGCATCTCAAACCAATCACTTCCATCTCCTTTGCTTCCCCTAAAGCCTCGCTCTTAGCCCTACTCAGTTACGCTGCCTGGAAACTCCTCAAAGCCACTAAGCTCACACTAACAGGTTTGTGATGTGGGCAAACCCCTGGGATGATCTTAAAAAGAAAAGCAGAGGCCGTTCCCTGGAGGTGATGGCCATCCCCTAGTTCCCCTCTTGGTGGATGAGGGCTTTGCTCTCTTCCTAAGGGTTCCACTTGTCACCATCTGTGCACCTACCGCCGAAGGGCCAGCACTGAGGTGCATTTCCATTCACTTCCTGCCAGCAGCTGGCTCCTCCTTTTGGACGCATCTTGAGTTGTTTGCCAGATGAGCCAATTAGTCTCCTCACCCTTCCTGAAGTGTCCCAGGGAAGCAATATCATAGCCAGCAGCCCTCATTATCCCACTTCTTCTAAGCGCTGTGATTCTAAATGCCTGCCATGGGACAGAAGCGCTCTCTCTCTCTCTCTCTCTCTCTCTCTCTCTCTCTCTCTCTCTCTCCCTCTCTCTCTCTCTCTCTCTCCCCCCCTCTCTCTCTCTCTCTCTCTCTCTCTCCTCCCTCTCTCTCTCTCTCTCTCTCTCTCTCTCTCTCCCTACAACCTGATCCAAGATAGGAAAGAAGATGAGAGTATGTGGCCTTCAAGAATAGATTTAAAAGTAAAACACCATTTCAGATGGAACGTGGTTTACAGAGATAGCACTGCTATTTAAGTGCAGGTTGGAAGGAAAAACACAAGTCACTATATTTTCTGATCCCCACTGCAGGACACAATAAAGACTTATCCTTAATTTGTGGATTTGTTAGTATAAAAAGAAATCTTATAAGGGTATAAAATCTAATTACACTAAGTTATTTATTTAACAAACTATCTTTATTAGGAAAGAGTATAATTACATTGGCAGGACCCAGGGTGAATGGTTCCCTTCCAGGCTGGGCCAAAGAGATTCTTCCAGTTCTACTCCTGGAAACATCAACGGGGCCCCTTGTGCACTTGGTTTACAGTTTTTCACCTTCAGACTTTCCTGCCTGAAGCCCAAAGACATATTATTCAGGGCATCGATTTGAATACTGTACCTTTTCTGATACCTGAGCAAAGTGTCCAGAAAGCTGGACAGAGTGGACAGCTGCCTCCGCCCTACGGATCACAGGAGAATGAGGAGATGTGTAGAGGTTACAGATATTTGTGGGGGAGGCACAGTGTGTGCAGAGGGGTAGAGATAGTTGTGTTTTTCTACTTCTCTGCTCTCTCTTGTTACCACAACTTCTCTGTGTGCTGTGATTCCTGCATCTGAGGGAGAGTAGAGGGGGAGGTTCAGTTCCTCTTGATGGTTGAAGTGGCGGGTGAGGCCTGGACACAAGACACACTCCACTGTGGCCATCCCCACCCTCAGGCAGGTGGTGGGAAAAGCTCATTTTCCCATAAACAGTCACAGGGCTGTCGTCCTTCAATGAGTGAGTATAAGTGAAGCCCTGGGAACAGTGCCTGGTACCTAGAATGCAATACCTAAGGGTCAGCTGTTACCACTTGCGCCTTCTAGCCCAGTGCCTCGTCCAAGCATGCACTTAGTAAACGTTTGTTCAATGAAGGGCTGTTAAACTCTGTGCCACCCCGGCAGCTCGAACTGTTCCAGGAAGGTCTTCCTCTGGTCTTGTTCTTTCCCTTTCATCCTTTGCAAAAAGGGGGCATTAGCTCAATGCTGACTCCACTCCCACAGCTCTGTTCCAAGCTGGGAAACTTCTAGCTTTGTGGTGAGCTGGGGACCCCTGTTGACAACAAAAGAATGAAGGAAGCTGGAACTAGCTGGATGAGAAAGAAAACCGCTGCAAGCAAGTCACTGAGGAAGTAGCAGCGGTCTCCAAAAATGCAGTTGCACCAGATTTTAGATACAATAAAGAGGGTTGGTCTCTCCAGAGAGCAGAGAGTCAAGGGTTCCTTTGAGAAGGAACTAACTCCTGTAAAGCAGGAAGCCTCAAGGTACGCATTGGCCTGGGGGAGACTGGACACCTCGCCAACGTGATTCATTTGCTCCCTCTGAACCCGGAAGCTCAGACCCAATTGTGTGCCTTTTTGGTGCCTCTTCTCTTACCCTAGTCCCCAAGAATGTGCTCTGTGAGCAGGTTCACACCCTGTCCAAGACACCCTCCCATGCCTGTGACTCCCTTGCCCATTGTGTTCACAGTCTGGCGGCTCCTGATGTTTCCCTGGTGAGCCCCGCCTTAAAGTGCCCCCTTTCTGTCGACCCCCTGGGGCTCATTTCATCCACACACATGTCTCTCTGGAGCCCTGTAATGGGGCAGCCTTCAACCGTACAAAGCAGTGGGAGACCAGCCTATTCCCTGACTCGACCCAAGACTTGTTCTTGCATTGCTCGCTCCCCTCGCAGGGAGAAGCTCTCCAAGTTTGAAGAGACCAAAAGCAAATTGCCAGAGACTGCTTAACGAGTACAGGCTTTTCTTCGGGGGTGCAGAAAACACTCTGGAACTGAGCAGGGGTGGAAGACGCACAGTACTGTGAATGTGCTAACTGCCACTGAATCATAAACTTTAAAATGGCTAATTTTACATTATGTGAATTTCACCTTAATTAAAAAAAAAATGAAACTGCTTTTTCTACCAAACATTGGCCAGGATTCTCAGGCAAACAGGTACAGGGAGGTGCTCTGAACGGAGGAATGAGGAAACGCCAGGGAGGAGCTGGTGGGGTTTGTCCTCCCCACGGCGCACAGCAGAGGCGGGGAGATGACACAGAAGGGAGAACTGGCCGAGCCACCCACGGGGCCACGTATTCTGAACACTGCAGAGGTGTGGGCGGGGTGCCCAGTACATCAGCTTGCCTTGGGATAAAACTACCTGCAGATTTAATTATCATGGAACCACACTTCTTTTTTTGTGAAGAGTCCCTTTGGCTGGGTTGGTGACAACTGGCCATTCAGGTTCCCTGCACAAACACTGCCCGGAGTCTGAGGACCAGGCACTAGAAGAGTTTAAGGGCTAATTACTGAATAAAGAAACCAGCATTTACAGAGGGTTTCCTTTCACTTCTGCGTTCAGGAGAAGCTTCTGGAGGCATTCTGCACCTGGGGTAGGGTAGTCAGAGAAAATACAGGATGCCTTGTTAAGTTTGAATTTTGGATAAAGAACAAATGCTTTTTAAAATTAATTCAGTTTTTGGCCTGGCGCGATGGCTCATGCCTGTAATCCTAGCATTCTGGGAGGCTGAGGTGGGAGGATTGCTTGAAGTCAGAAGTTCAAGAGCAGCCTGGCCAAGAGCGAGACCCCGTCTCTACTAAAAATAGAAAAAAATTAGCTAGTGTGGTGGTGCACACCTGTAGTCCCAGCTACTGAAGAGGCTGAGGCAGGAGGATCACTTGGGCCCAGGAGTTGGAGGTTGTGGTGAGCTATGACTGCACTCTACCCAGGGCAACCGAGTGAGACTCTGTCTCAACAAAAAGAATTAAATTAATTCATTTTGAATTGACAAAAAAAATTATATATATTAATGCTGTATAACATGTTTTGAAATATGTTTGTGCTGGGGAATGGCTAAATTGAGCTAATTATTATATGCACTACCCTACATACTTATTTTTTGCTTATTTTTTGTGGTAAGAAGGCTGAAATCCACTTTGGGTGATTTTTGAGTATATAATACATTGTCATTAATGACAGTCATCATGTTGTACAATAGATCTCTTGAATTTATTTCTCTTATCTAACTGAAATTTTGTGTATTTTGACCAACATCTCCCAAACCCAGTTCCTGGTAACTACCATTCAACTCTCTGCTTCAATGAGTTTGGCATTTTTAGATTCTACATACAAGGAAAAACATGTCATATTTGTCTTTCTGTGCCTGGGTTATTTCACTTAGCATAATGTCCTCCATGTTCATCCATGTTGTCACAAAGGACATAATTTCCCTCTTTGTAGAGGCTGAATAGTATTTCATTATGTACATACCACATTCTCTTTATCCATCCATCTGTGATGGACACTTCATTTAATTCCATTTCTTGGCTATTGTGAATAATGTTGCAATGAACATGGGAGTGCAGTATCTCTTTGACATATTGATTTCATTTCCTTTGGAGACATACTCAGTAGTGGGATTACTGGATCATATGTGTCTTAGTCCATTTGAGCTGCTACAATGAAATATATGAGACTGGGTAATTTATAAAGAACATAAACTTATTATCTCACAGTTCTTGAGGCTGGGAAGTCCAAGATCAAAGCTATAGAATTGGGTGTCTGATGAGAGCTGCTCTCTGCTTCTAAGATCATGCCTTGTTGCTGTGCTCTATGGTGGAACCCAAAGGGCGCAAAGGTGGCAAACCCTGTGTCCTCAGGTGGCAAATGATCAGAAGAGAGAAAATCCACTCCCTCAAGCCTGTTCATAAGGACACTAATCCCATCCATGAGGGTGGATAAGTCAATAGGTGATCATGACTTAATCACATCCCAAAAACGTCCCACATCTTGATACCGCCACAATGGGATTAAGTTTCAGCATGAACTTTGGAGGGGACATGTTCAGCCACAGCAATATAGCAGTTCTCTTTTTAATTTTTTGAGGGACCTCCATCCTATTTTTTATAACAGCCGTACTAATTTATATTCTCACCAACAATGTGCAAGAAAGAGCAAACACTTTTTAAGCATAAGTATATCCTTCCATGCAATATTTGGGACATAATTATACTAAAAAAGCATTCATCCTTTATTTGAAATTCAAATTTAATGGAACATCTTGAATTTTTATTTGCCAAAACTCGCAATCCTACAAAGGAATCTCTGAAAGTCCTACTGATGAGATCCCAGACTTTGCTCAAGCTGTGAGTTCGGAGAATGGTCGAGCTCCTTTGGGACATGCACTGTCCCATCAGCCTTTTCCTCTGTGGAATACTCAGTCTCCCAAATGATTGTGCAGCTTCAAATGCCGCAAACTTTGCATTTATAAGAATGGCTGAGGGACTGGTTGTATTTGTTGACACCCTGCTGGTGGCAGCAGTAGCCCCTACGATTTACACCAGGTAGGAGACAGCCTGCAGCATTGAACTTTCCAAATGGAAACAAGCTGTAATCAGATGGAGCTGTGAAAGGTGCTGAAAGAGGAGCCCTGTGCCAGTAGGACCCAGTTCTGGTAGAAAAACTTCCCAGAGAATTGCTCAGAAGTTGGCCATTCTGGATTCTGACATTTCCTCCTGCCTTTGTTCTGCTGGGTTTTCTCAGGCCAGTGAGAGCTCTGTGAGGAAGGAGTCAGATCACAGTGGGTCTTATATCAAGTGTGTGCTAAATGAAGGCATGCCAATTTGTCGTAGACTATATGAAAAGGGTAGCTGAATCATCGAATTTAAGGTAAATTTTCCTGAAAATGGCTTTCTTTCTCCCGATAAACTGTCTTTGCTGGAAAGCTCCTACCCGAGAGGAAGGAAGTAGAAGAGACTGATGAAATGGATCAAGTAGAA
>VBSM01003169.1:15828459-15843775 GCA_008086735.1 Cheirogaleus medius
GGCCTCCCAGAGTGCTAGGATTACAGGCATGAGCCACCGCGCCCGGCCAACAATCCTTTCTTCGATTCATTTCTCTCTTCTTGCATTTTACTATCAGCAGTCAGGAAGAACCAGGCCACTTCGTCAACATTTTGCTTAGGAATCTCCTCAACTAAAGTATTCAGTTTCCTCACCTGCAAGTTCTACTTTCCACAAAATACTAGAATGTGAACACAATTTAGCTGAATTCTTTGCCACTCTATAACCAGGATCACCTTTTCTTCAGTTTCAAATAACATTTTTCTTATTTCCATCTCAGACATCATATTATCCATATTTCTTCCAGTATTCTCTAAGAAGATGGAGGCTTTCTCTATGGCTCTCTTTTTTTCTTTCTGAGCTCTCACCAGACTCACCTTTGAAGTCCCTTTAGGACAATTTCAGCTTCTAACACGTACTTCACACTCTTCCAGCCTCTGCCCATTTCCCAGCTCCAAAGCCACTGCCTCATTTTTAGGTAGTGTCGCAGCGGCACTCCACTCCTCAGGACCAATTTGTCTTAGTTATCTCAGACTGCTAGTAAAAAGACACCATAAACTCAGTGGCTTAAGCAACAGAAATTTGTTTCTCCCAGTTTCAGAGGCTGGGAAGGCCAAGGCCAAGGTGCCAGCACATTTGGTTCCTGGTGAGGGCCTTCTTCCTGGTTTGCAGATCCTGCCTCCTTGCCTTATCCTCTCCTGGTGCAGAGAAAGACTCTCTCTCTCTCATATCTTTATAAGGGCACTAATCCTATTCATGATGGCGCCATCCCCATGACCTAGTTACCTCCCCAAACCGTCGCTTTCGTGATTAGGGCTTCAACATATGAATCTGGGGGGAACACAAAGAATCATTTCTTAGCAACATTTTCCTGGTCACTAAATAGCCTTTAATAACATTATTTTGATTGGTTGCATGGTAATCTATAAAATGACATGACATCATTTATTTAACTGATCTTATATTGTGGAACGTCTAGTTTATTTCCAAATTTTCACCATGATAAACAACTCTGCGATGACCCTCTTTCTTTTTTCTTTTTAATGACCCTCTTTCTAACTGAAGTTTTCTCATATCCATGATTATTTCTAAGAAAAAATTCTGAGATGAGGAAATGTTGTGTCAAAGCCATATGCAGTTTAAATTTACTTGCTTTATAAAGCCACATGAGCTCTAGAAACTTTATGCTCATTTTATATTCCTCCCAGCAGCGTACAAAAGCACCCATATTTGAGCTCCCCCATAGAACTCTATATTTAGCTCTTCTAAATTTTTTCCTTTTGTTAAGAGAAAAATGAAGTTTGTTGTTTTAACTTATATTAATGTAATTTCTAGTAAAGTCAAGTTTTTCAAATGTTTATTGGCTAATTATTAATTATTTTGTGAATTGTTTATTTATATTTTTTACATATTTTTGGAGTATTGTAATTTCTTATTGATTAGTAGGAATTCTTTATATAATATGGCTAAAATTTTTTATTCAATTATGTTGCAAAGGGCTAGATCATTTTCATTTGTGAAACCTAGACAGGAGCAGAGTACAATGAGTGACTCGACAGTTAACCAGGACCTGGCATTGGGGAGGGGGGCATATTGGGAAGTCAAGGGATCCTGACATTCTGCAGTGGTGGTCATTGCTGACCTTGGAATCCCAGGGGGAGAAGGAGGTAAATAAGCCAGATCAGAGGTGATTGCTGGGTAGGTTGGGAAGATTGTCTAAAGACCTCCAGAAGACTTGGGATGTTGACAACAATCTTATCCTTTTATAGCATTGAAATCTTTAAGCCAACACCTTGGGGTCTGATTGTTCAAAAAATTTTGGATCCATAAACAGCTATGTGATTCAATCCTCATTTTTTCATGTTAAAAACAAGAACACCAGCCTGAGCAAGAGTAAGACCCTGTTTCTACAAAAAATAAAAAAAATTAGCCAGGCATGATGGTGCATGCCTATAGTCTCAGCTACTCAGGAGACTGAGGCAGGAGGATCACTTGAGTCCAGAAGTTTGAGGTTGCTGTGAGCTATGATGATGCCACTGCACTCTAGCACTGGCGACAGAGCAAGATCCTGTCTCAAAACAAAAACATTCCACCAAGAACAATGTTTCCACTTTAAACTCTGTCATTGATGAATAAAAAGCACAGGACTTCAGCGCTGTTCTTGTTTCTCATGTCAGTAGTGTATTTCTTCTGTAATGGTTCCCTTTCTTCTCATTCACGCGGTACGGCATTGCTTATGACACTGGTGAGCACATTATATATTAAAAATAATACATTCTCTAATTATCATGATATATTTTAGAACTGAATAGGCAAAAAAGCCAGGTTCATAGTAGGCCCTTAAAAAGTATTTGTCAAACTGAAATGAAACTTCTCAAAATATCACAAAGCTACAAATTCTGGTATACAATAACAAGCTCTACTTTAAAAACCTGTTTCAGGGTGCAAGTGAAATGTGTCAATAATTGAATTTCCTTTTAGAATGTAGTCAAAGAAATTATGGCATGCCTCATGTCTCACCTTTCCTTTTCTTTTCTTTCTTTTTCTTTTTCTGTTTTAGATCTTAGATCAGTAGGAGATCAGATTCTGCCAGTTCTGCAGCTATGCTCTTGACTGGCTAGAGGTGGACCATTTTCGGCTGCAGTGGCAGGCTATCATATGGAAGTCTTCCTTTTGTCTTGTAGTTCTATATATCTAAACCCTTAAGTTTAACCCTTATCTGAACCCTAAAGTTACCTTCATATTTGCATAACACGCATTGTTCTCGGTTTGTTTAAGAGATTCTAAAGTAAATAGTTTTTTTGCTTTCATATCTATATGGCACTAAAGAAATGGAATTTAGGAAATGGATTAGAATAGATATTATAAATGCCAAAATGTGCCCAGGATTAGAGACTGGCTCTTATAGACTATAAGATTTTTCAAATTAAAGCCAAGAATACTACCCCAAGTTGATGCTGATTTCAATTGCTGCTGCTGCTGCTGCTTTCTGCCAAACCATAGTCATGAGAGATTTTTGCCCATTCTCAAGAAAATAATAGTAGTCAACACTTATATAGCCCTTATGTTCCAGGCATCATTTTTCAGATATTAACTCACTTAATCCTGACAACATACCTATAAGGTAGGTTGTTGGAGGGCAATGATAGTTGCTGTAACAAAGAAACCCTAAAATGCTATTGACTTAATCCAATGATGGCCATTTCTTACTCCTGTATAATTAATTTGAAGATATTTACCAGGTGGCTCAGGGACCCAGACTCATTACATCTTATAGCTTTCCTGTACCCTAGAGCCCCAAAGTCCTTTCCTTCCAGCCAGATGGAGAAGAAATCTGGAGGGTCATCTGTCAGAGGTTTTGAGTGGGCAAGGCCTGGAAGCAGTGCATGTCTGTCTTCATGCCGTCTGGCAGAACTCAGACACATGGCCACACACACCTGACTGCAAGTGTTGTTAGGAAGCACAGTCTAGCTGTATCTCCAGGTGAAAGAGGAGATGGATTTGGTGACCACATCACAGATGCTGCTATAGTCCACTCTTCTGGCTACAAATAACCTCCCTGGCCTAGCCCTCTTCCCACACAGACCACACACTCAGTCCTTCCCCAAAACAGACAACCCACATCCCTTCCAGTTACTGCATTCAGCTAAAAACCCAGGATTTCTGGGTGACGTGTGGCCTTTTCCATCAGGATGGGGTGTTTTCTTCATTGTCCATTGATTGCTGAGCAGAGAGAACAAGCCGCCTTCCCTGGCCATTTGTACTCATGTACGGTGACGGGCAAGAATGAGATGCAGTGATATAGATGCCAATTTGGAGAGGGAGGACTGAGGGACACACAGCAATGTTGATCTGTGGCAAGGTGAAGTCCCGATGAGAAGGCATCGTGTGGTCTCCCTGTAGGAGTTGGGGTGAGTTCCCTGGCTGTGGCCGCCTTATGACACCCTGGTCTGGCTCTCTGGGAGGAGAGACCTTGTACGCCCTGGTTGCCAGGCATGTGTAGCAGAAGTGCATGCCCTCAGTCACTCAGTACGTAGCCCTCCTTCACTGTTTTCCTTCGGGCACCCATTTATACGATGGGGATACAGTAGAAGCCAAACAGGAAAAAATCTGTGACCTCATGGAGCAGACACAGACGGCGTCATGTAGATAAAATGCCCCGTACATCAGATGATAAGCGGTATGGAGAAAAACAGCAGGGAGGGGTGGAGTATCAGAAAAGGTGGAGGGGAGGGAGACAGGGTAGAAGGCAAGAAGGAGGACAAGATGAGTGTTTGCAGAAAGCTGTCACAATAGCATCATATCTGGGGGTGTGACAAAATCTATAATCCAAATGTGAAGTCAAGGCTGGAGGAAGCCAGATCAAGTATCAGCCCAGGGGACAGAGAAGGTGTCTGGTGGGAAGTGGCAGCACACAGAGGGGACAAATTTTGGCAAGGAGCTAGGTGCAGAGGGGTAGAGGCAAGTGATTCAGGAATATGAGGTCTGGACAGTATCCAGCCATGCAACATGAAAAATAGAGACATTTATTGAAGAAGATATAAGAAACATTGTATATAGGACAGTGACACTTCAGTCCCCTTCAAAGTAGGCACCTTGGGACCTCACACAGTTCTCCCAGCATCCCTTACCCTAACCCGTACACGTTCAGCATTCTCAGGTGTTCTGCTTGTTGCAGGCCTCCCAGAATGTGGATCACTTTCCACAGATTCTCAAGCATCTTTGAAGTGTTTGTGACACACTTTTATTTGCGCTGCTCTCATGGCGTCATCCCCAGAAACATTCTGAATCATCTGAATAGTTTCTGCAGAGGAACGTTTAAGCTTAACGCAAAATCTGATGCTGATTCGTTGCTCTACTTGCTCGGTCATTTTGAAAGCGACGGCCACACAGTACACACGCTCACTCAGTGGTGTCTAGCACCCCGCTGACTGATACAGTGATGTCGTCATTGTTCAGGCATGCGCATCCCAGCCACTCTCCTTGGCTGGCAGGTTACATCTATGTCACGCACACCCTTCCCATTATATTAATATTGACGATGGCTGGATACTTTCCGGACAGACCTTGTACGCCCTGGTTGCCAGGCGTGTGTAGCAGAGACTGCATGCCCTCAGTCACTCAGTACGTAGCCCTCCTTCACTGTTTTCCTTCGGGCACCCATTTATACGATGGGGATACAGTAGAAGCCAAACAGGAAAAAATCTGTGACCTCATGGAGGGGACATAGACAACGTCATGTAGATAAAATGCCCCGTACATCAGATGATAAGCGGTACGGAGAAAAACAGCAGGGAGGGGCGGGAGGCACTGCTGTCTGGGGAGAGGGGAGGTTGCTATTTTAAAGCGGGTGGTCAGGGACGGCCTCCCTGAGAAAGGAATGTTTCAGCAAAGACCCGAGGGAGTGAGGGCGAGGGCCACGTGGCTCCCCGAGGAAAGCGTGCAGTTGCAAAGACCCCAGACAGGGACGTGACTTGTGTGGCTGAGAGACAGCGGGAAGCCAGGCTCTGGCTGTCTTGAGGGGCAGAGGGTGGGCGTGGAGGTCACAGGCAGGAAGGCAGCCCGGCTGGTCAAGGCCAGTGCTTCTCAACGGGGCGGTGCCCGCTGATACTGGTTGCTTCTGAAATTCCTGGAGACGGTCTTGTCTTCTAGTGTATTTGTGCCTGAATGTTTATGTGTTAAAATACATGTTTTATATGTTCACAACGTCAGGTTAAGAAAATAAATAAATAAATAAAAAGAAAATACATATTTTGTTATTTACTACTTTCTTTTGATTTCTGCTTTATATTTTAGATAGGGCACTACATGGCTCAAAAATTGTGTGCAGAGGGATGTTATATTAATATTTTCTGTAAATTCCACTTCTGGGCTGTAAAGGAGATGTTATACTGTACAGCTACTAGCAGGGGGCCTTGCATCTGCCAGGCCTAAGAGCGCTGGAGAGAGGCCATTCATTAAAGGCCACTGTGGGGACTATGGACTAGACTCCTTGAGCTGAGTGGTCTGAGCAGAGCTGAGCAGAGGAGTGACAGGATTGACCGGATCAGATTTAGGATGTAAACAGCTCTCCGTGGCTGCTGTATGGAGAACAGACTGCAGGGGGCAGGGAGAAGCCAGGAGACCAGGGAGGATGTCCTTGCACTAACAGGGTGAGGACGGGGGTGGCTTGGAACAGGGTGGTAGCAATGGAGGGAGTGAGAAGTGGTCCGATTCTGTAATATATTTTGAGGTGGGAGCTCTATAGGACTTTCTGAAAGATTGGCCTTAGGGTGTGAGAAAAAGAGAGGAGTTGAAAGTTATTCCACATTTTTTGACCTGAGTGAGGAAGAATGTTGTTGCCATCAGCTGAGATGGGAAGTTTGTGGGTAGAGTCAGTTTTGGGAAAACATCAAATTTATTGGGCACCAACTACTTGCCAGGTGCTATTTTAGGCACCGGGAACTTTTATCGGTCTGACCTGGAACATTGTATAAAGGAGTCATCAGGCTGAAAGCTGAGTGACATGACTTCCTATTTAAAAGGATTACTTTGGCTTCTCTGCAGATTAGAGACAGTGAGGGAGCAAGTAGGGAGACCAGATAGAAGGCGATTGCAACATTCCGATGGAAGATAATGGTAGCTTGGACCAGGGCGACCCCCTGGATAAGTGCGAAGGGGTCAGATTCTAGATATATTTTGTTATAGAGCCAATAGGTTTTGACGACAGGTTGGGTGTAGGGGTGGAATGGGAGATGTGAAGGAGTCAAGCATGATTTCAAGATTTTGACTTGAGTGACTGGAAGAATGTAGTTGCCATTTACTTTAGCGTTTTATTAAACTACATTTAGTATTTTTAATGATTCTAGAAAATTCCATGTTAGAAATCAAAGGAGCAGTGTACTGGGGTGGACAAAGTGCTTGATTTCCAGATCCAGGGGTAGGTCTTGATTGATTTAAACCAATTATGGCCTCATGTTGCCCACATCTGCAGTGATTTTGGAGAGATTTGGAGAGGTACCCCCTCTTCTGCTAGAGACGAACGAGGAAGCACGCTCCTTGAGGCTTCCAATAGACCTCTTGTTCCACTGGGGAGACCAGCCTTAGGGTGAGCTTGACATCATGGAAAGCAGAGAAAAGAGATAAAAAGGAAGCCGGGTTTTTTGTGACATGGTTGAGTTATTATGTCCATCCTCACCTGAAATCTATTCGGAGACTTTTCAGTGACACGAGACAATACACCCTCCTTTATTGTTTACGCCGGTCTGGGCTGTGTTTTCTGTTACTTGCCACCAAGCACGTCTTGACCAATATAAGCAGCTCTCACACACATGCTGTCCACGGCTGTCAGACACAATGCTCTCACCACCTGCAATCTTAGAACACAGGAAACAGTCGCCCCAGAAAATGTGCAAACCATTTGAGGCTGAGGATTGGAGGGTTACATCATGCTCTGTAGGAGGAAAGGCTACCTTTAGAGCATATGCTGTCCAAAATCCTGGAGGAGCAGATCCCAGACCTGTCAGAGCAGCGGACATCACCTGGCATTGGGCGATCTCGGCTGCCCGCCCAGCAAGGAGGGCCGGTCCTTCTTCTTGACACAGAGCATCATTGGCAAGTTGCTTCTGGACCCTGAAGTGTTCACAGTCATCCTCACCGATTGCCAGAAGCATGGGATAGAAACTCAATCTGCATGGCCAGTCTCTGTGAATACCACCCTGCTTCAACATTTGTTTCTGAAAGTCCTTTACCAATTTGTCCTTAGGAGACAGTTTAGGTTTGTGGTGAGCAGGACAGGCTGTGGAATCAGCCTGCCTGGACTTCCCTCCTGGCTCCTCCAGAGCTGGTAAACCCAAAGCAGAGGTGTCTCGGGGCTGAGGGCAGCTGGCAGATATGGGCCCTGCCTCTCAATCTTAGCAAATCCTCTGTGCAGGGTAGTCCCGTGAGATCTTAGGGATTGCTGTGTGGTGGGCTTCCTGGAGCCGGCTCTCCCTGATTGTCTGAGTGGCTAAGAGCATCAGCAGTTTGGCTGCAAACTGCTGGGGTTTGAGGCTTAGATCCACCACCTCCAGAGTGCACAAGTTAACCTCTCTGAGCCTCAGTTTCCTCCTGTGTAAATGGGCATGATAAAAAGGCATTTCTCTCCTAGAGTTGCTTGGAGGATACATGAATTACTACATGTAGTCTTAGGAAATGTCTGCCACTGTCTTAGTCTGGCCTGATATAGCGAGGTACCATAGACTGGGTGGCTTAAACAACACATTTATTTCTCACTATTCTGGAAGCTGAAAAGTCCAAGATCAAGACACTGTCATGTCCAGTGTCTGGTGGGAGCTGCTTCCTGGTTTGCAGGTAGCCATGATCTCCTTGTATCCTCATATGGCAGAGAGCAGACAGGACTCTCTGGGGTCCCTTTTATAAGAGAACTAATCCCATTCATGAGGGGGCCCCATTCTCATGACCTAATCACCTGCCAAGAGCCCCACCTGCTAACACCATCACCTTGAGAGTTAGGATTTCAACGTAAGGATTTGGGGCAGGGAGACACAAACATTCAGTCTACAAAAGGCACCTAGTAAGTGTTTCATGAATATTAACTAGTGGGTTGCCTGTCACTTGCTAGGAAGCAACGTTACAGAAATGCCAAAGGCAAACATGAGTTGAAAGAAAGGAAGAGAAAAGCACGTACAAAGCAAGTGCTTTTGAACGTCTGGCAGGAAAAGGAATGGTTGGGCCTTTCAGTAAGGCTCAATCTTCTCTCTGCAGCCAGGGTGGAGTTTCTGGGCTAGAACCAGAGAGACGGAAGGGGAAGCCCAGCTATCCCCTTCCTGTTGCCACCAGCCTCTGAGGCCGGTAGTCGGTGTGGGTTTTTTTTGTTTTTTTTTTTCCTTTTCTTTTTTTTTATGCTGCCTAATCCTCTTCCTCATAAAAATAAGCATTCTTCACTTTTTGATTTCACTTTACATTTTCAGAGCCCTTTCATATTTCTCTGTGTTCCCCCTACCCCATCTGATCCTCCCAACAGAGTCGGGTTGAGCCTGTTGTTTTTCCATTTTACAGATGGGGAGAGGAGGGCTTGGGCTGGCCACCCAGCTCAGATAAGATTCAGAAACATGCCAAGATCATGGATTCATTTTTTTTCCATCTTTTTAATATATTTTTTTATTTTCAACGTTTTTTACAATTAAAAAAATCTGCTAAGTTTTCCTTATGTTGAACATCACACGCACCAAGCACTGTTTTAAGAACTTTATATGTATTAAGTCATTTACTTCTCACAACAACCCAACTAACTACATAGCTGCTACTATTATTTTTCTCTTTTTACAGATGACTTCACTGAGGCACAGTGGCCTGCCACTATTAGGTTTAAACTCAGGTAGTTTGGTTCTAGAACCAACACTCTTAACTCTAGTTTATGTGTTCTTGGTAGAATTTTAATAACATTAGAAAAGCATTTTTAAAAAAGAAAAATTTAAAAATAATTTAAACTCCAGTACTCAGATGTAACTACTGTTAACGTTTGGTGTATAGGAATGATTATAATTCAGACATGGAATGCGGAAGAAAGGAGCATGTATCCAGATTACTTGGGGATCTTTAAAAATATGCACCTATTTGAGGCACTGTACCCAAGAAGGAAGAATGGGAATGAGGATTTGGGGGGAAAATGTAGGTGATACTAATAAATACCCACTGATTTTCCCTTCCAGTCCCCAAGTGCCACACTGCCACCCCAGTTGAATGCCACTAAGTGTATCTCTCCAGTCTTCCTTCTCTCCATAGTCACATCTGCATACACAAATACACACTGTAAATGACAAATCAAAAACTAATAAATGATAAAAAAAAAAAGACCAAGGCAAACAGGAGATGCTAGCATATATCATGATAAAATTCTTTTTTTTTTTTGCAAATTTTTTGTAGAGATGGGTCTTGCTATATTGCCCAGGCTAGTCTCGAACACCTGAGCTCAAAGGATCCTCCCACCTTGGTCTCCCAAAGTGCTGGGATTACAGATGTGAGCCACTGCACCCAGCCTTGTGATAAAATTCTTAATCGGTCTGTGTTCTTGCTGTACCTCAAGGGCACATTAGTAAGACAGATACAAGTCTCCAGGTTGGAACCTGATGGGTATTTTTCAGCATCAGTATCCCTGGCTGTGAATTTGTTATTTTGCCATTTGCTAAGTGGAAGTGGCCGAGCTATTCCCCTGCCTGGGTTCTCGCAGGGGGCTCGTACCCCTGGCCGATGTGTACTGAATAGTTTTCCAGACACAGCCGCACGCCCGGCGCTGGGAAACTGCCTGTGCCCACATTATTCCCCACTCAGGCCGGCGCCAGGGCTGGGGCAAGCCCAACAGGATGCCTGGTGTGTTCTGGAAGGAGCAAGAAGGGAGAACCTGAGCAAGGTGCTTCCTTTCTCACTCCCTGTCGTAGCCCATCGTAGCACTTGTCACACTACTCCCCAGGGACTGATGGAGTCTTCTGTCCCCCTCGGTGGACTGAGCGCTCCTCGTGGGCAGGCACAGGTCTGGATTGTTTGTCTTTCTTCTTCTTTGTGTCCTGATCGCCGGGAACAGCACCTGGAACAGAGAGGGCGCAGCACATTCCCGTTGGGATGAACAACGAACGCAACCATCGCTGACACTTACTGAGGGCCCCTCTGTGCTTCAAAGGCAGATTAATAAGATAAACGTTTCTGTCCCAATCTTGGTAACAGCCCTGTAAGGTAGAGTCTAGATTCTGTTAGCAGCCTCTTTGTAGAGCTGAGGTTAAGTCTTTTGCCCAAGGTCACACAGATAAGAGGCTGGCAGGAATCAAAACCAGGAAGCTTAGCCCCCAAATTCAAATTCTTAGTCCCTCCCTCCTCTGTGCTACCTCTCCCATTCCCACTCTCCTTCAAGCTGGTGACCATAGTGGTCACCTTAGGACTTCACTTTATTATGTCACTTTCCTAATCAAAGCACCTTCAAGGCCAGACTCCCCAGCGCAGCATACGGGGCTGTCTGCATGTGGCCCCAGCCCCGTCTGGTCTCCTCCCGCTTCAGAGGCAGTAAGGGCTTGGTCCCAACTCTATGCCTACCGGCTGTGTGGCCTTGGCTGTGGCACTTAACCTCTTTCCACCTTGGGCTCCTCGACCGTAGGATGAGGGTGGTAGTGGCGCTGACTGCATAGGGCACTTATGAGCACTGGGCAGTCATCGGCTGTGGACGCTGCTTAGAACAGGTGTTGGCAACCTTTTCTATAAAGAGCCAGGTGGTAAATATTTTATACTCAGTTCTGCCACTCTAGCTCAAAAGTAGTGCTATGGTCTGAATGTTTATATCCTGCCAAAATTCTCATGTTGAGATCCGAACCCCCAAAGTGATAGTATTGGGAGATGGGGCTTTGTGGAGGTGACGAGGTTATGAGGGTGGAGTGCTCATGATTGAGATTAGGGCTATTATAAAAGGGGCCCCCAAAAGCTAGCGAGCCTCTCCCACTATGTGAGGACACAACGAACCAGGAAAGCCTTCATCAGGCGCTGAATCTGCTGGTGCCTAGATCTTGGACTTCTCAGCTTCCAGAACTGTGAGACATAAATTTCTGTTGTTCGTGAGGTACCCAGTCTGTTATAGCGGCCCAAAGGCAGGAAGACTAGCAGCCATAGACAATGGGAAAAAGCACGAGTGTGGCTGTACACCACTAAAATTTTATTTATGGGCACTGAAATTTGAATTTCAAAAAATTTTTATGTGTCATGAAATATTCTTTTTTTATTTTTTTTCCCTAACCATTTAAAAATGTAAAAACCTTTCTTAGCTCATGGATGATACATAGAAACACAGGTGCTGGGCTAGATTTGGTTCACAGGCTGTGGTCTGCTGACTCCTATTTGAGGACAGTACCTAAAGCAGGCGTCCTCAAACTACACCCTGCGGGCCACATGCGGCCCGCCGAGGACATTTATCCGGCCCACTGGGTGTTTTTGCTGCCGCTGCCTGTCCTGCTTAGCAGCCGACTCGTCCCGGGCCCACAGTGTGCACTCTCCAACAGTCTGAGGGACAGTGAACTGGCCCCCTGTTTAAAAAGTTTGAGGACCCCTGACCTAAAGGAAGAGCTTAATAAATCTGAGCAAAACAGTGTGAAGTAAGGAGACAGGTAGGGGCTTCCAGGTGAAGGGCCTAGAAGGATGGATGGATGGATGGAAAGAACGTGAGCAAGGTGAATGAAGGGTCAGGTGAAAACACCTGCCAGAGGCTGCTTGTTTGCTGTGTGCAAAGGTAGCTGAAAACAGATGACCTGTATGGAAGTTGTTAAAAAAATTAACAGATGGCCCTGACCCTTTGCACATGTCCTTGGAAATAAATACAGGGAGGAATTTAGCTGAGGAGGCCATTTTCTCCTTTAGATTTTGGTCTCTCCTCTTCTCTCAGAACACTGTCTTTGAAGTAATTGTTCTATTCCTTTGATACCGAGCTCAGGAGCAAAAAAGTAGCCGCAATAGCCAGGCACCACCTTCTACCCTGCACCTTACACCTATTTTCAGAGATGACAAGTGAGGCTCAGAGAGGTTAAATAACATGCCCAGAGTTGCACAGCTTTTAAGTGGCAGAGTCAGGAGCTGAACCCGGGTTTTATAGAACACCAAAGATTATCTTTTTCTACTATACCATTATTCACCGAACATGCATTTTGTTAAAAACCCATGATGTGCAAGGTGCTATGCCAGGTCTAGGGATACAGCGGCAAAAAAGATTTAGCTTTGACCCCCACGGAGTGTAGAGTCTAGTAGGAGACCAGACACCCAAATAAACAATTATAACTCAGGGTGATGACTCTTACAACGAGAACACATGGGTGGGGGAGCTCAGAGTTTATGGGTCGAACCCATGTTGGGAAAATCAGAGCAGCTTCCTGAAGAAAGCAATGCTTGAAATGAGACCGAAGGTCAGGCGGGAGAGACCCAGAATAGCATGAAATGGGATGATACTAAGCTACAATGTCTGGCCGGCTCAACCAGGTTGCCAGCAGGTGCCCCCTGTCCTTCAGATCTTTGCCTCTGATGGTCCAACACCCTTCTCAGGAGGGTCCTTGTGCCTGTCCTTTGCCTCCAGCCTCTCTCATTCTGAAATGCTGTCACAGTTTTGCACCCCTGCTCCTTGGACACAGAACTCAGCTTGTCTGCTTTCCTCATTACCTACTTCAAGTGTTCCATGAATGCGGTAAACCTGACTCAAGATTTTGGTGGAGGGAGGGGGTTGTAGCAGGCAGGGGTCAGTTCTGGAGCACTGGGTTTCCGCCCTCTCCTGGCCCCCCACTTCCTCCCTGGAGTCGCAAACAAAATCCTCCCTTTGTCTTGCTGGGAGCGTCCCGCCCACCTCCGGCCATAGGATCTCAGCTTCTACTCGCACATAACAAAGTATTTTCTGCGCAAAGACAGCTCTACCTTCCTAAGAGAAATTCTTATAAATACAAAGTTCTCTTTACACATCCACAGTTCCACGCAATCCTCCGAGCAAAGTGCCGGGACAGCTGCAGTTGTCTCCATTTCACAGATGGGGAAACTGAGTAACTAACCCTAGTGACGATGTCAGGAGTTAAAGGCAGGACTGTCCAAATCCAAAGCTTTCCTTCTCAGCCACTCGTGATTCTGCTAACCACCCTGGTGTGGGGTCTGGGGAAGGCCAGGGTGGGGAGGCCGGGGAGGGAGAGCAGGGAAGATGAGTATAGTCAGGAACTGGTTCATCAGAGAACAGTAATTTCACCAGAGACACTAGTTTCCAATTACTTAAACCTCCACAATCTTAGGGTAAAGTTTTCTTACTCTTGTTCTTCCAGAGTGAGAGAATTGGACAAGACTGGCTTAAGTCACGACACCCCAATAAACAAGGCTCCTTCCTAAGAGGAACGCAACTGCCCTAATGGGTCAGGGTTATGGTGTTCCGTTTGGGGAGAGCCTGGGACCCGGCCGGGGTCACCCACCGCGCCCAGGCGTGGGGCACATCCTGCCGCAGGACCTGAGAATATTCCTGAAGGCAGCACTGCAGTTCTTTGATAACCGAGCAGACTCTAAGGAGACAGGGAGAAGAGGAAACAGGAAATGAGGAGAGAGGAAAGGAGGCTACAGAGAGATGGTTCTGTATTCAAAACAGTAATTTTAGATTCAAAGTGAATTCTGCTACTGAAGCCAGTAACTAGAGAAGGTCACACGGGCGAGGTCTTGGCCTAGCTCTTCGGAGAGCTTGATTCCAAGTTGGGGGAAATGAAGTTACTGTGAAGTCAAAGGCTCAGAATATGAATCAAGGTCTCATTTTCAGAGTCCATAATCTGGGGACAGAGTCACTAGCAGAGTCTCAGGTGCTATAAACGGTCAGCCTCCTCCATGTGTGGGGACGTGAGCACCTTGGCTAAGCATGTGCCCAGAGGAAGGCCAAAGAACAGCAGAGAACAGGAGCCCTGCCTTCAGGAGGCCTGGAGCAAGAGCTGCAAAAATCTGCTTCCTCTCCAACCCTGAAGGTCACAGTAGGATGACAAACCCTGCCCAGGGCCCTGCCACTTGAGCAGCTCAGCTCCCCATACCCCACCCCTGTCCTCACTTCCCACCCCCGGCTGAATCACAGACGCCCCTCTCCACCCACCTCTCTCAGGGCTGGGGCTCTCTAGTCTTTGCCATTCTGCTATAAAAACTCAGGGAACTGAAGGCCAATGTCACAGTTGCTGGCTGGCCCCAGGAGGTCCTCTTCTGTGGGGGTGGCAGGGGTAGAACCGCGCAGTCCTAGAACTAGGAGATCCTCTTCAGTATGTGGGCAAAGCCTGCCTAGGACAGTGCCTGGTGCGTAGTAAGTGCTGCCGGGCTGTGAGCTGTTGGCCTCCGCTGTAGCCCCAGCTCCCGGGTGCGCTAGAGCGAGCGAGCACATGAATGCGGGGGGACGGGGAGCTTGACAAGGGCCTTGATGGTTACGCGTCTGAGAGGCTGGTTAAGCGAGAGTAGGTATAAGGTTCCAGGAGTAGTGAGGAGCGAGGTGTGTTTGTGGAGACGTAAGTGGACAGATGGAATGGAGTGACGCATCCAGGTCAGTAGTAGGGGCAGGTCTGTAGGGGCCAAATTGTTTAGGGCCTGGGTTGCCAGGCTGAGGTGTTTCTTTTTATCCTGTAGGCAATGGAGAGTTGAGTGACTCGCAGTTGAAGGCAGACGTTACTTTGCTATCGTAGGTTAAGACTTAGCGTAGTTGAATTCTAACTTTGTGTTTGTGTCCTATGTCTTTTCTTTCCCTCCCTCCTTCTTTCTTTCTTTCCTTCCTTCCCTCCCTCCCTCCCTCCCTCCCTCCCTCCCT
>VBSM01003169.1:15843875-15855246 GCA_008086735.1 Cheirogaleus medius
GTGGTGGCATGTGCCTGTAGTCTCAGCTACTTGGGAGGCTGAGGCAGGAGGATCCCCTGAGCCCAGGAGTTTGAGGCTACTGTGAGCTATGATGATGCCACTGCACTCTAGCCTGGGTAATAGAGTGAGTCTATCTCAAAAAAAAATTCCTTGATGAATAAGTAAAAGTTATTAATTTATAATATTTAAAGAGAAGCCCTGACTATACTGAGACCTTTGACCAAGAAAAGAAGGGGAACTGAGGCAGTGTCTGCGTGGATAGGAGAGGAATGGGGTAGGATGATTGCCCAAAGGGGAGATCTATATTGGAAGCAGCTGCTCTGAGAAGCATTTGGTATTGGAAAGAAAACCAAAATTTTGTGAGCAAACAGTGCCTATTTTTAATTAGCTCCCTTGTGGAGATGTTAACATTTCAGTATAATGTCCCAGTGATGCTTAGTCAACCAAAAGCTTACCACCCAAAGCCACAGCTTGTCCAGTTTCCAGTGAAACCTGATGTAGTTACTGGTTCTGACAGTCTGCTGGCATGGGTGACATCAGCCGTGTTTTGGCTTTACAGCCCTAACTGACAGTAGCAATTGAAGCCCTCTGTAGCTTTGATTTTCAGGAAAGCAGGCAATACTCTTGGAGGGGAGCAGGTACCAGACAGCCATTCCGTTGGGGGAAAATGTATCACCGAAGCATTTTTGTGGTCTAAAAGGTAAAACATTGAACTTGATACTCCTGGTAAGAATTTGGTTAAGTATTAACTCACTTTGGACAAGTGGGGCTTCTCTCTGATCTCTGTAGTTTGCTGGGTTAGATAATGTCTCACACGGATCTCATAGTCTTGGCTGCCAGGCAGATACTCAACCCCGTCCTCCCTCTGTCTACACTCACTCCCTAGTGTTCTCATCCAGCCCGGCTTCAAACACTCTCCATATGCCGATGGCCCTTCAGGCTAACGGGTAATCCTATGATGTTTCCCTGGTCCTACTGCCCTCCCACTTTCCTGGAGGACCACCTCACGCCTTCCCTCTCCTCAAATCTCCAATACCTCATCTTTCCCCAACACTTTGCACCAATAACCTCACATCCTATTTCCCCGAGAAACCAGAAGCAATCAGAACAAGCTTCCACCTGCTTCCACCATGTCTACCAGCTGATGTCCTTCTGCTTTGCTTTCCCTGTAGTCACTATGGTCCCACCACTGCTGTGCTCATCCAAGTCCAAGTTCTCCCCTTGCCCTTGGGGAGTAGATCCCACCCCCTCTGCCTGCTCAGGGACAGCACTTGCCTTCTCCATCTCTCCTAAGTTCAACCTCTCCCACCCTCTCAACTGGATCATGTCTATCAACTTATTTATAACATATTCCAATAAAAAGTCTTCCTGATCCCACATTTACCTGCAGCCGTTGCCCCATTTCCCAGCTCCCTTTAACATTCCCAAGAGTTGCCTCCTCACCCTCTCCTGAATCTTTTTAATTTACACCTTCACTTCCTCAAACCATCAAGACCTACGCTTGTCAAGGTCGCCATGACCTCCACTTGGCCAGAGTCGATGGCTAATTTTCAGTTAAGCAGCATCAACCCCATCGCTCACCATCCTTGACACACTCCTTGACAGCACTGGGGGACATGATGACTTCCTTAGTGGCGAGATGTCTGCAACCTGGGGAAGATTTAGAATTAAATATAGAGATGATGGAGTCAATCAAATCCACAGGGTTGAGTCTTTTTAAAATATATTAATTTGGGAAATAATTTTTTTGTGTGTTTGACATTTTAAGCACTTGTAATGTTTAAATGAACTTGATATATTGGAGAAAAATTTGCTATTAAATATAGTAAGAGACTTCTGTAAGAAAATTATAGAAGTAAATTTGTAATCAGTTATGGAATATAGAAAATAATTCTGAACCATTATACTACATTTGTGTTTAATCTTATTAGTTTTATAAGAACAACTGAAGAAAAGTCAGGATTTTTCTTTTTAATTAATTTGTAGTCAGCTAATTAACATAGAAGGTAAGAGCCCAAACCTGGAGTCTGGGACCTAACTTTATGGGTTCAAAAAGTAGTTCAGATATTGTTAGCTATATGACCTGTGAAAAGTACTCTGTGTACCTCAGTTTCCCTATATATGAAACACAGATAATAATAATATAATGTTTGCTAGAATTGCTGTGAGAATTAAAGGAGTAGATGTAAATTTTTTAGGACACTGTCTGCATATGGTAGGGGCTGTAAGTGTTAGCTGTCATAGAAAAGCAAATCAAATATATTAAATTTATAAATGCAGTTAAAAATCCTTTAAAGTTGTTTAACTAAGTCCGAGTGGAACCAACACTTAAGCAAAGCCTCCTATAAAACAGGTTATTAAGATTTTCTATATAAACAGTACAAGATTTACAAAAATGGCTTAAAAGCTTAAAGGAAGAACTAGGATTCTAAGTCTTTTATGCCAATAAATCAAATGTTGCTTTTAAAAAAAAAGTGACCCTAAAGCAGCCTTTTGTGTATACCAAAGTTGTGCCCTGGGCCATTAGAAAACTCATAAAGGCAAAATTAATTTCCAAGGAGCCCTGCTGTCTTATGGTTGCTCCTGGGGCTTCTGAGAGGAGGACTGTGGGTGTGGTATGTATGGGGGGTGCACTCAATGGGGGAGGCCCTGATCCCACATTACTTCCCCACCACCCCTGAATCTTAGCAACTCCACTTAGATCAGTTTTCTATATTGGGTTTTGACTTAAGAGTACAGTTTCTGGGGGGGTTTGGGTCCAATAACGTTTCACAAATCTTATTTTATTTGGATGATTGTATAATTTTCTTTAAGTCTAATTTTTTGGAAAACGATGAGAATCGTTATTCCAAAGATAATATGTCTTTTAACCAAAGCTCATGATATTGAAATCCTTACAGGACAGGAATAGGAAAGGAATAGGAAAGTCAACAGATGAGTTCCAACGACGAGGCTCTGTTATAGATTCAAGTGCCAGACCAGGATTGGGCTCTCTCAGCACACAAGTGATTGTTGCAAACCAGGAGGTCCTCACTTTGTCCCTGCAGTGATGAGAACACAGCATCACGTCACATCAAATAGCCTCTGAGCAGCATTCGCCAGTGTCTGGCACATCGGAGGAGCTCATTGATTATTTGATTCCTAAACTTTTCATTCTTAAGAGCAGACGTGGGCAAACTTTTCCTGTATTTTCAGCTTTGCAGGTCATAGAGTCTCCACTGCAATTATTTAATTCTACCATTGCATTATAAAAGAAGCCATTAAAAATGGGTATGGCTGTGTTCCAATAAAATTTTATATAGAAAAGCAAGTGGCAGGGCAGATTCGGCCCACAGGCAGTACTTTGCTCTCTCCTGCTTTAGAGCAGTGCTTCCCTAACTCTTTGGACTGGCACGATTAGATTATTGTTATCTGCCTAATTGGGCTCAAGCATGTGACTGGCTTTGACCAATGGGACTGCGGGAGTGAACTTCTCAGTACCTTGTCATCCAGCCAATGGGATGTTAGCAGACACGAGGCAAGCAGAGGCTTCTCATGTGCTTAGGGGGTCCAGCTTGCCCTTTTGTGCATTTAACATTATGATGAAAAGAGCTTCCCTTAGGAAGCTGCTGTCCTTTAGCCTAGGCACCAAATGGAACACATGTGGAGAAGACCTGAGCCCAGCAATGAGAAGTCAAGCTTGGCAGGACCTGAAGCCTGAAGCAGAGCTGCCCAGCCAAGCCCAGCCTAGACTAGCCAATCACCAGCTGACCCATAGATGAATGAGCTCAGATAAGATCAGCAAAGCTGACCCAGCCACCCCCCAACTCATGAGAAATAAATGCCTCATATGTGTGCAACTGAGATTTTTGTGATTGTTTGTTATGCAGCATTATTGTGGCAAAATCTCTAACCGATACAAAGACTCTTGATAAGAAACATGTCATACCTTGTTATTCAGATTCACAAAACATTTTTTCTGTTAATAATAATAGTAAAATATTTAAAAAGTAATTATCATCTTCCAGGCACTGTTTTATGTACTTTACATATATCAACTGATTTATTCTTTATAATAACTATATGAAGTATATATAATACAGGCAAAGAAACTGAGGCACAGAGAAAGAACGATGCACCGCCATCTACAATAGTCTTCATCCTTCTTTCTATTTTTGCCCATCCTCATCTCCTCCCTTACCCCTCTAACTTCCTTTCCAAGGGAAGGGGATTTGATCAAATCAGCCAAGATGACCTCCAGATAGCCAGCCTAATCGCTTTGCTTGGTGTAGCAACAGAACTGCTCTACCCCAGTCCTCACCTTGTGTCGTAGAGCAAGAGAACATGAGAAGAGCATGTAGAGAATTGTGACTTTCCCTAGACCATGGTTGCTGCACCCAATGCGTCTAACTGAGATTTAGAGGCCAGTAAGGCCAAAAGTGAAAGATTTTTTCTTGCCTTTTCAGTTACAGTTAGACGGGAAGTAACTGCACATTCGTGATATTTAGAAAGAGAACTGCAAGGGATCAAAAGGAAACACACCACTCCCTCTTATCACCTCTTGTAGATTAATCACAAATACTCATGGAGGGCACCCCGACCTGAGCTCCAATGGACTCTTCGCGGATGCCCGACTTCCTGTTTCTGGGGACTGATTAATGCCGTTGCCCAGAAAGTGTCACTCGACACAGTCAGTCTATCTTCAGCTAAAACGCCAACGAAGAAATGTTCTCACCAAAGTGGGTGTACGCTCTCTTCCGGGGGAAGATCCGGCTGTCACAGGTCCTGCGGCTTGCCCAGTTTTAGAGAGGCTCTTTAGGGAAAGGAATACAAAACTACAAGTACAGGTTTAGGTAGGTAATGAGTATTTACAAAATTTTAAAAAGCTAACAAATACCACAAACACAACAAGATACATTAACATAACATTTTCTTTGCTAATTAACTACTAGAGGCACCTTAAGAATTGTTTCCCACAGTTTTGACTGCATACTCTTTTAGCCATCCATAGGCCAACCGTATTGTAAAATGGTTATTTACAGAGAATAGAAAGATAATCTTGGTTTTCCCTTTGCAAGGTTTTTATTTCTTTCTTTCTTTTAATGTTGGTGGTTTAGGAGAGTTTCTTTGTGCTTCAGAACACTTTGCTGGCAATGCTCCTCTTCCAATGTCCCCTGTGATTTCTTGCTCAGATGGTGTGTTTGACAGCAGCTGGTCCCCCTTGGCCAGCTCCTCGCCACTCCCATGCTCCCAGCGGTCCTGGGGTGGCCACGGAGCTTGTTTGTAGCAGCCTCTGAGCAGGGACCAGGGCAGCGTCTCATTCAAATCGTTCTTCTTAGGGTGGGAGACAGCATTGGAAAATCCCCTGAAGTCCGGCAGCCGCAGGTGGGCCCTGGGTGCTGGGTGGATGTGAACACGGTGTGCGCAGCCCGGCCCCACTGCCCACAGCCCCAGGCCTGGCTCTGTGCTTCCCGCCATGGGCTTTGCAAGCCTGGAGGGGAACTGCTGGAGCTTTAGAATGGGCTGAAGAAAATGAGAGCCTCTGAAGGTTAAACTCCATTCATAACTCAGTAAATCCACCTCCCCAAGCTGCTGCTACCAGCAGAGACGGATAATTATAACCTTGTCCACCGCAAGGAGAACCCAGAGACAGCAGCACCAGCGAGAGAGACAGAGGCCACAGCCGCATCTTAAACTTCTATTGTTATTGTTCAAACTTCCTTTAGAAATCAATTGACAGGGAGATAATAATGTAGTACTTCAGATACTACCTGGAGGATGTACACAAACCAAGACGAGGATGCACCAGTAAGGGATTTCAGGCAAGAAGTAGACATTATTTTTTAACACAGATGTAAATATCTTTAGTAAAATGTTACTAAATCAAGTCAGGAATATATAAAAAGCTAACATACCATGACCAAGTGGAGTTTATACCAGGAAACATGTTTTGCTTAAATCTTCCAGTTATAGGTATAAGTGTAAACATCACTTTTGCATAGTTGCCCTGCATAACTGTATTAATAAAGACAAAGACTAGATGTGGTCCACTTAGTACAAGAACCTATATCATATATCTGAACTGGCATGTGTATTATATATTTCTGAAATATTTGCTATAAAACTTCTCAATCAAGTTTATTTTAAATCTTATTTCTGAAATAGACAACCAAACACCTCAATTTAAAAATGTTCATATTAAAATATCTTCATTCAATAAGCTCATTCTAACATTAGAATTAACGTATAATGTATTTGACTTAAAAGGTAGAAGTAGACATTTCTGATTAGCTGTCGTGAATAAGACCATGTCTGATACATACAAGTGGATCAAGAGCCGTCTGGAATTATTCCATTAGCCACCTTTCTGCAGTGTCATTACTGGCCAATTTGTGAAGGAGAATGAATAACAATAATAGTAGCTAATAGTTGTTCAGCGCTTGGTATGTGCCCCCGCACAAATGCCTGGTTCCAGCCCTTTACCTGTGTGATCTCAGGTAATCTTCACAGCATCTGCATTGTACAGAAGAGCAATCTGGACACCCAGAGGTTAAGTAACTTGGCCCCTGGTCATTCAGCTGGTCTGTCTAGCTCCAGAGCCTGTGCTCTTGGCTACCACACTAGAGGCTCATGCTCACTCATTCTATATCCTTCAGTACATGATATATGAAAACATAAAATGAATTGTAGACACAGCACATTACGGAGTGTGGGGTGAGCTCTTTACAACCAGTTCTGTGGTGATCTTCACTAAGTCCCTAGTTAATAGATCTCTCAAGTGTTTATGTGTGTGTGTTTATTGTCTATCATCTACTATCTGTCTATCTAAAACAACATCTATCTTTTCTACTGAATGAAAGAAACACCTAAATTACTAAAGTTAATGTTCTGGTGCTCAAAGGCTTAGGATATTAATTAGGATACTAGTTTGGCTACTGTTACAAAGGCCAAAATAATAGTAACTTAAACAAATGGAAGCTTCTTTTTCTATCCTGTAACAGTCAGAGTACAAATAGCCCAAGGCTAAGGTGGTGGCTCCTGACAATGGAAATTCAAGTTTCTTTCATCTTGATTCTCCATTGTCCTAAACGGGGTCTTCTACCTCATGGTTGAAGATTGCTGCTCCAGGTCCTGCCATCATGCCTACATCCCAGCCTGTAAGATGAGGAGAAGGAAGAAGTGGAGGGCATCATCCTCTTCCTTTATGGTCATGGACCAGAAGTGACATTTATCATTTCCTCCCACAGCACTCAAAACTTCTTTCTTACCTCGCCCAAGTGCAAGGGAGTCTGGAAAACAGTCTTTAGCAGAACAGTAATACAGGCTATATTATGAGGAGGAAAAAGTGGAGACTGGCTGTTAGGGAACAACAAACTATACAGTCACAGGGACAAAATCAGGGAAAATGACCTTGTGTAGAATTCTGCCTCGATCAGGCTGATTTTTCCTTTGAATGTGCACCATTTTGTATTCGCATCAATGATTTTACTAATTTTCTGTACCTTTTCAGAACACAAGGGAACTAGTGGTTACTGGTGCTTATGATGTGAACGTTTGCAGAGGGACATTTTTTAGCAAAGCTAAACACTCAGTGGATGATGAGGCCAATCTATGTTCCAGGTGCCACTTAGGGTGAAGCATAAAAAAATTTCGGTATGTGCACAGTGGAGTCGCAGGAAGCACACAAGCTTGATGTTCCTGTAGCAAAGGACACTAGGTTTCAGTGGATCTAGTCCTTTTTTATCAGCAATTCAGTACATTCACTTGAAAATGGAATAGATTTATTTCCGTACAATGCTAAAAACAGCAGGGTCACATCTTCTTTTCCAACCCCCCACCTGCCACATTCAAACTCTGATGTTTAGCTTCCGCATTAATACAATAATATACTCTTGACACAAAGAGCACATCCTTGAGGCAATCTGAAAGCCTGGAACCAATTCTTACTTTGTTTACTCTGGTCTGAAAGGCTCCAGTATCAGCATTAAAGAACCTACAGGCTCATAAAACTGAGCTATTTAACATTATTATCAATATAGGGCCTACTGGATGACCCACAAGCATAATATAATTAATTTATAGGTTCAGGTCCAAGTTCAGTGGAGTAAAATGAATGTTATAAAATTACAGGCTATATCGACATGGCCCTAATACCACTAGCCAGTTTAATAAACCAATAGATGAAAATCTATCAAATAAGTTGTTTAGAAAACTACCTTGGATAGGCCACACAGCAAAACAACTACATTTTTCACTCATCAGCTAATTAGCCTGGCCTTGTGAAGACAGAGGCGAAAGGAATTATAAAACTAGGGGCCCGAGAAGTCATCACGTCCAGTTCCCTGCCTGTGGTCAGGTCAATACTTGGCTTATTTTTAGCAAACTTGAGTAATAGGAATTGAACTGTCTTCCTCTGATGTATGTTCTAGGGTCCAATTAGTGAGGCTTTTGTATTCATAACCACCCATGTGCTGCAATCTCAGCCCATTTCCTATAATTTTCCCTTCCACGGAGACAGAAAACAGCTGGCCATTTTTCTCCTTGTGATAATCTTTCTCGTGTTCAAACCCAGGCACACGTAGTCTTCTCTTTCCCAGGTTAAATAGCCCAAACTCCTTCTGCCTGTTTTCAGAACATCTTTTAATTTTCCAGCTATTGTTGTGGCTTTTCTACAGATTTCTCCAATATCTCTTTTAACATGCAAATCCCTACACTGAGTGGTTTAAAGTGGCCTCGCTCAGGCTGGGGGACGCTGAGAGATGTCGTCTCAGCCTGTGTGTCTCACAGGCTTGACCACAGCCCCTGTTTACATTTGAGTCCTCAGTGGCCTTCAGGTTGTTCCCATGACCCTGCAGTCTCACCAGTTTTCCCCAGTAAGGATTTCATTCTGCTTTAGATTAAGAATAAAGAATTATTAAAAGAATAATAATAAGAAGAAAACCACTTCTCTTGTTTGTCAAGGTGACTTAGAACCTAATTCCCCTTCTCTATTACATTAACACATCCATCAAACTTGGTGTCCTCTGTGGCCAATAAACACATTCTGGATGAATTCCTCCTGCCCTGGACAAAGATGAACACCCCTAAAGTAACATTTGAGTCACCAACGAGTATTTCCCCTCACTGGCTACTTCAGAGCATGAGCAACTCAAGGCGTGCGGTTGGGCTCACTTGGCGTATTGATGGATACTGGAGAAGGAACAACAAAGACACCGTGGAAGGAAGAGCTTTGGCCCAGACCAGGGTTTCTCAAACTTGACACTACTGAAATTTGGAGCCAGATGATCCCCTATTGTAGGAAGCTGTCCTGTGCAGTGGAGGGACATTGTTTAGCTGCATCCGTGGACTCTACCCACTAGATGCCAGAAGCCACGCTCCCTGCCCCCAATTGTGACAAAAATGTCTCCAGACATTGCCAAATGTCCCCGAGGGGACAGCATCATCCCCAGGTGAGAACCACTGTCCCAGATACATAACTTCCCTCCGATCTTCTTGTCTTTCCAGACAGAAATTAAGTTGGCTCAAGAAAATTTGCTCATCACAGGTCTTCATTCTCCAACACCCAGCATTCCAGGAACTGCTGGACTGAGCACACGTAATGCCGAGTGGTTCTGTCCATACCATGTCATCTCGTCCTTTGAGATCAACCACATTGCCCTCGTTTTACAGGAACAGAGTGGCTGAGCCAGGAATTCAGCAGCACACAGCTACCATGGGGCATATCTGAACCCAGATGAGCCAGGGTCTATCATCAAATACAGCCTCTTCTCTAGATGCACAGTGATTTCTACTTACTGGGTCACCTTTTCCTAATTTATGAGATGGACATTTCATCTTGTAAGAACTCTGTAGTCCTTTTTAGATAAAATCTAACACGGGCACCCCAAGGTGGCTGAGGAGGAAACCCCATGTGGCAAATCCCCTGCTAAGGTCCACCTTGAAAAATCTAGGTTTATATTTTTAATGCAGAAGGCAGTTCTCTCACACATCTTTAAAAAGCTGTTCCAGACAGGGCGTGGTGGCTCAAGCCTGTAATCCTAGCACTCTGGGAGGCCATGGTGGGCGGGGCGGATTGCTCAAGGTCAGGAGTTCGAAAACAGCCTGAGCAAGAGCGAGACCTCATCTCTACTAAAAAATAGAAAGAAATGAATTGGCCAACTAAAAATATATAGAAAAAATTAGCCGGGCGTGGTGGCGCATGCCTGTAATCCCAGCTACTTGGGAGGCTGAGGCAGTAGGATAGCTTGAGCCCAGGAGTTTGAGGTTGCTGTGAGCTAGGCTGACACCATGGCACTCTAGCCTGGGCAACAGAGTGAGACTCTGTCTAAAAAAAAAAAAAAAGCTGTTCCAGCCAAGTGTGGTAGCTCATGCCTGTAATCTCAGCACTCTGGAAAGCTGAGATGGGAGGCTCACTTGAGGCCAGGAGTTTGAGACCAGCCTGGGTAACATAGTGAGACCTCATCTCTCTAAAACAAAACAAAACAAAATTACCCAGGCACAGTGGCTCGCACCTGTAGTCCCAGCTACGTAGGAGACTGAGGCGGCAGGATCACTTGAGTTCAAGGTTACAGTGGGCTATGACTGCACCTGTACTCCTGCATGGGTGAGAGAGTGAGGCCCTGTCTCTAAAAAATAAAACAAGAAGCTGTTCCTTCCGCCCCTCCTCCCAGCCTTCAGAGTTTCACTTTGTTGTATTGTCTCTGCTCACGACACCCTCACATCCAGACCCCTGTGGCCCTGTTGAGCTGAGTCACTGGCTGTCTGAGTGTCTCACCAGCTTTCACCACTGTCGGTGGCTGTGCCTTACAGTTACAAAGGCTTTGCCATTTCCAAAGCACTTCCCCATGCGCTGTCACATTTGATTCCTGCCACGCCTGCGGGGGAACCTGGGCCGTGGGACTATGGAGATGGAGAAAACCAAGCTACAGGAAGGCTCTAGATCACTGGGCCGGTAAATGGTGGGGAAGGCCTAGAAGTAGGGGTAAGCCTGGGCCTCACCTCCAGAGCTCTATCAAGGGGACATGCATTTTGTTCAGATGGTCCTAGAGTTCTTTTTTATAAAGTCCATGTGCTTCTGTGGTTGTTCATGCTGTCCTTTTGTTTCAACGTTGTTCTGAGAGGGCTGGTTCCCTGGGGCCTCTCTTTTTATCTTACAGAACAGACTGAGGACTGGTTTTGCTCCTTTGTTGTCACATAGGCTTTTTGCTAATATCATTCTTTTCTTTCTTCAATGGTCCTCATCCTTAAAGATGAGGGGTTTTTTGACACAGAGTCTTGCTCTGTCGCCCTAGGTAGAGTGCAGTCATTGTAGCTCACTGCAGCCTCAAAATCCTAGCCCCAAGTGATCCTCCTGCCTCAGCCTCCCTAGTAGCTGGGACTACAGGTGCACACC
>VBSM01003169.1:15855346-15868394 GCA_008086735.1 Cheirogaleus medius
AAAAAAAAAAAAATCAGAAAGCCAAATACTGCATGCTCTCACTTATAAGTGGGAGCTGAATAATGGCGACAGGTGGACACAGAGTGCGGAATAATAGACACTGGAGTCTTGGAAGGGTGGGCAGGGGAGAGGGATGAGAAATTATTTAATGGGTGCAGTGTACGTTATTTGGGTGATGGTTACACTTAAAGCCAAGACTTCACCGCCATGAAATATATCCATGGAACAGAACTGCGCTTGTACCCCTTACAGTCATACAATTTTTTAAAAAAAGGGAATAAAAGAATATTACAGACTAATCCTTTTTGTAAAAAATAAATGAGAAAAGATCGAAAGAATATATGCAAAGTAGTAAAGGTAGCTATTATTAGGCAGTAGAATAGTGGGTGAGTTGGTAATATTTGCATGATACCTAGGGGTGGCTCTTGTGGTCTAGTACAAATGGAGCTATCACTGTGCCTGCCACTTGTCTAAGAGCTTTACATGTGTTAATGGATTTGATTCTCATTACAACCTTGTGAAGTTGGTATGATTATTATCCTCTATCTTATTATTGACAAGGAAAAGCTGTGAGGAAGTTTAATAGCTTACCTTAGGTCATACAATTAATTAGTAAGTGGCAAAGTTCTTTCTGAAGTCATATTTTAAAATGTTATAATTACTGCTTTTTATTGTATTTTTTATCTTTTTAATTTTTTTCTTTTTGAGACAGGATCTTGCTCTGTTTCATAGGCTATAGTGCAGTGGCATCATCAGAGCTCACTGCAACCTCAAACTCCTGGGCTCGAATGATCCTCCTGCCTCAGTCTCCAAGTAGCTGGGACTATAGGCACATGTCACCATGCCCAGCTAATTTTTCTATTTTTTGTAGAGACAGGGTGTCACTCTTGCTCAGGCTGGTCTTGAACTCCTGGCCTCAAGCGATCCCCCTGCCTCAGCCTCCCAAAGTGCTAGGATTATAGATGTGAGCCACCACACCCAGCCAACTGCTACTTTTTAGAAAGAAATAAATTATCTCCATGTGTGAGCACTTATTTGAAAATCTATGTCATGCGGTATCTTTTTTCCAGGTGGTAATTTTGGGGTTCAAAATTTCTCACCTGATCCTAACACAAATCAAACATTTCCCTGGTGAAAATATTTGAGATGACTTCATCTGCCTTCTTCTTTGTTCTCTGTGGCTAATGGTCCATATCCTGCACGTAATCTTCACTTCTTTCCCATTCATTCATTCATTCATTCATTCATTCAGTGAATTTCATTATGCATATAAAATCAGTGTGGACCAGTCTCTTACTTCTTTTATTCTTTCTCTGTTTTACCCCAATATGTACTTTGTTATAAAAAAAGAATAGGTAAAGATTGAGCTCTTACTCTGTATCAGACATTGGGTTAAGCACCTCTCAGGCCATATGTTATTTAATTCTCGCAACCCCTCTATCAGTTAGGAGCTCTGATTAGTCTACAGAGGAAAACCGTGAGGCACAAAGAGATTAAGTCACTTGCCCAAAGTCACACAACAAGCAAACGGTGGAGCCAGGATTTGAACCCTGGGCTGTCTGATTCCAGATTTTGTGCCGTTAAACACTCCACTCCACTCCTAGCTCTACTCATTGGCCAACATAGGAAGGGAACGAACAAGACTCCTTTGTCCCGGACCTCAGAGTATGCACTGACATCCTGGAAGCATAAAGCTGCCTGGCTCTATTACTTTTGGCTAAAAACCATGGCAACCTGGAATAACCCAGGCCCCTCCGGCCCGCATTCCTGGCATGTTTGCCAGACCACTCTGTCTCACTCACGATGATGACATCATTACCCTGGTCCTGAGCGGAGAAGTCAGAATCGCCTTCTCTTCACATTTATGTATGAACCTTTTTAGCCAGTCGATCTGTCAACATGAGTTTTCCTTTTGCTTGCTTTCCTTTTCACTCCCTCTCTGGCCCTGTTCTAACTTTCCATGTCTCTTCTGGAGCTTGGTTTCCCTTTGGGCTCAGAAAGCCCAGGACTGCCTTTGACTTGAAACCCTCTGCTCTCTTGGCCCGCCAGCCTGCTCCCGTAGACACTCTTCCCTTTCTTTGGGACACAGGACTCTTTATCTGCGATCACATGCCTATGGAGGAATTGGAAACATTCTCCTCTAAACCACTTGTACAGGGAGACATGGAAGACAAGCCTATCTCTTCTCCTTTCTGCTCCAAGGATCTAAAGTTCTTCCTGGTGTGCTTGCTCTCATCAACACCGGTCGGTATCACTTAGGCAAATATGGTATAACTTAGTTAATATTCTGGAAGAACACATGGTCTTGACATGAAGCTGGATCCTCAGTAGGTAGCCACTGTCCATTGAGTGATCAGATGACCTATTTTTTTCCTCCCCAACCCCCCTGTTCCTCTTTTCTTGTAGGAAAAGGCTTATGCTTTTAAAAAGCCTCCTTTTAATGGACCAAGAATATTTCTTCTTAGCCATACTGTTCTAGATCCCAAAGACCCCATCTCTAAACTGAGAACAACTTGATGCAGGGGAGACAGTCATGATCAGGAGACCAGGGTTGCAGGCCTGGTTCTGCTACTTAAGTGTTTTGTGCAGTCACTTCAATTCTCTGAGCTTGAATTTCCTTTTATGTTAAAGGCTAGTGGTAATCCAATGTTGCAAGGTAAAGTGATTCAGAGAGCATCAACGACAATGCAGATGTAACATCATGTTATTCCCCCAAGTTTCCAATCTTAGAGGCTCTTGCTATAAAACCTTCAAAATTGATACTTTGACATTTAGAAGGGAAGTTAAAATGCTTAGGTAGTTTGTTTTAAGGGTAGAAGCAATGGTAGTGACCAGGTGGAGGTGGGGGTGCTTGGGCCTGCCTGGTCTATGATAAGGCCAATTCCATGCTTCTCAATCTTAAAAGTACAAAGCAAATTCGGTTTCAAGACCCCACCTCTACTTCCCACTTAATTACCACTTTTAAGTCCCTTCTGTACAGAAATTCTAAAATCACTCCAGATCATAGTCTATTAAATTGTAATGTGAGAAATTTTTTTAAGTTAGATAATAGAAAAGAAATGTATAAATAAATACCAATAAGATATATATTAGGCTGGGTGCAGTGGTGGCTCACGCCTGTAATCTCAGTACTTTGGGAAGCTGGGGCAGGAGGATCCCTTGAGGCCAGAAGTCCAAGACCAGCCTGAGCAATATAGCAAGACTCCATCTCTACAAAAAATAAAAAATTCAGCTGGGGATGGTGGCACATGCCTGTAGTCCCAGCTAATTGGGAGGCTGAGGCAGGAGGATCACTTGAGTCCTGGAGTTTCAGGTTGCTGTGAGCTATGATGATGCCACTGCACTCTAGCCTGGGCAATAGTGCAAGACCCTGTCTCAAAAAAACAAACAAAAAAACTATATATCAAATTTTCTTTTCTTTCCTTTCCTTTTCTTTCATTTTTACCTATCCTCCCTCCTTCCTTCCTTCTTTCTCTCTCTTTCTTTCTTTTCCTTCTTTTCTTTCTTCTTTTCTTGATGGGGTCTTGCTCTATTGCCCAGGCCAGAGTGCAGTGGCACTACCATCTCACTGCAGCCTTGAACTCCTGGGCTCAGCAACCCTCCTGGCTCAGTGTCCTGAGTCGCTGGGACTGCAGGCACACACCACCATGCCTGGCTACATTTAAAATTTTTTTGTAGATATGGGTTCTCACTATGTTGCCCAGGCTGGTCTTGAACTCCTGGCGTCAAGCGATCCTCCCACCTCAGCCTCCCAAAGCACTGGGACAACAAGTGTGAACCACTGCACACAGCCACACATCAAATTTTAATGAAGAATTTATCAGAAGTAAAAATAATTAAAAAAAAATAAAAAAATATATTAATAAATATATATAAAATATTTATATGAATAGTCATACTATTCCTTTAAGTAGAGATTCATAATGATCCCTTTATAAGAAATAAACAGTGACGAGTGTTTACAATGGAGCTCAGGCCTACTCTCACATCGATGCTCAATAGAACTCCTCCTTCTAGACAATAGAGGCATCTGTAATGTGATAAACCAAGGAATAAGAGTTATAATAATATAAAGGAGTTGTTCTTCACAGCTCTATCAGGTAGGAATGCTTCTGACTACAAGCAACAGTAAATCCAACAAAGTGATTTAAGCCTTATGGACACCTGTCATTTACTTAAGAAATCCAGAGTTGATTTCTGTGCTTTGGCACAGAAAGAACCCACATCTTTATATTCTTCCACCTCAACCATTCTCTATATGTTGATTTTTGTCCTTACATTTATCTCTCATGTTTGTAAAATGATTGCCACAGCGCTAAATTTCATATCACACATGCTGGCAACCCCATCAAGAGAGAAGGAAGAAGGAGGAAATGGGACAAAAATCCCCTCTCTCCATATGATTCTTTCATCAGGGAGGAAAATTCTTCCAGAAGGCCTCAGTAGACTTTGCAAAATTTCTCATAACCCAGAGCTGGGTTACATGTCACCTCTAGTCCAATCATGGGCAAAGGGGTAAGAGGCTTCCGCTGTGATTCATCCCTGGGGTTGAGTGAATTGCAGCCCGGAGTGGCCACTGGGTAGGCAACTAACAGTGTCAGCCACAACAAAGTCATCCAAGTGTGGCTTTACAGAAAACAAAGAATTTGGGTTAAGTGAAAACATACCTTTTTACATGTAAAGTAGATGTGCGTTTTATTCATGAGGTAGAAAATAAGTAACAAATGTATAAAAGGATATATTGGGATATACCAGGCAGGGAGTGTGTCTGTCTCCTTTCAGCAGGTGAGACTCTTAAGCAGGTGATACCCATGGTGGATAAGTTTTATAGTGATCTCCCTAGGGAGCAGAATTGCTGTATCCAACTGACTGGTCTCTAAGAAAAGTGATCTTACTATGATGGAATGCTGTGATGTCTGCCTGGTAGACATTTCTTTGAGGATCTACTGCTACCTTCCATGTGAGGCTGCATTCTGCAGTCATTCCCAAGACTCCAACATCATGGCCTCAAGGGTGGGCATGTGACCTGTAGTGGGGCCAACTAATTCTCTGTTCTCAGCATGTGACCCTGGAGCAGAAACACCAAGGAATAAATACAGTCAAGTTGTGGCATGGAAATACCTAAAAAGAATGTCCAGGAGTTCCTGTTACTGGTCTTCCCTGTCTCTAGTCACTTCCAGGGCTTACATTTTCAGCTCTTCCTTTCTACTCATTTATTCACCCCACGAATATTTTTGAGTACACCTTGTATGCTGGGCACGGTCCTAAATTCTGGTGATAGAGCAACTGACAAGAATGACAAAGTCCTGCACTCATGGGGTCCTCAGTCTAATGAGGAAGCCTGATGACACACAAGTAAACAAGGTGATTATCTGGTACACAAGTGCTGTGCAAGAAATACACAGGAGCCCAGCAGAGGCGGCCATGTCAGTTAGGGTAGGGAAAACCTCCAGGAGTTGCCTGCAATTCTCACAATAATCCTCCTTGCCAGCTTTCGGCAGCCGGGGTCAGTTTCTGTTGCTTGCAATCAAACCCTCCTAACAGACACAAACGGAATTCATCAGGCCTATCACAGCCTGGAAATAATAGCCTCTGGATCATGACTCCTTGTTCTGAATGCACATGCCCAAGCAATCTCTTGATAACTAATTTGACTTACCAATGAAAAAAAAAATCTAGAGAATGTGTTAACATGCATATACCATTAATCTAGGGAAAAGGTGTTCTGGAAAGCAGATGGGAGTTTTCTTGCTACTGCATACTAATAAAAGAGCTTTCCGGTACAAGTCTGACTTGTCTGAGTCTGGGCTGTATGAGTCAGTTCTCCCAGGATCTAATGTCATCGGGGATGAGATGATGGCTCCAGCCAGGCAAAACTGAGAGGCCAGCTAGTGCCAGGGAGACGCAGCAAAGTACCACAGCCCATGGAGGCTGGCCTAGGGAGTCTGCACATCTCAGCCATCACCTTGTAATTTCGGAGCGTGATGTTGAAGTCTTCTAAGCCTCATGGTATTAACGGGGGATACTAGCCCTGAGGAGGTGAGGCGACCCGAGGGGCTGGCCAGAGGTCATACAGTTAGTTAGTGTTTGGAGCTTGTGGAGGACCCAGATTGCACAGTGCAGGGTGGCCCTGCTTCAGCATTTACCTGGGTCAAGAGCCTGTATATTTGCATTTGGGAGTCCTGGCGGTACCCTAGGTGCTATTAATACAAGCATGGAACAAAACAGCTTAGGAGCTCGCATGCGGTGGGAGATGGGGCTGGAAAAGTATTCACAGGTTTGAACCAGATGGTGAAGGCCTTGAACATCTTGCTGTAGGATATGGACTTGCCCTGAGGAGCCATGAGCCGTTGCAGGTTTTTTAAGCAGGGAAGTGATATGATCAGATCTGCGTTTTGGAAAGCCAAACCTGATGGGAAAGAGAAGAAACCAAAGGTACCTGAGCAGGATTGGGAGGAACCAAAACAGTTCAGGCGAGAGATGATGAAGGCTTGAACTAGGACAATGAGAAGAGAGAGGAAGACCAACATATAAAATACATTGCAGTGAGATCCACAGGCCTGGGTGGCGGGCGGGGGAGGAGAGGAGGGCTGTAGTTTGGGAGTGACCAGGTGGGCGAGGCACAGGAGGACCAGAGAAGCCACAGTGGGAGTGAGAGGAACTGGGGACAGAGCTGACGGATTTGGTTTTAGTCTCGTTTAGTTCCAGGGGTCACTGGAACATTCACCTAGATGTGTCACCCCTGGACCTACTGAACCACAAGTAGTAAAGCAGCCTCTGCCAATTACACACAGGGAGGAGACGCTGTTTCTCAAAATCCTGCCAAGAGCAAATGGTAGAAATCAAAGGAGTGGGACCAAAGTGGTTTAAATAAAGAGGAATTGACGGTTTGTGGGGATGATGGGGGTGGAGCAGAAAGAGGAAGGATGCAACTGAGAATCGCAGGAGGGGGCGGGTCAAAGCAAGCTGGAAATAGACAAGGGGCGAGAGTGACGGACAGGAAGGAAGGAGAAGGTGCAGAAAATGGGGAGGGGGAGACTAAAGTGGGAATGGAAGACTCGAATGTGGAAGGTACATCTCCGCTGGAAGGGTACAACCCTTTTCAAGGTCTCTTTCCCCAGCTCTCTCATAGGACTACTTGCTTTAGTTATGTCTGTGCAGAAGAGATTGATGAAAGAGAGCCGCCTGGGTGGGGGTGCTGGTGGGTGTCTCAGTGTGCACTTGATGATCATCAATAATCTTTAAAAAGACACCTTCCATAAAAAAATTTTGTTGGGAAAATGTGGAATGTGTATAAAAGGCACACATATTCATCCTCCTTCTGGTATTTTTTCTTTTTCTTTCTTTCTTTTCTTTCTTCTCTTTCTCTCTTTTCTTGCTTTTTCTTTATAAATTCACCCCGGCTGATGGTATTTTCCTTTATCCTCTTCCTCCTCACCTTCCTTTTGGTTTCCCAGGTCAAAAGGGCAGAACTTCCTGTCTGAATTTGAAAGCCTCTGTCGCCTTGATTTTGTTCCTGACTCAGTGGAGTTGAATTCTGAGTTGCAGACAAACAATTGTGTGCCTTGTGAACAGTCACCATGTGTTGAAAAGGCTCCGAGTGCTTTTTCAGGGAAAATTCCCAGTGGGGGAGGGAAGGAGGGCCAGCTCCCTCCTCCTGGAAGGAGAAATTCCAATTGCTCTGAGATGGTAATTTTCTAAGTAAATTCATAAAAGTTGAAAGTGTCTAATAAGAAAGGGGAAGCAACGTTGATTGCAAAGAGAGAAACAGTATACTGCCAAACAACAAATTCCTCAGCAGCACAATGTCTTGGTATTACAAGAATCGTTGACATGCTGTCGGCCTGCTGCCGGGAATTTGCACCCAGGATCACTGGTCTTTTCTGAATCGTGAACGCTGAAGCTTGAGAGCTTTCTGGGTAAACTGATGACCAGGGTAACTGTGTAGCTAGCCTTGGGCCTTTTGCCTGGATGAAAAACCACTTCCATTTTCACTCTCCTGATTCTTAAATTACTACAGAAAAGCAGAGGTCCTGAAATCTAGGAAAGGGGAAAAAAATCTCCTAAAATTCCATTCTCAGGATAGCGTTTACATCTCCTAACAGAAGGATTGATGCTCAAAAAGAGACATTCAGACAGTATCAGTGATGTTGAGACCAGGCTTTGCTTTTCTTTTGCCAGCTCTGCAGAAATTATTTTCTGGAAACCGTGATGCTCTCTTCTCCTTTGTTCTTGCCCCAAACAGACACAAATATCCCATTCATCATCATCAGCAAATATTTATTGAGTGCCCACAGTATGCCCCCCCCCCCAATTTTACCAGCCACTGATGTGAAATTATTTTTGAAAAGCCAAAGTGATTTTAGCCGGGTATGGTGGTATATACCTGTGGTCCCAGCTACTCAGGAGGCTGAGGTGGGAGGATTGCTTGAGCTCAGGGGTTCCTGACCAGCCTGGGCAACATAGCAAGACTCCGTCTCTGAAATAATGAAATAAAGAGCCAAAGTGATTTGAAATTAATTTTCCTCCAGATATTTGAAGTCATGTAGAAATGTAACTTCAAAATTAGATGCCACAGGGAGATATTTCTTTTGAATACGATACTTCTTAAAGTAAAAATGTTTTAAGGATCCCTCTCCACTATATTATTTTTAGCATCCTCTGATAAAATATTTATCTCATTCAACAATACATTTAAAGGGTGGACTAAGTATCAGGCACTAATCTGGATGCTGAATAATTCAGTGGTAAACAATAATAATTAGAGTCATATACATTGGGTACTTTTATGGATTCATTGTATTAAACATTATGTTCAGGGATTTGTATGTACGGTACTCATTAATTTATTCCTAAAACACTATAATGTAGGTGCTCCTAATATTTATACAAATCATTGCATATTACATATCAGTATAAAAAATGTTTTAAATGAGGGCACAGAGAGGTTAAGGTACTTGCCCCAAGTCACACAGGAAGCTGATGGTGGAGCTGGGATTTGGATCTAGCTGTCTGGGTCCAGAGCCCCAGCTCTTAAACACCTGGACAACCCCTGCCTTTGTGGAGTTTACATTTCTAGTAATTCAAGCCTGTGCTGGTACAGATTGCTGTGCCAGCACACCAGGGTCCCTGAGGGGTCCACGCCCCCCCACACTAGAGGAACCAAAAGAACTGTAAAAATGAGACTACATTTAGAGTCAGTCCAAAGTCTTGGACTCAGCCCCCACCCCACAAATCATTTAACCTTTTTGAGACTCAGTTTCCTTATCTCTAAGTTGAGAATCACAACCCTGGTTTGAAGTATACATGAGCCAATGTACGTGGATTTTTCTCTGTGGACTTTGAGGCTATACACCCATAAGGCTTGTGTCTTTAATTGCTTCTGTCGGCAAGCTTGACCCATAAAGCTGTTGACCGGCCTGGATGAGCCGCCACTGATTTAGTAAATCTCCGCAGGGGGCTAGAGTGGCCACAGCAGTGCCGGCTCCGTGCGATGCCAAGCTGAGCTCCTGCAGTCCTCCCTCATCTCAGGTCTAGTACGTGACTCTGGGAGACTTTAAGCAGAGATCATGTCCTGCTCACGTGGGAATCCTTTTCAGTGGGAAGAGAAGCCAGCTTCAAAGATGCCCCAAATTTAATATACTTAGAGCTGAACTGTCAGCTTCACCCTAGGTAACACTCACGTCGGTCAAAAATGGTCTATAGATTAGTACAAATTTTTAGACAGTATCCACATGAGACTTGGAATTGTTTGTCCGTATTAACAGCGTGACAGTCACCATCACCCTAGATGATAGAAATAACACTTGTCACTTATTAATATGAACTTAGAAGGTGGAGGACTTTAAAAAAATTCTACACACCTTTATTAATTTTTATGAAGCCAATCATACACTACAAAATGGAATTCACATCAAAAAGTGTTTTGCTGTCCTCCTACAGTCTTAAAAATTATGAATGTCAGGAAAAGACTAGAGAATATAATTGTTAGGGTCAGGCAGACTGGGCTTGAATCCTTGTTCTTCATGTTCTAGTTGTGTGTGTCAGAGAAGTTGCACACCTCCGTGAGCCTCAGCCTCCCCATCTGTGAAATGGGGAAATAACATTTACATTGCAAAGTTGTTAGGAGGATTTGAGATGCTACATGTAAAGAACTCAGTGCCCTGTGACTGGTAAGTGCTCAGTGAATAATAACTACTTCCAGCTTTTGGGGTGGGGGGAATCAATATTTTTCTTTTTTCTCAGTTGCCTCTAATTAGGTCTGGGCTGCCTCTGTCAGGTTCCTGCTACAAGCATTTCATACCATGTTTTGTAGCATAGCACAAGCATTTTCTACACTTGAGTAATGCCTGGGCATATTTTAAAGAAAAAAACAAAATCTAAGAGTTGATTTAAATTATATGTTGCCCAAAACTACATAAGCATAAAATTATATCTAAATTCCTATGCAACTATAAAACCAAACTGAATTTCAAAAAACAAAAGAAAACCAAACCCTCTGCATAACCGGAACAATTCAGAACAACAGCACTGATGTGAGAGATGGTGTTTGGATTAACACCGGCCACAAGGAGACTATGGCTCTGGCCTCCTCGGTGCTCCCACTTTTCTCGTTCGTACAGTGTTCCGTGATGTCATTTGGCTTTTGCAGTCATCGTTTATGAATCACTTAGGAGTTAGGTCCGCCCAGGTTCCTTTCTCATTAGCCCAAAATAATCACAGGGGCATCAATTTGTGCCGTAGGATGGTGAATGCAAACAGAGACTTAGGCCTGGAAATCTTGCGCTGTAACCTGTTCATGGGATAGGTGATTGCAGGTGATCCGAAATATGTTAATATCCACTTTTTTAGACTATCCCTGAAATGAATACATAAAAATCACAAAATTTTAGAATTATTCCAGCAAATTCTCTAACCTTCAGGAATCTACAGACTTTGGTTTAGGAACATTGATGTGATCATTAGGCCTGTGAGTTTTACCATCTGTCTGGGTTCAAATCGGGCACTGTCTTGTGGTACCTGTGTGATCTTGGAAGATTTCACTCACTTAGTCATTCAACAAACATGTAGTGGGTACCTACTATGTTCCAGGCACTTTTTTAGGCACTGAGGATATAACTGGATACGAGACAAACAAGGTCACTCCCCACATGGAGCTTACATTCTAGAACCTAGTGAAACAAATCACTTAAACCTCCCCCCAAGCCTAAGCTTCTGTATCTATAAAATGGGGCTAATTGTTGGGCCTACTTGGAGGGCCACTAGAGGAATTGATGAAACAATGCATGTTGGAAAGGTGTGCTGGATTTTCCTGTTTGTCCTTCCAGTTCCGTTCTGCATCCTTCTCACCCTGCTCTGGGCCTGGGATGCTGACCTCTCTGGACTGCATGATCCAGGCTCACTTGCCCTCTGGCTTTTGTTTGGGTTCAGCCATTAGGCCTCTCATGGTAGAGACCAGAAGGTGGTAGAGTGGGGTTGGGGTGCTGTTACCCAGGCTTCCTGCCTGCTAGATTTCCTGTAGACAATGGCCACTTAACTCCATGGATGGCCACAGCTCCTGCATGCGACTCTCTCCTGCAGCTGTGGTTCTTCTGGAACCACTCCCTCCATGCACCCTTCAGATGCGGTTTTGCTTCTCTGCCCGCTGTGAAGACCAGGGCTGCCCCCTTATAGTTTCTACAAGCAAGCACAAAAGCCAACAACAACATTTGGAAGCCATGGTTGGAATTTTCCAAGTTAAAACTTTGATATCCTCAGTTTATTCTGCACAGGAGAAACTTAACAAAGCAATGCCAACCTTCTTGTGACTTCAGTTTGCACCACTGCCTATACAAAGCCTCATGTGCTATCTTAAAAAACATATACCCAAGTGGAATTAAAATCAACACTGTCTTCGAGTGCTGGTGCAGACTCTCAAACCCCCATCCCCGAGCCCCTCTGAGCTGCTGTGAGGCTCCACCACCCAGGCCTGGGAACTGCACGTTCCACACCCCATCCCGGCTGCCAAGCTCTATGAAAGTCCTCTGAGCACAATTAGGATTTTTTACTAGGTGCCTTAATGGTGTACCCACAGGAAATGTGTACCTTGGCCTAGCCCAGCCTCCAGGCTCCTGCCACCTTCTGACTGCAACTGGAGTTGGCATTGCAACCCCTGGAAAATGGGCACCTCTCATCTCTACATTCTGCATGAATCGCCCCGTTCTGTGCAACAGCGGGGTTTGCCTCAAACGCCTGCAGACGCAACAGACGGCCGCTCTGCCCCAGGCGGACTTTCCCCAGGGGCCGGAAGGGGGCCGAGAATCCCTCCTCCAGCCGCTGTCATTTTTCCTCTCCTCATTGCCAGCCCTTTCCAAATTATATCATTTTCTTGGAGCCATATATTTCTAAAGTCTCTCTTAATCACACACCATCACAAATGTTCCCAGGTAATGTGTGTGCGTCTGTGGGTTTTGAAGGAACGCTTGGTGAACGCGTGGAATGAATGAAATCTGATGGTCTCTCCCTGTTGGGAACTCTTCTCTGACTCCCCATCACTTACAGGATAAGCACGAGCTTGTTCATCATAATAAATGAGGCCCTTTGTGATCTGGGTCCTGCCTGCATTGACAGCCTCCCCCCCTCCCTTGTCACATTTGCTCCAGCAATGCCGAGTGGCTTGCAGTCCTGCCGATAAACCATGCTGCTTCCTCCTCCACGCATTGGCCCACGCTGTGTCCCCTGCCCAGAACGTCCTCCTCTCCCTGCCCACCAGGGAACGGTCCCTTCTGTAATTCCCAGGCCAGCAGGCACGTGTGCTGGGTGGCTTTCCCCTCTTCTCTCTCTGGGAGTTACTCTCCCCTGCACTGTTTTGGGGCCCTGTCTTTCATATATGTCTTGTGTTTCACTTGTCTTTCTGTATTGTATTCTGTTTCCTTGCCTGTCTTTCTCTATTAGTGCACTGAGAGGTCGTTGAGGGCTAGGGCTGTGTCTTTTTCATCTGAACTTCTGGAACCAATCAGTGGTGGGCTGGTGAGGTTATGATCTGAATTTGTGCTTTTTTTTTTTTTTT
>VBSM01003169.1:15868494-15901866 GCA_008086735.1 Cheirogaleus medius
CCAGAGTGCTAGGATTACAGGCGTGAGCCACCGCGCCCGGCCTAATTTCTAAATTTTTTATAGAGACAGTATTTCACTATGTTGAAATTCTTGGGCTCAAGCCATCCTCCCACCTCGGCCTCCGAAAGCACTAGGATTATAGGTGTGAACCACTGCACCGGGCCAATCCGTGCATTTAAATAAAAAGGTGTAGTTTACCTAAGAAGTACATCATGCCAAAGCTCAACAAATGAACTGAAGCAAGGGAGTAGCAAGGGAGGAAAAGAGAAAAGGAAGAAAAGGAAACACACGTGGAAACATGTATTCAGGGCCATCCTGTGGGCGCCATCTCTGAAAGACAACCTGAATCTGCCCCCGGCTCTCCACTGAGTTCTGCCCTGCCTGGTCCAGGCTCTGCCACTTCTCACCTGGACCTCTGTAGCCACCTCCTCTCACTGTTCCCACCTGCCCTGTCATGGACTGCATGCTTGTGTCCCCTAAAATTTCTATGTTGAAGCCCTGACCCCTAAGGTGATGGCATTAGGAGGTGGGGCCTTTGAGAATTGATTAGGTTTAGATGAGGTCATGAGATTAGTGTAATTAGTGTCCTTATAAGAAGAGAGACCAGAGCTCTCTGTGTGTGCACACGAAGAGGCCATGTTGAGCACACAGTATGATGACAGCCAACCGTAAGGCTAGAAGAAACCCTCACCAAGAACCGAATCTGCAGCACCCTGATCCTGGGCTCCCCAGCCTCCAGAACTGTGAAATGTCTGTGGTTTAAGCCCCCCAGTAGATGGCATTTTGTGACAGCTGCCCACGCTGACCGAGACAGGCTCCCCTACACTCCACTCTCCACCCAGGAGCCAGAGTCAGTTTTTACAAACATAAGCCAGGTCAAGCCATTCTGCCTTAACCTCCCCACTGAGGTCCCACCACACTTGAATATAACCCACCCTCCTTTCCCTGGCCTGCAAAGACCTTCTGTGATCTGACCGCCACCTCCTCTGTAGAATTCTGTCTTAGTCCCTCTCCCTCTTGCTCTGATTCCAGTGCATCACCTTCTTTCTGCCCCTCACAAGCTAAGACCCTGTGTGCTGCTGCCCAAGTGACATTCCTGCAGCCCTTTGAATGGCTGGCCCTTAAAAGACGCCTCCTTTTGGAGACCTTCCTTGACGACCGTATCCAAAGTCACTCCACAATCTCTTTGCATGGTGCTACCTGTTTTATTTTCCTCATAGCACTTTTCGGGACCTGATGCATCTTCGTGTCTATTTACTAATTTATTCTCTGTGTCCCCCAGTGAGGCTCCTTGACAACGGGAATCTCGCCTGTCTTGTCCAGTGCTGTATTCCTGGCACCTCAAGCAGAGGCTGGCTCACGTGTGCCCAGAAACGATTGGATCTTGAACGACTGGACCTGCCTGGCACTGGCTAGACATGTTCACAAACAGTGTTTCATGCAATCATGTCCAGAAAGGTTTTTGTGCAAAAATTAATAGGGAATTGTCAATGATTTCCAGGATTTTGACATAGCTGGGATGAGTTCATTCATAATTAGTTTCTTTGATGTCGAAGTGAGTCAGAGAGTGTGTGACTTCATACCCATGTCCACATCAAAGTGTTTACGGATGAATGCAAGGGCAGCAAAATTTAATGCAACCTTAAAATGGAAGGCGCAGGAAACTGTGACACGAAGGGATGTGGTAGGTGGTGACAGCGTCCCGTGGGGGTCTGCACCCCAGCTCCTGTGCCCTCCAGCCAATACACCAAGAAATTGTGCTAAGATCACCCATGTAAAAAGCAGGTTTAGGCCTATCTGCTGACCCCCTTTATGCGCTGAAATGATTAATGGAATTTCTGAAACCTTGAGCTTCACAGAAGCAAAGTTTAACATAAAGATTAGGTTATACTTTTAGGATGACATTGCCATAGAAAGTCTAGAATTTTCTTGGATTTTAGAAAGAGCATCAGACTTAGAATTGGAGACCTAGGTTTGAGCCCAGATTCTAGTGCTCAGGAGGTGCATGACTTTGGGTCACTTAACCTCACCTAATCTAGTTTCTCCTCTGTAAAAAGTAATGCTTGCTCTACCCACCTCAAGATGGGAGGATGGCTTGAGGCCAGGAGTTCAAGGCTGCAGTGAGCTATGATTGCTCCACTGCACTCCAGCCTGGGTGACAGCAAGACTCTGTCTCAAAAAAAAAAAAATATATATATAGTAACATAAACAGAATCATATACCATATATACTATCCTGCAAGTTGCTTTTGTCACCCAACCATATGTCATGCTTATCTTTCTGTGTCAATACATACTACTCCACTTCACCCCTTTGAACATCTGCCTAGCATTTCAGTTTATAGATCTATGATAATTTACTCAGCACCGTATTGGAGGCCACTTAGACTTTTCCAATTTCTCTTAATTATAAACACTGTGCAGTGACTATCTCAGATCTGCAACTTTGCACACTTGTGATAGTACAGCTGCAGGATAAAGTTTTAATGTGACCCTGAGGCCACATCTACAAAGGATATTTATGCTGATGTACAAGGACCTCAGTTGCCCATCATAACCCTTGGTTCATCTCATGCTGTCATCACTGGTCCTCACGTGGTTGTCTTGTATGTATTTTTTTTTTTTTGAGACAGGGTCTTACTCTTTTGTCTGGGCTAGAGTGCAGTGGCATCATCATAGCTCACTGCAACCTCAAACTCCTGGGCTCAAGCAATCCTCCTGCCTCAGCCTCCCAAGTAGCTGGGACTATAGGCATGCACCACCATGCCCGGCTAGTTTTTCTATTTTTTTGTAGAGATAGGGTCTCACTATGTTGCCCAGGCTGGTCTCAAACTCCTGGGCTCAAGCAATCCTCCTACCTCAGCCTCCCAAAGTGCTGGGATTACAGGCATGAGCCACCATGCCCGGCCCCCTCTTGTATGTATTTTGTTTATATTTGTAATTAATGAACACGACACTCATGTTTTAAAGTTTTATAGTTGTTTCCCAAATGCTCTCTGGAAAGATAGTAAAAATCACACTCAAAGGATAGGCTTTAATAGGTAAGGAATAGTAGGAAGAGAAGCTCTTGTTAGGAAAACAGTTTGGAGATTCTGGGAGTGGTGATATATAAGGCCTGTTGAGAGTCCACGGTGAAGAGTCCAGTCTAATTGAGAAGAGGGTTTGTGGCATATAAAGTCAACTTAGAGACTGAGGAGCAAAGTTAAAAAGCTGGAATCTTACACCAGGCCATAGGATGAATCACATAACAAAAGGGGTATTATACAAAGATTGACCTGTGGACAGTAGAATTACGTTATTGTAATTCACTGCTTCAGGATGCAAGTAGCCTCTTTTTTTTTTTTTGAGACAGAGTCTCACTCTGTTGCCCGGGCTAGAGTGCCGTGGCATCAGCCTCGCTCACAGTAACCTCAAACTCCTGGGCTCAGGCGATCCTCCTGCCTCAGCCTCCTGAGTAGCTGGGACTACAGGCATGCACCACCATGCCCAGCTAATTTTTTCTATATGTTTTCAGTTGGCCAATTAATTTCTTTCTATTTTTAGTAGAGATGGGGTCTTGCTCTTGCTCAGGCTGGTTTCGAACTCCTGACCTTGAGCGATCCACCCACCTCGGCCTCCCAGAGTGCTAGGATTACAGGCGTGAGCCACCACGCCCGGCCTGCAAGTAGCCTCTTACACTAAAGACACCTGTGTCAGTTAGGGGAGCCTGGGTTATGCCACAGTAACAAATAATACCCAAATGGAGGCTTTAACCAGTTTATTTGTCACTCATGCTGCCTGCTTTTTGGGGACTGGTTGGAAAGGAGATGGGAATGAAGTGGTTCTGCTCGTCATTTATGAAAGCCATTGAGGGATGCAAGGACGGACCGGCTGCCATCTCCAACACTGCTGGCTTGCATGTCGGCGGGAAGCAGGGCCTTGGTAGGTCTTGCTTTGGCTGCGAAATGCTTCAGCCTGTGAGTGACACACGTCACTAGCTTTTACAACTCACTGGTCAGAACTTGCCACTCAACGCCATTTAATCCCCCAAAGGGGGCCAGAAGTGTAACCCTATCATGTGCCAAAAAGGAGAGAGCTGAAAATCATTGGCAAACGTCGCCACTGCCCAACCCCTTTCCTTGTCTAAAATATGCCTCTGAGAAAATCCCATGACAACTAAGAAAGGCCAAATGATGCTGTTGTAGCCAATGTTGCTTCAAAACACTGGGCTAAAGGCAGGGCTTGAATATGCTTGGAAACAACCTGGTTCAGCAGGTACAATCATTTTGACAATGGCGTCAGGTAGGGTAGAGCGAGGTGGAATAGCATGAAAAAGCTTTTGAAACAGCAAAAACCTGTCCAGGAAAATCTTCATAGCAGCTCCACTCTCATTCTGTCTCTTGCAATTTTCTCTTCCCTAAGTCCTTAGAAATTCTTTGGGGCTCATATAGGGTGCATTCAGGTGCCAACGGATTCCCTGTTCAAGAAGTTTCCAAGGACAGAATATAATGGTAACAGTGGGCTAGCACAGTGGCTCATGCTTGTCATCCCAGCAGTTTGAGAGGCTGAGGCGAGAGGAAGTTCTCGAGCCCAGAAGTTTGAGGTTGCTGTGAGCTATCATGATGCCACTGCACTCTGGGCAACAGAGTAAGACCCTGTCTCAAAAAACAAAAAAGCCCCAACAAACAAACTGCAAAACAAAACCAAAAACAAACAAGCAAACAAAATCCCAAGAAGCCAAACAGTGATAACCATAATAATGATAGTAAACCTATTAGTACCTTCTATGTGCCAGTGCTTTCCATATATGAACTCAAACATCCTTTTAAGGTAGACATTTTCACTATTTCCATTTGACAAATGAGGAAACCAAGGCACAAAAAGGTTAAATAACTTGCCCAAGTTCACCTAGGGTTAGAGGCCAGGTGTTGAGATTCCAAAAATGGAAATGACTGCTAGGGCAATTGGTAGAAAAAAGGTTCTAGAACATTCTCCTCCCTCCAACCTCAAACCTCTAGCTACCATAATTTGCCACAAAACCCTCTGCATTTTGATTAAAAAATTTCCACCCTCACCCATGCTCCATTAATTTTAGCCAGTATTCAATCCAGAGAAATGCCATCACAGTGAAAGCTCATGGGCCCAACCATTCCTTTAACAGACTTGCCTGAAAACCCTACGTGAAATCAGTCATGCTGTCACCCAGCTTAGGGCCTGCTTTGTCTCAGCTAACTGGTCTGATTTCATTGTCACTCATGGTCTCTGGACATTTGCATCTTTCTTTTTTAACTCTAAATATTTTTACTATTTCATCATGAAAAATTTCCTTTCATGATGAATTTCTTCCCCCCAGGTAGTGGCAACCTTTGAAACACACACTGACACTCCTAGACCATTAATATAGTTAATACTCACTTCAGGCTGAAAAGAATTTCTCATCAAATTAGGGTCTGGGATGATGATCATTCTTGCACTTTTGTAATCACTTTCATCCAAGACCTGCAGGACACTTTATAACATTAATGGAGCCTCTGTGAAGCAGAGAAGGGCAAGGGGAAGGTGCAAGGATGACAATTAACAATATGCCAAGTTTGCGACATAAGGCAGCGATGATACTTCCACTTTATGTTTTGCGCTTTCACCTTTTCAGCGTAGACATGCTCCCATGCAGAGTGTTTGCATTGGAGACTGACCTGGTTTCCCCTTGCTCTTTCTTCTCTGGTTTAAAGCCTCAGCCATCTGCACTGGCCCTCCAGGCCCCTCCCCGTGGCCTCTGGATCTTACCTCTAGGCCGCAGGAAAAGCCTTTCCTTAGTGCCTGGAGCCACCCCCCACCACGCTACCCCTGTCGAGCAGGAGGGAGGATTTGTCTCCAGGGTGGTCTAACTACACTAGTCGCACAGGAGGAAAGAAAGTGGAGAAGAGACTCCATATGGATGAGAAGGGACCTCGGCCAGTATTAGCCCAACCCAGTCCTATTTTTATAATATGTCGACTCATCTCAGGCAAAACCTCCACCTTCTGGTACTTATGGTGTGGCCCTGAGGATACCATGTTACCTGTGACCCACGCCATCTTGGGCAAGATGGGGGGCAGGAATGGTTTGCAGGTTCCTTGGAGGTTAGGGACCTCCAGGTGTGCAACTGGCTTGCCCATGAGAAGGAGGGTGGCTGGGACATTGAGACAGACACCCCAGTGAAGAAGGAGGCAGGAAGGCTGCTACACACCCTGGCTTGGGAGCTGGGGAGGATGGCGTTCTATGTTGAGGAGGATGAGAACCTGGAAAACTAGGCAAGTACCCAAGATCAGGGCCAAGGTCAAGGTTAGGTCAGAGGCTAGGAAGGCAACACAGTGTAGAATCACCTATATGGACCACTGGCTCTCTTTAGAAGGCCAGAGAGTTGTATGATTGGGAGGGCTGGGGATACAGATGGGGCTCATCACTGTTACTGTTTGGGGAAGATCTTGAGCTGGTTCCATTTGGCTTTCAGTCGTAGACACAAGGGACTGTTCCTTCCATAGCACTACCTTGCCAGGTGCCCAAGGGCCCCACTTTCCTTCTCGGGGCTTACAAGCACCATGAGACATTGCATATTGGGTTCACCACATGGAGTAAGTCCTCCTGAATGCAACACAGCCAAATCTGGGAGCACAGACAGTTGCTATTCCTGCTAAATGGCCAGTGAGAAAAATGCCAACAACCATCCTAGAAAGCCCTTGCTGGATGCCAAAGGACAAGGTAACCCATGCAGCCCCAGGACAGGGGTGACATTCAGGCTTGTGTGAGTGGATGCTGAGTGCGCTCGTGCCCCTGGAGTTTCTTCTGATCTTACCCTCTTGTCCCAGACCCCAACCCCCATTTGTTTTCCCCTCTGGCTCCCCCTGGTTCTAGAAGCTCAGGGAATAGGGCTGATGAGGAATTTTGTTCTCACTCATGATATTTCTGCCCCATGTTTTATCCTTTCTGTGAGCTGTCTCCACTTCCCTAATGGACTAAGCTTTTGAAACCCAAAAGTCAGGAAGTCTTTTTCCAGCTCAGTTTTCCACTGTAACATCCTTTCTCTGAGGCCGTCAGCACAGGAGAGCCGGCTGCTTCAGAGGGGGGATAGTGACAAGGAGACAACCAAGGAGAAAGGAAATATTGAGGTTCATGCAATCCAAAGATGTTAAAACATTTTTCTCCCACAAATCAGACTCCTGAGCGGCTGATCTAAAGCTGGTTGTCTCACTCTGGTGGAAACACTCTTTCTACCTGGGTGGCCCTTGGCAGGGCTACTGGACTTTCATATCTGGAGCATCAGTTGGGCACCCCGGGATCAGCACGGGGGTGGGGGTGGCTCTCATCAAACACAGCCAAGGGGGTCGAGGAACAGAGAGATCCCTACGACCCACAGGGGAGAGGGAGGCTGGAGCATTTCTCACTGCTTGCAAATATCCTCAGGTAGCAGAAGAGCCCCAGACAGCTGCAGTGGCCGCAGTGGGTGTGAGTGGCTGGAGTTCCTTCAGGGGCCTGGGTGGGAGCATCGCCTCTTTGATCCGCGGCAGAGCCCTGGAGTGAGGATGATGCGGCTGGGAAAACCAAGACCCCACGAGGGTGGAATCAAATTGTTCTTTCCACTTCTTGGGTTCTGGAGGGTGGTTAGAGATGGATTAGTTGTGGCTCCACCTAGTAACTGCACAGGTTCTGAGTCTAAGCTCCCAGATGAAGCGTTGGCATCAAATAGGAAGGTTCTTCTATTCTTGGAATAGTATATTTTATATAATTCCTATGTTTCAGCTTAACCTATAGGTAGTAAAATGACTGATTCCCTCAAAATATCATTTGGGGGTACTTTTATGAGCATCCAGATGAACCCTGATTCTTGTCCAAATTGACTGCATTGGCCGAACTGGGTCAAATGGAAAATACTAAGTCACCCACAAACATGCTATGATTCTTGAGAAACTCAGACTTCGATTCCATCTGGATCCTACACTAACCTGCCTGAAACATGTGCTCTCAGGCAGCGTGAGCGGGAACAGTTTTGATTTATGTGAAACCCTGTGCGGAGGATTTCAATTCTGAGTGTCTATGCCACTGAGGGTACACACACACACGCAAACACACGCGACAGTCACACAAACACATCAACACACACCACATTCACACAAACTTGTTGGGAGTCAGGCAAGCCTCACAGCCCCCAAAAGGCACTTTACAAAAGGGGTGAATGAGAAGATAAAGCAAATCTGAGATTCCGTGAAGCGATTTACAGCAGTCACCAATCCCAAAGATCTCCATTTACGCGTGATTCGTTTCCAATCCTGAAAGATATCATTTGTGGCAATACAGGACATATTCGTTTTGGGGTGAGCGGAAATGTTCCCAACTTCTGGTGGTGGCGGATACATCTGAAAAATGGAATCGAATCAGTTTTGCTCCCGAGAGGGACAGGTGGAGGACTCCCATTTCCTGCCAATTCAGTTGGAAACAATGAGGAGAGAGAAAAAACAAAAAAACAAAAACGGAGCCCTCCCTTCTCTTTCTGGCCTTAGACATGAACTCCTGATAAGATCCTGGAAAACACGCAGCATTTTGAACAGCCGGTTGCCCTCTTCAGCTGAGAAAACAGCACGAGCCAAAACTAGGAACTGGGGCCACCTCTATTGTGAATGTGGCCAGGCTGACTTATTGTCACCAAACAGCAAATCACAAAATGACTGAGATAAGGAATATAATCACATTTTCACATGAACCTTACATTCTTACCTCTTCTATAGGAGAGGATATCCCTGCAGGAAGGAGGAAGGTGGGGCCTGCCCATGTTCTGCCGCAGGGCTGGGACCACATTGTCCAGGCCTTTGTAGGGACACAGGAAGAGGGTACGGAAGTTTCGACAGGAAAACAGAGAAAAGTTCAAACATAAACAGCATCCAAAAAAATTTACCAACAGCGAACTAGATTTCCTCTCCGGGCCCTCCACGCTTCCACGCACCACTGGGCTGGCAGATTTTAATCTCGGGTTCTGTTCACCTTGGTAACCTCCAGAGTGTGTGACTACGCTGTTTCCCTGCTTAATAAGTTAAAAGGATGTGTTTTCTATGGCACTGGAGACAAAAACAACCTCTTTCCAGAGACTGTATCCTGGCCTGGCCAGAGTCTGTTCTGTCTTTTCCATTTGTCATTTCTGGGGAGGGCACGAGCTTCCCTGAAGCCCTGTGTGGCACAGGGCGGCTCCCTTTTAGGAGGGTTTGAACAAAAGCTGAAAGTGGTTAGTCGCTGCTTCCCACAATAAGGCAAGGGGTTTGGTTGGGCTCCCTGGTTTTGGCCAGAGTTGGGCTTTGAGAAACTCACCCAAAAGGGACGTGAGAAGAGTCGTGTCCCCACCGCACCCCCAAGTCACTAGTGAGGGCTGAGTTTTCCCTCCCCACCCCCCGCCGGCTGTCCTCCTGCCCTCCAGGGCTAAGAAGCTGCCACAGGAATCTCTGCTGCTCGCCCTGAGGCCGCACAGCTCTGGTTTTAGGGCTATGAAAACCACAGCGCTAACAGGGAGAATTCCACTGCTAAATTGGGAAGAAAAGGGCAAAGAGGAAACGGGGGGCAGCTTTGGGGGCTCTCTCCTCTTTATGCCTAGTCCTGGTGTTCTAAACCAAAGTGGCTCCTTTCTGCCTCAAGCTGCATAGATGGATGACAAAAAAGGAGGGAAACATGTCATCAGATTCCCTGGTGGGGGGCCTGGGGGAAAAGGTCTTCTCCAGGGCAAGCTCTGAAATGTCAAGAGTTTCTCTGCACTTTCCCCATGGACTGAATTGCTTACAGCTCTGGCCAGGGATGGCAGAAGCCACTTCCTAACTGGCTCTAATGGAGGCCGCCAGACACTAAAAGGAGCATCCGTTACTTCTCAGATGGGGCCAATCACACGTGTCAGGAGCAAGCAGTTAGAGTCAATTGACAGATTTCCTAGACGCTGCCATTATGAGAAATTAAAGCACCTTCTACCTCCTCAAAATAGCTCCTAAGTCCACGGATCTTTCATAGCCCGTCAAAGGAGGGAGTTCTGAGTCCACTGCTCTAGGTTTTTAAGGGATATCTTTTTCTGAATTGCTTTTTCCAGAACAAATGACTTCCATTGCGTTCAGCCAGAGACCAATTCTTCACTTAAGTATGTAAAGCAAAATATGGCCTGTTCTCTGGATGTGTAACTCACAACAGAAAGCTTTTCTGATGGCACCAGGCAGGTGATTGAAGCGTGTTATATGAAAGCCCAGGTACAAGTAAGAAGGTGACCCTGAGTCCTGTAACCAGTTTAAAATGCTGCTTAAGATGAATTCAGAATGCTCTGATGTATGAAAGGGATACCTGCATTTTCAGAAATCAGGCCATGAAGAATTCATTTATGCAACACACATGAATTGAACCACTGTTGCCTCCAGCCTGTCATTCATTCATTCATTGATTCATGTATTCAGTCATTTATAGAAGGCGCCAGACATGGGCTACATTTGAATTACAATCAGAAGTGGTTTTCAATACATTTCGCATCAAAGCAGTGACCCCAACCCATCTGGAGGACTTTGGAGACGTTGGTGGACACTGTGCTGGAGGTCCCCTACTAATGTGCCAGGTGTTAACCCTTGAGTCACTTGCTACATTGTAATATTTTAGTAACCACTACAGCTGTGCCAAAGCATGCCAGCTGGCTTACAATCCTGAATACAGTGACATACAAAACAAGTCCTCCAATCTCCAGAAGCCAACACTGTAGGGTCTGTCGTACTCCCAGAGAGATATGTCTCAAGCTGATCTGAGCCCAAAGTCCTGCATGGATCCCCGAAGTTTCCTCACTCCCATGAAAAGGAAGCAGCGTGAGTGAGAAAGGGCCCCTCAAACCCAAGGCTGAGTATCAGATGGAGCTTGAACAAGCAGGGGAGGGACTGCCCCTGCTCTCTGAGTTCTGTCTCTGCACAGCCCAGTAGTTGTGTCTTCTCCGCTTGTGGAATCAGGCCTGCCATTCTGAGAGCAGTGGGCCCCTGCACAGGGGGTCTCTGAAACAGCCCAGCATAAGACTCAATGAATTCTAAGCTTCCAACTCAGTCCTCGGGCTTCTCGCTTAATACTGAGATTCTGTTTTCCTCTGTCCCCATGTCAACTCCTGGACCTTGACTTCTGATCTTCTTCCCATCTCTACCTCCTGGAAACTAAATTCTGGATCCATGGTACCGGCCAGCTGACTCCGGGCTAGCGCACACCCAGCTCTGGTCTCTAATGTTCTGCGCCTGCTTTCTCTCCAGCCTTCATTGTCTCCATTCACTCACTTGGCATTCATGCATTCATTCAACAAACACTGAGTAAGCACTCACGTGGACAGGCATTCTGATGCTGTGGACATAGCAGGGACCAAGATGGACATGACCCTGCTCACAGGGGGCCAATGGTCTGTCTGGATGACAGAAAGATTTCCAATTGTACTTGATTCTCTTGAAAGTTTCCTCTTAAATAATCATATTTAAATATGCTATTTAGAAGCTAATGTTCTAGACTGGTAAAATGCTCAGTATTTTTTCATTTTCTTTCATATCCAAATAATTTATAATGTGTTTGTATGCATCTGTCATCAACAATAAATAAAATATAACTTTTTGAATATTGTTTACATGTAATTGTTTTAATAAATTTTTAATGGTTTTTATAGTTATATAGTTACATACTTATAAGTAGATCTTGAAGAGCCAGCCCATTTGAACCAATGAAGTCTTACCAAGTAACAAAAGATATTCAAGACATTCCCCTGGTGGTAGAGTCCCTAAATGAATACCAATAGTAGCATTTGGGGAGAGGTGTTGCCATGTTTCAGGCACTGTACTGTTTTACATAGCTTCTCTCGTCACAAAATTAGTTAGTTACTAGTAGTTACTAATATTATCTCCATTTTTCAGATAAGCAAACTGAGGCTCAGAGAGGTTAAACAACAAGTTTAGGAAAACAAACCTCTTTATTAAAAGTTGGATCTGCAACTTATTTGGCTTCGTTGCACCTAAGTGCACAGCTGGTAAAGGAAACATTTCACAGCTATTAGTATGGCATGGGCACCAACCAATCAGGACGGATGGCAGGCCATGGAGTGGAACCTGGGTCTAAGCATCAGGGTCACTGAAGGGGAGGCCAGGGTGTCCAAGCATTGGGGAGGTTGGTCAGGACATCATCTGCTTATGGACTGGTATGGAGGTATATCCGTATGTTACCAGCCCGACAGCCATACCTGCTCAGCCTTGTCCAGATGAGATGGGAAAGGCCTGCTCCTGTGAGTCAGCTGAGTGACTACTGGGACAATTGTGCTTATTAGCAAATTGCAGAGCTACTAAGGGTCAGATTGACCTTCTCAGCCATTCCAAAGTCTCAGTGTGCTTTGGAGTATGCCAAGAAGCTGAATGTGATTTTATACAAGCTGTCTTAGGTTTCTGAAAGCTTTCTTTCTTGATTTTAATCAGGGTACTAAAACTGTGTTTTAGTTAGCCTATACAGTGATTTTGCATTTTAAATAATAAAAGCTGACATTTCAGTAGCACCGACTCTAGGCCAAATGTGTATATGCTTCACGTTAACTCACTTAATCTTCACGTCAAACCTATGAGGTAGGTACTATTGTGACCATCCCCATTTTATAGATGAGGAAACTAAGGCACAGAGAGGTTGAGTAATTTGCCTGAAGTGGCACAGTTAATAAATGGCAGAGGCAGAGTTTGAACCCAGCAAGTCCAGCTCCAGAGTACTAGCTCTTAACTGTAATGCTTCTCCGTCTCTCTGGTATGTGTGAATTATTTGCTAACGTTTAAAAATCAAGAGATATACAATAAAAACCCAGGTTTCCAGCTTGTCAGAATGAAAAATCAGAAGTTCTAATAACCATCAGCCTGTACTCCCCTCGGCAAAAGTCAGCCCCCTTTACATGGAGATGTGTTCTTTGACCCCAGCCTCTACCATCCCCAGTGGCCTTCCAACACAGAGCTGACAGTTGTTTGTCATTTAGCATCAGGCTTGATGTTTTTCTTATAGCCGACCCTCTTCACTCGTTTATGTTACCTGCAGCCCTCTAGACACTTGTGATTCCTCAGCGAGACTCTTCCTAAAGACACGATGGATTTAGGGTCAGTTATAGGTGTATAAACCTGGGCCTTAGCCCACCCTAATTTTTTTTCCCTTAATGAGGGTGAACAGTCATCATTTTTGCTTTGATAAAACATATTAGGAAGTCTAGAAGTACATGAAGGGCTCATTTCTCGTGTGAATTGTTAGTAAGGACCAGATTAAAGGAGAACCGTGAGAAGAGAAAGAAAGCAATTTTGAACGAATTCAAAGCAACTACTGGAGAAAGATTGTTAACAATTGGGAAGAAAATCCTTGATCTCGACAAACCCAAATCACGGAAGACCTCAAATTCCTATGTGAATAGGAAACAATCTAGTTATTAAGCAAAATTCTCTACAATTGTAATAGTTTCCCATAAAAGTCCAATACTGAACAGAATATTACTATAAACCAATATGGCTGTTTTTGAACCTCATCTACTGGAATCTCTGCATTTGGATGCAAGCCGCCAGCTTCCAGGTAGTCCCCTTGGAAGATCTGCTCATTTTCCTGTGATGTCCTGGCAAGAAATATTTTGGGACTCTCTGCGAGGGCTAATCATCAAAGCCAATTTTAATTTATGAGCCATATAGAAAAAGACTTTTATATTGTTTTATATTCGCATCTTGTTTTTGATCCAAAATATTAATAGTAACACCTACCTTTTTCACCATTATCTAAACACTATTCCTGTTCCAAAATAAAGTCCATCAAAGAATGAATATTTGCTCGTACTGAAAATAAAATAATTAGCAACAATCTTGGAAGGCAATTCCATAAGTGCATTAGCAACAATAAAGCACGAAAATGTGAATATAGCCTCCCAAGGTGACCTCCTTGAATGGGCCACTGCTTATTTAGATGTTTTGATGTGTTTGTTTTAAGGAATCTCATCAGAGAATGATAAATATATGATTCTGTTATTTCTCTGTAGTACAATTACACATGATTTTTATTTTCTTAATTAATATTCATTCAGTAAGAATTCAGTGCTTACTGGCACTATGTTAGATGCTAGGATACAGTATAAGGTTTCTTTACAGTTTTGCATTACAATGAGAATGTATGATTTCTATAATCATAAAAATTAAGCTAGTTCCACTCTGAAAATATCTATATATCTATCTGCCAGATTTAAAAAAGGAGACAGGGGAAGAGGGTCTATCTCCATAAGCCAATCTAATTGAGACAACTAGTTTTTTATTTAAGTAACTAATATTGGTTTAGGAGACACAGGCAAATACCATACAAGCGGCAGGTGGATGAATTGGAAAACAGTAACAAAAATTGAAGGCAGAAAGATTTAGGGGTTCAAGATCCACCCCTACCATTATTTGTGTGACTTTGAACAATAAGTTTAATCACTTTCGGCCTTATGTTCCTTCTCCTAAAAAAAGCATAAGTAGTGGGTGGAGGGGGGTTGTTAGTTACAGGCCCGCCTTTACCTGCCTCAGACTCACACAGCACAGACTGTGGTGCAAGTCGACAGAGACCATATCACAGGCTCATTCCCACCAGCCATGAAGGGAGGGGAAAAGTGGATGGAAGGGGTGTGAGAAGAACACTTTGCTTTCAGGCTCCTCCAACCTGAACAAACCTCAGAGCAGGGATGTTGAGCAGTCTGGGTCCAGGTGGTGGACTGAAGTCAGCTCAGAGGAGGCTGAGCTCTGCTTCCTGATTGGAACTCAGAGGAAACTCATTCTCGCAACACCCATAAGCCTTGGGGCAGCCACAGCAGAGGCAGAGTGGTGATGAGCAGGTTTTCAAGGAAAGGGGCCTGAGACTGCTCCCTGCTTCCTCTTGACCTGTGTGTGGCCTGTTGGGGACATAGAAGTTCCCCAAGACATACTCCCAAGACAGCTGAAAATTTGGGCTTGCGAGCTGGCAGGGCTGGGGATGATGCCACGGCAAACTCAGATGTGGCCCAGGGCTGGAAGGCAGAGCTGGCCCCACACGGCCCAGGTATAGGTGCCACTGTGGCCCCAGGTGATCCTGCAGTGGCTGAGCTGGACGTGTGGTGGGCAGGAGGAGATGCTGGGCTCTCCCGGAGCAGGGTCTGGGCAAGGCCAGCATCAGAGACTGACACCCAGGCATACAGGGGACCTCAGCCCACAGTAGCCCACCAGGGGCCTGCCCGGCACCCTGAGGGCCCCTGACAAACCCTGCCTGCAGCTAGACCACGTCTGGAGAAGGAGAGCCTGGCAGGGAGAGTGTGCTTGAGAGGAGAGGAAGCAATCCTGATAGGACGTTTCAACTTTGAATTAACTGATTATTTGGGGGAAACAGATTGTTTTGAGCCGGAAGGGGCTGCTACCTTTCATTGGTAAGTTTAAGTTGCTTTTCCCCTCCACTATCGGCAGGAGTGGGAGCAGATGAGATCAGTTATAAAAATAAAAATTTAAAATACCTTTTTAAAATAACCTGAGCTATAGTGCATATCTTTCCACTGGTGGGTAAGTATGTAATTATAATTATCATGAGTCCTGTGAAGAAAAAGTCCCTAGTGTTTTGAATGCATTTAATCGGGCATATATTAATAACGTACACTAGCAGGTGGTCCCTGGGGACTGCCTCTAGAAGGAAGTGATATTAGAGCTGAGATTCGCTGAGGGTTAGATTGGCAGAGGAGGACCCAGCAGGGGCCCCAGGAGGAAGCAGGCTGGTCCACTGGGGGAGAAGGGAGGTCAGCTGGGCTGGAGGGGCAGGAAGCGCTGGTGAGTGGTCGCAGGTGACCAGATGTGTGCCACTGGGCACCTTTCAGCCTCTCTAGCTTTCTAGTTTACCCAGCTCAATTGAATCGATTTCAAATGCTCCTCTATTGTGTCAAGGAAAACAATAACAGTGTGTGTTAGCATTCAAGGATCCTCTGAGAATAAGAGCAGAGCGAGGCAGCAGGCCTGGAGGAATGGTGCAGGCGCCGACAGCAAAGGCAGCTGGAGAGAGCTCAGACCACTCCGCCACTGCCCGCACCCGCCAAATCCCTCTTGGCTTTCAGGCATTCCTGTGCCCTGCCAATCTCTCCAACATGCCATAGGGGCTGGCCCAGAAGCAGGGCTCTCCTTGCAGGGCTGAGCCAGAAGAAAAGGGACCGAGGAGAAGAGGCAAGAGGATGGAGGAGGGCTCCTGGCCAACTCTGGGATCGCTCCCTCTGAACATCTGGGTTTCTCATGGGCACGGTGCACACGGTGCACGGTGACTTCGCTGAGAACTCTCCCGGCCAGAATGGTAGCAAGAGCAGAGAGAAGCGAGTCTCGTGTACGGAGAGCAGCCATACTCTTCTTGCCCTTTCTGCAGCCAGCACCTGCTCTAAGCCTCCTGTCCACTTGCCTAGGGCACTGCAACAATCTTTTACCTGGTCTTCCTGCTCCCACTCCTTCCTCCCTGCATTCTTCCTAGAGAGCTATTTTTACAAAATAAATCAGATCATGTCTTTCCTCTGCACAAAACCCTTGAATGGCTCCCCATTTTGCTTTTAATAAAATCAAGGGTTGGGCTGGGCACAGTGGCTCACACCTGTAATCCCAGCACTTTGGGAGGCCAAGGGGGAGGATCACTTGAGCCCAGGAGTTGGAGGTTGCAGTGAGCTGTGTTTGTGCCACTGCACTCCAGACTGGGTGACAGACCGAGACCCTGTCTCTAAAAAAAAAAAAAATCAAGGGTCCTTACGCGCCTGGCCCTGCTTACTTCTCCAGCGTCATCTTGTCCCATTTGTTCGTTTCACTCGATGCATGTTATGCTCCTTTGGTATGCCCAATTTTTCCTAAAGTCTCTTCTGGACCTTCTAGAGCCAGGTTTCTTTTGTCACTCAGTCTCAGCCCAAATGTTGCTTCCTCAGGAAGGCCGACCCCTCTAGACAATGCTGTCTAAAGTGGCACCGTCCCAGTCATACTCTGTTTTATCACCTGTTGAATACTTTCATAGCCCTTATCAACCTGATATTTTCTTATTTATTTATTTGCTTGTTTATTGTCCATGTCCTCTACTAGAATTTAAATTCCTTGAGGGCAAGGACTTTGCTTTGAATAATCCCACACAGAAAGAACTTAATTAGTACTTATTAAATAAGTACACAAATAAATGAAGGAGTGAATCAACGACCTCTTACCAAAGATGGAGCAAGGTTATGGAATGATCTGGACATAAACACTTCCATTGTATGATTGGCATTAGGCATGTTGGTGGATAAAAGATAAATAAAATATGGGAGGTTTTTTGCCCATAAAAATTGCCTGCAATCTCAAGACAGACAAGCACAGTCAGCTAACTCTAATAAAAACTTTAAAGAAGTGTTATAGTCTCATTAAGATGTGCTGCTTTGGACTGGGAAATTAAAAAAGTTTCCTAGATCCAAATTTGTTCCACACTTCAATAAACAATAAACTTGGGCATTCACTGTTGTACAAAGCATTGAGCATGCAGAGATGAAGAAGACTTGGTCCCTGCCCTCCAGGAGCACACAATCTAGCAGAGGAGCCAAGCACAGAAAGAGCAGATTAGTCTGTAAGGTGATGAGGATGGGAGTAGCCAGGGGGGAATATGCTGACATTTCCGAGGAGGAAGGAACTGGCTCCACCCAAAGAGGGTGGGGCAGATTTAGAGGATCTTGCCTGTGAACTGGGCCCTGGAGGTGGATGGGATTTTAGCAGGCTGAAAAGGCTGGGGTAAACGAAGGCAGACCTGGAAATATCAGCAAGGAGATTCGAATGGCTGCTGCATATGCTGAACATGACACCTTACAGGGAAGTAGAAATGTGGACTGGAGAGCAAGTTCAGGATCCTCAGCAGATGTTGAAGCCATGGAGCTCAGAAGAGCTCCCAGGTGAAGCAAATCAAGCCAGAGGGATGAAGACAAGATGCAAACCCCGGATGGAGCCAAGCTGAAGGAGGACTGGCTGAGTTCACCTCCGGGAGAGAAGGAAGAAGACAGAGTGATGAGGACACGAATCTCGGCCAGGATTTAAAGGGCATACGGAGGAGGTGGAATCAGCACAGGAGTGGGCAGAGAAATAGGAACTAGAATTTGGAGAGTTTGAACTCCCAGAATCCAAGAGACTCCTCTTGTCAGAGGGCTTTCCCACCGCCCTGCTCATAACCGCCTCCTGTGGCTGCCGCATTGGTCTGTGGACAAGAAATGTTTCTGACTTGTTTATTGTTGTAGACCCTTCTCCGAGACCAGGTCTTGTCATCTGGTAGAATGCAGGTATGGACAAATGAATGAATAAGTATTTTCAAATTGTGCAGAAAGTTGAAAAAGTTAAAAGTTATGAAAAAGGCCTTGGGTTTGGCAATTGAAAGACAGAGGTGATGTTTGAGAGACCCAGTGTAGGAATGGCAATAGTAACAATACCTATGTCACATGGTTTTTATGAGGATTAAATGGCTGATACACATAAATTCTTAGCCCAGTGCCTGGATATAGCTTGGCTCAATAAGTGTTAGATACCTATTATTACTCCCTCTAGCCTTCACTTTCAGTTTTCTGGTGAACTAATCCTTTTTAAAAATTTTTTAGTTTTTTTAGGGACAGGATCTTATTCTGTCACCTAGGCTGGAGTGCAGTGGTTCCATTATAGTTCACCGTAACCCCAAACTCCCTGGCTCAAGTGATCCTCCTGCCTCAGCCTCCTGAGTAGCTGGGACTATAGGTATGTGCCACCACACCTGGCTAAATTTTTTATTCTTTTTAGAGATGGGGTCTCACTATGTTGCCCAGGCTGGTCTCGAACTCCTGGCCTCAAGTGATCCTCCCAGCTCAGCCTCCCAAGTGGTGGGATTGTAGGCATGAGTCACTGCACCTGGCCCTGAACTAATTCTTTATAATGGATTTGCTTACTATCCTTCCAAGATACACTAGAGACATATTGCCTTAAAAGCAACCACAACTACAAAGCACCATTTTATGAAATGGCTGTATCAGACTCCAGTGAAATGAGATCTGGCTGTTGAATCTAACTATGGTGTGGGAGCCTAGAAAACTTCTGAGGGACCAGAACATGGACTGGAATCTCCTTTCTTATTAAGGAGATACATACAACTAGGGCAGCTGCAGCCAGCACTGGTGTTCTGTCCCTAAATCAGTGATTGTGTCAGCCAGCTACTCCAACGAAGCCTGAGAAGTGGGGTGGGTCAAAAGACCGGCTCTGTCACTAGGTTTGGGTAAAGAAGGTTGTGGGTAGAAAAGATCCTTGAAGTTGTGAAAATACTGGACTGAAATGCAGGCAATCTGGGTTTTATAGAGAAAACCCAGTCTCAGTCTTCTCATTTGAAGAGAGGACTGCATGATCCTCAAGGCCTCTGCAGTAGATTGCTTGCAAAAACGGCCACAGTTTCTCCCATCCCTCCATGTTTGCCCTGTTTGCTACACTCAAGAGGTAGAATCTTTTTCTCCTTCCCTTGAATCTGGGCTAGCCCTGTGACTTGCTTTGATCTATAGACCACAGTAAAGGTGACATTATGTTTGAATCTAAGCATTAAGAGGTCTTGCAGCATCCGCTGTCACTCCTGCGATGGTGCTATGGCCATGTGAATGAGCCTGAACTAGCCTCCTTGAGGATGAAAGATCATGCAGAAAAAGAGGCTCAGCTAACGCCCAGCACCAACCACCACACATGTGAGTGAGGCCATCTTAGATCACGCAACCCCAGTTGAGTCACCTGATGAATACAAGTCATATGAGTGATTCCCATGAGACCAGCAGAAGAACTGCTTAGCTGAGCCCAACCAAAATTGCTGACCCATCCAATTGTGAGCAAATGATATGGTTGCTGCTTTAATTCCTTAAGTGGTGGTTTGTTAAACAGGAATAGATAGCTGATACTGCCCCTTATATAGCTGGCATTCTAGAAACTGATTTTATTACTCTTAAAATGGAATCAGGCTATTTGATCTTTTAGTTGTGGGTTAGAGTTTGCTGAAGAGAACTGGGACAAAGGTTAAGGGACTATTTCATTTCCTCCTCTCCTCCCTCCATTTTTGGCCCTGAAAGCTTTCTCTTTGTGATACTGTATGTGTGGACTCACTACAACTTAGAGGTTGGCCACCATCCCACCCTGTTAGAACTTGGCTTGAGGCTGGGTGTCATGGCTCGTGCCTTTAATCCTAGCACTCTGGGAGGCCAAGGCAGGAGGATTGCTTGAGGTCAGGAGTTTGAGACCAGCCTGAGTGAGACTCCATCTGTACAAAAAAAATAGAAAATTAGCCAGGTGTGGTGGCACATGCCTATATTTCCAGCTACTCCGGAGGCTGACATAGGAGGATCACTTGAGCCCAGGAATCTGAGGTTGCAGTGAGCTATGATAATGCCACTACACTCTAGCCCTAGCAACAGAGTGAGACCCTGTCTCAAAAAAAAAAAAAAAAAAAAACAACTTGGAGTACACTGAGCAATACAAGAAGTGGCTGGGGTGACTCAGTGGTCCTTCCCTCTGAGTCACTCAGTTGTCAGTTCCCACTCTCTGATGGTTCCAGGGGATGTTCATTCATTCATTTAGTCAAAACCTCTGGGCAGCTGCTGTGTGCCAGGCCCTGCATGGGAAGTGGTGTGGTGAGCGGAAGGTCTGGATTGCAGTGGATGAGTGACAAGGGCTGAGTGGGTTTGCGTGGAGAGGGGCTCACCCATCGCTCCCTCCACAGCGTTCCTGCGGCATCTCAACGCACGCACTGTGGGCTTCCCTAGAGGTGGCCCCTTCTAAAGGCACAAAATTTCAGAGCTGAGGGAACTTCTGAGGTCAAGTTAGTTAAACATTTAAAAAAAAAATTATATGTATAAGGAAACTAAGTCCTAAGAAATTAAGGAACAGAGGTAGATTGTGATAAAACAAGGCCCAGAATTTAGATCTCTTAGCACCCAATCTGGAGCTCTTTCTATTGCGTTAAAGGACTCCCTCCAGGACCCACACCTTCATTCCTTCTGATTCCTGAACTTGCCACTAGTCCTTCTTAGCTTTGTATTTCAGATATGGAACTAGTTTCCTCTTCCGGTTAGAGGTTCAGAAATTACCTGAGGAATCTTTCCTTTGATAAATACCGACCACAAAATGATAGTGATGTAATAACAGCAACAATACAAATTTAAAAAATATTTATTGAGCACCTATCATAGGCCAGGCTCTGCCTCGGTTTGGGGAATACAGTGAAGAAGAGAGACAAGGAATCTACCTGTGGGAGGAATTAACATTCCTGAGGGAGGTAGGGCAGACTATACACAAGGAAAGAAATGAGGTAATTAGAGGCTGGTATCATAAAAAGTAAACAGGATAATGGAAACAAGGTGACTGGGCCGAAGAATGTATGGTAAGGAAAGACCTCTTTGAGGAAGTGACATCTGAGTTGAGCCATGATTGGTGAGGAGCTGGTAACTCTTTAAGAAAGGAAGAAAGCAAAGGTCCCAAGGCAAGGACAAACTTATTTGAGAAAGACAGGGGCGGCATATCCCCACCCCCATATATTTGAATGAACACATGGGAGGGGTTCTAAGTAATATGACAGCTTCGCATTTTTGTTTATTTATTTATTTACCTATCTATCTATCTATTTATTTATTTTTGGGACAGAGTCTTGCTCTGTCACCCTGGGTAGAGTGCAGTGAAGTCATCATAGATCACTGCAACCTCAAACTCCTGGGCTTAAGCAATTCTTCCATCTCAGGCTCCTGAGTAGCTGGGACATGCCTCTATGCCCGGCCAATTCTTCTATTTTTAGTAGATACATGTCCTGGCTCTTGCTCAGGCTGGTCTCGAGCTCCTCAGCTCAAGGGATCCTCCTGCCTCAGCCTCCCAGAGTGCCAGGATTGTAGGTGTGAGCCACCGCGGCTGGCCAGCTTTACATTTTTAAAAAGCTCAATTGGCTGCTTGGATAGCAAATGGTTGTTGAGGGTTGAGAATGAAATGGGAAGATGGTTTACTGAATGCCAGCTGCATGTGGGGTACTTTGTATATTTTAGCTCTAATCCTCTCAACACTTCAACATAGATCCTATTATGCCCATTCTTTGGACAAGGGCGTAAAGACAAGAAGGGATAAAGGAACTTGTTGGAGATCATAGACAAGGACCTAGGACCACCAGACCCTTCCCTGTGTAGCTCATAGTCTTCTTAAGGCAGTTGGCCCAAACCTATGGTAATAAATTTTTCTGATTATCATCATGTTTTAAATAATGTAATTTTAGAGCTGGAAGATACATTTAATAGACTGGAAGTTCCTTGAATGCAGGACTCATGTCTTACTCATCTTGCCATTTGGTTGTGGCACAATCCCTGACACTTGGTAGGGGCTAATATGACATCTGGTGAATGAATGAATGAATGGGTTCCAGTCAGGAGTGGTTCTCTGAACCACTCCCTACCTTAGGCCTACCATTTTCAAGACAATAGATTAAGTGTTTTTCCCAAAAACACACGGCCGAGCTGGAACAAGAGCCCAAAGAAGCTATTGAATCTATGGGTTTTTCCCTACACCACTCTGCCTCCAGTTTATGTGTTTATGGCAGATTTCCTGTGTGTGTGTGTGTGTGTGTGTGTTTTACATTGAGGCATTTTATTTGTAGGTATGTATTACATTCCTAGAAAAGGAATCCCAGAATTTTCCCTCCTGTGTGTTTTTGTCTTGCTTCTTTGTGGTCCATGATGCCAGTCGAGGTTGTCAGTACAATGAAACCAAACTGCTGGGACGGGAGCCCATTATTTTCTAGATCTTTGAGCTGCCATCGACTCTGGGGTTGATCACTCGACACTTGTTTAACCTGCCTGTGGTGTCCACAACAATTTTCCCAGCTCTGTGGCCATCCATGATTTCAAATTCACCAAGGAATAGTGCTTCATCATTATAGTTAGAAACCAAACGATGACTTTGGAGCACAGCCTACGAAGAAACCGTTTGCCTGTCTTTTCGGCATGGTTGGTGCAGGACATTCATGTGCACCATTATGGCGGCCAGAAAGATGGCAGAAGAGGACGGGAGGGGAGAGCACACGGAGTTACCGGATTTCCTGTTTCAGCCCCCCCGGCTTAGTTTGGTCAACTCCTCAAGGTCAGGCATGGTGTCTGTTTTGTTCCACATCATGTTGGTAGTATGTGGAGCCTACAGAGGATCAACATGGGGCTTGGAAGTAAGTTTCCTCTCTGAAAATGAAATTAAACAAATTAAATCCTCATGTGATGGAAAAAACAGATGCCTTCTAGGTCTCCTGGAACAGCTACTTGACTGGAGTTAAATGTTTCAAGAAAGACCATTTGGACAGAACAGGATGTGATCAGGACGGGAGCACAAAGAGAAAGGCCACCTTTGGCTTGCTGTTCAGCAGAATGCAAGACTGCAGAGCAGGGGACACTATATGTGGGGAGTGGGGGCTTTCTGGTTTCCAGAGAGGACCCTCTGTGATGGGGTAGGACCAACTGGTTCCTTAAGACCTGAAGGAAACAGCCCTCAAGATATTCACCACTAGGTGTTTTCAAGGTTGACCATGAAACAACAAACTCTCACATGTTAAGTTGGCTTCCTGGTTACTTTGGGGGTCCTCTGCAAGGACAGGTGCCACAAGCATTTCAGTCGCTTTGAGAAAGGAATGGTCTCCTTTCTCTCCTAAGTGAATTCGCTTACAAGTGTTCTAAGAAAACTGTGTCACCAAGAATCTGGTCTTCCCTCTCAAAGTTGAGAAAAGCTCAGGTCACTGCCATTTTTTGAGGTTCTGAGTATATTAAAAATTGAGCAAGTGCGACTGTTATAATATTTGTGGTGCATTTGCAGTGTTTCTCTTGAACCAATTGATGCATTTAACATACAAAATGCAATGTGATATTATTGTGCGAGTGATAATTACAGGACCTACAAAAATATTAGTTCTTAGTGTACTTTAAGCAGTAGTTTAAAGATGATGGATGCCTTCTACTTTCAATCTTTCCAGGGAATCTCTGTAGCTACATGAATAAGGCCATTTGGAGATGATGTCAGAGATAAATAAGAGGCCTGTGTAGTGGAGCCCGAGGCCAAACAGCCATGCTCAGAGGCATAAATCTAACCAGCTTTCTGAACCTGTCAGCTAAGGCTCAGCCCATCAACAAGATGATGGCCATCCACAGGCCACCTGCCAAATCAGCCTTCCCCTGGTGACACCCTGGTCTTGTCATGTAGCCCTCTTAAAATACCACACCCCACCATGATACACATGGCATCCAGCTATGGACATAGGGAATGCGCCTAAAAAACATGTTGGCTGACTGGCTGATAAACTAAGTATCTTTTGAACATTCCATTTTAAAAGACAGCTATATGACAGAGGTGGGAACTAGCTTGGTGAGATGGTAAACATGAGAAGAAGGGCATTGGTCACATACACATAGCTATATGCTCTCCCTTTTATATTATGCCAATTCTCCCATTTGGTCTCATCTGGCTTTGGGGATCCCCTGTCTTCCCGGGACTTGTCCCACCAGCATTTCAAACTGTGCCTCTCAAACCATTCATGGGTCATGAAATCAAATTGGTGGGTTGTAACCAACATTTTCTAAACAAGTAAAACAGAATAGAATGTATCCAAATATAGCACACATAGTAAACTTTTTTTTTTAAAGTAAGAAACAATTGTTTTGTGAAACTTCTTTCAATTCCATATATGTGTGTATTGGGTTTAGATGTAAACTTCATTTCCTACTGTGAGTTACAGATAAAGTTTTCAATCCACTGCTCTGGGTGGCAGATTAAAATGCCCCAGCCTTCTGCAGAGTGGATTCTGTAACCATGTGCTTCCTAAGCAGAACTATTACAAACAACTGTGGTAGGAGGTGACTATTATAGTCTCAATGTTTGTGTTCCTCTAAATTCATATGTTGAAATCCTAACCCCCAAGGTGATGGTATTAGGAGAGGGGCCTTTGGGAGGTGATTAGGTCACGAAGGTGGAGCCCTAATGAATGGGATTAGTGTCTTTATAAAGAGGCCTGAGAGATACCCTTTGCCCCTTCTGCCATGTGAGGCCACAGCAAGAAGCTGCCATCTATGAACCAGAAAATGGACCCTCACCAGACATGGAACCTGCCAGTATCTTGGACTTCCTGGCCTCCAGACCTATGAGAAGTAAATTTCTGTTGTATATAAGCCACCTAGTTTATGGTATTTTGTGATAGCAGCCCAAACAAACTAAGACAGTGACCTAATGCTGTGAACTACCCAGGACCTTCCCAGCATATCAGGGTCTTAGACACGCTCTGGTCCAAGCCCTGAGCATCCAGTTTTACAGGTAAGAGGCTGAATCTAAGAAAGGTGATTCAACAGGTTTGTAGTAGAACCAGGACTTTAATACAATTTCCCTGACTCTCCTTCCTGGGCTCCTCTGTTTATTTTTTTGTGGTCCTCTATTGTAATACATCAAAGAATAACAGAACAGATTTGGATTTAGGTCAGAAAACCCAGATTTTAGTTCCAGTCTCATTACTTATTACCTATATGATCTGGAGACCATGAATCTCTTAACGTTTCCGCTCCTCAGTTGTACTGAGTGTAAAAAAAGAATAGTACTAGGGATCAATCGAATCTATTTAATGGCACTGTTTAGACTGTGTGGCATTATACATACTTTCTAATAATTATTATTTTTGTTCCTTGAGGATCCATGGTATTTATTCAAGAAATATGTATTGCTGTGGGGAGAAGGGGGGTTTATACCACAGCACACAGACAGAAAGGGGATATTATCAAGTCTCACCCTCCTAAGAGTATTCAGCGACACTTTCCAGGGAGAGGATTCTTCTCTTCATTTTGTCCTAACATCTGCTTCTATCCTCAGAACCCTCACAGCGGCCTACAGCAGTGGCTTAATTTAAAGCTAGTTCAACAGCACGACAGCCTTTACCTCCAAACCACCGTGGGTGGCTCCCAAAAGCAGCCTGCAGAATGGTGTTCCTCTTCTTGGGTGTTTCTCTTCTTCCTATCTTGGGATACACTGGTAGCTTCATCAGTCTGTGGGTGCACAAGATTCCTTAAGACTACATAATCTCTGATTAGGACATTGCTTAACTTCTACCTGCTCGTGTGGGAATTCAATACCTGCCCCCCACCTCCAATAGTCTTCTCCAGTTATGTCTCAGCATGTTAAGGGTAGTGTCTTGCATGAGCTGGTTGGGGAAAGTTTAGGAGCCCAATAAATAGCACCTTTCTTCTCTGTTCAATTTCAGAACCCAGAGAGAGACATAGGAGCCATGCTGATGGAGATGAAAGTGATAGTCTTATTACTACCAAAAGCTCAATTGGAGGATACCCTTCCAACTGAAGGCACAATGGGCTGCCTAATACCTCACCCACCAAGTTGAGCTTACTACCTACCTGGGCTAAGCCAGAAAATAACAGGCATCCCTTAGCATGGGGAACAGAGATGTGCATTGCTGTGCATTGCTGGAACAAGCTGGCTCCAAAACAGGAGGGAGGAGGAAGCTGAGTCGAGCATTTTCTTTTCCCAAACTTGCCAGTCAGAGAACTTCCCTCTCCCTTTCCTACTGGAAATCGCTCCAGACAGAAACAGGAGGGAACAAGGGCTGCCCTCTAAGTTTCCAAGCATGTTTGCTCGTGTTCTTTGCTCTCTGGCTTCCTCATTCAGGAACCTCCTAATGACTGCAAGGAGCGCCAGGTTCCATGCCCAAGTAGAGAAAACATCCTCTGTCCATCTCTGTGTTGGGCCCCAGAGGGAAGATGTGCCTGGGTTCAAATTATCCTCAAATTTCACAAGAAACAGTTTCTTTTTGTTAATTTTGTACCCAAACTCCCCCTTGGTTCCAGCCTCCCCAGACAAAGCCCATGAACCCATGTAAATAGATTCTCGAGGAGACGGGATTTAATGCCTGTGCCTGGGCGCTTGCTCTGGAGACCCTACTCTACAATCATCCCTGCGCAGATGGTCATGGCCCGAGGACTTCTTTGCTGCTTTCAATTTCCCATTCTTATTTCAGAGATTTTTAAAAATGTGACAACCAACCTCCAATCCTTTAGCTTTTCCCTTTTCTCCTTTTCAAGGAGTTGGTCTTGAAACACCGATAACCACCTCTTCCCCGGCTTTGCCATCAACACACAGCATGACATCCTGCCCTTCATGTATTTCCTGAGCTTCCTATAACTGTCCCATACTGCCTGATTGAAAAAAAAAAAGACTGCAGTTTCCTACAAAGCCTTGTTCAACACCTTGTAGGATCAAACAAAAGATAAAAATACTCTCTTTTCTTGAGCTACCCATTTAAAACCCAAAGCAGCTGTTTGCACAGGAACTCTGAGCATCACTGAAAGGGAAAAGGCCAAAGATCATTTGCACCTTTCTGGACACATCACATTTATATTAAATATCACGCAGAGGCGATTCTGACCAGTGGCCAGTGAGCACAGGTTCTCATTTGTATGCATCCCGACAGCAATGGCAGTGACTCACAGCTTTTGGAGTTGTGACCCCACCCCCCATCACTATGTATTTGTGCTCCCTTCCCTTCTAATGGTACAAGGTGGATTTAGGATGGGTGGGAGGGTACAGGGTGTCAATGAATGTCAATCACTTTTTAAATTTAAAAATCTGAATCTTGGAATCACTTTTAATTCCCCTAAAATGTCATCAATTATTCTTCTTCCTGGTGATTATTCACATGTCTCAATCTGTACTGTACAACATTATTTATAAAACTTTATTATACATCATTCCTTTTATTATTGACTCAGTTGATTCAACAAAAGTTTTTTGGTACTTTTTTGGCAGGTGTTAAAGCTATAGAGATATGATGCATAGGGCAGCAATTCATATAAATAACTCTGTGCCATAATGTTCAAATACAATTCTTTGGGGGAGAAATGGGCCATGTACTTCCTTTGGTGAGTCTTGGAAGAATTCTTGGAGGAGGTGGGGTTTGAACTGAGTCTAAAACATTTACAAGGGTTTCATGAGGAAAGAAGGCATCTGGGTGGAACTTTGGAGACATAGCATTTACTGGGCTCAACCTCAGACTTCTAGGGGTCAGGCTATGGTACATGTGGTCCTAATGTGTGACCAGGGTTGGGGACCATCAGGAACAAAGGCTCAAGTCTGTTTAGAGACCAGAGAGTACAGGAAGTCTTAAAAGGCCATCTCAGGAGGTGGGACAGTGAGAGCCAGCCGTTCTCCACCTTTTCAGAAGACCAAATAAGAGGAATTAAGTGAAGCACGAGGGCTTGGATTCCTTTGAAGCTGAAGGTCCTGGACATGAAGTTTGCTAAAGACACTAAGGTTTTTGCACAATGTGGCAAGGAAAGGCCTTCTCTGGAACAAAGAAGAAAACGTAGTTAAAAATGCAAACCAAAAAACAGTGCAGAATCTCATTTGCCTATGCCAGCAGTTGACAAACTTTTTCTGCAAAGTGCCAGAAGTAAATTTTTTCAGCTTTATAGACCATATGGTCTCTGTCACAACTGTTCAAGCATGCTGTCGTAGTGCAGAAGCAGTGTTAGACAACATGTAAATAAATGAGTGTGGCTGTGTTCCAATAAAACTTTACTCACGGACGCTGAAATTTGAATTTCACATACTCTTCACATGTTACAAAATATCATTCTTCTTTTGGTTGTTTTCAACCATTAAAAAAATGTAGCGGCTTATTATTTACAATAGCCAAGAGGTAGAAACAACTCAAATGTCCATCAACAGATGAATGGATAAATAAAATGTGGTATGCACATACAATGCATTATTATTCAGCCTTAAAAAGGAAGGAAATCCTGTCAGATGATACAACATGGATGAACCTCGAAGACATTATGCTAAGTGAAATAAGTCAATTACAAAAAGATAAATAGTGTACAATTCCATTTATATAAGGTATCTAGTCAAATTCATAGAAACAAAGTTGCCAGGGGCTAAGGGGAGGGGAAAAGGGGGTGGTTGTGTTTAATGGGAACAAACTTTCAGTTTTACAAGATGGAAAAGTTCTAAGATGGGTATCAACAATTTGAGTATACTTAATACTACTGAACTATATACTTTAAAATGGGTTAAGATTTTTTTTACCACAATTAAAAATAAAAAGGAAAAAGCAAAAGCAAATTCTTCTTTACTCAAAAGTCATACAGAACCAGGCAGTGGATCCTGTGGGCTGTAGTTTGCCAAACTCTGGCCCATGAGTGGCCCGAGAGCAAAAAAAGATGGTCCAAATCAATGCTTCTCCAATGTCTCCAATGAAATACATCTAACAAGATAAAAGGGAGAATACAGACTCCAATAGGGATCCGCCTGCAAGTCTATAAAATTCTTTTTAAATACTCCTTTAAATGAAAATCATGGATATCTTAAAATCCTAGTCCATAATACATGTTGTTTTAATATAAAATTGACATTCACTGTAAAAATCTATAAAAAGTGGTCCTTGTTCAGGTTCAGAGAGAGTGAGTGACTTAGTCAAGTTCCCAAAGCTAGAACAAGTTAGGGGCTCGATCTACAAATTCCTGGTCCCAAATGGTCTTACCACCAGGCCTTGGCTGTCTATTCCCAATCCCTACCCCTTCCCCTCCAAATTGAAGCAGTCTCTAAAGTAGTGATGGCCAACCACTTTTGAGATGCTACAAAAAAATCATCAATTCATAAGTTTCAAATATTATTCATTCTGTTCTGTTCTAGAATATTTGGCTTATTCTAAAACTCATTTTCTTCTCTTGCTTTATCTATGCTTTCTCATCCATCTGTAATTTTTCTTTTTTTTTACTTTTGCTACTAGCATCCCATTCTGTTATACATTATGCGATGTCAAATTATGAGGGACCCCAAAGATCTGTTGTTTTTGTACACCTACCATCATTTTTCACTTGTGGTAGACTGTAATATTTGTTCAGAATTCTCCCTTCCTTCCTTGCTCTTCTCTCCATCCCGTTGACTTTAGACTTTGCCATAGGATTTGCATTCTTCAGTGGAATGTGAGCAGTAGTGAGAGTGTGCTAGTCTTAAGCAGAGGTTTTTAAGAGGCATCACATGTTTCCACTCCTCTGGAGCTCCAACTCTCTTTGAGAACCATATATCCTGAGTAATGTCTGTTTTTTCAGCCTGGGCCCCAGAATGAGAAGACATGAGAACCCAACATGTGCTCAGCTTGCAGGCTGGAGGCTAGCCCAGCAAATCCAGACTCATTTGTTGCTGGAAGCTACTAAGTTTTGGAGTTGTTTGTTACACAGTATTATCCACGCACAAGCTGACTGGTACACCTTCTTTTGGAACCAGGGCTTTTGATTTTTTTTTTTTTTTTGGAGCTCCAGCCCTCTTCTACTCTCTATCCATAGCGTCTAGTTGGGCTGACTGGCCCCTACCCTGCACCCTGCACCCACCACCACATTACATTGACTAGTTCTCATTCTTCAAACATACAGAGTTTTTGTATCATCTCTGGTGAGATCTCAGCTGTTTTTATCAAAGCTGAAAGAGTCTCATATTCTCTCTCTTGGCCAGCAGAAATGCCTGACCCTGGGCTTTGTCACCTGCTATAAAGAGCCCCTGAAGAAATCTTACTACCCTTAAGGTATAAGATAAGAAATCTTAACTCCTGACTGTCTCTTTTATAACAAAGCATAGAAAGGAGTGTGGATCATGGAATACTAGACACCACACCTCTTGGGTGCTTTTTGATAGTGGGAAGGAAAGCATGGAAAACAAATAGCCGTTTTCTCTTAGAATGCAAAGAACAGAAGGTGCAGATACCTGAAAATAAAAGCTATTCCTTGTGCTTTGTGAAAGAGCCAAGTCAGCTCTGAACTACTCATTCATATGAAGAGCTAGAGTAGTGGTGTGGCCGATCCAAAACACTAGTGAAACTTAAGAGGCCTTCATATGGGCTGGGAAACCCTAGAGCTGCCCCAAAGTGTTTCAGAAGTACTTTAGATGAAGTATTTCTTCAAAACAAACTGCTTGATGAAAACATGCTCCCTTACACCTTAGGATTCTATGAAGATGTGCTGTGAAAAAAAATAAAAAGCATAAAGGTTACTGATTTAAAATATACTTATGTTTGGCTTTGTTTCATACTTTCTTTAAAAATAGGGTATTTTTAAAAAGCAGTTTTAGGTTCACAGCAAAATTGAGTGGAAGGGACAGAAATTTCCCATATACCTCCTGCCCCTACACACGCATAACATAGTCTCTGCCACGATCGATCGATCGATCGACAGCCCCAATCAGAGTGGAACAATTGCTGCAACTGATGAACCTGCACTGATACATCATTATCGCACAAAGTTCGTATTTACCTTAGCGTCACTCTTGGCGTTGTACATTCTGGGGGTTTTAACTAATGTATAATGACATGTATGGTAGCATACAGAGCAGTTTCACTGCCCAAAAAATCCTCCGTGCTTCACCTCTTCATCCCTCTCTCCCCACTAAACCATGGCAACCACAGATCTTTTTTACTGTCTTCACGGTTTCGCCTTTTCCAGAATGCCGTATACTTGAAATTATACAGTAGGTAGCCTTTTCAGACTGGTTTCCTTCAGGCATATACTTTCTAAAACAAAGCAACATGGGTTCTTAACTGTGTGTGAGAGGTTTTCTTTTTTTTTCCTGAGGATAATAAAATAAGTTTACATTCGCTCAGTCCAGACAGCTGGACCATATAGGGACACAGTATGAGTTCTGCCGAGTGACAGGAGAAGCCGACTGGGGATTAAAAGGATAATCCCCAAAGTGGAAAATTAGCTGTGGAAAATCAGGGGTTGACAAACAGCCCCCTCTCCCATACCTTCTCCTGCTCCCTCTCCTACCCCAACCCCTCCCCATGCATCCACTATTTCCCATGGTTTCCCATGCCTTCTCAGACGTCTGGGTGGCCTCCTCCCACCCCTCTAGTGGACTATCCACGTGAGCCACGGTGCAAATGCCCAAACTGAAAAGTCCTATCAGTTGAGCGCTCTAATAGTCACTGAGGGAGCGCAGCGGGGTGGTACTAACTTCAGTAAAATACAATCCCTGCCCTTTACACGCTCACATTTAATAGTAGTGAGAGACTTGTAAGCAAATAATCTCTCAGGAGAGACTGCAAAAATAGAAACAAAGTGGAGGAACTCTTAACGTGTGGTCCTTTGGAAAGGACTCACGCACTGCCCCCAGAGAATCTGACTTAATTGGTCTGGGTTGAGTATATTGTTGGATAGTGTCACAACACTCCCTAGGTGATTTTAATGTTAGCCAGGGCTGAGAACCACCACCCTAGACCTACTGGATTAGGGACTCTGGTTCAGGCCCAGCAACCAGTGTTTTAACAAGCCCCTTGGGTCAAGTTTGAAAACCACTGCTCTGTGCTAAGAAGTGGCAGCATGGGAATGGAAGGTTCTGGAAAGTGAGCAGTTGAGGCTGAGGCACAGGCCTGGGGTTGAGGGTCTCTTCAACTGGCATCCTCCCCCGCTCTTCGCAGCCTCAGGGCAGTGGGCATGCTCTCCCATCAGAGCCTGGCCTGAGCACTTGGGGTGGGACCTCCCTGAGGTATGTGGCCTGTGGAGTCCAGTCCTGAGACCACAGGGCCTCCCTCCATGCCTCGGTCTCTCGACCCGCGGCCACTGCTCATTTCCGTCAGTACTCCTTAGTGGGCAGGAAAGGTCGGACCTGTGGAAGGCCATAGTGAATGGCCAGAAAGGTATCTCACTGGAGAATCCTAACTTCAGTTTTATGGCTCCTTATCCTTTCCCCTAAACTGGGCCCCCCACCGAGAGCTGGCTTTTTATAAAATTTAAAACCCAGACAGGAACTGTGTCCATCCCCATCCCCAGACAGAAACCGTGCCTCCTGTTTTGCACATCCAACATCTCATCCCAACAATCATGCCTGCACCCACAGTAAAAGCAGCGCTTTGCCCAGGGCAACCAAACCCTGAACCCCGATTCGCCCGGCCCCCCTATTCTTCCAGCCCAGCTGATAGAAAACAGCGACTCCAGCGGCCTTCCCACCTCGCGCCCCCCCTTCCCAGGCCAACTGGGCAGGGCACGACCCCCCCCCGTGGTGTCCAGCGCGCTCTCCAGCGCTGGGACCCGGCGGGCACAGGAGGGATCCTCGCTCCCGCCTCACCCGGAGTGGGCGCCCCGCGCGTCGCGGAAAGCATCTGGCGGCTGCGGGCCGAGGCCCCCTTCCCCGTGGGGAGGGGCTGCGGCCGCGCGGAGTCGCGACGGGTCTGGAGGCTCCTCCCCTGGGGTGGCGGAGCAGGAAGCGGGGCGGGGGCGCGGGCGCGGGGGCGCGCGGTGCGGGGCGAGCGCGCGGGGCCCTGGCGGCGGGGTATGCGCGGGCCTCGGCGGCCAGCCCCGGCGCACAGCCGCGGCCCGGGCGCGCGG
>VBSM01003169.1:15901966-15981254 GCA_008086735.1 Cheirogaleus medius
TTTAGAAAAAAAAAAAAAAACGAGTGTCGGGAGAGTTTCTGGCTTGTCTGGAAACGGCAAGACTAATTGCCATGCGCTTCCGCTTTGAAACTGGCAGCAGACAGCATCTTGAAAATGACTCACTGGAGGAGCTCACAAAGAAACTGTGGTTTGCTCCTTCTCAGGTTTATGTATTTGTGCCTTTTACAGTTTCCTTTGTAGTGTTCGAGGGGTACCCCGCCCCTTCCCCGCCAGCCCCCTCCCTCCCTCCCTTGAAAGCCCCTGGACGGTCTTTAACTCGCCCCCGTCCCCCAGCCCGGGGTAGGGGGGTGCAGGGGGAGGCCGAGTTGTTTTTGGAGTTGGCTGGGGAGAGGGTTAAAGGGATTCTGCTGCTACAGGGGGAAAAAGTTCCCTGAATTTTCCACTGGCTGCTGCAGGAAGAGAGAGCCCCTTTAGTCATTGCTAAGTAATGTCTGCACACACACCAACTAATCTCATTAGGAGTTTCCGCTGCTCGGCACAGGAGGGGTTTTGTGCCGCCGCTGTCAGCCTGCGGAGCCCAGTGCCGGGGCGGGAGACAAGTTACGGCTTTATTTACTTAGAGGTGCAGCCGCCCAGCGAGCCTTTGCAGGGCAGCATCTTGAAAACTTTGAAGTCACTTTGGCCATTTTGGATTTGACTTATAGGTTTTCTTTCCCGTGGTGGTGGTGGTGGTGGGCTCCAGGGGGGCGGCAAGCGGCTCACACACACCCGTCTTCTCCTGTCGGTGCTTCAGTCTTTGTGGGGAAGGAGAGAAACCAAACGTGCTCTGGGCATCTGTTAATGAGCTGAAATCGATTTGTGAGCCTTAGTGCCAAACAACATACCCTCGGATCTTTCTCTTTTGCTTGCTTTCTCCGTGGTACACATTTACTTGGAAAAGGTCAGTTATGAGTTCCACTTTATGAGGATTATAAAATTACAAATTGTGTTAGGAGGGCACGTGGGTCAGACAGTTAAGGAGACTGTCCATAGAGTTCTTAGAGTTTCCAGTAATGGTCCTGCCTGCAAATCCCCCTGAGTATGAAGACTGATGGCGTTTCTATGCCAAATATAGCAAAGGCCTTCTGCCCTTTTTTTAAAAAACAACAAAAACAAAAACTCCTTTAAATGTTGCCTAGAAATGTGTAGAGTTACTAAAAAGGGTAAAGAATTTTAAGGAATCTGATGAGACGGATGGGGCCCCTTTATTGACAAAGATATGTTGCCTCTCTCTTGAGGGTTTCTAAGGTGTTGGCATTTCTTTTACAGTGGCGAAGTGTGTCCTAAAAACAACCCACCCAGCCCTCCCAGGGCTTGAGTCAGTGGACATGCGTACAGCAAGTCCCTAATGCCGGGCCTTGTATAGAGTTGGTACTCAATTAATTGTTGCATTCAATTCGCATTGAAAGCTGTGAGTAGGGTAACAAAACATAATAGATAAGAAAAGCTTTCAAGATCTAACACTATTATGCGCGATAGTTCCTTAAGAATGGACATAGTACATATTCTCTCTCAAGAGTGCATTTCCTTCAAATAAAAAGGAAGTATTTAGAATTCCTCATTCCAACAAGTAATTATTTGAGATGCATGAAGTTCATTGAAGTCAGTGGTTCTGAATCAGGAGTCATTGTGCCTCCCAGGAGACATTTGGCAATGTCTGGAGACATTTTTGGTTGTCTTAACTAGAAGGGGTGCTACCGGCATCTAGTGAGTAGAGGTTGGAGATGTTGCTAAACATTCAACAAGGCACAGGAAAGACCCCGACAAAGAATTTTCTAGCTCAGAATGTCAATAGTGCCCAGATTAAGAAACTCTTATTTACCTTAATAATGATGGTGAAGATGATGAAAATTCTTTCACATGCATTCATTGCACAAATAGGGCATTGAAAAGTTGTCAGTTATAGTTTTTTGCCACATGTATAATATAGTATTTGTGAATTTTTCTCTTTTTGGTCGGTAACATGCAACAGAATGACATGCAAATGATGACGTTGTAGTGGCCTATCGTTTGTGAACTGAATGAAACCATCTCTGATCCTCCACAGGCGTAGCATCTTCATGCACTTGGTACCGATGCTTTTCAGACCAGAATGGCAGTAGCCCAGATGGGGAAGAGCAGCGACTTTTCAGTTCCGAAGTTACCTTAACATTTATTAAAGACCTCCGCTTTTTCTTATATAAAAAAAATTAAATAATTCAAGACTGCTAATATATAGTAAATGTAACTCTGAGATCATATATTAAAATTTATATTTTTAACAACCTTTTGGAACTTGAATCTTTTCCTGAAATTAGTTTTAAAGGACTTACAGGCAGTGTATATAAATTCAAATATTCCCTTCTTAGCTGTCAGATATTGGATTTTATGTGCTCTGTGCTACTCAATTATATTTATACATCTGTCTGGTTCAGAAGACAATGTAGGACTGTGAAATGTTGTAAAACATGACCTATTGACAACCCAAAACACTCAATAAAAAATTATCCAAGGATGTGACTTCCTGCAGTAGAGTCTTTTTTCACTGAGGGTGAGTTACTGCTTACTAATTGATAGTTTTGTTCCCTTCCAGTTCCAGAGAATGACTCAATCATCTCTGTGTTTCCCAGACCTAGGGTTCCTCATTAAACTTTATTTTTATTTTTCTACTTTAGAGTAGAGAAAGGGGTAGAGGATGTCTCGCTGTGTTGCTCAGGCTGGCTTTGAACTTCTAGGTTCAAGCGATCCTCCTGCTTCAGCCTCTGGAGTAGTTGGGATTATATAGACACATGCTTCCTCATTAAACCTTAAAAGGAATGGGCTCTCTGTCCATTCTGGTTTTGTTCTGGCTGTAGAGCCCAGGCAATTGGCTTCTAACACATTCCCGAGGGACTGCACCAATACATACACATGAGAGAGGCATGGATGATTTGCAAGAAGGACTCTACTCTTAACAGATTTTCTTGTATGTTTCATGCAAAAGTTTTTAATGTCCTGGTTATCCATAATTCCTCTTTGCCTTCGTAGATTGATTTATAACATACTTGAGACCATGTTAGCATAAAAGTAATTTCTATAGGTTAGTTGTTTATTTCTGTTGTAAAAAATATTAGCATGAATTACCTTAGGGAGATAGGGAAAACCACATTGAAAAAAATAGACATCTCCCATAATTCCACTATTTACATTTTGATGTATATTTTTCTAGTCTTTTAAAATGGGTATGTGTATATATTTATAAACACATACACACATGCACATAAAATTTGTAATTGAAATCACAGTACTTAACTGCTTTGTAACTTATATTTACTTAACATATCATATAACAAACTTTAATAATTAGTACTAAGACTGAATTTATCACGTAGAGCTTGTACACTGATCTAATAAATGTGTTGACTCAACAATGGATTGACATGGTTCTACATGAACTTGTTTAATGTTTTTGTCCTCTGTGGTTCAAGTAATGTTCTAAGAATGCTGCCCTCTTGAAAGACTGAGTTCTTATGTGCTGTGAAATTTGGGATTTTGAGGAGTTTCTCTATGATTTAAGAATGAGTCATGATTTGCAGTAGAGTATCAAGATGTAGTAACAGGAAGTACAGAGCACTACACATCAAAATAGAATGTGAAATGATGAAAGAAGAAAAACTAGGTTAAACTGAAAATACACCTTGGAATTATCCAACTATGAAGGGGGAGGAAGGTACATTTTATACATTTTGACAACTCTTATTTATTACTGTTTCATTTTATGTCAGTAGAGTTTCCAAACTTTGAAATTGGTGTTTTAAATTGATTTTTAGCTTGATTACTATTGCCCATGACCACTTTGAATTGAGGTCATTCAGCTTTTTGATTGAAACCATGACAATGAGACCATGAAAACTCTGTTTTTGCCACTTATAGTGCAGCCCTGGTAAATTGAATTATCAGCATGTGTGTGTGTCCTGTTAGATCCTAAGGGCTTTCAGAAATGATGGATCATTTGGTCTTTTAAATAACTATTCTATGCAGAAATTTGATTCTTCATGATTCCTACCTGAAACCAAAATAAAAATGGCCTTTTACCCATTACTGAAAACTTACATATATGTCAGCCATTTAAAAATAAACTTCAAACTGGTCAGTTCAAAAAATTTTATTTGGTTTGAATTGCCACTGGGAATGAACTCATTGACTATCGATATGCATAAATTTACATTTCCTGGAAAGTAATTACTAAATTATTCTAAGAATTAAGTAGGTTTATTTTATAACATGGCTGAGAGATTTACTTGTGTATTTTTACTGAAATTAAGATGATGGTTATATTAATGTATTCCAACTTGAATTGGACTAAAATGAATTTACACACTTTAAAAAGCAGATCTAAAGCACATAGTATCATAGTGTTCTTCAAGCTACTATATGTGAGAACAATTCCCAATTATCCATATATAATATGGGAGTGATGGGATGGGTATAAAACACACTTATCTGGATAACTTGTCTTTTTTTGTTTTTGTTTTTAATTGACATAATAATTGCACATATTTAAGGGGTACATAGCGATGTTTCCGTACATAAAATGCATAGATCAGATCAGGGTAATTAGCATATCCATCATCTCAAACATTTATCATTTCTTTGTGTTGAGAACATTCAACATCCTTCTAGCTGTTTGAAACTATATAATGTATAATTGTTAACTATAGTCATCCTGCAGTGCTATAGAACCCTAGAATTTTTCCCTTTTATTGAATATCTTAAGTTTGATGAGGTTTGGGCTCCTTTAAGCAAAGGAATAAAGAATATGAGACTTTTGGTGTACCTCCCTCTTTTTAAAAAAATTGAGCTATGATGATCTACATCATTAAAATGCACATATCTTTAGTATTATTGTATATATCTAGTGCCACCCACCCAAGAGATAATTATTTCCGTCATCCCAAAACATTCTCTATTTGTTTATTCTATTATGGCAATTTCATGATTCTACCATGTAGATTCTTAAACTCCAGAACACCTTGATAAAATACTGCAGTATCTTTTACTCAATCTGCTTGGTTAAAAATAAATCAGTAGGAGTTTGGTGGCTCATGTCTTTAATCCCAGCACTTTGGAGGCTGAGGCAGGAGGATGGCTTGAGGTCAGGTGTTCGAGACCAGCCTGGGCAACACAGTGAGACCTTGTCTTTACAAAAAAAAAGAAAAAATTAAAAAAAAATTTTTAAAATCATTAAAATATATAGATTTTCTCATCATACAATAAGAGGGAAAACTCCCTGCTACATTACTTAATATCCAAAAAACATTTAAACTAGCCAAACCTAATGTGTCTTGTAGGAAAAAAATATATTCTCTTTTGGGTTGAACTAATTGGGTTGAGAGGACATTAATCTCCCTGGCCCTCAGTTTCTTTGGCCTGATGGTGAAGTGATTGAAGTGGATAAGCTGAGATAATCCTTTTCAAGTCAGAAGTCCTATTTGTGTACTAGATTTTTAGAGTAAAGAACCTGAATCCTTCTAAGAATTGTGAAAGTGTGTTGTGAATTTCTCCTGTCATCAAACAGCTGACAGCTGACTTACAGACATACACAGCAATTTAAACAAACTGCTGTCTTATGGAGGGAAAAGGGGTTCCCCATACATTCCCCTTCAGTTCCATTTTGGCCCCTCATTACATGAGGAACACCCAGTGAAGGGCTGTGTTAGCTGTTGTGGTTCATTTCTCTTCCTGGTCTTTTGAAGTCTGTGATAGGCAGCACTCATTTCTAATAACCCAGAGCCGCCTCATTCTTGGGGACACCAATGACTGTCTCTTGGTTGGGTGCTAAGTAGGCCCAGATAGGCTTTTGGTCACCTGGTTAAATCCCTGCTCCTTCCTTCTGATAGTCTTTGAAAGTGCTCTTTGTCCCCCACTGCTGTATTTGGAGAGCTCCCACATTCCCTCTCACCCCTTCCCCTCCCTTCACCATCCAGGAACTAGAGCATCCCTTTCAAAACACAGTTCTGACCATGTCACTCCTCTCCTGAAAATCTTCCAGGGCTTCAGTTTAGGACAAAGACCAAAATCCTTAACTCAAGCCACAAGATGTGATTTGGGCCAGCCACACGGGCCTTTCCTCAGTTCCTCAAAGGCTTAAGGTGCCTCTGTCCACTGGGCCTTTGTAAATGCTGTTTTCCCTCTTGGGAGTCCTCCCTACCACCTCTGGTTCCCCACTCCCATCAATTTTTCAAACTCCACTCTGCAATTTGTAGTCACCCATCAGTTCACTCTCAGCTCAGCTGCTCAGCCATCACTTCCCGCGGGAAACCTTTGCTACCCGCCCAGACTAGATGTCCCACAGTCATCTCTTCCTGGCCCTTGGAGCCTTTGCCACAGGCTTTATTTACAGGTTTCCTCATTACTTGAATTCTCCCTCTCTAAATTCTTGCTATCCAAACACAGGAACTGGACAGTTGTAGATACACATTTCTGGAGATAGGGCTGCAGTCCTTCATTATTCATTAATACCCTTTCTCCAAAACTCAGGAACCAAGTAGATGTGATAGTACAGAATCCCTCATTATCTGAAGTCACTGTTCACACCTTTGAACCCATTAGATTCGGCTAATGAGGGTTACCTGTGCATGTGTCTGTCACGATGAGTTCCACACCTGTGGTGCCCGTCAGTCTGGAAGCTTCCTTTGGGCCCACCTCTGTTTTTCTCATCCTTGTATTTTTCCCAGCACTTTGTACAATACCTACCACTCAGTGAATTAAAAACCATCTGAAAAGGAGAAAGCTTGTCAATAGAGTCCCCCCTGTCTTGCCATTGGACATGATAAAGCACCTGTTGCTATGCATATATCCAGCTTTTTCTTAGACAGAAAATCAGGCAGACAACTTAGTTAAACTATAAAGATAGCCAAAAAGGTCCTCTATACCTGTGGTCCCCACCTCTTGGGGCCTGTTAGGGACCAGGCTGCAGAGCTCTGGGCTGCAGGGCTCTGCCACCCAATTTGGTCCCTGGTGCCCAAAAGGTTGGGGACTGCTGCTCTATACCATTTCCCATACTTTTTGTTCTGACTTTCAAGAAAAGCAGATGTACAGAAATCAGGTTAGTTTGGCAGCTGTCCCAACTAACTAACGGGGGTGGGGGTAGAGGGGAGGCGGAGCTCAGGCACTGATGTGAGGGTCAATGGCAGCGGCTGTAAATACAGATGAAGCTTAGCTGGCTCGCCAGCCTGACACTCACCTCCTGCAGCCCAGGGGTTGGGGACCACAGTCCTAGAGGACAAGCTTTAGCCCTGTTGTTGATATCAGTGTTATCTTACTGAGAATGGTTAACAGTTAAGTTATTCATAGGATAGTACAGCTTGAAAGAATCTCAATGTGAAATTCTTTACGTATTAGAATTAATCATTGTAGATTAACCATTATTGGTCCATAATTAAAGACTTCAGTTGACCAAGTTTTCATAGTTCCCTTGGGTAACCACTTTTCAGTTCAATAGTGTTCAGTTCAACATCCTTCACTTATATTAATACTAAAACCTGTGTGTTTAGCTTTTGTCCATAACTTTTTGAAATTAATGATGTTTCTTACTGACTTTTAAAATAATAAAAGAGCTCCCCTTCCCCTACCCCCAGAAAAAACAATAAAAGACACTGCCTGTGTGATGATGAAAAGATGAGTGACTACATACCCAAATGATTTTTGGTGAAGGAGGACTAGGTCTCCTAATTAATTTCAGCTGAGTTTTGCCAAGGAGTCATTTTGTTGATAGTCAAACCTTGATTAACCAGAATGTTTGATTAAGCAGATTTTTCTCCCTGCACTTAATTGTCAGAAAAGAGAGATGAAAACAACCACCACCACCAAATAAGCCCCAGGATTTATTCTAGGGTAACTGCAGGAATTCTCTGTGGGAATTAACTGTAGGAATTCTACACCGTCTGTACCTGTAGGTTATCGTCAACCTCAGAATGAGGGTACTGAGGCCCAGGATGATCATACTATTCTATTAAGCAGAACCCTAAGTAAGAAAAAGGGTAGAGGTTAGAATGATTTCCTAACCCTCAAAGTAGAGGACACCTCTCTGGTCAATACTCATTGAACTGGAACTGGAACTCTCCCCTAGTTTATGTCCTTATTGGAGTTTGGAAGGTTTGCCTTTAGAGGCTAAAATGCAAGCCCTTGTTGTTAGAGTTTATTGCAAAATGAAAGAGATAAGCATGGAAGATGATGTGTGTGTGTGTGTGTGTGTGCACGCACATGCAAGCGCATGCTTGTGTAGAGATGCAGGCTGTAAGAGGGATGTATGAGTCTCAGAGAATAAGACAGTATGTGACCTCCGTTTTTGCTGCTGCTCTATACAGGGTAACTCTGCCCATGTAGGGTGCAAACCCTGGTTCTGTGCGGAGGGTGGGAGCGTAAGGGAGTGTTTACTAAACTTCTCCACCCTAAAGAATTGTTGTTTCACTGTGAGAAGTCAGGAGAGAAGCTGGATTCGTGATATACTTTTCAGGAAAGAAGAATGCTTAGATTCCTGGTAGTTTCAGCAAGTCCCATTATAAAGAAAGCAAGCCATTTGGTGCTATTTGGAAGACTGTATGTGAGGTGCAATTCCTCGATTTTCACATATGATCTTGAAATCCTCTAGAATCTAGAGTTCATGAGCATTGGTAGAGAGGTTATTTCTGTTGAAGTTCCTGCCTGTTTTTACCAAACCCCAGATAGTGATCATTTAGATCAGAAGGCATTAGATGGTTTCTTTCTTTCTTTCTTTTTTTTTTTTTTTAAAGCATTTTAGAGCAAATGTCTCCAGATGCTCCCAAGTGATGTTCGAGTGAGGGTTAGAAATGATTGTCACATCTGTGCCGCATGTCTAGGCCAGTGCAAAAATGCCTATTGATGGACCTACTTCATCTTTGATAGTTGAGGCAAAGCCAGAAGAATCAGTCAGGATTCCTGTTCTTGCTTAATTCACTTTAGTTGCTGTCGCATTTTTGTTTCTTTTAAAGACAGGGTCTCGCTATGTTTTCCAGGCTATGTTGCCCAGGCTGGAGTAGAGTGGTTTGATTATAGTTCACTGCAGCCTCAAACTTCTGGCCTTGAACAATCCTCCTTCCTCAGTCTCCCGAGAAGCTAGGACTACGGCCGACTAATTTTTAATTTTTTCATTTTTTGTAGAGTCTCACTATGTTGCTCAGACTGGTCTCAAACTCCCTGCCTCGGCCTCCCAAAATGCTATGATTACAGGCGTGAGTTACCACACCCAGTCTGCTGTGCTGTTAATTCTCAATTTGTGTGGATGATAAATAGAGTCATTTGAAGAGTGTTAAAAGTTTATTTCTTAAAAAATATTTTTAAAACAAATATTTTTATTTTAAATTTTATAAATATATTTTTGCTTTTTCCCCCTATTGTTAGCTCTTAGCAATTTGATCTTATAGGGAAAATTTGTTTAAAAGTGCATTACTTTAATTACAAAATTATATGCTGTTCAGAGATGTCTGGAATCAAACAAAATCACTCAAGTATATGTACTGTGGGTTTTCAAAAGCTTGGAGGGTCACTGCTCTCAAACAAGATTGTTGTCCTGCTTTGATTTAAATCAGAGTTGAACCACAAGAACAGCATCCTTCTTCACCCTTTGCCACATCCTTTGTGTGTGTGTTTAACCTAAATATTAAGACCTAGGAATTTGTCCTTAAGGAAGTAGAAACTTTAAGACTCTGATGTAGAAGATCATACATGTACTAGATGATTAAAATATTTTACCTAATAAAAAGAGTGATTTTCTTTAGCAAGGGAGAAAAAGATCACTAAAGCAAGATCTGGCTGTTACTTTGTGCAGTTAACACGTTCACGCTGAACAATTATCAGAAGAGTAGGTGGAGTGATAAGTCGCATGCAATGTTTCAAAAATGGACTAGTCAAGTTAGTGGATGGCAGCTTCCTGCATGGGAATTAAGAGCAGTGAGGGTGCTTTGGGGTTCAGATCTGATGTTCGATGCTAATGCCACCAACAGCCAATCTCTCCTAGCAGATTCTTTTGGTGGCCTTTGTGCAACAACATTCCTTGGACATGAATGAACCATTCGTCTGCCTCTTGATGACAGTTTTAATGTTATTTTTTTTCATTTATTCAGTGCATCTTGGCAGCTAATAAAAAAATCAGTTTTAAGTATGAGGCGTTGGGAGAAGAGTATTTAGTTTTGAAATCACTCACTCTCTATTTTTGCAAGTTTTAGAAATCACAGTACCCACCAGGAACACCAAGATATTTTGAATGTGTTCCACGCTTACTGTTGTTCATCCACAAGTCAGGCTTGGTTTTAAACAGGTATTCAGTGAAAAGTGAGAGGGCTTTGGCTTGTTCTTTTACCTTATATATATTTTCACTTTATCTTAAAAAGAACTTTATTAAAAGTTATTTACACTTAGAAGAAACCCTCTGCATTTGGCACCATAACCATCATACGTAGCTAGACTTGACATCCATGTACGAAAACGTGAGGGAAATATATGCATACGGGGTGAATAAAGCTAAAAAAAAAAAGGGGGCCAGTTACTACCTTCGTGACTTGAGATGCTGCTCAAATCCTCCACAGATGTCCACCACATGAGCAGGTGATGATATTTTGAAGACTGCAGATTCCCTGTTTTTTATAGATCTCTTCCAAAGTGAATATATTATCATACCAGATTTATGTATAAAAATTTATGCCTGGAATTTGCATTTCCTAAACCATGAAAGAGTTTTGCTGAGATGGTCCCCGAAGAAAAACAGTGAAACTAACCAGTTCCTCACTTGGGGGAACCACTCCTGTTAGGTAGCTCTAAAGAAGATGTTGCTGGTGAACTTTCAGTTACAAATACCCGTAACTCATAACCATTTTTGCAAGAATACTATATATAGTAGGACCCAAAGACTAGGTAGTATCAACATTATCCAGCTAAATCTTTTTAATTTTTAATTTTTTTTCCTTTTTATTAAACCCAGTTACCATGCTTTGAAATCCAGCTAAATCTTGACAATGCCAGGAACCATCACATTTTAGCAAATGTGACATTTCAGAAAAAAAAAAAATATTTATATTACTATTAGCCCTTTGTAAATTATCAGCAGTTCACATATGATATGCTAGAAAGTTTTAGCATGGTCATATACTTCTAAACAACGTCAAGATCAGCCAATGAATACCATTTATTTAAAAAGAGATTTAAAATGGTTTCCGTGGATTTACTCCAGGAAGAGGGAAAGGTAACTTTTCTAGGAGGGCTGATGTTGGGGACTTTTTTTTTTCTTTTAGTGACCTAACTGCTCAGCAGTGACGGAAAAGAAATGATGCTTTATTATTTTAAGCTGTATAGAGAAGATAAGACAGATCCCCAGTTTCCCTGGGAAGAGCACACAGGGCTTCTCCAGGGTTTTCTGTGGAGGAAAGCTACAAGGGGGAGGAGGCTCCATCCAGCTCCCAAGAAAATTCTAGCTCGATGTGTCATGCGTGCGTGAGAAGCGGCACTGGTGAGGAGAGACACGTGTTGATGAAGGCAGCAGATGGAATGGAGCCACTTTGCAGTGATCCATGGGGAGCCTGTGGGTCCCACAGTGGCCTGGGTGGCACAGTGTGCGTGTGTGTGGGGGGCAGAAGCAATGCTCATCCTGGAGGGAGTTGTGGGGGGACAGGAAATAATGAGCCCTAAGGGGAGAAAAAGGCTCTGTAACTCTCCCCCCGGGAAGAACCAGGAGGCAGAATTGCTGTGGAGATGTCAGAGGTGGCCCAGACCAGGTGCAGCTGGGCCAGGGGAAGGGGAAGGCACACAGATGGTTGGGTACCTCTCTGCCAGGAAACGCTCGTCGCTGCGTCAGGACTGGGGTGCCCAGCACAGCTGTGCAGACTTCCCAGTCCCCAGGGTCTCCGGGTCCTTCTCAGAGGAAGGGATGGTGTTGCAGTCCACACCTGACCCCACTGGGGACGCCTTCCTCCCCAGGGGTGCACCATCCTTCCTGATCCTGGTGTAGCCCAGTGTGCGTGCACTTGTGCAAGAGACAGGGCAGATGTGATGTTAAAGGTCGCTTGTAAGCAGAACATATTGCAGGTTGCCATCGATGGAGAAAGAACGGGTTCCAGATTTTTAATTAGAAGAGCTAAAACATGAATTTTCTTTTAAACATATTTTATCTTGCTTTTTTTTTCTCTCTCTAATGTTTCCACTGGGTGGTGCTGCAGGAATTCCTACCTTTTGCCTTGGATCTACCCTTCCCAGAAAGACGCCTCTAAAACATAATAGGAGGAAGTCCTGATTTAGAAAGATTTTACAGTTTCAACACAATAGAAGAGTTTGGAGGATGCTCTGGCAGGAAATGTTTCAGTTTCTGGATGTGGAAAAACCACCATCATTTTGTATCATGCAAAAGTGTTCTCATTGCACTGGGTATATACTTTTGACTTTCATCACTTCTTATTTAGCACAAAAAAGCTTTCATGTTTATCTGAAAGATTATGGTTTCAATTCTAGTGGGAGTGGTCTATAAGATTTCCTTTATTATGATTTTTGTAAAACCATATTAAAGTATCGAAGTAAATAAACATTTTCTAATGTTGACAGCCACAGATTTAAGAAAATGCCTCTGTTCAGGCTTTGTTTGAAGCTGAAGACATTATTCCATTCTTATCTTAAAGATCATTTATACAATGTATTGATCAAAAGGATTACACATTTTTACTTTCAAAATACTTTTAATCTTATAAAGTCTCTTTAGTTGGTAACACTCATGTAAGGAGAGGACTAGGGCTGGCCTTACCCCTTCTGCAAATGAGGAGGTTGAGACAGAGAAGTTAACATTCCTGCCACAGATCACACCACTCTTTAAGGCTTTGTCTGCTATGAGAATTTATATATCCTGACTCCCAACTTTTCCCCTTATATACAGGATTGAATTGTATTAATAGTACAAAAATTTGGGTAAAAGATTTCCCATTCTAGCAAAGGCCTCTACAGTATAAGAATCAAGAATAGTATGGGGGGAAATGCCCACTGGATATGAGGGATCTCATTAATTTGAAGCTAAAATTTAATAACAGCAAGATTTAAGAACAGTTAGCAAGATGTTACTGCAAAACAGCATTTTTTTTTTCAGGGTATGTTGTGGTCCTCCATGAAATCCCAAACACTGCTTTCTTAGAACCTGAAACATGGCTTCCCTAGAGGTGTTTCTTTTTTATTTTATTTTTTTAAAGACAGGGCCTTATTCTCTTGCCCAGGCTGGAGTGCACTGGCACAATCATAGCTCACTGCAGCCTCCAAATCCTGGGCTTGAGCAATTCTCATGTAGAGGTATTCCTTTTAAAGAAAAGTTTTTGAGGACCTACTGGGCGCTAGGTACCTTGCCAGGTACTGTTATGCACAGTTTCAGTGGGGTTCCCAGCCTGTCCCTATTCATACTTGACGTGTTCCTCGTGATTGATTTCGTAGTGACGTGAAACGCACACATGTTCTGGACCAGGAGGAACTAAATTACAGAACGCATAGCTTCTCACGTCCCGTTTGCATCATGGAGAATCAACTTTACTTGTTAGTGTCAGGTGAACCTGGAGCCTATCTAGACCAATGTACAGATCTTTTAAAAGAGGAAATTGGTTAAACAAACGGTGGGAGGATGGGTTCAAAGATTTCTTTTTTTTTTTTTTGAAACAGAACCCAACTAGAACAACTGGAGACACTGATGAGACAAAACCAGAAATGAACAAGGAAATTTCCTGATCTGATTCCTAATGGGAATGTTGGATTGCCCTAGGAATTAAAATGAGACTTTGCTCTTAGCCAGCAGTGAGGTGGTGTGCATGTAAGAAATGAAGCCTCTACCAGGAAGCATATGCGTGGTGATTAAGAACCTGGACTTCGGAGCCAGATGGCCCCTAGATATGAGTCTCTGTTGGCCCATATTACTCCTGTGGCCATGAGCGTCTCAATTCACCTTTTAACATCATAGCTTCCTCATGGGCATAGCGAACTGAGCATATTAAATTTAGATAGCACATGTAAAGCACTCAGCACAATGTCTGGTACATAGTAAGTGGTCATCAAATGTTATCATTAAAAAAGGAATGCTCCTCTTTAGTGAAGTAATGGACTCTGAGCCCTGTTATTGAGAATTCCATGGAATCTCAGTGTCACTGGTGGTAGAGGAGATAGCTAACATTTTCTTAGAACAAGGTCTTAATTTGGAATTTATCAGTAGCTTTAGAATTGTCTTTAGAGTTTTACAAATCCTGCTGAAATTATGTGTATTTAATTTTATTTTTTATTTATTATTTATTTTATTTTTTGAGATACATATGTGTGTATGTATCTATTCTAACAGTGAATATATATTTTAGGTTGAGTATATGAGATTGCTGGTATTTTACTGTTTCTGACCCATAAAAACAATTTCATATAGTCCAACTTAATAGTTGTGATATGGTTAGGAAACATAATTTGAAATATATCATAATATGAGACAGATTATAATGAGGTATGATTATAGCTTATTTTTATGTATTATTTATCAAAGCCTAGCAAGTTAAAATGCATCAGGTAGCCTTGACTCACTCGTCATCATATTTATCTTAAATAACTTTTACTGTGCCCAGGATTACAAAATAGTCTTTAATTTTCACTGGGGACTTACTGGTAGCTTCATCACATCAAATGAGTCATTTTTCTAGTTCCACACTCTTCTGATTCAAATGACTACTGGTAGGAGAATCTTCTTAGTCTTTTTCCCCTGTTGAATTCATAGGGTTCATTACTTTGGGGAGGAAAAAAATTTTCACTGAATTTTCTCGGGCGATAAGAACGTCGGTGTGCTTTCAGGAAGCAGAGTTTGGCTGCCTTGTCGAGGGTTAAAACAGAGCTGACACACAAGACAAAATGAAACCAGAGCTGCATTTACAAAGTGGGACAGATGTAGGAGGCCAGGTTTCCTGTGGCCCATTTTCCAGTTTCCTGCCTGCAACCTGCAGAAGAAGAGGAAGCCCAGTGTTACCGAGTATGAGAACTCAAGCGGGACGTGCTTCAAGCCGGAAGTAAGATACATGCAAACAACACGGACAACAAAAACAATTGCTAAGAAAGTGAATGTTTGGGTTTTAGTCCAAAAAATGTCTGGGAAGGAACAACCCATCTGTTGAAAGAAAAAGCATTGTCAGCAGAGCCTGTACTTTGACGTGAGACTTTATAAGGGGACCTGGGGACGGTCCCAGGTTGTAGGAGCCTCTGGTTTTTATAGCCCTTCTCGTCTTTCAAGACATGGTCTGTTGTTTTAGTACAGTTGGTTACCTGAAAAGATTTTCCCTGCAGTGCCTGGGAATTCTAAATCTGTTTCCTGGGCACGGTGATGTACGAGGGAGGGAGATGTGGTTAACCAAGTGGCTATAATGAACTACAGCCTCAATTTGGGAAGGCTGGGTGACCAGGTAGCTGCTTTGATCTAGGAGGCTTATATTCCTTTAACCACCCAATAACATTTTTGTCTGATGTTTTCAAAGAAGAAATTAAATGGAGATGTGTATGTTGACGATTACACATCACGCACTCTGTCTGTGTGGCTACCTGGTGAGCCATGGGGCAAGATGCAGGGCTCGGGCAATGAAGACGACACTGGAAAAGTGCGTCTTTCTCCCAGGGGGAAAAGCAAAGCAGAATAAAATCATTCTGTGTCTAGGCTCTTTAGCTCATTTTGGAAGAGCCTGTGAAGTCAGATATTACAATCCCCATCTTAAAGAAATTGAGATCCAAAGAAATTGTGATTCCTTGCACACCTCTTTATTGAGTACCTGTTGTTGGGCAGGTGCTGTGTTGGAATTGCTGGGTGATGCTAGTGAAATAATGGCTGAAAATAAATAGCTCTAATTGTGGAGGCCTTGTTGAAGGCTTCACACAAGGCCTATATGAAAGGAACACGGAAACCTTGTTGAAGGCTTATAATGTACGAGGAACCATGCTGAGTTTTTTCTGTACACCATCTCCTTTAAATGGACGTGCTGCTTTGAGGAGCAGAGACATAGGTGTGTGCTTCTGGAACGGCCAGTTATTTATTTATGCTGCACTTGTCTTCTCCAAACCCAGAAAGAACAAACTCTGTACCAGGAATCTTAAGAAGTTTTGGGATGCCGCCAAGTTGGGGATCAAAGAGGCACCCACATGAGGCAGCCTAGGATGGAAATAAACCCTTTCCGTCTTGATGTGGGCATACTCTAAAAATGCGGGGTGAGATAGGGCTGGGTTGTGCAGTGGTGGGGCGGGGTGGGAAACGGCATGAATTTACAGATGTGAGAGGAAGTAGAACGGCTCAAAGACACTTTCCCAGGGGAGTTAGTATCATCATCCATTTACTTTTCCAATGAAAACTCACCCATATGAAAGTCACCTATGAACCAATTGACTTCTCATTTACCCAGAGACAGCACAGAGTTTCAGAAGGAAAGAAGGGTAGTTCAGACTCATAGTATTAATAAATTGTGTATGTTATTACAGTGGTTGTCAGTGATTTCCTCCAAAAAATCTTTCTTTTTCCTCACCCGAAAGAGTTATTTAAAGAACATTGCAAACTGTAAAGGATAAATAAATAGACTGAACAATACCTACCTCTCTTTTCCTGTTCTTTTTCTTTTCTTTTTGGAGTCATGGTCTTGCTCTGTCACCCAGGCTAGAGTGCAGTGGCCTCATCATAGCTCACTGCAGCCTCAAACTCCTGGGCTCAAACAATCCTCCCTCCTTGGCCTCCCAAAGTGCTAAGGTTACAGATGTGAGCCATCGTGCCCAGCCTCTTTTCTTGTTCTTTTTACTCTTTAAAAAATGGAACATTTTTATTTTTTTAAATTTTGAAAATGTTTTAAAGACAGAATCTCGCTCTATTGCCAAGGCTGTAGTACTCACTGTAACCTCCTGGCCTCAAGCGATCCTCTCACCTCGGCCTCCGAAAGTGCTGCGTTTATAAGCGTGAGCTGTGGTGCCTGACCCAAAGTGAACAATTTGTAGATATTCACAGAATGAGAATGCAAACATTTGTTAATAAATAAAAAGAGCTTTGGAGGACATGAACTTGGCCTCATGAATTTTTTTTTTTACAGGCAGTGGTAATAATTAAAATTTGTTTTTAAAATTCTAGTAATTTTATTTCTACCTCGCAAAAATAATAGAAAAGACTTCAGAATTTGTACGAGCTATGCATTTACCAAATGTTATCCTTATTTAATTGATGCACTTATTCTATGCCAAGTTATTGCAGTCCCCCAATAATACAAAATGTTGTTTTCCAATTCCTTGACTTAAGGACAGGGTTTGTTTCCTATAATGAAATAGTTTCTGCCCTTTTTCTTAGACAAAAATAATACAATGGCAACAGAAACACTGCCCAGAGGAGTTGAACTTACAGGAATTTTCTGTAAGAAGTGTTCAAACTCGTCCTCATTTTTCTAAACGTGCAAGTAAACAAAAAGACGTGTACCTAATTAGCACCTACTTTGTTTATTCCTTACACAGGCGCTTTTCTCCTTTCCTTAGGCGCTCTCCTTTCTAATTTTTTAAGTTAGCTAATTTCTTTAGTTCCCACAACATACAAGCTAAAGAAAATCAAAGATTTAATGATTCTGCCTCCTCAACTCCCACCTCAGCAGAAATGAAACCGGGAGCATGCAAAAGAGAAGTGCTAAGTTGCCATCAACAGAAAAAACAAATAAGTGGGCATTTCCACTTCCAAGAATGAAAGCAAAGACTCGGACTTTGTGTGAGACAGACTCACATTAAGTCGACGTCTGGCGCCACCTTGTGGCCGACAGCAGACCGGCCTCCCAGAGGAGAAAAGCAGCTTGGGGGGGGGGGCGGAGGCGGGCGGAGAGGGGTCCCCAGAAGCGGAGAGAGGGTCATGTGACCGGACAGCTCTCGGGCGGAGGGGAGCGCAGGGGACAAGGAGAGTGATCAGTATATTCTGTCTATGGCGCCTTTCTCTTTGAGGCTCCTTCTGGTGATTCGAGGACAAAACAAAACATCTTAAAGACTGTAAAGAGGCATACAAAACTATTTTCATGTTATTCACATTCTTTAGAAACAAAGACAGTTGAAAACACAGAAGGAAGGCAGAAAACAATCACCCCGAGTCTGCAAAAATGTCTCTCCCCTCTGTGGCAGTGGGCAGGCGCTTTCCTCCTGGGCCACCTCCAGCCGGACCGTGAAGGAACCCACGTGGGCTCCATCTTCAGCTGTCCCTCCAGAGAACCCGGGGGGACGGGAGCAGAACCCGCCCCAAAGTGTGAGCACCCAAGGGCCCTCTTCGCTGAGGTCACAACGGCTGGGAGGCCTCAGGCTCAGCATTTAAACCAGTGTTTCTTAAGCTGGAGTCGGAGAATTTGTGCTCAGGCATCTATTAAAGAAATTTTTGTGCTTTCAGTTTTGATGATGGTATAATAAACATAAATATATTCTGAGTCACCTTATAAACAACAGTCACCACGTGGCTGAAGAGTCTCCCTGGATTTCAGTGCTTGTCTTGGGCTCATTGTCTAGTGAACAAAGAACCAAGGTGGATATGGTATCTGCAGGCTGCCTTCCATCCCATGAAGGCTATAGGACATCACAGTGCCCTGTGAGGAGGTTTCCCTGTTGCTTAAAGAGTGATAGTGGTTAACATTTAAATAGCACTTCCTATGCACCAGGTATAGTTTAAGTGCATTATTAGTATCTCCTGTAATTCTTACAACAAGCCTGTGAGGGAAACACTTTTATCACCACGTAGGAGGATACTGAGGCGTGGAAAGGTTAGGTAACTTCCCCAGAATTCCACGGCCAGACAGGGCGAGTGCTTGCATTTGAACCCAGGGAGCCTGGCTCCAGAATCTGCTCTTACCCACTCTGTAGTCTTCCAAATAGACAAAGGTGGTTCACTCCCTTGCCTGCTTTGAGTTGAAGAAAATAATTACGCTCCAGTGAATAACTGCTCTGTCTAGAGTCTGCAGAAGACCCCTCTGGAGGATGTGATTCTGATTTTTTGGAAGCTATTTTACAACCTTGTTAATGATAGGTAACTGATCACAAAATAATTCTTATCTATAGATAGGCCAATTCTGTTCCATCTTACAGAGTTCCATTGACTCCTCTCCCACCCCCAGTTTTGTCTCCATTTGCACATTTATCTCAATATACCTGATCTATAAATGCCTCTATTATTCATATTCCTTTTTGAACTCATTATAATGTCTGTCTGGTTCTCTTGTTGAATACTGAGTAAAATAAAATCTTTAATGTGTGTTCATTTTGATATCTGTATGACAGCCATGATTTTACCTTTTATTGAAAATTATTTTTTTCGAAAAGAAATTTCTCCACTCTCCCCTTCTCAAAGAGGCCTTTGTTGGCCATCTTAATACTGTGCCGCCCCCTGGTCTTCCCACCTCCTTAGCTCGCTCTAATTTCCTTTTTCCATAGCACTTGTCTTCTAACACAGTGGTCCCCGACCTTTTTGGCACCAGGGACTGGTTTCATGGAAGACAGTTATTCCACAGACCAGGGCAGGGGGCAGTGTGTGGTTTGGGGATGATTCAAGTGCGTTACATTTCTTGTGCAGTCAAACCTCTCTGCTAATGACAATCTGTATTTGCAGCTGCTCCCCAGTGCTAGCATCACTGCCTCAGCTCCACCTCAGATCATCAGGCGTTAGATTCTCATAAGTAGCGCACAACCTAGATCCTCCGCATGCGCAGTTTACGGTAGGGTTCATGCTCCTGTGAGAATCTAATGCTGCTGCTGATCTGACAGGAGGTGGAGCTCAGGCGGTGATGTGAGCGATGGGGAGCGGCTGTAAATACAGATGAAGCTTTGCTGGCTCACCGCTCACCTCCTGCTGTGCGGCCCAGTTCCTAACAGGCCACACATCGCTACTGGTCTGCGTCCCGGGGGTTGGGGACTGCAGTTCTAACATACTATGTCATTTAATTCATCACATGTTTGTTGTTTATGGCCTTTCTCCTGCTGAAGTGCAAGCTCTATGAGGACAAAGGCCTTTATCTGTTTTGTTTACTGATGTATCCCAAATACCCAGATGGTGTCTTGGCATAAAATGGCTGGCTGCTAAAAAAAAAATTGCAGTGGGGAGAAAATTGAGTCTTTATAGAGTATAGTATATAAGCACATCTTACTTAGAAGGACCTATGTTGGAGCAGTCATTGCCATAATTTTTTTGTGAGGGGTGGATGCATTTCAACCAAACATCGTCTATCATACGTAAAATTAATTATTAATCTGAATGGTGTGGAGGGGGAATGTACTTTGTCTATAAATTTCATTGTATCGTTATGTAAGAATTATAAATTTTGAGTTTTTACCCAGTTTTGTTGCTTATATTAATAGTTAAGAATGGATATAATAAAAATTACAATAAAAAATCATTTGTCAATACTGAGAACATATTACTTTTTTTCCTGCTCCTTTAAAGGAGGTATGTCTATTATTCAAATTTGACAAGCTATTTTTTTAATTAAATTTAAAAAAATTTTTGGTAGAGATGGGGTCTCGCTGTGTTGCCTAGGCTGGTCTCAAACTCCTGGCCTCAAGTGATCCTCCTGCCTTGGTCTCCCAAAGTGTTGGGATTAGAGGCATAGGCCACAGGGCCCAGCCTTGACAAGCTAATGATCTAACTATACCATGGCAAGATCAAGGCTATAAATTACAAAGGGAAGGAGCATTTGGGGCAAGTAGCAGGTAGTTTTGCTCTCTGGAGGGGGTGGGGTGGTCCCAGCCAGCTGCCGTGACTGTGGTGCTGGCCAGCACCAGCAGAAATGGTGAGAGACCATCCGGAGACTGGAAGGCCCTGCAGGCCGCAAGACTGAGGTGAGGTCAGTGGAAACCAGAAAGCATCAAACATGAAGGGGGCACGTCTTCCTGTGAGAACGGTGATGCCTTTAGAAGTGGACTATCCTCCTCCAAAGCGCAGAGTTCGATTTTACATAAAGAATGGCGTTAAAATGCCCGATAAAATGTTATACATTTGAAATAAGATCTGGGCGGGGGAAAGGGAAAAAGAAGCATTTTTTAATTAGAGAAAACCTTAGGGAATATTTTAAAACGATTTCTAGCATTTCTTCCATGTGTTCTCCATATTTTTCAAGCCGAGAGTTGTGGGAAATCAGTTTAAATGAAGTTAGGTGGATAAAACATTTTAACTTAAAGCAGGCCTATGTATGCATGATAATAAATCTCAAGTATCAACACTTTCTTGAACTTTCTATTTAATAAGAGCCACACTATGTTGTTTGAATGAATGACCTTCCTTATAGTGGCTTTCAGATACATTGGACCTTATTGTACCTGCCTGTTAAGATATCAGACTTAATTAAGGATTCTAGGCATCAAGCAATTAACTTAGGAAAAAAAAAAGTTAAACTTTTTTTCTGGTGAGAGAGATACTCACAGATGGGTTTATGAACATGTACAGTGTTCGCGGGTATCGGGAGGGCATGCTTCCCAGGACAATGGTAGAACTTTTTTCTTTTCCAACACCCTGGAGGGCAGAATTTGTCGCTGGCAGAGGTGTGATAGGACATACAACATGACTGTATGTGAACATAGTTGCTAAATTACGACACTGGATTTCCTCATGATTAAAATACATTGAGAGTGGAACTGAAAGCAACACAGTGAGTGCCCTCGAATGGACAGCGCCACAGCAGCGGTGTCAGCTGGTGGCCCACTGCCCACCTGTCCCCCTGCCGACCCCTCACCTACCCCCCCATTTTAATCACACAAATGCTCTGGCCAGAGCGGTGGTGGGTCCAGAGCTGCCTGGGGCCTCCACAGTATTCCAGAATGACTTCTGCTGAGTGTAGGAAGGAGGGACCCTTCTTTGTAGATGTGAGTATAAGCTCACGGGGAAATATCTCCGAGTCTCATCTCTGAGTGATGTGTGGCCGGGATTTCCAACAGCAAAGCTTTACGTGACTACACAGTCATTGAAAAGGGCGGATCCAGGGTAAAGGAGTGGCTGAAGAGAGCTCGTTCGAGAAGAGGGGAGTGAGGCTGAGTGTGCTGTAGACAGAAGGCTCGAGCCCTTAGTCACCTCCGCTGGAGCCGTGTTGCTCACAAGCAACCCTTCTGAGTAATCCTCTGATGATCCCCCCCGTTTTCCTGGCCACCACCCAACCTCTGCAGCTTAACTGAGTTGTAGGGGCAGTTCTGTGATTCCCAGTGTGCAGCACAGCTCCTTGCCTTCCCTCGGCCGTTCTTCTATTCCAGAATTCTAGGAAACCCCTGTAGCAGTGGGTCCCCGGCCCCACCATTTGCTCCTCTGTCTGTTCACTTTCTACTCTTTCCCATTTCCTTTTTCTTTCCGCCTTTCTTTCTTCTACCTTTTCCTTAGGCCATGGCTGCAGCACCTGTGGCTGTCACTTAGCCTGCTCTGGCCTCCGAGTAAAGACGTGATGAGCCAGTCCGCCCACATCTAGTGGCATGCTTTTTCGTGTGTAGACACACCTCATGGTTGTGAATGTAAGCTGCAGAGTGTAAAGATATCGGCACTCCAGCAAACGGAGAATGTTTTTTTTAAACAAAGATGTTATGTGTTGTAATAGTCAGCTTTTGCTGTCATGTGCTGCGTAACAAACTGCCCCAAGAGTCATTGGCTGGCAGTGGCATTTATTTTTCTCACAAGTCAGTGTCAAGGAGGCTGCTTTAGACTCTTGGTGGGCGGGGCTTGGCTTCAGGTTTTGGGTTGAATTCAGGTCATCTCTTTGTGACTCATTCTAGAGTAGTAGTTTCACAACAGGGACAGGAGCACAGGAGGAAAAGTAAGTGCAAACTTCCAGTGCCTTCTAAGACCCTGACTCAGAATTGGCACATTGTCACTTCTATCCACCTGTCCTTTGGCCAAATGAAATCACATGGCCGAAACCAAGTATCAGTGGGGTGGGAGAAAAGTACTCCACCCGCGCTAGTGCAGTGCTGCAGAGTCACTTAAGGAGTGGAGCTGTGAACATCTAACTAGTCTGCCACACAGGGCCTCACAACTCATGCCCCGAGAACATGCTCTCTGCCACAGGGGGTTGGGACATCATGACATGTGATTCCACAAAGCACAAGAAGCCCCAAGGAGGCCTGGAGCACTAAGTGTAATATATGGGGATAGATGTTTCTGTGGCCCTGCCGTCCCCTTTGGAACGTGATGTCAGTTAAAGGTGGGGGGTGGCAGGGGCTGACCACGTTCTTACCTGGGGTGCAAGCCAAAGGCCCAGCCAGAACCCCCCAGACCTCCAAACCCACTGGTAGCCATCTGCCCTTTGGAGCAGGTTCCTTTGAGCACCCACTCCATTTCAAAGATATTTTAAAGCTTACTGCCTGAAGTGTTTAGCCAAGAAAACCTCAAGAATCGGAGACAACTGTTAGCAATTCTCGGTGCTAGTGACGAGCAGAAAGTGTGTAGCTCGTCCCCCAATCGTCAGAGGGTGGTTTGCATTAGGAGTTGGAGCCCGTCAGCCGCCGTGAGTCCCAGCAGTCGAGCTTGCAAGATGCGGGAGCTGAAAAGGTGGTTTTGATCCAACAATGAAATGATTTACTGTCTCGAGTGATCATTGTGCTGAATATTGATCTCTGTAAAGAATATCCCCTTTAAAGGACCCGTAAATAAAATGCCCCGCGGAGACTTGGAGAGCATTCCTCGTCTGCTTCCCTTTAACGGAGAACCCCGTGTTGCACCCACGTTGCTCAGAGAGACAAGAAGATGCATTCTGGTTAAACACGTGAAAGGAAATGAGGAAACGAATACTCGCTGGATGGCTAGATATTTTCACATCCATTTTTGTGTGGAAAGGGAGAAATAGAATTGTTGGAATCTGAAAGCCGCCTCTCCGTTTCAGAGGAAGGCATGGAGTTACGGGGGTTGACAATTTTGGTACAAAGAGCCCTCCCCGGGCAATTATTCGGACTTCCACGTTGCTCAGAGTTGTGCATCTTTCTCACTCCCCCCAACCATTGCTGTCACCCCAGGCTGCCCCTAAGACTTCAGTGATTCCTGCCATGGTAGGGGATGAGTCCTAATTCCCTCTGGGCTTGTCCCCATCTCACAGCTTGGCTTTGGAGCTTCTCTGCATGCCAGAAGCCAGTTTTCCATCCTCCTGCCTTTCCTAGCTTCCTCCGTCCCATCCTGCCCAGATCAAAACTGAGGGCACTGAGGTGTCCCCTTTCCACAGGGGGTCTGCAGCGAGGCTTTTATGGCCAGTCTAACCACCTCTTTTTTTTTCTAATTTAATGAATATTGAGAAAACAGATGGATTATTATTATTACTTAGAATCAGTACCTATTGCTATGAGAGTCTTCAAATGACTGAAGTTGAGAAACTGCCCAGGAGTGGGGAAAATGCCCTTGAGAAGACCCCGTCTGAGCTGGGTCATGATGGATGAGGAGAAGTTCACCAGGCTCCAAAACTAGGGAACGACATTTTAGGCAGAAGAAACAGCACTTATGAAGTTCACACCAGAGTCAAAGGAAAAGGATAACATTTTATAGGCTTTCCTCTCTTTTCCCGTCTGTGCACCTGTGACACTGAGGTTGCACTTGCACCATGGTGAGTGCCTAGGAAAGGAAGAGACCGTCTCTGCAATTGGCAATGACCGATTCTTCAGTTCCGCAAGCATGTACTGACCGGGCCCTGCTATATTTGAGCATCATGCTGGGTTCTCAGAGTGCTGGCAACACAAAGAGTAATCCCACCAGGTCCCTTCCTCGTGACACTCACCATGTAGTAGGAAGAACATTTGCGCTTAGAGACATACCACCACCTCGTCACCCCAGGTGCCTACATAAGTGCACTTAGCACGGGGTCCAGCGTTTCAGCGAGAAGAAGTGGACAGGATGGGTGGGAACACACACTCGTGTTAAGCGGGGCATTGTTTGAACGGGGGACTCACTCTCCAAGTGGTCATTTCGTTAGTCATTGTTTTATTATTCCCGATGCATCGCTGTCACTTGCGGGGAGGATGTGCACGGTGAATGTGAGGATCTCAGGGCTTCCTTGTCTTTCTGAGTCGTGGCTGCTCACAGAAACGCAGCCAGAAAGCTCCCAGCTCAGAGTGGCCTGTTGCGGTGGAAGTCAAAGCTACTTTTTATTAGGTTCACTGGGGGAGGGGTGGGAGCAGCTGAGTCACCCATTCTGAAACCCCCTCTCCCCCCGACATGTTCACTGGCGTCTTGACGGACAGCTCTGACCTGGCCTCTTCCCCCCCAGGTATGGAGAGTGCAATCACGCTGTGGCAGTTCCTGTTGCAGTTGCTGCTTGATCAGAAACATGAGCATTTGATCTGCTGGACCTCGAACGATGGTGAATTCAAACTCCTCAAAGCAGAAGAAGTGGCCAAGCTGTGGGGTCTCCGAAAAAACAAAACAAACATGAACTATGACAAGCTGAGCAGAGCCCTGCGATACTATTATGACAAGGTAAGCCATTGACCTTGCTTAAGACTGCCTGGCGGGAGTGAAATCCCCCTTCATATTTCATTGGTGAAAGAAGATAGCAGTGTGTGCTATGAATCAAATTAGAAAATGAAATGGAGGCAATCTGTGCCTTTTTTGTTTTTTTTTTTTTTTTTTGGAGAAAAACTACTGTATAGGGATTTCTTTTTCCCCCCTGGAAGCCCTTTGGATGTTACTGTGGGTTAAATCTTGTTTCCTCTGCATTTTCAAGTGTAGTTTGCTGAAAAACTTTGCTACCAAGAGAAATTAGATATGGGGAAGTTCTGGGGCTTCCCTCATGTTGAGTTGCTTGAGTGACAAAATGAATGTTAAAATCTGGAAAGTCTGTTTGCCCTGTCTGGTTTGTAGTTCAATCAAATGGGCCTTTTCTGGGGACAGGTAGCTTAGATAAATTATTTTTTTCAACAATTCGGTGCCTTGGTGCCCTTATTTGTGAAATAGGAATTGTAACAGTACCGATCTCAGGATTATTGTAAAGACTAACTGAGCCATTACGTGTCAAGTACTGAGAACATTGCTTGGGACATGGTGTTTGCAACTTCATGGGAAACTTCCCTAATTGGAAGAAAAAACATTTTCATTTTTAAGTCACTGAGATGAGACAGAGTGCTTTGTTAAGGGAGAATATAGTGTGGTTGCCATAGCTAGGACAGTTGGAATGAGGTTTAATGCATTTCTGGAAAAGTAGTTAATATGCTTGCTAGGGCGAAATTATTGTTATTTAGGATAACCATTTCAGGCCTGTAATTGTTGCCCATTTCTGTTGGAATCTGTTGTTGCTGAATATTTTGCCTCCCAGACATAAAGACTTAGACGAGTCATGATGATGGTTAAGCTTTTGTTCTGGTTTTATTGTTCATATTAAAAGGTGAATTACAAACTGATTTAAATATTAATTCCTGATCTATATTTAAGGCCTTCCCTCTGCCAACCTCTTTGGAATTCAAGACATAAGGATTACACATTTCAGGAAATAGAGACATCATTAATTATAAAGTGTTCCTTTATATGATCGTAATTGCACATGATTATGTCATTGAAATGCTAAAGGTGCTCTCCTTTAATGTAGCAATTAATTAATCCTGACTTACTGCAGAGTCCTACTAACATATAAAAGCTCTTCTTGCAAATTGCACTGTCTGAAAGCCTCACAGATGGCTTATTGTTTTGCATGTTTCCCCAGGTCCTAAGCTCTGCAAGGGGAATTGGGACCCCCTGAAGGAAAACAGTCCCTATTGCCTGCTGGCAGAGTGCCTAAAAGCTCCTTTTTGAGACTAAAAAAGCATTTTTTATTGTTTTAAATCAAGGTGTCAAAGAAAAGAAGTCCTGCCTCTGTGTCTGGAATTTGGATTCATTTCTTCATTGGCCTAGGTGGGGGGGCTAAGGGTTGTGTTTCTTCAGCAGAAAGGGATCTGCTGGGTCGGAAGTGACTGCTCGCTAGACTGGGAAAGCCATTGCTCTTTAGGCTATACCTGATCTCCCTTGGGCAGACTTTAAAAATCTCTAGAGAAGGCAGTTGCATAGCCTTTAGCAATCAACAGGTATGTTTTGGTCCTTCTGTTAGAATTCTAAGGCCCTGTGCTGAACACCTTTAAACTTTACAACCCCACAAGACAGGTGCTACCGTCGTCATCCTCCTTATACAAGTGAGAACATGGAAGCTGTGGCTGAGAAACCTCCCCAAAGCTCTCGCAGCCAGGAAGCAGCAGAGCCTGGATTTGAACCCGGCTGGTCTGCCCAGGTTCCCAGCCAAAAGGCACACACACGCCCTGCCTTCTGGGCTATTCATTTCCTTTGCCTTTGAACGCCTGAGTTCCAGGTAGGTGATCAGGCTTGCAAAGGATATTACAACCTAAGTTTTGTTTATTTCTTTTCTTTTATATTTTCAAATTTCTTTTATTTTATTAGAGGTAGGGTCTCACCCTGTCACCCAGGCCAAGATACAGTGGCCATAGGTCACTGTAACCTTGAACTCTTGGGCTCAAGCGATTCTCCCACCTCAGCCTCCTGAGTAGCTGGGACTACAGGCACGCGCCACCGTGGCTGGCTAATTTTTTTAACTTTTTAAAAATAGAGACAGGGTCTGGCTATGTTGCCCAGGCTGGTCTCAAACTCCTTGCCTCAAGCAGTCCTCCCACCTCGGCTTCTCAAAGTGCTGAGATTATAGGCGTGAGCCATCGCGCCTGGCCAGAGGTTGTGTTTATTATCAAGAGCTTCAGTACCCAAAAATCCTAGCAAACACCGAGTATCAGGCTGAGTCCAAAGTTTAGGGCCCAGGTGGCCAGTGTGCCCTGCCCGCCAGTGCTGTCCCCTTCCTCTCTTGCTGGGCAGAGCGTGGGGGCTGGCCACATGACCTGGAGCAGCATGCTGGAGCTAACAGAGAGGGCAGCCTCTTGTCCTCTTGGTCATGCAGCCTTGGCCACCAGAAGTGGAGGTTCTGTGTCTCTCGTTCCATGTTCACACATGCGTACGCATGCATACACACGTAGCTTGTGCAATGCTCTTCCTTGTGCAATGCTCTCGACTGATGCGTAAGACTGAAAGTTAGACTCCTAATACAGTTAAAAACAGAAGAGGAGGAAGAGGAAGGGGGAGGAGGATGAAGAAGAAGGAGGGGGGAAGGTTTGAGGAATGGAGGTGAGAAGAAGAAAAGAGGGGAGGGTGGAGGAGGGGGAATGTCAAAAGAAGGTGACAGAAATTACACTGTATTTTACAATTTATGGTGAACGCTTTCTTTGAATTTTGCCAGTGTGACTCTGTGACTATATGTATAAATGGAGCTGTATGAAATTGCCAATATCCGACCATATTTGACCTGCAGAGCTGGTGATCTTAAATGGCTCGGCCTCCAACCTAAGAGACAGATTTGAGCAGGGTCTTTGTGGATGCGAAGCCACCTGGGCACCCTTGGCACACGCTGTCCTGAACTGCCAGAGTTTCTCAGTCACCCAGCGTGCAATCTGCCCTGCCTCCTTTCAGAGTTCTCATCCTTCTCTTTTCCTCTTCCTCCTCCCCCTCCCCCCCCCTCCTCATCGACACTTTCAGAGCTTTCTAGTGGCACAAATTAGGGTAATTCCCGAACTCGGCAGCCACCGTCTTTCCTGTCCTTTGCTCGCTATCATCTCTTCACTCTTGGCTGAAACTGCACATCCCTTGGTTTGTCCTAATAGGGAAGTTTTCCTGCTCGAGTAGACAAGCATGAGAATCTCATTATTTTTATATGTTATATATTTTTAGCTCATTCCAGAATATTGAAAGTGGGCAGAGGAAAAGAAAGTGGAAAATGCGTGCAAAATGTTGCACGAGGCACTGGAGGAAAATAGTACATGTGCTCATGGGGTCAGGTTGGGACTGCAGTACTTTAATCATTGTTCCTCCAAAAAGTGCTTTTTTTCCTGCCCCTCCCAGATTATAATAATAGCGAGGTGATTAAGGCACGAGCTCCAGGCCAGATTGTCTGTGTGACTGTGGGTGGTTTGCCTAATCTCTGTGGATCTCAGCTTCCTGTTCTGTAAAATGGGCGTAACAGTAGAGTCCACCTCATGGGGTTGTGGTGGGATCAGCTGCATTAACGCATGTGCAGTGCTGAGAACAGGGTCCCAAATATGGTAGGCATCATGGGACATTAGTCAGAGGAATATACGGATAATAATTTCTCTAGCACTGATTTGAAAAATTCAGACAAGTGCTAAGAAGAAAATGAAAACCTCTGCTATGTCCTTGTTGCACAGGCGCATGGAGGTGGGGGTGCCAGGTCTGGGCACGATGGCTCTTTTTACTTAGGAGCTATCAGGAACACTTTGTCCTGCTTTTTAATGACCGAAGATGGATGGTGACAGTTTCTTTACCCAGTTGCCTATTTTTATATATTTAGGCTCTTCTAAAACTACTCAACTACTCAACTACTAAGATGCTTTTGTATTTAAATGACTCTTCCTCGCTCCTCTGAATCAAAGCTCACAGACTTCTCTGTGCACCCCCACTTGGAGCGAGTCTCTGTCTTCTGTGCTTCTTTAGCGGCCGGTGTGGGCTTTGTTTTCAGTGCCATCAAGGTTAGAGTCCAACTGTCCCTTGGTCTCAAAGTCTCAGTTCACCCGTTGGAAAGTGAGGATAATAATAGCACGTTTCCTCGTTGGATTGTGTGAGGATTAAGAGAGATGATGTGTACAAGGCGCTCAGCATGGTATCAGGCACCTGGTAAGCGCACACTCAGGAATGCCTGTCATTTTAATTATGTGTATTTATCAAACTTACTACCTTCCTCTGCAGTCATCTGTTTATATAGCTCTTCCTCACAAAACTCTCTTTATCGTGGTCTTCTGGCTTTTGTTTTATTGCTCTGGTACCTTGCACGGTTCTGGCACACGTTAGTGGCTCAGTAAATGCTAAATGAATGAATGAGCAGGTGGATAAAATAATGACGTGCATACTACTTAAACACACATCACTTACGTAATGAAAGTTAATAAGTGATAAAAGAGAAAGTCATTGCTTTTTGGTTATTGTACTATATCAGTTTGCTAGGGCTGCTGTAACAGACTGCCACAAACTGGGTGGCTTAGAACAACAGAAATTTATTTTCCCCCAGTTCAGAGGCCGGAAGTCCCAAATCAGAGGGTCCTGGGGGTTTTGCTTCCTCTGAAACTCTGAGTAGAATCCTCTTGTGCCTCTTCTCAGCCTCCAGCGGTTGTTAGCAATCTTTGGCGTTACTTGGCTTGCAGCTGCGTCGCTCTAATCTCTGCCTCTGTCATCGCATGACTTTCTCCCTATGTATCTCTGTGTCCAAATTTTCCTCTTCTTATAAGGACACCCGTCATTGGATTAGAGCCCACCTCATTGCAGTATGACCTCATCTTAACTTGGATATATCTGCAAAGACCCTATTTGCAAATAAAGTCACAGGTACCAGGGCTTAGGACTTCAACATATTTTTGAAGGGGTACACAATTTAACCTACAACACACACACACACACACACACACGCACACAAGTCATGCACCATGTAATGTTTTGGTCTGTTACAGACCATGTATTTAATATATAACAATGGTCCCACATCTTGTTTCTTTTCTCTGTTTAGATATGTTTAGATACACAAATATTTACCACTGTTCGACGGTGGTCTATAGTATTCAGCACAGTAACATGCTGTATGGGTTTGAAGCCTAGGAGCAATGGCTAGACCATATCGCCTGGGCGGGTGGTAGGCTATCCCATCTAGGTTTGAGTGAATATACTCTGTGATGTTCCCACAATGATAAAATCACCTAACAACACGTTTCTCAGAACGTATCCCCGTCATTAAGTGACACATGACTGTATTTCAGACACTGCTTGGCTTTTGTTTAGATTTTCAAACTTACACATAAAAGGAGAGCCTTGGAGATGGTAGTTTGATTGAGCAAATCCTAAAAGGAAACTGCCCCCCGTGACACACATGCATCTAGATTCAACAGCAGATGAGACTAGCTTTAACAACAATTATACGACTAGACTCAGTGACAGGTGTGACACCAGATTTAAAGACAGGCATGTCACAGTGTCCAGCACCACGTGCCAGGCACCCAGGGTGGAGACAGGTAGAAAAGAGCGACTCAGAGTTGCTGGCAATTCAGCGGTTCCCTGATCTGGTTTTAACAGATGACTTAGATGAGAAAAAAAGCCAGGCTGGTGGCTTCAGTCCTGGAATAACCATGCCCGAAATCTAGTATTGGCCTTGGAGGCTCCTTCCCACACCTGTGTTTCTGTGGATTGCCCATGTGGGTGTGTTGGGGAGACTTGGAGGGTCGGGGTTCTGCAGCTGAGCTCTGCCCACCTCCCCACTTACAGCTTTGGAAAAGGCTGCTGGGAAACCCAGTCAGAATTCCAAGGACGGAGGGAAGTCCCATGCGAGGAGCAGGTGTTTTACTCCCCAGTCAGCTTGAGAAACACTCAGGTGATGGAGGACAGCTGTGTCTGAGCCTGTGCGGGGCACAAACCAGAGCCTGCAGAGGCCTAAACAGGAGCCCGGGCATTTCTCAGTCACCCTCTGCCAAGCACCTTGCTTTCCTCAATGTCGCTGTAAGTCCTAGGAGACGGGTTTGACACTGTGGTTCCGATGGTTTGAATTTTTGTGCGTAGGTTTTTTTTTTTCCATGTTAGGTTTAAACTGAGTCTTCCAGAAGCTACTTTTACAACCTGATGTAATAAGAAGAATCTCTTTCAGAGCTTTTCTTTGTTAACAAGCTAACAACTCTTTTTTACTTCTTAACAACGCTGGACAGACTTAGTTTCTAAATCTTTCATTTTGGGGTGCAGTAGGGCCAGATGCCTAGAGCTCGCAGGAAACTGCCCGTATACCCGATAGGCCAGGTCTGCGGGGCAGGAGGAGCTGTAGAATGCACAGTGTTTATTCACTTCTTGAACAAGGCCCGGGTTGTTTGTAGTTATGCGTCTGCCTCCAGTCCACACGGCCCCTTCTTTCCCCTCTGCCTTTTCCTCAGTCTTTCAGCCATTCTTTTGAAAATATACTTCCTTCCCCTTTGAGTGGCTCAGGAGTTGATGGGGAGACAAACATGCAAACCAATTTTAACAGATACACTGTATCAGGTGCTAGCATAGCCACAATGCTGGGATCTTCCAGGAGAGTGAGGAGGGAAGTGAAGGCAGAGGGAAGGCCTCCGGAGGTGAAGACACTTGACCCGGGGCTTGAGGACTGAGAACTGCCCAGTATGGAAGGGTACATGAAGAAGGGAATAGCATGAGCAAAGGCAGGGACGTGTGAGTTTGACATTTTCAAGTGCAGAGTGTTTATTTAGGGCATGAGGGAGTGATGAGGTTGGAACAGGGAGTGGGGAGTAGAGTATGGTGTATGTAGCATGCTAAAGAGTTGGAACTTCATGGTGAGAGCCAATATAGGGTTGAAAGCCAGAGAGGGCCATGATCAGATTTGCATTTAGAAATCAAAATCTACGCTTCCTCTTACTCTTCTTGACATTGATGGCTTTACAGCCCTGATCTTTTTGGCCAGTTACCACAAATCCATTTCCCTCGGCTGGCCGAGTTGGCCCTGTCACACCTACAGCATCAGGGTCCTACAAACCCCTCTCAAAAACCACCTGGGGGAGGAGAGGGAAATGATGGAGTCTGGTGTTCACATAAGCTGGGCGACTGTCTCCTGCTCCTGAGAAGCTGAAGACGTGGACTCTCCAGGTTGCTGCAGAAAGAGACCTGGAAGCTTACACAATCCCTCATCCTTTTCCGTCCAACAGGCCTTTTGTCCTTGTTGTTGTTGGCAGTGAACATTCATCCCAGGGGGAGGCTGAGAGCTCTGCCGGCTCCCTTCTCACCAGGAGATGAAAATGGTGATAGGATGAAAAATCCTCCCGTCTCCACAGCAACCTCCTGGCTCAGCCTCACAACGTACTGCATGATCTTTACTTAATTGAAAGGGGTTTAGGGGAGAACAGTCAAGACAGAGTCATTGGCAACCTATTCCTGGAATTAGAAGGCATCGGCTGCTTAACTTAATTGGATAATTCATTTTAAATTGGGTGTGCAAGCCCGACAATAAAATGTTAGTGTTAATAATACATATCTGAGATCAACTGCCGGTGCCAAGAAGCCTAGCCCTGGTGGAATTCTTTAATTCCCCAAAATAAATTTCATGAAGGTAAAATGATATATGGTAAGCTTGGAGAAAGAACAACTGGCAGTTGTTCATAGCCCCAAACTTTCTAGAACATGTTAGTTGGTGGCGGGATTTTACAGAAGACCGGTCTATCCTGGACTCCACTCAGGGTGTTTTATGTGTCTAAGGGGGCCTCTGTGCCTAGCCCTGGGTCTGAGTGGGGACAGCGTGGTGTGTTTTGTTGGTGTCCTTTTTCCTTTGTACGATAGCAGCTTCTCAGATGGCCTGAAGTATAACAGATGGCAACTGGACTATCGCCTGGGGGCCGAGGGGACAGCCAGGGCCTCTCTGCAAGCTTTTGGTCCTGGAAGCAGCTTTGAGACCTGTGGAGTGGCTGAGTGGCCTCATGGAGGTCTTCCAATCTGGTCACATTGCCCTGGGAGGTGGCAGCTGGCATAGGAGGCCCGGCTGCTGGGGGGCGCTCCGTGTGGACTGGGGGTGCTGCCTGTCTTGCATGTGCTTCCAGGGCAGCGTCCCTGTGGCACACAGTGTTCCCCCAAATAGGGCAGTTGCTAAGAAACGAGGATGAGCCAGAGGCTCGGGAGCCCCGTCAACACTGTGTTGATGAGGATGCTTCTGCGCTCGGCGCTCGGCTGCCAAAGCTCCCGCGGCCTTGCCAAAGCCACTGACGTCAGGCTGTTGCCCAAGCCCACACCGACTCCGCGTTTGCCAGCATGAACGTTCCTGCTTCTGGGATTTTAGCTGCAGGAAAATTTAGTGGTTGTGTAGACAAACTGACAAAAAACCCAACATTCACATCATACCACCCACCATCCACCCGCGCCCCAGCTGTTTCTCTGCCTGGCCTCTTCCCCACCCCCTGCCTGTCCTCAGACAACGGTTTATCTCGGTTCCTACCCCAAATTTGTAATGCAGGAAGAGGAAACTCACGTGTATGGAGCATTTTGTTTTAAGCCTGGCACTGCACTAGGTGTTTTTACATGTATTAACTCATTTTCTAACTCGTGATGTGCCTGTCTTCATGGCCAACATTGGGCCCATTTTCGAGGTGGGGATACTGAGTCTCAGAGAGGTTTCAGTAATGGACTCAAGATGAAGCACCTGGTTGGTGGCAGAACTTTCAGCTGAAAGTCGTAACCCAGGGTCTGTGCTGGGGTTCATGAAGCTGGAGGATCATCCAGTTGCAGAGCCGTGGGCCCAGGCTGGAACCCTAGATTCTCCATGCTGCTGATCGTTGCCTCAAGGGGAGCTGGACAGAAGAGATAGGCCCCCAGTGTTTTTTTCATGTAAATGACAATGGAAAAACTGCTGGCAGGATTATCAGAGTCAGCTGAGAATGTGAGGCGCTGGTTCTGGTGGCCTCAGAACACCCCAGGCTTCCAGAAGTCATTTCCTAAAGCGAGCCAGATGGGAGCACGCACTCCTGCGTGTGCACCTCCCCAGCTCCCTGTGGCCTCCAGGAAAGACTCCAAACTCCCTTCGCCATCTGGCCCCAGCCCGGCTGCCTCCCGCCCCCTCCCGCAGCATCTTCTCTGTCCTTCCCGGCGGGGCCACTCCAGGCCACCTTCAAACTCATCTCTGATCTCGCCTCCCCCAGCTGATGCTGTCACTTGGTAATTGGCTTCCCTGCTCTGTGTCCCCTCCCAAGGGGCACTTTGTTTCCCCTGCTGTCACTGTGTCTACCTCATCGGACCAGGTGCTGGTTTTCCTTACCGTTCCCAGCATCTCTGCAGCGCCTGGGCTGTGGCCGGGCCGGGGAAATGTAGCTTGGGTGAGTGAGGGACAAGAAGCAGCCTCTCCACAGCACAGAAGGACGTCTGTCGTCCTGGACTGGCAGCCCTAGAGAGGACCCAGGGAAGCATCTTGCCCCGGCCCCTGCAGGGAGGTGAGTTTCAGAATCAGCCGGTGACAAAGCTAGGATGAGAGCGCACTCCCAGACCACCTGTGGCTTCTGACGGTAGCGCGGCCCCGCCCCCATCCCAGTGCCATCTGCCAGCACTGGAGGTGGTCGCTCAAAACGGGGAAGGTCGTTGTTAGCAACTCCCCCAGCCAGCAGAGGAAAGAGGGGAAGACTTGTATTGGGGGAGCAGTTTTATATTTTATCTTATTAACACTTCAGAGGCCTTTGGAAAAAAGTACCCTTCAGTGTTTATAGAGCCAGGAGGGAGACAGGACGCCAGGTCCAGGGAGCAGCAGCCACCAGCTAAGAAGGGACTGGAAAGATGCTATTAACGTCCAGCCTGAGGCTCACGGGCGGAGGTGTCCTGCCAGGCCAGCAAGGCGGCTCTTCTGATTAGCACCCTCAGGGGGCCACAGTTGCGAGGATGAGTGGGACCCTCCCGCTCCCACCACCAGCCCCGATCTCAGGCTGCTGAATTTGTTGAGATAATTCATACTGTGGCTTACTATTGCCAGAAAATAAGGAAATCTCAACCCAAACTACAAGAAAACCTCTTCCGGGAGTCGGCAGAGTCGCCAATCCAGAGACAGAGTGCTTTGTTGGCGGCACATTATTCTTAGAAGTTTGCAGTGGGTGTGAGTGGGTGTGCACGTGTCCAAACTTCAGTTCGAGACGAGGGACGGCCCTGGCTCCACCCAACCCAGTGCCTGTAACAGCATCGCAGGGGACAGGCCAGGGGCAGTCCAGGGAGGCTCTGCCCTGTTGAACAGCGGTGGCTTTAAGAAGGGGCCGTACTAGTTTCCTGGGGCTGCTGTAACTAATGACCACAAAGTTGGTGGCTCAAAACAACAGAAATGTGTTCTCTCAAAGGTTTGGAGGCCAGAAGTCTGAAATCAAGGTGTTGGCAGGGCCACACTCTCTTGGAAGGCTTTGGGGGAGGCTCCTCCGTGGCCTCTTACAGCTCCTGGGGGCTTCCGGCAATCCTCGGTGTTTCTTGGCTTGTCGCCGTGTCCTCTGATCTCTGCCTCTGTCTCTCTGTGTCCTCCTGAGGACACAAGTCACTGACTTTAGTGCCCACCCAAATCCAGGCCGATTTCATCTCGCCATCCGTAACTGATTATGTCTGCAAGGACCTTATTTCCAAATAAGGTCTCATTCCAAGGTCCTTGGTGGGCATGCATTTTAGGGGCTTCATTAAGGTCACTGCAGGGGGAAAGCCTGCCCTGGGTAGAAGCAGCTCAGGTCGATGGGTTGAAGGAGCCCTTTTGTAAGATGCTCCATAGGGGACGGGTGTGAGGTGAGCTTGTCCCCTAGAGTTCATAGCAGACCTGATATGGCCAGCTAACTGCTCAGTGTCCTCTCCACTTCAGACACAGAAGCTGAGCAGAGGCAGGGCACACCACTGCCCATCCAAGCTGCGGTCAGATGCTTCAAGGACAGAAGCCGGATTCACTCCTTTTTTGCTCCTCAGCACCTAGCATGGGACCTCCCTTGGGAAAGTGTGTATTCAGTTTGTTGAAAGCCGGGGCACAGTGGCACATGCCTGTAGTCCCAGCTAACTCGGGTCACTGAGGTGGGAGGATCGCTTGAGGCCAGGAGTTCAAGAATGGCCTGGACAACGTAGTGAGACCGTGTTTCTAAACAACAAAACACAATGTTTGTTGACAGAATATTTGCTTACTGAAGAGAAGGAACATTGACCATGACTCCTACAGTGATTACTTGTTCTAACTTTGGACAAAGGACAGTCCAGGTTTTGTATCAGGAAAGAGTGAGTCAGACTGTGGTCTGGACGGGAATCCAAAATGAGGAGTTTGAAGAAAATGTGTTGGCCAGGAAGCCACAGCCTGGAGAAACGCCTCTGCTACTTGCGGGTGGTGTGAACTCGGCTCACAGGCTCGGGTCCTGCATCGGCAAAAAGGGCATCGAAGCGTTGTGAGGCTGGCAAGAGATATTGTGTATGCTCTCCGTGAACTGTCAAGTGAGGTGCCCATCTAAGGAATTTTGACTACTCGAAGGCAGAATAAAATGAAAAGTGCGATATAACCAATGAGCATTGCGTACAATGAGATCATCGTTTGAGAGCAAAATTCTGCTGGGTGAGAGGTCATGTTTTAAGGACCTCTATGAGTGAGGCACTGACATGTATCGATCCTTTAGAAGAAACTACCCTATGAGGTATTTTTATTCCCATTTTAGGGGCGAGTAAACTGAGACCTACGGAAGTTCAGTGATTTTTTTTCCCCAAGGTCAGAGGAAGTAGAGAGGCTGGGGTTCGAACCCAGGTCTGTCCACCCCAGTGTTGGTTCCATGTAACATCTGGCCCTTCCTGGCCTGTGCCCTCGTGTGAGCTGCCACTGTGCCTCGGCCTGTGGGTGCTCGTGGGAGCTGAGCAGTGCCGGCCACCGCCATGCTGTTTTCCCGTCACCCTTGTCTCTTGGATGGTACACCACGTAGAGGTCGGCTTCCGACGTCCAGTCTGCTGCAGGGGGACTGCTGGGTGCCCAGTGCTCATGCCAGGGTGGCCCATCAAAGCGGGCACCTTCTCTACCCTGCGGACGGGCAGAGGCGAGTTCTATTTCTGGTTAACGAACAGCCCTCGTGGAAGATTGGTCTCTTCCGGACGAGAGCTGGAAATAACCGTTCATAAGCAAGGTTTTCCCAGGCACTCTGCAGTTAACCCCACTATTACTCTGGAATGCAGAGACCCCTTTCCTGGCAGACAACTTTAGCAGCAGCCTCTGGGCCAAATGCAGCTGCTTTCTGGAAGAGGGTGTGGTGGTAGAACAGAAATGGCTTAGGTCTTGGCACTAGACACAACTGGGTTCAAACTTCAGCTCCACCAGTTACAAGCTGTGTGATCTTGGGCTAGTAAGCGTTTTAGAGCCTGTTTTCTTTCTGTGTAAAAAAAGTCTTAATTTGACAAGTCACACATATTAAGTAACATATTTATTACATGTGTAAATGCCCAAAGAAATACGAAAAATCACTGTTAAATTTTATTATCCACCTTTAAGATTAATTTTTCTATCTTCCTCCTTTTATTTAAAATGCATACAGAGAGAAAATTATTTCATTAAAATAATGGAATTATCCCATGCATACTACTTTTTTTCACCTAATGTATATTTAAAGACGTGGGAAAATGTTAACAATGGATTATCCTCTGAAATAGCTACATGGTATTCCATTGTATGGCTCTCTTAATATTTAACCCACTCCTATGTGGCAGAAAATGGGATATGACTTCACTGTCCAACCAAGGGCCTTGACTTCTTCATCTCTAAAATGGGCTGACAGTGCCCATCGTGCAAGGTGGTTGTGTGTGTTCAGCATGTGGTAGGTGCTCATTAAGTGCTTCTTTGTCCTTCCTCCCCACTGGTTCCTTTCACATAGGGTACCTACCATGGTGCCATGAACGCGCCCCAAATAAACCCATCGCCCCACATGTCTGCCTGGCACCCGAACTCCTCGTTTCCTGCACTAGGGCTCTCAGTGACAGGTGCCCCGAGCAGAGGCCCCGGCTCCCTCCGGGTCTGGGCAGCAGTTTCCTGCTCTGGGAGAGCAGCTGGGATGAGCTGGGTGTCTGGTTAGCGTCTGCACCACCTTGCAGGGCCTGGTGCACGGCGTCTCTCCCGTAGGCTGCAGTTGCTGTCTAAGCGGAACTCTTGGGGTCGGTGATCGTTCACATCTGCCGCTCCCTGTGCCCACCCCCGCCTTCCCAGATTAATTGGATCGTGTGAGGTTTTCTTTGCAGTGGATGTCAAGTGCCGGCTGTGTTGGGCATGACATACTATAAGCCTCGCGTCTATTTCTTGTCTGAGCCCAACTAAATAAAACATCATGTTTCTCCTGCTTGGTTGAGATATGTAAACCAGATATAATTCTGCCTGCTATCTGGCCGATCATGGTACCCTGAACTTTGGATCAAACGAGTAGAATATGCACAGCCCTCTAAGAGGGTTAATTTTGTCTACTGAATCGTCACTAGGGCTGACAGAAGGTGATGTTTATGATTTGTTTTGTTTTTGATTAAATGGGTGTATAAAAATAATGATGATAACACTAATAGCTAGTGTATGACATGGGCTTATCCTGTGTGGATGTATCGAGCATTCTGGTATCAACTTTATATGGATTATCTCGTTCAGTGTTAGGTCAGTCCCCAGATTGTAATGAGGAAACTGAGGCATGTGGTTAGTGCGAGGCAGGGTGGTATCTGAACCCAGGTAGTGACTCTGGAACCCCTCCTTTTAATCTCAGCAGCAGCCCTTGTGATAGGGTCAAGTGGGTGTTTATTGGAAAGGTCCCCCTGCTCCGTCCCCCTTCCCCAGCGCTGCCATTGAGAAAGGCTCCGGCTGTTTGCTAGGAAAAGTCTTCCTCATAACCTTTCCTACTTGCTTAAGGGGCTGCTCACATTTTGAGAACAAAGTAGTAGGAAAGTTGCAAAATCAGGTCTGGCTCCCCCTGGGGAGGAAGATGGGAGATCAGAGGTGAGCACATGAACTCCACACACACGACCTTAGATCAGAGTTGGGGCGCCAGACCGGAGCGGTGGGTGGACACACGCAGCGAGTATTTGCTGAGTAAATGGACAGGTGAAATCACACGAGAGGTGTGGGGGTGTAGGGGCTTGCATATGGCCCCCCTATCTGTCTGGGAGTTTTCAGTTTAAAAATATGAGCAAAAAAGGTATATGTACAAGACACATACACAGGGAGTTTCAGTCAGCCTGGGAACTAGACACAGAGAATTGTCTCTCTTATGGGGTTAAGCCTCTGGTTTTATGCCTGGGTTCATTCTGCTTACAGTAAAGTCATTCATTCCACAGACATTATCCTAATAACATCATCATTAAAAAGATAAATCCAATTCCACAAGCATCTCTTCATTGCCTAGCACTGTATATAATTTTTAAAAAAATCACAGAATTTAATAGAAATATTTCTAATCTACTATTATATGTGGGATTATTTACATAGGCTCCTCCTTCCTCTGAACGAGAAGTCACAGTGGACTCTCTGTGTGTGTGTGTGTGTGTGTGTACAGTGTGTGTGCATATTTACACACACCTATGGACACTCGTAACTATTTTTACAGGTGTGACTGGAACCTGTCAGGGTGACAGCACTGAGGGAAGTGGAAATCCAACCTGCTTTCTTGGCGTTTTCCGTCCTGTTAGGGTGAAGTGACTGCAGGATGTGGTCACGGGACGCCTCAGTCCCTGGAGGTGGCTGGTGAGCTGGGAAGGTTTCCTTTGCACAAATCTGCCTGGAGTCCTGCCCCAAACGGACTGCTGGCCCTTTAGGCTCCTGCATTCTCGAACTGGGATATTTAATCTCAACTTGGATGTGGTGACAGAGGGATTCGTTTTGGCATCCAATCTTCCCCTTTTGCCTGGCACTGCCATTGGGGTTTGTTTTAGGGGGGCATTGCTTCCCCTCTTACCGAAGTTGGTCCCGTCCTTGCTGCCTGTAGCATCGCGTGGAATGCGGGTTGCAGAGGCAGCCCTCATTGTGAATACACATTTAATGGGAGATCACAGAGAGGCTGGTCCCACATGGTGAAAGGAAGCAGATGTGTGTAAGTGTCTCTCCAAAGCCATGCGGGAGAGGCACTCGGCTCAACCTGGCACAGACAAGCATCGGTCAGGTTACCAGGCAACCATAAGCAACAAATACTTGACAGTCTGGGATTGAAGGGGCGAAAACCAGACTTTTTCTAAATATCCTCATTACTTATCATAATAAGAGCCTCTATCCAAGTGTTCTTGTATCCTGGGCTGCCTAAGTTAGCCTGACTCTTGTGTCACTCTCCACAGTGGCCAAGAGCTCAGGAGCCAGACTGCCTGGGTGCCATCTGTCGTCCTTAAGTACAGCTTTGTTAACAGTGCTTAATTTATACTCCCTGAGTCTCGGTTTGCTTATCTCTAAAATGGGGATAATAATAGTTCCACTCTCTGAGAGGATTAAATGAGTTGATGATTGTCAAGTTCTTAGAACAGAGCCTGACACATAATATGTGCTCAGCAAATACTAGCTCTTATTATTCCTCATACTGTGACTTTTCTTGGCGTACTGTCTTGGAAGGAAACTTCCCTTTGGAAACCACAGGGAGATCGTCAGACAGACATGTGGCGGATGCGCTCCCAGGGTCAGCCCTGGAAGATAAGTAAGAAGAGACTGTCATTCAGCTGCGGGGGTCACACCTCCTCTGAGCCCACCCTCCTGCCTAATCCTCCAGCTCAGCACCCTTGTGGTTGCTTTCCTTACCCCAGCTCCTCTCGTGTGAGCAGACAGCCCCAGTGCCCAGGTTGCTCTCCTTGTGACCTACTTACTCTACCGACCCTGCCCTCCTCCTACCAAGTCCATTCTCAGCCTGCGGTCCTTGCAGAGGTTCCCAAGCGTCTCCGGAGCCAGATCGAATCCCTCTTTTCCACTGGTCTCTAGAAAAGCAAGACTTATTTCTTTCTAAATGCTGTTACTTCCTCCTTTTGGCCAGCTTGGGCCAGCTATTAAATTGTGTCCATCCTGGGCACTGTGTAACCATTCCCGAAAAAACTCTTTCGGTGTCCTCTCAGCTCTTCCCGCAAAGGCAGCAGCGACTGAAGGGCGCTCCCAGCGCTCCTTTTCGATATTCAGAATAGGGGTTAGCATGAGAATTCCCACTGTCTTCCACTTAAACATATAAAATACTTAAGATTCTTTGTGTTCTTTTTTTTTAAAGCAGCTTTATTAAGATATAGTTCACACACCATACAATTAATTCACCCCTTAAAGGGTAGAATTCTGTGGCTTTGAGTATATTCAGAGTTGTGGATCCATCACCATTATCGATTCTAGAACATTCTCATTACCCCAGAAGGAAACCCCATAGCCTTTATGCTGTCAGCCCGCTCCTTCCATCTCTCTCAGCCCTGGGTAACTATAATCTGCTTTCTGGTTGTTTGTGTGGATTTCACTATTCTGGACATTTCATAGAAATAAAATATTATATAATATATAGGCTTTATAATCATATAATATCTGGCTTCTTTCATTTAGCAGAATGAATTCAAGTCTATCCATGTTGTATCAGTGCTTCATTCCTTTTTATGGCTGGATAATATTCCATTGTAAGGATATACCATATTTTGTTTTTCTGTTTGTCAGTTGATAGACATGTGAGTTGTTCTTTATGTTCTTTTTAGCACATCAAGACCTGGCTCTCTATCTGAGATTGTCTTCAGTTCTCAACCATTTTTTGAGAGGGAGAGCCATTTTTATCAAATCCCTAAATTACTTCTTGATTTGCTCATGAAGATTAGTAATCTCTGCTCAGACATTGTTTGAACCTGTAAGAAAATTAAAGGTTGCTTTTTCCCCCCCAAATAGTTTATGAGACCTGTTAGAAGAAATGATTCAGACCATTTCTCTTTTTTTCTTTCTTTTTTTTTTTTTTTTGAGACAGAGTCTCACTCTGTTCCCTGGGCTAGAGTGCCGTGGCATCAGCCTCGCTCACAGCAACCTTAAACTCCTGGGCTGGAGTGATCCTTCTGTCTCAGCCTCCCGAGTAGCTGGGACTATAGGCATGTGCCACCATGCCCGGCTAATTTTTTCTATATATTTTTAGTTGGCCGATTAATTTCTTTCTATTTTTGGGTCTCGCTCTTGCTCAGGCTGGTTTCGAACTCCTGACCTTGAGCGATCCGCCCACCTCGGCCTCCCAGCATTTCTCTTTTTCTTTCTTCTATGTTTTTATTTAGGCTCTAAATACAACTTTAATAAAAGTTTCTCTTTCCCTTTCTTTTGTGTTAATTATTTAGGCTCTAAAAATTCACTCCATGTAGATGAGTGTTCAAACTGGCTGAGGAAAAAAATTAAAAGCTTTCCACTGGGGAGAAAATATTATGCACTGAAAACAAAAATATCTTAGAATTTTAGCAGAGGAAGCATTAACACACCAGGCAAGTGCATTTTCTTTTTAATGGGAACTGACTCTCAGTCAGGTGGGTCCAATGACCACCTTATTTAATCTTTTCCTGCTGGGTGCTAATTTTCCCGGGCATGTTCTCTACCCAGGCCTGCTGTTGCACGAGGCCCAGGTGGAAAACGTTTTAAGTTTCCCAGATTTCTCTGTAGGTTTGTAAGAGGTGTTCAGCGTGGCGGGGGTGAAGTTGGTGGAGTGAATGGGCAGGCCAGAGCTCTGGGCTGCTGGCCGCTGGAACGGTTGTTCAGTTTTGAATCTAATCTGCGTGCTGGTGCTGAGCTAGGTTTTCCTAGGCCTCACATGTATGGGATTTCTTGTGCTGCGTGGGGACCTTGTGTGTCCTCTCCCTTAGATATCTGCTCCAAGGAATTCCTTCTTGAAAATCTCAGTGACATGGTAAATATGCCCTGTCTTTCTGTCATTTAAAGGGGGTCGGGCAGGGAAGGCAAATCAGAATGTCATAATGTAACAAGTTGGCAGGCAAAAACTTAATATATTTAGAACCAAACTAGGATTACAAAAAGGACATCCAAATTGAATGAAATTTCCTCTCTATTAGGGGGTTCTTTGATCCTCTCCCCCCAAATTTGTGTGGGAATGTGAACAATCTCAGGTTCTAGAACTGGTAGATCTTGGTGGTTCTTGGGCAAATCTCTGATCTTGTGTCAGAGGATGACACTTTCCAACTCCGCCAGGGTTAGTGTGAGATGCGGGGAGCTGGCTTATATGCAACACCTGGTACAGAATAAATGGGCTCTTATTACAAGCTGCTTCTAAAGCTTTTCTCCCCCAAATGAGCTTTCTTTTAAATACCCTCACTCTTACCCAAGTTTTAAGAGGAACAGTTTATAAGGAAACACTCGGAGTCCTTTTCCTATAGGATGGTGCTAGTTCTCTGTGCTTGAGAGAGATCATCTTTGTCTCCCTTGAGCTCCCTGGACCCTAAGATTCAACCATAGGGGAAGGCACACAGCAAGCATTTGATAGAGAAATATGGAATCTGGTGGTTTCTTCAGGGAATGAATGTATCCATTTAATAAACCTCAGGAATAGTACAGCCTTTAATAGAAAGTCCCTTCTCCCAAAGGGCTGTGAAAACTTTTGCAATGATTATTGTTTTTCATTTATATCCTAACGTTTGAAGACTGGAGCCATAAACCTGAGAGCCAGAAGTAGATACTAGCAACTTAAAATACTGTGTATGAATGTCGTAAATATCCAAGTAGACAATTCGTTTCTCCTCCAGTGGCTTTCTTGGCAGCAAAATAAAAAGGAAAAAAAAAAGCCTTCGTGATTTAAGAAAACGTTGTGGTGTTTGGTGATGATAACTTACATTTCTATAATGCTTTCCAGCTTACAGAATGTTTTCCCATTATTGTCTCTTTGAGTGCCCCCGACTCCCAGAGGTCAGTGAGACAGTGCTGTATTTTGGTTAAGGACATGCTGCCGCTACCACCTCCGACCAGGTGGCTGTGTGCGTTATTTAAATGCTCTAGGCTTATTTAACTAATTTTTAAAATAGGAATAACAATACCTTCCTCTGAGGATTGCTGTACAAACTGTATGAGATCAGGCATGAATAATCCCAGCCACATAGTAAGTGCTTCATAAATGGCAACTCTTACTATATTATTACATAGAATAATTGTCACTTTGCAGATGAGGAAACTGAAAATGGCAATTAATCTGCCAGAGATCACACACCTAATAGTTGGCAGAACTGGAATGCGAGTATAATTCTTTCCACTGCTCTTTGGCCAAGACGTGTGAATCGGGAATATTTTGGTGCTTCTGTCGGCAAAAGGTACCATCATCACGAGCCTCTTACTGTCTCTTTGGTGCACTCATATTTTAAATATCTATTTTTGTATCTGCAGAACATCATCAAGAAGGTGATCGGGCAGAAGTTTGTGTACAAGTTTGTCTCTTTCCCGGAGATTCTGAAAATGGATCCTCACGTGGTGGACATCAGCCGGGACAGCCTCCTGCTGCAGGATGGCGACTGTCAGGGGCCCGCCGAGGGCCGCGAGGCGCACAAGCACGGCCTGTCCGCCCTCAAGATCACCAGCCGCAACGAATACATCCACTCGGGGCTGTACTCGTCCTTCACCATCAACTCCCTGCAGAACCCGCCGGACGCCTTGAAGGCCATCAAGACGGAGAAGCTGGAGGAGCCGCCCGAGGACAGCCCCCCGGTGGAGGAAGTCAGGACTGTGATCAGGTTTGTGACCAACAAAACCGACAAGCACGTCACCAGGCCCGTGGTGTCCCTGCCCTCCACGTCGGAGGCCGCGGCGGCGTCCGCCTTCCTGGCCTCGTCCGTCTCGGCCAAGATCTCCTCTCTCATGTTGCCGAACGCTGCCAGCGTGTCGTCCGCCTCTCCCTCCTCGTCGCGGTCCCCGTCCCTGTCCCCCAGCTCGCCCCTCCCTTCTGAACACAGAAGCCTCTTCCTGGAGGCCGCCTGCCATGACTCGGATTCCCTGGAGCCCTTGAACCTGTCGTCGGGCTCCAAGACCAAGTCTCCGTCTCTTCCCCCAAAGGCCAAAAAACCCAAAGGCTTGGAAATCTCGGCGCCCCCGCTGGTGCTGTCCGGCACCGACCTCGGCTCCATCGCCCTCAACAGCCCCGCGCTCCCGTCGGGGTCCCTCACCCCGGCCTTCTTCACAGCTCAGGTAAGAGCCACCCCTGGCGCCCTCGAGCACTCACTCAGTGGCTTCGCAGGAAGGGAGAAAGCAACCGAAGCCACTTCCTTCTGTCCTTCCCGGCACAATCCTGGGACCCGTGTTCTGAAGTCACTGTGTAAACGTGAGGGCACGGGCTTCCCTCCGCAGCCCGTCATATACACAGAGACGAGGGTTTGGGGTACCGGGTGCTGGGGGTGCTTGCTTGGTCCTTGCCTTTAGTGGCCTAAAGGGATCCTAAGATGGAACTCGCACACTGGCTGTCAGAGCAGATCTGCACCACGACTTCCCGGGGAAAGTAGAGCGGGCCAAATTACATTTTAGAAGGCATTTGGGCTTTATGAAATTTTTACTGCAGAGTCCTCTCTGGGGGCACTTTGTAAATACCCATTTGTTTTCTGTTAACACGAGAATAGATGTCACTGATACCGCCACCTCGGTTGTCAGGGTGAGCTGCGGTTGTAAGTCTCTGATAAGACACCTAGGAGCCACACCCGACAGAAGGAGCTGCTGCTTTAAACGCAGCGCTGCTCTGAAAAGGCCCAGGTCCCCGCCACAGGGGACAGGAAAGCAAGTCTGTAGAGCAAGAAAGCCTTTGTGGTTATTAACCCCAAGGAGAAAGCAGCCTTTTCCTTTCAGAAAATACTCAGATGCTCTTTCTTGTCCGGGACAGTTGCAAGGCAGAGACAAAGCAGGTGCTGTTAACTGTATTTCTGCTTCCCCTTGCAAATGGGACGGGATTTAGTGGCAGAAATTAAGAGCATTACTTTTGGGGTCACAGACCTGGATTAAATTCCTAGCTACCCCGCTTCCTAGGGGTGTGACTATGGGTGTGACTATAGTGGCTTTGTGGCAGGTTGGGGTCTGGGCCCAGGACAGGAGAGTGGCAGGAGGGGCCCAAGCTGAGACAGGGCCTTCGCACCAGAGGAGGGTGGGCACTAAGGGGGTGCAGACCCACTCAGAACTAAGGGAGTCATGGCCGTGTGTGACCATGGGGGAGCCCCAGGACTCAAACTGCACGGTCCTGGAGTGTCTACTCTGCACCTGGCGTGGCCAAGGGTGGCCCACAGGGAGGGAAAGTGGTGCTAAAGAGGGAGAAACCAGAGGGGACACAGACCAGGCAGGACCTGGGAGTGCGGCATCTATTCAGAGCTGAATTCTCTCAGCCTGTGTCCCCCAGGTGGATTCCCTGAGAGCAGAAAGGGTATTCTCCGGGTTTCATTGTGATTTGACTATAAGCCTCGGGTCATTTAGGATTAGAGACCTAATCCTAACCTTACCTCCGTCAGGGTAAGGTTGGGATTCTCAGAAATTCCTGCCCCTAGGAGCTGCTTCAGGGGGTGCCCCAGGGTGGCAGTAGGAAGGCTTTCTGCTGAACTCCATTCACCTCCGTCTGCATCTGCGGGCTCAGCCTTTGTCCCTGAAATCACCCCTGGGGCACAGGAGTGAAGGAGAGCCCTGGGGAGTGGGGCTGTCCCCAACGGCAGCAGCAACGGTGCCAGTGCCTCACCCTGCCTGGCTGGTTTCCCTCCTACCTGAGCACTTTGTCATAGAAAGACTCCTTTCTTGTGTGGCGTGTGCTGTGTGCTATGGGACACTGTGTGCCCGTGAACATTTGGTGATCTGTGGGAACTTCCTGTAAACTTTCTTAACGGCGGGTTTAGAAGAGATGAGGCGTGTGCTATGAAAACTCAATACCCTGGACATCAAACTCTCAAGATTGGTTATTTCCAGCTAGAAAGATGGCAGGAGGAACAGGAGAAATCAGAGCCCTGGCATGTCCCGCGTCACATGGTTACCATTGCCTCCAGGGACCTTATTAAACACATACAGGCAGACCTCATTTTATTGTGCTTTGCTTTATTGCGCTTTGCAGATATTGATATAGCATTTTATGCAAATTGAAGGTTTGTGGCAATCCTGTGTTGAGCGAGTCTATCAGCGCCATTTTTCTAACAGCATGTGCTCACTTCGTGTCTCTGGGTCACATTTTGGTAATTCTCAAAATATTTCAAATGTTTTCATTCTATCTGTTTTGGTGGTCTGTGATCAGGGATCTTTGATGTTACTATTGTAAGTGATTTGGGGTGCCATGAACTGCGCCCTTGTAAGATGATGAACTTAATTGATAAATGCAGTGCGTGTTCTGACTGCTCCACGGACCGGCTGTTCCCCATCTTTCTTCCTCTCCTCAGGCCTCCCTGTATTCCCTGAGACACGATATTGAAATTAGGACAATTAGTAACCCCAAAATAAGGGCCAGGTGTGGTGGCTCACACCTGTAATCCTAGCACTCTGGGAGGCCAAAATGGGAGGATCCCTTGAGCTCAGGAGTTCGAGACCAGCCTGAGCAAGAAAGAGACCTGTCTCTACTAAAAATAGAAAAATCAGCTGGGTATGGTGGTGCACACTTGTAGTCCCAGCTACTTGGGAGGCCGAGGCAAGAGGATTGATTGAGCCCAGGAGTTTAAGGTTTTAGTAAGTTATGATCACGCCACAGCACTCTAGCCAGGGTAACAGAGTGAGACTCTGTCTCAAAAAAAATAAAATAACCCAAGAGTAGCCTTTAAAGTGTTCATGGGAAAGGAAGAGTCAAAAATCTCACATCTCTCACTTTAAGTTAAAAGCTAACAACAATTAAGCTTAGTGAGGAAGACATGTCCAAAGCTAAGATAGGGCAAAAGCTAGGCCTCATGTGCCAAACATTTAGCCTTAGCCAAGTTGTGAATGCAAAGGAAAAGTTCTTGAAGGAAATTAAAATTGCTACTCCAGTGAACACACACATGACATGGAAGCAAAACAGCCTGATTGCTGATATGGGGAAAGTTTTACTGGTCTGGATAGATCAAACCAGCCACAACATTCCTTTAAGCCTAATCCACAGCAAGGCCCTAACTCTCTTCAATCCTGTGAAGACTGAGATTAAGTTTGAAGCTAGCAGAGGTTGGTTCATGAGGTTTAAGGAAAGCCATCTCCATAACATAAAACTGCAAGGTGGAACAGCAAGTGGTGATGTATTAATAGAAGCTACAGGAAGTTATCCAGAAGATCAACGAAGATTATTGATGAAGGTGGCTACACTAAACAGATTTTCACTGTAGATGAAATAGCCTTTTATTGAAGAAGATGCCATCCAAGACTTTCATAGTTGGAGGGAAGTTATTGCCTGACTTTAAAGCTTCAAAATACAGGTTGACTCTAGTTAGGGGATAGTGCAACTGGTAACTTGAAATTGAGGCCAGTGCTCTTTTATCTTGCTGAAAATCCTAGGACCCTTAAGAATTATATTAAATCTACTCTGTGTTCTATAAATGGAACAACAAAGCCTAGATGATACCACATCTATTAACACCATGGTTTACTGAATAGTTTAAGCCCACTGTTGAGACTTATTGCTTAGAAAAAAATATACCTTTCAAAATATTACTGATCATTGACAGTGCACCCGGTTACCCAAGAGCTCTGATGAGGATGTACACGAACATTAATATTGTTTTCATGCCTGCTAACACAACATACATTCTGCAGCCCATTAATCAAGGAGTAATTTCAACTTTCAAGTCTTATAATCTAAGAAATACATTTCCTAAAGCTATACCTGCCATAGATAGTAATTCCTCTGATAGATTTGGGCAAAATAAATCGAAAACCTTCTGGAAAGGATTCACCATTCTAGATGCCATTAGGAACATTTGTGATTCATAGGAAGAGGACAAAATATAAATTTAACAAGAATTTGGAAGAAGTTTATTTCAGCCCTCATGGATGACTTCGAGGGGTTCAAGACTTTGGTGGAGGAGGTCACTGCAGATGTGGCAGAAATAGAGGACTAGAATTACACTTGGAGCCTGAAGATGTGATTGAATTGTACAATTTCATGATCACACTTGAAAGGATAAGGAGTTCCTTCTTAAGAATGAGCAAAGAAAGTGGTTTCTTTTTTTTTTTTAAATTTGTTTCAAAATATTAAGAAGCACAAGTATTTTTACATGGATGAATTGTACAACGTTGAAGTCAGGGCATTTAGTGTGCCCATCGCCGGAATAGTATAATTGTACCCAATAGTAAGTTTTTATCTCCGCCTCCTCGTACCCTCCCCCTTTCTTAGTTTCCAATGTTCTTTACACCGCTAAGACAGGTTTCTTGAGATGGAATCTACCTCTGATGAAGATGCTGTGAACGTTGTTGAAATGACAAAGGATTTAGAAAATTACATAAACGTGTTTATAACGCGGCAATGGAGTTTGAGAGGATTGACTCCAATTTTGAAAGAAGTTCTGTGGGTAAAATGCTATCAAACAGCATCACATGCTACGGAGAAATCTTTTGTGAAAGGAAGAGTCAATCGATGTGACAAACATCATGGTTTTATTTTAAGAAATTGCCATAACCACTCCAGCCTTCAGCAACCACCACCCTGATCAGTCAGCAGCCTTCAACATCAAGACAAGACCCTCTACCAGCAAAAATACTCTGATTCGCTAAAGGCACAGATAATCTTTAGCATTTTTAAGTAATAAAGTATTTTTTAAATTAAGGTGTACACTTTTTTTTAGGCATAATCATATTGTACACAATAGACTAAAGTGTAAACATAACTTTTATATGCCCTGGGGAACCAGAAAATTCATGTGACTCACTTTATTGCAATATTCTCTTTATTGCGCTGTTCTGGAACTGAACCTACAATACCTCTGAGGTATGCCTGTACCTCGTGTAGTCCCAAATTCATATTTGAAATTTTGATCCACAACATGATATGCATAAAATATTGTCAGCATTCTGCTACTCCAACTCCATAGCCACCATTTGCATCAAAAATAGTATTTGTGGTGCATCTGCTAGGAGCTGTACAAAGTACAATTGAGATTACTCTTGTTTTTAAGTTTTTAATAAACAAAGATTACTAAGGTAGATATGATGATCACCCAAAGACCCCCTGAACATAGGACTAAGAGGAACTGAAAAATTAGAATACAGAAGCCAACCAGGTACCAAGGATGGGCGCTTGGCTGCTGAGGCCATATTTGAGCGTTGCTGAAAAGCAAGTCTGTTGGCACCGCTACAGAAATTTAGACGGAGTTGGGGGGAGCCCCGACGTGAAACCCTCCCGGTCCCCAGCCAGGAACCGTGGCAGACCGAATGGTGCCTCTGGAACTTCTGATTCTTTTGCACCTTGGTACATCTGTCCCTCTTCCTTCTGTTCAGTCTCTCCCTCCTCATATCTCAACAATGTGAAACTCATTCAGAATCGGAGGCTGGCATGTTACATTTCCCTTCGTTTATGCCAAGACTTCTGTCTGTCTCATGTGACTGTTGAAGATGCTGAACTCGGGTCTGTGCAGGCAGCAGGGCATGCACTCGGCGTCAGGGCCTGAGCATGCACGCCCAGGATGTTTTATTAGCAGCGGCCTGGGATTAGCACTAATTTAGTGGAGACAGCAGACGGAGCTCTGAAATGCTAAAACCTCCTCCTGCTGTTACTGGTTGAAATTAACAATTTTGAGCCCCAATCATAAAGTGAGAATTTGGAGCAAAATGGATGCATGTGGTGAGGAGCATCCTATCCCAGCTCTGGGGTGGTTTCTCCTTACGGTCTCTTTTGCAATTATCACCAAAAGGAAAAAGGTTGGTTTTTTTTTCTCATCCCAACTTTCTTCTCACTCTCTAACACTTCCCCTAGCTCAACCTGTAGCTGTGTCCACACTGACCATTCCTATGGGCACAGGATGTCCTTGTGGGAGCCCTTTGCAGCGGCAGATGTCACTGGTAGAGTTTGGCGTGACTTGTTGGCACTCCAGGTGAAGGTTTTTGGTTCCCCCAGATGAACCGTGGGGGTACCCTCCCTCTTCCCACCCTGGGGCCTGTCCCTTCTCGCCACTTTGCCCTTTCTGTTAATCCTTCGTGGTTCTGCCTCCTGCCCCAGGTTTTGCCCTTATTCCTTTTCCCCCATCACTTTCCACACCTACCCTGGACTCCGGTGGGAGCCTGCATTTTCTACCCTTTTCCTTAAGGTCATTGCTACACAAACCTCTGTGAGGTTCGACTCCTCTTTTGAAGTCCTTAAAACCATGTTTTTATTTGAATTCAGACAACTTTAGGCATTTCCAGAGATCCATAGCCACCTTTTATAACTTTGTCTAACCCCAAGGTGGTACTGTCATAGATTCCATTGGCATCCGTGGGAGCTGGAGATCAGAGATGTTAGCTAGACAGTCTGTTTTTCTCTCCTTTACTTTCCAAAAGCCTGAATGACTGACTGACCAGTATCTCAAATCACCAAATCAAGTCATCTGCTAATACTTCCTCTTGAGTAGCTACTCCATATCCTCTTTAGTCAGTCAAGTAACAAATGCCTATTATTTGTTAATTAATTAGTTTGGGAGATAATCGTTGAATACCAAGCACTTGCCAGGCGCCTGGGGATGCAGAGGTTAAGTTAGCAAGATAGACCCAGTTCCTGTTCTCATGAGTTCACAGGTTGCTGTCCAGCGGCAAGCATGCGGGGGCGGTATATAAGATAGGGTATGATTTAGGGTGGTGTGAAATTGAGGAGGATCCTGAAAACCAGCTGAGGAATTTCGATTTGATGTGAAATTAACAGGTGCCTTGATGTGTAAGTGAAGTGACACAAAATTCCTATTAGAATCTATTAGTAAATAATTGTTGAGTATTAATTTTTTATAAGACCTAGAAAGGACATCAGAAGTGCATGTGCTGTTTTCATGACCTTGGGACTCAGCCATGACAGGCGTGGCTAAGCTACCTGGGTAAAACAGTCCCTGCTAGTTAGGCGCTCATAACTTACCTTTAGTAGCTTCATATAGTATCTCAGATGCAATGGAAAAGAAATACTAAGGAAGAAGGTGCCATGTTTCCCTGAAAATAAGACCTACCTATAAAATAAGCCCTAGCAGGATTTCTAAGCATTTGCGCAATATAAGCCCTACCTCGAAAATAAGACCTAGTGATGGGCGTGGTACGCAGCGTATCTGCACAACCCATGCATTTCGTCGCGGAGCGGTAAAGACGACGAGCAGCCCTTCTCATCTGCCCCATTGTGACAGCTACTATCCCAGAGGTGACCAGAAAGGTGCGGGCAGCCCCACCAACAAGGTCGGCTTCCCCTGTCAGGTCCTGGCCATCCTGTGCATGCTCCAAGCTGAGGCTTTGAGGGGAAAATAACACATCCCCTGAAAATAAGCCCTAGGGTGTCTTCTTGAGGAAAAATAAATATAAGACCCTGTCTTATTTTTGGGGAAACAAGGTATTAACTGTGCTGCAGGTGGGGAGGAATGTCGAGAGGGCTTCACGGAGGTGATCAAACTTGGGCAGGGTGTTGAAGGATCAGGAGGAATTTTTCAGGGTGAGGAGGGCATTGTGGGAACAGCTTGGGGCAGGGCATAAAGATGTGAAGCAGCTCTGTGATTAGGGGAGGTACAGTAGTTCAGTTACGTGGGAGGATGAATCCCAAAGGTAAAGGGAAGTGGCAGTGGGCAGCCTCGAAAGGGGTATGAGTGACCGTCTGAATTGTGTTTTAGAAATCACCATGATGGTGTGGACTGGGAAGAGGGGAGGCTGGATCCGTTTAGGACTCCACTGTAATCTTCCAGGTGGAAGGCTGTGCTGGTGGGGGTGTGGTGAAGGGAATGGATCTGAGAGAGACTTAGGGGATGCTGTCAGCAGGACTCAGTGCTGGTGGGACAGAGCCGACCTGAGTGTGAGCATGGGAGGAAGAATGAGCTCGTGGGGAAAAGGTTAAAGGTTCTGTTTAGGCCATGTTGAGTGTGAGGAACCTGTAGGACCAGGTGAACAAGTCCAGCTGCAACTGGAGCTAAGGGCAGAGTTTGGAGCTAGAGACAAAGGTAGGGTGTCTTCTACAGGTAAGGGGTGGTTAAAGCCCTGGAAATGGATGAGATCCCTTGTCTGTAGCCCAGGAAAGCCTGGGCTGAGTGGTCAGGGACATTCTGAAATGAATGTTGATGAACAAGTAGGCTGGAGTTTTGTGGTTCTTTGTGTATATGAGATGAGCTCTTACACCAAACAAAGTAAGAGGGTTCACATGTGGAAATTAGGGAGTGTATGAAACTGGCTCTGGGGAGCCTGGCTCAGGTTATCCCTTTTTTCCTGAAACTGTGAAAGAATTTTGAACGAACATAGTGTTTCAGAGCAGTTGACTTGGTGATGGTGTACAGAATCGATGGGGAGGGAGGCCTGGGGCAGGTGGACTGGTTTAGGTGGCTTTTGTAGAATGCCATCTGGGAGGTGATAGGGGCTTGGGTGCAGTAGGAATGGAAATGATGGGATAAATAGGAAAGTGAGTTCAAGGAAACCTACAGAAGCCATGCCTGGAGCTTGCAATTAGGTGGAAGACATTTGGTGACTGGATGCTGGGTCTAGTCCGGGCTGCATAAATGGTAGTACTATCAACAAAAGGAAGTCTTAGGAACCCGGATGTGGGAAGAAGGTGATGAGCTGAAGTTTGAACACGTGGGCACTCCAAGGGGAGAGAGCCAGGGACGGGGCACACCTAGACCTGCTGATGGCCTCACCTCATCAAGTGTCTAGCAGACGAGGACTACAGGAGGTATAAAGATGAGCAAATGCCTTCAAGGCTATGGAAAGAGGTATTAGGAAAATATGCAAGTTATTATGAGGCAGAACATATTAAATGTTAAGAAAAAAAGTGGTCACAAAGTGTTATAAAGATTCAGAAAAAAAAGAAATCCCATCTGGTTGAGGGGAGATTGGGAAAGTCTTCTTTAAGGGGCATATTGAGGGGCAAAGGGAAACAGGGCAGGACGGAGGAGGTGGTGGGAGGGTGTCATCCAGGCAAGAGGGCCACACACAAGGGCGCACGTCTGGACGCCAGCTCACCTGTTTAGCTCAGGTGTGTGGGCTTTTTAGGAAACTGTATTAAGTGGAAGAATGAAAAGGAGATCCTGGGAGGAGGTCATGCCCCTGGCAAATTGAATGCCCATTGACCATCGGCATCTCCTTCCCTGGCAGCCTGTGGGATCAGGAGCTCCTCATGGGCCATGTTCGTCTTTGGGGAGTGAAAGGAAGCACGTGTCATGCTTTGGCTTCTTTAGCGCTCAGCCTGCCCGACTCCAGGAGCATGTGGAGAGTCAGGCTCACACTGCCCGGAGATGACCCAGGGCAGGCTTTATAGGAACTTTCCTTTAAAAAGCAACCAAATATTAATAGTTCTTTCTTTAAGGCCACAGGATCTTCAGGGAGAAAAAGGATGGGAGGTAGGGGAGGGAATGAAGTCATTTCACAGTGTTTATCTGCATATATTATAGAAGACATTTCAAACATATTAAACATGAGAAACAGAAGGCTACTGTATTCTGAGTACATCCTGTATCCCTTAGAAACAAATGTGCAAACATCTCAAATCCAGACATGGGTACAAATTTGAGACTACGGAAATAAAAATTCTACACCTTATATATTGCTCAGAGGATTAGAGAGGAATGGGTGTATATTTATGGTCACGGATGAAAGATAGCTATGTTTTGTGGTTCAGAAGATTCATTGTCTCTGTAGTGCTTTGAGAACCTTCATTGATGGGTAAACGAGGAGGCCCCATACACACGTTAATGTGAGGCGTTGTGGTTGGAACCTGGCTCCGGAGTAACATGCAAATATTAGTTCTCAGATCACCTAAGCTTGTGGACTTGAGCCTAACACAACTGACAAGAGCCAGAAAGTTCCATCTGACTCCGTGGAGTTTGTCTGTTTCAGAGCGTTAAGTACTTTTCTACTTACAGTTGAGAATTTCTCCCATGAATAGACGTAGTACATGTAGTAAGTATGCTGGGTATACTTTTAATTAATTACTAATTCATTTATTCATCTGAAAACATGTATTAAGTCCTTAGCCCGATAACAGTCTCGAATACTTGAGCGTATCTGTGTGCCAGGCACATATAAAGAGCTTGAAGTAGATCAATTTATTTAAAAATCTTCCCAACAACCCTGTAATTGTAGGCATTTTTTATTCTCCCCATTTTGCAGAGTGGGAAGCTGGGGCGTAGAGAGGGTATGTTGTTTGCCTGAGGTTACCTAGCCAGTGCGTGGTGGTTGAGATTGGGACCCTGGCAGAGCTCATGCTGAGCTGTTAATTTTTAACGGGCAGGCCAGATGGCCTGGCACACTTGTGAAACTGCCTTGGATTAGAACAAATGGGAAGCTTATTCCAAACATGCATTTATCCTAGTAACCTCATAGGTCATTATGTAGGAAATGCCATGGAACCAACGACTCAGATAATTTGGTATAAATTTGTTTACCTTTCAGCAGCTTCATAGTTTGAGGAACTTTGGATGTTTGTCTCCATTCCACTGAACAGAGCAGACCTTTCGATTTAGGTTTAAGCCAAATGCTCTTGATAATTAATGAAGCTACGGAGGCCAATTCTAGGAAAAAATAACACTTTAGCATCCAGCATGATACAATCTGAAATGCGGGGGCTTTTGCTATGGTTCTTCTTACACAAAGCACCTCTCTGACATCACAAAACCACCGAGGGGCTTCTAGTCACCAAAGGTAGCAGAGGCAGCCTGGGCAGGGAGTTTGCCTCTGCTGAGGACAAAAGCCACGTGGACTTCTCAGCTGAGCGGGTTGTTTCTTCTGCTCTCTAGCTGGCGTGCGCCAGGATCCCTGCGGCGTGTGTGCACCCAAATGCAGTCCTGGTACTCTCCTGGGAAACCCAGGGTTTTGGCTTTACACCCGGCCTCACAAGAAAGCCCCTCCTCCCAAACCACTGTCAGGGTGATGGATTCTCATCAAATCCACATCCAGAGATGGAATGTGGAAAACCCAGCTCAGAGCTTCTGAAGAAGCTGCAACAGGGTATTTTATAATAACAGCAAATCCAAAACTTTTTGAAGGGCTGTTGATGTGGAAGGTGAAGTTTGGGGAGCCATTTAAAAATGTGTGTGTGTTTGTAACCCAAGTAGTGGATATACACTGTACAAAAAAAAAGCCCCTTCAGGGGACCCCATTTTGCTTATGCACTAAATCTTCCTGTTTAATCTGGCATGGGGGTGCAAGTGAAGAAACCATCTGGACAAAAGTTGCTACGAACTTGAGTTTTCCACCAGAATGCTTAGGGAAGGTAACTTGTCAATACCTCTTTCCTTTTTAAAATTAATAAAATTAGCATTGAATAAAATTAAAAATAAACTGTTGACAGCCTTGCAGAAATAAAGTTGCCAGATTGTCCTGAGATGGTGAGGCTGTTTCTCCGTCCATGCCTAGCACACCTAACCACTCTGCTGCTGTTGAGCACGGCTGCAATTGGGTGAACCTGTATTAAGAAGTCTATTTGCTTTATTTCCCAGACACCAAATGGACTGCTTCTGACCCCAAGTCCACTGCTGTCTAGCATACATTTCTGGAGCAGCCTCAGTCCAGTCGCTCCGCTGAGTCCTGCCAGGCTGCAAGGGCCAAACACGCTGTTCCAGGTGAGTGTCTGGAAATGCACTTTTACACACTGAACTTCTAAGGAATGTTTTTTTTCCTCTGAATCCTGCAAGGGTAACAGTGAGTTCTGCTGCATGTTTGGTTCAAATGTTTAAAAGACAGTTCATGTTAATGGGGATGCAAACCCTTCAGAGGCAGCTGTTTTCCTCGAGGCAGAAATGGCACACTCATGCCAGCTATCCATAATAGAGCAATTAGGCCTTGAAGTGTTTTGGATATTTTCATTTGATTGTGAAAACTGGAAATGTATTTAGGAAAAGGCAGAACTTAAAAAAATTTTTTTAAATAAAAGCTCATAAAAGACTTTAAAATATTAATACTATTAGTTCATGTAGTGATTCACTTGAAATAAATTCAAAAATAAAAATAGTGAATGATTTCTCCATACTGGGATAGAAAAGTTACCTGATAATCTGTGAATTATTATCAAGTTCTCCTTGTTTTGTAATAAAAAAAAGAGCATCCAGAGCATTTGGTTAAAAAAATAATGAAGACTTAGCTGCTCTGTCTTACAGAACTCTCTCTCTACTAGGTAAGCACATTCCTTAGTCATCCACACACTACAAAGCAGCATCACTTGCTATGGTGTGGAAATCACTATTTCCTCTTTTGAGAGCCAAAGATTGTTACTCACTGACCAAGGTGTTAACTGTTTGAATATGAGTTACAGGTAGCTAGGATCCTAGGGACAGGAAGGAAGCAAAGGTAGACACAGTGCAAACTCCCTCTGCACCTCCTTCTAACGCGGTCTCATCCACCCTTCTTCCTGTGCCACCCAGTGTGGCTCACCCCTAGTTAGATGCAGTTCTTTGGCTCACTTTGTATCATGACTGCCTACTGATCTGGCAGTCTCCCCCACTAGACTGTGGGCTCTCAAGAGACCAGAACTGTGTCCTCCTGTTCACTGTGATGTCTGTTCCCCACCATCTAGCACACTGCTTGGTACACAAATGATGCTTAGTAATTACCATTGACTGTCTAAATGAATTCGCAAAGAGATGTCTAAGAAAGGTAACTGGTTTGAAACAGGTCTTCGTGATCTTCTGAGCTGGTCATTTTACTTGTCGAGGCTAACATTTGCCGAGCACCTGCTCTGTGCCAGGAGCTGTATGTACATGCTGGGATTTAGGGTCTTGTTGGAAGAAGGGTGGAGCCAAAGGGGTTTTGATTGCTATCTTGCTTCTCTGGTATCCTAGTGGGGTTGGGGTAGGGTGTCCTTATGCGATCATATCCCTGGAGTAATCGGGTTTCTCTCTCCCTCCTGGCCTTGATTCCCATCATAAGAAATTAAGCTATGGTCATGCATGGCCAACATGTTGATTTTTAACCATTTTAACTAAGGCAGGAAAATAAAAAATTGAAATAGTAAATAAAAAACAATAAGCAAATATAGTATTAGGAAAAACTTAAATGAGGAATACCAATCCTTTGGTGGGGATATAAAAACACCTCATTTCCTGAAAGTCTCAAGAATAGGGCAGCAGTCATCTAGTATGAAGTAGAATAGAAAGGAGTTGTCCAGCTGCAGTAAGCTCCATGGGGGTAGGGATTGTAGTGCTACTCTAATTCTGGAATCTCACCTAGAGCTTCTGTAGTAGAGTTTATTGGTATTTGTGAATAGTGAGTCACCTCTTATTTCTCTCCTTACTGGGAATTCTACCATCTGATTGGTGTAGGGCTTGGTGCCATCCTAGGAAAGCCATGGAGAACTACTGACTGGGGGTTCTTTGGGGTCCCTTGTCTTAGGTATTAACCTTTTCGAGCCCAATACTCTCAGTAGTAACAATGGTTCCTGTCCACAGTGACTGTACCCATTATCAGGCTCTCTGGGAGTTGGGAGATGTGCACACCCTCTGCTCTACAGTCACTGCTATAGACCAGTGGTTCTCAAAGTTAGTGTACAACAGAGTCACATAGAGCGTGTGTTAAAATAAAGATTGCTGAGCCCCAACTCCAGAGTTTCTGACTTAGTAGGTCTGAGGGTGGGGCTTGATAAAAACATTTAAGTTCCTAGTGATGCCACTGGTACAGGAACCACAGTCTGAGAAGCACTGCAGACCAGTGGTTCCTAATTTACATTTAGAATTCTGTAGAAGAAATTACTATATTTAAAGGCTACCTGCTTAGAATTTTAACTTTGATTTTCATTTCACCAAATGGACCTGTTCTCTCTCTTGGAGCCATTCAAAATACAACCTGGTCTGGATGGCAGACAGGTTGCATGAGCTTGTGCCCTGTTTTCATGGTTGGATCCATGAGAGTAGGGAAAAATAATTTTGTACCTTTAAAAGTATTATTACTCTTCCTATGAAAAGAGCAATTGAGTGTGGTAAAAGTTGAAAGTAGCAATTCTGAAAATGGTAAACTAGAAAACATGGCAAGAAGAGTAACCATTTCTGATTTTTAAAACTAGACATTACAATCGATAGAGTTTCAGAATTCAGATTGCTATCAGCAGTGTCCCTTTTAAACTAATGAAAATAATTTTCTTTCAAAATAACAAACCTCTTTCACATATGCTGTGTGTTGGAGGAAGAAAAAAATAGATTTGGCTTATAAATTGTAAGTGATTTTGGCAGGGTTCCTATTGTCATGATTGGAAAGGTATCAGAATCCTTAGGGTAATAGTTGACAGAGCTGAGGAGTTTTTGCACAGATCTCCTGATACAATTATAGCAGATACTGAAGAATTTCAGGGAAGGAGAGAGAAGACAAGATACTAGCCTTTCTGGAAGAGGTATGCTTTGTAATTGAGAAATGTTTTAACAGAGAGAGAGGTGCCAGAGACATTGTGCTAAATGTCAGTATAGAACCTTGGTTTATAAGTAAAGTGAAATCTGATTCAACTGGACAGTCTGACATTTTGAACTTGTCTAAAGAATGTCTGTTCCACCTTCTGAACTTTTGAAATAGATTTTATCCAATTTGGAATATACCTAGTAGGAACAGGTACATCTTGAAACAAGGTGGAACTAATTCAGTTTTTAAATGAGAATGTGTTCTGTAATTTTCAGTTCAGCAAATCTAACCCAGCAAATATTTGCAGTGCTCAGTGGCAGGACTATAGGGACATACAATGTGTGGATAATAGATGAGCAAACAAAGTGCTGCAGGAAGCCAACGACACAGTAGCTCTTTTCAGCTGGGGACTGGGTAAGGGCTCCAAGGTAGAAGCAGCATCTGAGCTTGGAAGAAGGAACAGGACTTTGATAGAGGAGACTGTGTTGGAAACTACTAGATCTGAGTGACTGTGATAAGAAAGTCCGCTGAGGAAGGGACTGGGTGAGAGGAGACCAGGTCGAAAAGCAGCTATGGGCCTTGAATACTCAGTTTCTCCCTTATCTGTTAAGTGTTGCTAAGGCTTTTAAAGCTGGAGACAGGGAGGGTGAGATCTCTATTTTAGAAAAATATCGCTGATATGAGTGTGGAGGAAGAACTGAAAAGAGGGAAGGACAGGAAGTTAAGAGGAAATTATCATACGTTTAGAGTAAGAACAGTAGACATAGGAATACATTTAGAAGACATTTCAGAGGTAAGATTGAGAGGAAGACGTTGTGTTTGGGGTTTGAAGAATAAATAGGTAGTGAAAAGTAGGAGGAGGCAAAGATTACTGAGTGATTAAAAGACTGGAAATGCTCTAATAACAATAGTTAGCATTTATTGAGGGCTTACTGTGTGCCAGACATTGTTCTAAGCACTTTTTTGTGGCTTCTCATTTAATACTTCCAATAGTTCTATTTTAGAGAGGGGAAACTAAGGCACAGAGCTGTTACTCAGTTTACCCAAGATCATACACTAATAAGTGGCAGAGCCCTGATTTGAGTTTCGGTGTGTGTTCCTAACCACCATTTTCACTGACTAAGAGTTAGTACCGGAAGAGCAGGTTTTGTGAGAAGGGGGGATTGGATGGGGGCATCTCAGATGGAGATGGTTGTCAAGTCCAGGCACAGTATTGGAGAAAAGGCGGCTGAGGACCAAAGTTTGGGGAATGATGAAATTTAGGAAAGGAGACTGGTGGGAGAAAAGCCAATAAAGATGAATAAGAAACATGCTAGAAAAGCAAGGGTCATCAAGAGAAGCTATGGGCATTAAGTATATAGAAATAAAGAACTACAGGTAATTTATTTTAAAAAACAGAAGATTAATGAAACCAAAGCTCAGTTATTTTGAAAACACCAATAAAAGATGGATAAAAACCAAAAAGAGAAAAGGATGAAAATGCAAAACTTGCTTATCTTTCAAGTGTTCACTCTTAAGTCAGTGGGAAGAGTGGTCAGGAAGCACAGACCTTTAAAAAGCATAAACTTTTGGCCAGGCGCAGTGCCTCACACCTGTATTCCTAGCACTCTGGGAGGCCGAGGCGGGAGGATCCCTTGACAGCCTGAGCAAGAGTGAGACCCTGTCTCTACTAAAAATACATAGAAAAAATTAGCCGGGCATGGTGGCGCATGCCTGTAGTCCCAGCTACTCAGAAAGCTGAGGCAGTAGGATTGCTTGAGCCCAGGGGTTTGAGGTTGCTGTGAGCTAGGCTGATGCCACGGCACTCTAGCCTGGGCAACAGAGTGAGACTCTGTCTCAAAAAAAATAAATAAACAAACTTTTATGTTGGTAGGTTTGATAACACAGTTGAGGTGGATAAAATTCTAGAAAAAATGAAAACTCCAAAGTTGCAGAAAAGAAATAAAAACCTTGAATATACCAATAAGCTTTAAACAAACAGTAATTAAAAATACCCCCAACCTCTGCCAAAATAAGAAGTCGGGCAGTTTGGTACAGAAAGATTTTAGCTTAAAATTTGGCTTTGCTGCTTATTAGCTGTGACCTTTAACCAACAATGAAACTTACCTGAATTCTGTTTTCTCATCTGTAAAATGAGGATAACAAAACTTAGGTTACAGCCCCTAGATATCAAATGAAATGACATCCCTTGATAAACTCTGGGGCACTAAACATAAGTTATTGAAACAGCTTGAAAATTGCAAAAATATATTTACTTTGTTCTGTAAGTATTTATTGTACTTCTAACATGTGCCAAGCTCTGTAAGTTGATATTTAGTGCTAAGTTTAATATTTAATTTACCTGGACTAAAGAGGAATTAAACTAGAGGACAGTCCAGGGGATCATTTTGACACATCATCCTGGACGATGAAAAATCTAGTTGTGAGTAGTTGTGTACTAAAAGGATGCCTTAATTATTCTTGTTCAATTGGGATTACAGCTGATGTATTTGTTTCAGACCTGAAACTTGGTATCAAAGCATATATGCCTTTTATCCTATTTATCATGGTAGTTACCAAGAACATAAATTAATTAATACACTTGAAGCTCTGACTCGGGTGGGGCAAAGGTAATATATGTAACCTAAACATTTGTACCCCCGTAATATGCTGAAATAAAAAAAATTACATATGTGACCTAAAAATAATTTTATTCTTTATCACTTATGGGTGATCTAATAAGTTTGATATTATTTACCATTTTAATCGGAAAGAATACTTTCTCAGGTCAAAAATAATCATTCTATTCTAAATATTTTAAGATAAAAACATTCATTTTTAAGTTACTGAGAAGCATCTTTGTGTGTAGTACACTGGAAAACTGATGGTGAATTTCAGAGTACAGTATTAGAAATTACTGACTCACATGTAAAGAATGTGGTTTTCAAAAAATTTTTTTCTTAATATTTAAAGCAAATCAGCATTCTAAGTAGCTTGGAACCTTTAAAAAACAGTATTAGAGGCTTGGAATGGTGGCTCATGCCTACAATCTCAGCACCTTAGGAGGTCAAGGCCAGAGGATCATTTGGGGCCAAGAGTTGGAGACCAGCCTGGTCAACACAGACTACTTGGGAAGCTGAGGCAGAGGGATCCCTTGAGCCCTGGAGTTCCAGGTTGCAGTGAGCTATGATTATGCACTGCACTCTAGATTGGGTGACAAAAAAACAACATGCTTTAGCAACATATAAAGTACATATTTTTTTTCTAGTAGCCTATGCGTGTAGAATAATTAGGGACATTTTCTGGGTCTTATCCTCTGTTTGCTCTATATAATCTTGATCTTATTGTCATCTTCTAATTATTCTGTAAAATAGACTGGCAACTGACTTCCATCACAGGGGTGATGACAGAACTGAACCACTATGGTCTGTTTGGGAATATAAAAAACTCAGGTTCTTCCCAATGGATTTGCAATAATTATCTGAAATATGTTTTGTCCCCTACAGTTCCCCACACTGCTTAATGGTCACATGCCAGTGCCAATCCCCAGTCTGGACAGAGCTGCTTCTCCAGTACTGCTCTCTTCGAACTCTCAGAAATCCTGATGACATCTCGCCACAATTAAGGACTCATTAACTGATGAAACATATATGTCCCCATGGGCTACTTTACCTGTGTCATGGGAAGGATATTGTGAAACCCTGTTAATTTGGTTTGCACTTTTCATAACATGGATAGTCTAGATTTATGTTAGCATTTTAAAAACTGGGTTTTTTATATATTCAAGTATATATGAAAATCTGTTTTGCATTAAGTGAATTTTAATGTTTTTGTTTTTATATCCTCTTAGCTCTTAAGTGTTGAACACTGTTGACAGTGAAGAACTTTTTTAATGGTTTTCATTATAACTAATAAGGATGTGAAGCTTTTTTTCTCATTAATTATGCATATGCTGAACTGCGCTTATATACACTATAACCAGCTGTGCCTTCCTTTGCATTTAGTTGTATGTAAATGGTTTATATATTTTTTAGTATTAAGAGAAAATGTTTGAAAGACAAAAATTAGTATCAAACAGCTCTCTATTAGAATTTCATTATTTTTCAAAAGTGGCAATATGAAAGCATATTCATGTACCTTTTTCTTTTTTTGCTTTCAATTGTATAAGAATTGCCTTAGAACCTCTTTTGAACTGAAATTCAGTAAATGTAATGTCCAAGTAATGTTTTTATAAGAATAAACTAAGCCATATTTAGACAATAAACATTCATAAAAGAAAATGTTCCAAAGTAGATTTTTTAAAAATGAACTTTGAAGGGCTGTTTACAGTATCTTTTAGATTCCTCCCAAACAAAAATCTGAGCTGGAAAAGCTACATCAAGTTCATGCTATCCAAGCCCTTAGAATATTTCCTAGGTTAGCACATTCTTATTTCAAAAAATTAGCCCTGTTTCTCCCAATTTTCCGTAGAGAATCTCACCATCTGATAATATTTATGGTGTCAGTGTGTCACGGTTTCTCTAAATCCCTGGAACTATAACATACATTTAAACGTCTCATGCTTTGGAAGAGGCTAATAGACTGGTGATGAATCCAAATAACAAAGAAACAATTCTGTAATACCAGTTATCTTTTGTGCATGTAGAGGTCTTCACAATTTTTGATGGATTAAAAAAACTTGGCTGTAACACAAATAGAGAACTAGGGCTATGGAAGGCCTTGCTTGTGGAAATTCAGAGAGGTAGGCTTACATTGCTTTATGTGTTACTAAATTTATGGTGAGAGTGAAAGAAAATCTGGTAAGAAAAATTCTTCAGGAACTTCATTGTTGTGGAACTGATTACATAACAATTTGGAATGCTGCACTCAATTCTCGTATGGAGTATACTTTGGAGCAGTGATAACAAATATATTTTCTGTTTCTTCAAAAAACCAGTCCAAAAGCACCATACCTGTACATGAAGTAGAATATTCTAATGTAAGATATGAGAACTAGAAAGTACTCACAGCTTTAAATTCAAGATTAGGTTAATTATAACTCTTAATTATAAGTAACAGAAATCAATTTGAGATGTAACTATTAATAAATAACTGATCCAAACCAGGCATTAAAAGGCAGGGATTATGAGAAAAGGAAAAAAATGAGGTTTGTTGAAAACACATTTCTTGAATTTTCAAAAAATCTAAAATATTGTTTTACTACTTACAAATTTTGAAGTATAGAACTGGAATCGAGCATCTCTGTGTGTGGAGATGTGTGCCCTGATCAAGAGGAAAAAATCCAAAATATGCCTCTGACTGTAAGTAATGAGACTGGTTCCCAAATCCACAAATAGACACTACTGTCACCCCCTCACAGGCTAAGTATAATTTTGTACTACAATAAAAGGAGCTGGTCCAGGGAGCTGATATTTACTGAACATAAAATGTTGGTGCTAGGAGGGGTCTTTGAGAATGCTTCTCACTACCTATTTCCAGCTCAGGACAAGGGCACACTAGAAGGTGAGTGTTGCCTACGGTCACATAGCTCACTAAAGGTAGGACAATGACTGGTGCTCAGTCCAATTGCTTCCCCATGCATAGTTATAAGTAGCTACTGGTCCACAACTATATGTTAGCAAAAAAACCAGAGCATTTAAAATTGTTTTGCCAGATAAGAGAACACATACAAAATGCAGGACTCTTCTAGAGAAACTAGCTAAAAGAAGTTTAATCTGCAAAAATCTCAACAAAAAATATTTAGTATAATTTTTACATGTAAATGCTGATTGGAAATATTCAAATAACTATAAATCTGATTTTTTCTTTTCCTCCAAATATTGTGATTAATGTATACTCTCTAGATCCATTTATTAGAAATGGAAAAATACCATAATTCTTGATGGATCAAAGTACTTGCTGTATAATAGAGAACTGGAGGTATTGAAGTATAACTCTTACAGCTTTGCCTCATTCTGTGTTTTTTACACAAGTATTTTAGTCAGAAAATAGGGTTCAAAGAAGATTAAATAACTTTTTTTCTTTTAATATGTCTGCTTGATCAGTGTTAAACTGCTATGGCTAAAGTTTTATAGAACTATATGACCTGAACGTTGGTCTCTTCGTACACATTTTCTATGACTGCAAATCTTCACTTTCATGTATGTATCATTTTTACTGTCATATTATTTTTGTTCAATAAATACTTTGTGATAAGAGGTGTTTCAAGGCAAGTGGTTTGGTTTACTTCCATTTACTTGGGATGACCCAAACTGAACTTCTCCATGTGGATACAAGTTGGAAAATGAGTCTTATGTACCTGTAAATATGGGATAACAAAAATGCTTTAAATACAGATATTATAAGAAAGAAATATAATTATTGAGACCCTCTTTAAAAAATCCATATATTAGGCAAAGTGGCTACTGCAGTGATATAAGAAGAGAGGCATTCTAGGAAATGCAGAGTTTTATAAGGGCAGTAAGAGTTGGCTGGTTGATAAACCAAAGATTATATATCCCTGCCTGCAGGATTAGCACTAAAGAACACATGACCTTCAGTTACCCTCTTCCAGATGAGTCAGGTCTCTAAGACCCATTTTTATTTTATCACTGGATGACATGATTCCAGTTAATGCTAGTGACCACTTATAAACCACTTATGTGATAACTCTTCTAAGCATGTTACATGGATTACTTCATTCAGTTCTCCCAATAACCCTATGAGAAAAGTGCCTTTACATACCATTTTATTGATGAGGAAATTGAGGCCTAGAGTGGTTAAGTGACTCAAGGTAATACAGTTGGCCAGATTTCAAAATCAGCATTTTGATCTAGAGGCCATGATCTTAATCTATAATACTTCGAAAGAGCTTAAACTAGGAATCTACATCTGCACATAGAACAGCTGCATGTTGCTATATCGCTGTTTTCTGGGAGAGCAGATTTTTAGTCATCGTAGAGCTGGCCCTAGTTAGACTTCTCCAGTACTGAGAATCCCTTAGTGGCATGCGTGTGTGTGTGTTTTGAGAACAGCTTGATTATAGGTTAGTTCCTAAGTTCCTGAAGAGTCACATATTTTAGCCTGCTAGGAAGAAAAGGTTTCTTTTCTATCACCAAATTTTGACTGCAGCATTTGTCTTTGATACCTTGAGAGAGGAGACAAATCCAAGTTAATATTAACCTAACTGCCAAAGATTACTCATAACTCAAAATCTCCTCTTGCATGTGTCTTAGATCAACAAATTTGTTACCCTAAAACCTATCAGGTACTGGGGATACAGAGGTGACCAAGACATAATACTTTCCTTTGTGAAGCTTATGGTTGAGTGAGGTGAAATAATGTGTGATTAAGTGTTGTTATAGGGTTAAGTATAAAGATGATCCTGTAAAGAAAGGCAGTTAAACAGCAGGGCACATAACCCAGTCTGTTGTAGGGCTGGGTATAGGTCAGGGAAGGCTTTCTGGAAGAAGTAATTAAATTCAGACCTGAAAAATGAGTAAGAATAGCAAAGAGTAGAGGAATAGAAGAAAAGAGTAAGTAAAGGAAAGAGGATGTTTCATGGTCAGGTGAAAGAGGAAACATTTGAGGAACTCAAAGATCATTATGGTTGGATTCCCCCTCACTGAGAAAAAAGCCTATAGTTATAGTTCATCATCATATGAGACAGTAACGTAGAAATCAGTAGCAATAGAGTCTAAATTCAAAAGGGAGGAGGGGGCTTGTAGATCACTGAGGAGTAATGAAGGAGTGATTGGCTAGGATTCCGTAGAAGACCAAGATGGCAGAAATGGGCCCCCAAAGCAATCTTTTGCTGATTTGCAATGTTTCTGGAAAGATGGTGCATGAATATCATCCAGAGATGAGCTATACAGCCCATGACAGTACCATGTCACTCATTCCTCACTTGACAACCTCAGCTGCATACAAACATACATATGAGGGAGGAAATAACAAGATGAAGAAGATGATGCCTACAACATTTTGGCTGCAAGAAAGGGGAACTATTGTCACTAGAGCTGGAGAAATGGCTGAAGCTTGTGTGGCATTATTTTCACTGTGCTAGGAAAGACTCAAAGGAGTCCTGGGAGGGTCTTGTCCAAGTCTCAAGTCTGTATTCACTAAAATTCCATGCCTCAACCAGAGTCCAACAGACCCATCCTTTTGTGAGCACAAAAGACTGTTGGCACATGCTAGGCTTCCTCCCCACCTGAAAAGTACTGCCTGCATCTAGATGGTCACCAGTACATGTTCATCCTCACAATCAAAGTATCTCAGCATCACCACTACAGCAGGGCTAAGGTGGAAGGGAGCAGTGATCATGATTCCTATTCCAGCCTCAGTCTAGTTCTCTGTCTCCCTTTCACAAATGCACTCTGCTCAACAAAGGTTTAGTTTACAGTTTCTGAAGTGGTACCCTTACAGAAATGGTTTTTCAAATAAGTTGAATTGTTCTACTTCTCTTAGGGAGAACCCTCCAATGAAAACTCCTCCCCATCATCACAGATCAAAATTTTATTTTCTGACCAAAGCAGCTTTATAATCAGGGATTTGGTCACATTCTCCCTGTTTTAGTCTAATAGAAAATTGGTGACTTCAGTGGTTTTTCTGGGTTAGTAATGGAAACTGATTATTAATTTCAGCTAGGAATGATGACAGCTGAGGGAAACTCTTGCCTGTTTAAACCTAGAATCTCAACTTAATATTAGGAAATAAGTTCCTGTTTTAGGTTGAACAAAAGTCTGAAGTAAGGCATTAAAAACTTTGGAGATTTCAAGTTTGGAATATACATAAGTGGGAAAATTCTTAAAGCAGCCTGCTCATGGGCTTTTGCTGCCACTTAAAATTTTGATATAGGCCAGGTATGGTGGCTCATGCCTATAATCCTCATACTTTAGGAGGCTGAGGTGGGAGGATTGCTAGAAACCAGGAGTTTTAGACCAGCTTGGGTGACACAGTGAGACCCTGTCTCTATTAAAAAAATAAAAAAATAATTTGATATGGATGAACTTGTCAATAAAAAGAGATTCAATGAAAGAATATAGATGAGAATATTTAAAAAATAAAACCATTGACATTAGAATAATAAATTCAAAAGGATTACATTTGGGGATGAATCTTTTAAAAATCATATGAACTGAAAATAACTAAAAAATATACAGAAAAGAAAAAAGGAAAGAATCAAAATGGTATACTACAAAAAATCAATGAAATAAAAATAAGGCAGTGTTGGAGGAACTGAAGAATGAGAAGTATATAAGGCATACAAAAAACAAATAGCTAATTGGCAGAAGTCATTCCTTATCAGTAATTATTTAAAATGTAAATGGTTTAAAATCTTCAATTAAAAGGCAGAGATTGGCAGAATGGACAAAAAAACCATGATCCATCAACATGCTATCTATAAGAGACTCACTTTAAATACATAGACACAAAGAGGCTGGAAGTAAAAGGATAGAAAAAGATCCCATCCAAATAGTAACCAAAAGAGGTATGGGAAGGCTTTATTTTTTTGTCAAAGAAAATAGACTAAAATAGTAAAAACAACAACAACAACAACAAAAAAACAGAAGACAAAGGACATTATATATTAATAACAAGTTCAACAAGAAGATATATACAAATTATAAACATATTTGCACCCATTAACAGAGCCCTAAAACATATGGTGCACATACTGAAAGAAGTGAAAGGAGATGTAGACAGTTCTACAATAATATTTGGAGACCTCAAAATTTCACTTTCAATAATAACCAGATAGACGCTCAATAAAGAAATAGATGAAGTGAATACTACAAACCAATTACACCCACACAGACACACAGAAAACATCAGACTCAACGACATTCTTCAGAGAATGAGACATACTTCTCAAGTGCATGTGAAGCATTCTCTAGAACAGACCATATGTTAGGCCACAAATCTTAATAAATTTTTGAAAACTGAAATCATACAAAATATCTTTTCCAGCCACAATAAAATTAAACTAGAGATCAATAACAGAAAAGGAAAATGCACAAATATGTGGAAATAAAACAACACACTCTTAAACAACCAAAAATCAAAGATGAAATCACAATAGGTATTAAAAAATACCTTGAGACAGATGAAAATGAAAACACACTATGCCAACACTCATGGAATATGCTGAAAGCAGTGCTGAGAGGAATATTTATAGCTTTAAATGCCTACATTTAAAGAGAAAAATCTCAAGTCAATAACCTAACTGTACATCTTAAGAAAAAAGGAAAAAAACCCCAAAAAACAAACAAAAAACCAACAACCTCTAAACCCAAAGCCATAAAGGGTGCAGATAAATAAAATATAGAATAGAAAAAAACAAGAGAAAATGAACAAAACCAAAAGTTGGTGGATTAGATCAGTGAAATTCACAAACTGTAGCTAGTTTGGGGGTGGGGGAAGACTTAAATTACTAAAATCAGAAATAAACATGGAGACGTTACTACTGAACGTACAGGAAAAAAAGAATAATAAGGGACTACTATAAACAAGCATTAAAACATATGCCAACAAACTGGATAACACAGATTAAATGGACAAATTCCTGGAAACATATAAACTACTAAAACTGATTCAAGAAGAAATAAAAAAATCTAATAGAACTATAACCAGTAAGAAGATTATATCATTAATCAAAACCTCTCAACAAAGAAAAGCCCAGGACCAGATGACTTTACTCATGAATTCTACCAAATATGTAAAGAATTAACACCAATCCTCGAAATATTAAAAAAAACTGAAGAGGAGAGAACACTTCCTAATTCATTGTATTAGGCCAGCATTACCCTGATACCAAAGCCAGATAAAGATACTACAAGAAAACATGCCAAATCCCTTATAAACACAACCAAAAATTGTCAACAAAATACTAGCAAACAGAATTAAGCAGCATATTAAAAGAATTATATGCCATAACCAAGTGGGATTTATCCCAGGAATACAAGAGTCGTTTGATAAATGAAAATCGATCAATGTAATACACATTAATAAAATAAAAAAATCATGATCATCTCAATTGATGGAGATAAAGCATTTGAAAAACCTCAATATTCTCTCAGGAAAAACTCCAAATAAACAGGAATAGAAAGGAACTTCCTTAACATTTAAAGGCCATATATAGAAAACCATAGCTAAAAGCATACTTAATGGTGAAAAACCAAAAGCTTTTCCCTTAAGATCAGAAATAAGGAAAGGAAGGATACCCTTTCACCATTTCTATTCAACACAATACTAGAAGTCTTAGAGCAATTAGGCAAGAAAAAAATAAAATAAAATAAAAGGCATCCAAATTAGAAAAGAAGAAGTAAAACTCTCTCCTTGCAGATGACATGATTTTATATCCAGAAAATCCTAAAGAATCCACAAAAAGCCTGTTAGAACTAATAAACAAATTCAGTAAAGTTGTAAGATATAAAATCAACACACAAAAATCACTTGTATTTCTATACACTAGCAATGAAAAAAATCCAAAAAGAAATTAGGAAAACAATTCCACCAACAATAACATCAAAAAGAATACTTTAGAATAAACTTAATCAAGGATGCATAAGATGCATTGAAAACTACAAAATGTTGCTAAAAGAAATTAAATACAATCTAAATAAATGGAAAGGCATCCCGTGTTCATAGACTGGAAGACTTAATATTGTTAAGATGACAATATTACTCACCCAAAGTGATCTACAGATTCAAATTCAGTACAATCCCTATAATAATCTCAAAGGTGGTTGAAGTATTTTTTCTTTTTTGCAGAAATAGAAAATTGCATCCTAAAATTCAAATGCAATTTCAAGAGACCCTGAATAACCACAACAATCTTGAAAAAGAACAAAGTTGGAGGATTCACACTTGCCAATTTAAAAAATATTAAAGAGTGTGTGTGTGTGGTATGTGTGTATATACACACACCCCCCTCACACAAAGAATTGAAAACAGGGAAACAGATACTTGTACACCAATGTCCATAGAAGCATTATTCACAAAAGCTAAAAGGTAGAAAATCCCAATGTCCATCAACAGATAAATATATAAACAAAATGTGTATAATTATAATAGAATATATTCAACCATGAAAAGAAACGAAGTTCTCATATATGATAAACATGGATAAACTGTGCCGAAACATTATGTTGAATGAAATAAGCCAGACACAAAAGGACAAACGTGGTATATTTCTACTTATATGAAGTATCTAGATAATAGGCAAATTCATAGAGAAAGTAGACTGAGGTTACCAGGGGCTGAGGGGAGGGGAAAATGGGGAATTATTTCTTCTTAATGTGTTCAGAGTTTCTGTTTGGAGTGATAAAAAAAATTCTGGAAATAGTGGTAATTGTTGTACACCTTTGTGAATATAATTAGTGCCACCGAATTGTACACTTAGAAATAGTTATAATGGTATCTTAACACAATAAAGAAAAAAAAGAAAAACAACCCACATCATTTCTTCTGAGTCCAAAAGATAGATTACAATAATGTGTTAAGGAGCAGTCTTTCAAACCAAAGCCAATAAAGCACCAAACAGAATGCAGCCAATCTATACACCTAGAGTGACACATCTACAATGTGTTAATAGTACTGCTTGGAAAGAAAGTAAAAAAGGAATCTTCTCTTACCTTTAAAGAACCTCATCAGTTTAGAGGAATCCTAAGTGTTCAGTTCAAAATTTCTAAGTTTCAATTCTCTTCACTGCAAAGTTTTCAGGATCTGAATGGTGCTCAGGTATCAAAAATAAAAAAACACCTGTTTGCTTGCCAAATTCCTAATAAAATGACAAACACCCCTAGGACTGCATGGGAGAAAATTTTATGTAACAAATGGATATATTTCATCACTTTGTAAATGCCAAGAATCAAGTTAATGGGTAACTATATGAAAAATTTGCAAGAAATCAAATATATTTCCTATTAAATTACAAATTTGATACTTTATAATTGACAGCGCTATCCCATAAAAATTACAAAAGAGATTACTAAATGAATGGTTGGCACAAATATAAAGCAGTTATCACTTCTGGCACAGTGAGACTTCATTATCTTAAAAATGACCCATAAAAGAAAATGATCCCACTGTGCACAGCCTTCTTCCCCAAGAAAGAACTGTGACTCAACAAAACCACATTTTAACAACATGGAGATTTTGTTATTATAAATTTCAAAACAAAATGGAAGAATTTCCACATAATATTTATAACCTTCAAAGTACAATATTAATACATGTCTGTCAGTTAGAAATAACAGCAGTTTTGTTAGGCTACAGGGTTTAACATAAAACCAATTTACAAATGTGAAAAGCAGTAGTGGTCCAATATTTACCATTACACATGAATCTGTTTCTTCCAGAAATTTTTTTTTAAAAAATTAAAATTTTAGTATCATGAAATATTAAAATAACACCCCCAAACATGCCACAGTCACTATTCACAAATAAAGTTAAGATGAAATATACAAAAATTCACTTAATACTGTTAAATAACAACAATAAACTACAAGATTTCCTGAACAGAAATGGTAGGACCCCTGAATGTTTTACAGTGAATTTCAGGAAAAAAAATTAAGTTATGACTATTTTCATGATATATTAGGCAAAAATTTACATGACCATTTCAAAATATACCAATTAAGATTTATAGTTTGTAAGATGCACTAAACAAATAGTCCTTAAAAGTGAACACAAATGCTTAAAAACACCAATACCAAAGTGTGTTTATGATGTTCAAAGAGATGCACAATTAAAACTGGAATATTTAGTATCTCTGGTAAACAGGTAATACCTACAATGCTTTAAAGCAATCCTCTAAGTTCTCATTTCTCTTATTTGTAATTTGTCATGGCTCGTTGAAAAGACATATTATAGCTTTCAGCTGATTCCAAGTGAATGTTATTGAAATGCACACAGCCCCCAAATGAAATAAACTGTTCCCCAACGAAGTATTCTTTCTAATAAAAGTATTTTAAACAAATGAATGCAAGACCTTTCATGTCTGAATGGACTCATATGGTTACATTTTAACTAAATTAAAGCACAATGTAAAATAGGGTAAGTGTATTAGTATAAAAATATCCAGTAATACGCAGTAGACATTTCTAAAATGAGGAATAAGTAAAAATAAATAATTTTAATGCTTTAATTTACTGGTGTCTAATGTGAGATTCCCAAAATGTCAAGTATTCACTTGCTTGAATCAACTTCTGCGTCACATGCTTTCCTAAACAAAATGTGCTTATCAATCTCTTAGCTATTTTATTTGCCAATGTTCAGTAAGAAATTATATAGCATAAACTTAGAGTGTTCAAGATGGCTCGCTCACTTATTTTACTATTAAGCAAAGCTAAATTTACATTCTAGGAAACACTGCAGTTTAATTTTAAAAACAAACAAAAAATGCAGCAGTAAAACAATTCGTGAGGAGAAACAGATGCATTCACATATAATAAAGCCACTGCAACTTCTTCAGGCATTCAATTGTTGTGTTAAATAAACAAACAGTAGTTATTTAGCAGCAATGATTCCGCAATAAATAATGCACTGTGTTTCTCAGTCCTGCACAAAAATTGCAGCTACAGTTACATCAACAGCTGTAACCTACTGGCTCTAATGGCAGAGAAGACCTTTAAACTGACTGTACAAAAAAAATTGTCACACTGTGACAACAAATATAAAAACAATCTGTAGGTCTGAAATAAAAAGACTCCACTGTGAAGAGGACAGTGTAGACAAACAGAGATTCCAAGTCCACCAAAAGAAATAATTGCCTTCAGATCTGAGTCCTTGATTGATAAGAAAGGCTGTGGGCTGGGCTTGAAACCATGTTATCAGACTTAAAAGAGCATGCTCTGTCTTCTGTTCTTCCCATGTCCTAAAATATAAAGTCATTTTATGAGGCAGTTCAACTTCAGTTTTATCCCACATACAGTATTTGGTGACTCTAGGAAACTAATGTTCCCACCAGCAAAAGCTAATATTCCACGGTGAGAGTAATCAGCACTGTCTTAAATGACCCTTTTGTGGATGGGGGTCAGTCTACAGCTTCTATGCTTCGAAGTGATGAACCTGATGACTAGGGAAGCACAAGGCGTGTCTTCTGCCTCAGGTACCAGGGATGGCGTGTGCAGTGATCAAGCCAGGTCACTTGTAAAAGGTCTCTGTGCCATCTGCAGCTTTCAGGATCCCTGACTTGACTGAGTCAGATTTCTCTCTGAAGATTTACTGAGCTGCCCACATCATACAGAAAAGTGAGTACGTGCAATGCTAAACATACACAGCTGTGGAATGCACTGTACATTGGTTTTTACATCAATAATTTTACTGATTAATTTATAAAACAAAAGCTTGGTTCCACACAAAAATTTATGATCGACACGTGAAATGGTTTATGACAAACACACCTGTCTCTGGATAAGATGAATTTCGAAAACCCGGGTCCTTTTGCAACTGAATTTCTTTCAAACTGAATATTGATACACCTATAAAATGCATACATAAAAATTATCAGGTGATACTCTAACATTATTAAAACAAACACAACCCAACTACAGGCAAATGCTTAAAAAACATACATTAATTCAACATGAAACCATTAAACAAGGTTATAGACCTTCTGAAGTATTTTCTTTTTTGTCCCAATGTTTTGAGGAGAAAACCAAGTGAACTGCCCTTCAGAATCTTTGTTCCCCCAACTCTGGGTTAAACTATGCTGCGAGGTGTTTCTCTGGAGAATATACACTGTCTATTCCAGGACTTACTGGGTTTGGGAGACCCAGTCAAAATGTATCATGAGGTTCTTATTCTCTCTCTGTCCTTTGTCTCTGTCTCCTTAGGATGTCATAAAGGTATCATCAGGCCCTCAAGCTATCTTCCAATTTTTAGTAAACAAACAAGGAATAGGTTGTACAACCATAACTGCCTACACCTCAAGCTGAAACTTGATATTAATAGTGATATGTAAATATCATCTTAAGAAAAGTTGTAATTCACCTCTCTCGTTTCCAATCTCTATCAGAGAGGTAGTCTTTCATTTAAAATTATCCAGTAAGTTCTAAGTGAAAAGCCATTAAGGATTTTTAATTCCAATTAGTTTTGTCACTGACTGCTACATAAACCTTGAAGAATCAATATAGTGTAGTAAATGAGAATGGGAAATTAATGAAAGCTTTTGGCAGCTCAGTTCCCAAATATTTTCCTAATTCCCCCCCTCACTCCATTCTAAAGTAAAATACTGGGGTAATTTGAAAAAAGAATGTCATTAATAAAACCAAAGAGTTACTTCAGACAAGAGGAATCTGCTAATCTAGTGACTCTGGCAGTATGCTCAGCTCTGTCAAGGAAAATTATCTTTGTATCTTAAGAAGGAAATGTACTTTCACAAGAAAACAATCTTATATATTTTGGTTGTGCTTCATTAGTCTTTGCTTGAAATCCACTTTTAATAACTCTGAATCAAAGCCAGATTGGGCGTAGGGACAATGCCTGTCATCAGATAGCATATCCCAAATTAATTCCAATAAGATTAATGACCCATGCCTAAGTACTATTGATTTCTTACAGGGTAGTGGCAATGTGGCTCAGTGTTATAAGAAACAAATTAAAACGTAGGAAAGTAAGACATACACTTCCCTTCAAAAAATTCTGATCTAATTATAAGAAAGTTTAGAATTTCAGGCAAAGTCAATTATCATTCTTTCTAAACCCCTAATCCACCCCAGTTCCCAACTCCGGACAAATAAAAATAAAGGGGGAAAAACACTTTAGGATTTCTCTTACTTTCTGGTAAAGCATGTATTCTTGGTCCCAAACTGCGAAAGTACACGTGTTTCATGGCTTCCTCTGCTGAAACCCTTTTCTTAGATTCGTACTGTGAAAAAGCAAAGAACTGCTTCATTAACTTTTTCTCTAGTTATTGTACAGAGTAGGAGATGGGCAAATGAGCATTTAGAGCTACTTTAAAAAATCTTTATTATTAAATATGACGACTGTTTTTCAAGCACCAATTTGGAGTACTACAGATACACTCTAATTTGAGTTGCTGTTGAGATTATATAGGAATGATATATCTCAGTTCCACATTTCTAAGATAAAGCTGGATTTTAAATAAAAATTTTGATTCCTTGTCTTTTCTGAAGTGATAAAAAATTAAAAATCTGACCTTTGGTGTTACCTTTCTTCATGAACACCAAGGACTGGATGACAAGCATTCCTAATTATCTATCCAATACTCATTTCCCTTTTTTCCTTGATGATTAGATCTGTTCAAGGTGTCCATGTTTCCTACTTCGACAGATGACTCATAAATCATGACTGTTCTAAGTTTAGGATAATACGACAATACTGCTCCCCAAGTCCCAGCCTCTTACAATTAATGCTCTGGTCAGTGAGGCTTGGGAAGAAGCCTGGCAGGAGTTTCTGTAAAAGCCTTTGCTTTCAAGATATAAGAGGATTAATGTGGTTGGTGCTACCCTTATCCCCCCTCTTCTTCCTGCTTTGGAGGGAAATGTGAATGGTATTTGGAGGTGCAGCATCCTCCAAAGGCTGTAGGCATAAGGAAAAGAGAACATTAGAGAATATGAATTGCAGATAACATGGCCAGTACAGCTGACTACCTCAAAACTTCTAGGTCATAATAAGAGACACAGACACATTAACTCTCTCTCTCTCTCTATATATATGTATATATTTATATTTTTTACTTAAGCATATGCCTCAAAAGTATGCTAGATACTACCATAGATATCCTTATTTGTCATTAACAGTATTTGAGGGAGGTATTACTGACTCCATTCTACAGATGAGGAAACTGAGGCTTAACTACTCATTTAACAATTGCAAAATAAGATATGACTTACCTGAAGAAATTTTGTTATCAACTCAATTCCTTCAGAGTCTAACCTAAAACCAAGAAAAAACAAATGGCAATTTATTCTCTTTTAGCTGACATAAACTTTTCAGATAAAACTATTTCCTAAGTGTCCTAATCTGATAGATTTAAATGCCTTAAAATAGCTACTACTCTTATTGCCTTCAAATAGACTCAAATCTGTTTTAACCTGACAAGACTTATCTTGCCATTTGTTTAAGAACAAACCATGAATTGAACAGAAGCTAAGCTTCAATTCAAATTTTCAATATGCAAGAACAAATTAATTATTAAAATTATAGAATTTTAAAAAATCACTGTTATATTTCAAAACAAAGTAATCTCTAGTATAAGGAAAGCTTAAATATTACATCAATTTTTACAGTGTTTCACTTAAGGCAAATGTATAAGAGGATCATTTTCCTACTATATAGGTGAAAGCAAAAAGACAAGTGACCCCAAAATGTATCACTACAGTTTAAGATAAACACAGAGACAAGCCATTCAGTAAATTTTTACAGGGTAGTCTGCTCAGCATACTAGAAGGTATTAAGTTCAATCTGAATAAGCCACAATAACTTCATAAAACTTCATTAATAAGGGCTACAAAAACAATGATACAGTCAATAAAAATATATAACTGAAATTAATATAATTGGGAGTAGTAGGGTTAGGGATTATTTTAATGAGATAATCTCTTGATCAGAAATAACAGGTTCTATCTTGTACTGCCTTTTATGGCAAAAGTATAATTATGAATAAAGAAATATTTTCCCGAGTGCTCTCAGTGGGTCCTATAGATGCTGAGGCCTAGACATTCTCTAGACTCTTCTATTCATCTACAGTTTGCCATTCTAGACATTTCCAGAGCTCCCTGAGCACAGACATAAAAGTCATGGAGAATCTGCTTCAAAGAAGAGCTTCAGCCTTTTACACTGAACATTCCAACAGCAAGCAATATATAGATGATATAAATAGGATTTATGCTACTTGGGAGAGACATACAAAAAAGGCTCAGCACATATTATTATTCTTCGTAAGAAAGTCTAGTTAGAATGATATCAGTTGCTATAGTAACAATAAGAACATCAATTCACACAAATACTTAAAAAATATTTTTAGTGTCAGAACTGTTTTTTGCTGTTCCTTCCCTAGCTTGAGGATAAATGGAAGCACAGCAAGTGTGTTATATGTTGTAAGCAATGTGAATGGCTTTGGATTAAAACAGATGATGGCCTTATTTGGTGTCTTGGTGACTTTTTAATTTTTTTTTTAAAGGAAAGATGAAAAATGCAGTCGAAGGGGTCAGCTTTTCTATGTTACTTATTGAACATGTAATAAATTCCACAAGTAAAAATATTCTGACTCAAATTTTAATGGGAGTCTTGGACTGATACATGGGGGTAGTCTGAGAAGAAACTTAACTGAATGGTTGACCATTTAGGATATTACATTTTGCTAAGGGATCAGAAAGAGTTTATATTCTTCAAATAATAATTATGTCATTAACACCGGCCAAAATACTGATGGGTCATCTTGTGTTAGAGTCCAGATTTTATTTATATAACACTTTCCTAGGTTTTTTTTTTTT
>VBSM01003169.1:15986588-16018568 GCA_008086735.1 Cheirogaleus medius
AAAAAAAAAAAGAAAGCAAGCAAGAGAGTGAAATAAAGTTGATTACACAGTCTCATGGAGTAATCAGTTTCTTGTTGGCCTATGAGAAGATAAATTTGGGTGGCTTGTTTTGTAGAGGTTAGAAGCAAAATTTAAAGGACTCAGAGTATTTCCCAATAAAAGTAGATTTTTTGATGGCCCTTGACATTCCTTTTGCATTTCTAATGTCCAAGTAAGGTTTCTCTATCATTGCCATTGGGGGGGGGAGAGAAAATATATAACAATTAGAAGGGAAAGTTAGCAACATAAACTACGCTGAAGAAGAAACTTTATAATCTATATAAGCATATGCAAATAGCTTATAATTCCTTGTTCAAATACATGTGGCCCACTCACTTCTTTTTTAAGGAAGAAAATACAAATAGTAACTTACCTTTCAAACAAATGGCAAAAGTATTAAATAAGCAAACGTACTGGAATTTCAGAACAAATTCACCATTTAATAACAGTGAACAATAATCCTTCAAACTCTCATATTTATCAAATTTAATGAAATACTCCAAAAGCAAAACTACCATCATCATTTATGAAAATGCTAATTATGGAAAACTGTACAGACTTTTAAAAACTAAGTTCTACTAGAGTTTTCAAACTCTCAGAATGTAGAATACAAAAAAATTCTAAGCTACGCTAAGAAGTTCCTTCAGTATGAAAAACAGTTTACTTCCTAGATGCAAAAATAACAATTTAACTTTCAAATTCCTTAAAATTAGATTAGCTAACGAGATACAGTTAAATAGCATCAATTAAACTATTCAGCATACAGTAAACACAGAGTCATGGTGGCAGGTAGGAAGCTCCTTTCAGTAGTGGCTTTTAAACTCTTTGGGTCTCAGGACACATTTTATATGCTTAAAAATTATCAAGAACCCAAAGAGCTTTTATTTATGTAGGTTATATCTATCAATATTTGCCATGTTAGAAATTAAAACTGAGAAAAATTTTAAATATTTATTTACTCATTAAAACATTACTCATTATATGTAGCATGAATATTTTTATGAAAAATGTTTTTTCTAAAACAAAATAAAAATTAGGAAGAAGAATGGCACTGTTTTACATTTTTGTAAATCTCTTTAAAGTCTATTTTAAAAGAAGACAGCTGGATTTCATATCTGCTTTTGCATTTAATCTGTTGATATGGTGCTTTGCTATATATCACACTACACCAAATATACATATAATATATATACATATATGAAAAAAATTAGATCTCACAAAGATACGAAGTTAGAAAGAGGAGGATTATTTTAATAGCCTTTTCTGATAATTGTGGATAGTCTTTTTTGGTACTACATAAGAACTAGAAAGTAAGTTGTTTCTTAAAAGTTATGAGGTAACTGAAATTATATCAATGAACTTTTCATACTTTTGTTACATTAAAATTAATTGGTCTATCTTGTGCTTTAAATGGATCTTTTACCCATGAGTGATTCTGTAATACTACGCATTGGTCAAATAATGGTTTTCTGATTTATACATTTCAAATATTTATACACTTCTTTGGCGTATCAAAAAATCTTATTTGTTAATATCACCATCCATCTCATCAGAAAAGTCTCTTAAGTATTGGAAACCTATCAAGCTCAAGACAGCAGATCCAAGTTTCCAAAATCTAATTTTTGCTTGAAAACTTGAAAATACTTTCAGTTGATTTCCTTGAAATGATAGGTTTACTTCATTCATTTTTAAGAAATGTCTGCCAAATACCTAAGTATGAATAACCACAGTTTGTCTGCCAGCCATTTCTTTCGAGTAAAAATGGTATTTCTTGAAAAAAAAGGGCTTGCACACAATCACATGAGCACTTTTCCTTGTGACAACCATAGTATTTCTGTGCGCAGCAAATGTGTTTTATGTACACTTCCCATTTCATTACACAAAATACTAAAAAGAAATGTACTCAAGGATGGAGATTTAATAAAATTAATAAATTATACTGCTTCATCAAACACCTTTTTAAGTGTAACCGACACTTTTTCCCTTTAAGTGTGTAATGGTAAGAATACAATGATACACTTTGGGGACACTCCCTTGGTTTATACTAAAGAACCAGCTTTACCCCTTACAGCTTTTCTATCGTCATTGCAAATATTAACATGGTAAATAGGGCAAATAATGGTTAGTATAATTTTGGTAATTTATTTTGCCTTTGGAAACCCCCTGAAAGGGTCTCAGGAGCCCTATGGATCTATGGACCATACCTGAGAACCCATGCCTTTTAGTATAACCAACTTAAATCACCCACCAAAGTTCTGTCAAATATCTCATTCTGTGTGTTACAGAGAAAATTTCCAAACCCACATAAAAGCAATGACACATTGTGACAGTGGTTGTTCTTTTAAATTTAGCCACCTGGAAGTATTTATAAATATCTCATACATTCCATACCGAAATCTGCTAGCTTTAATTCTCCTTTTTCATTAATGAGGAGGTTCTGTGGTTTCAAGTCTCGATGCAATACCTTTCTTCTGTGGCAATATGCCAAACCACGTAGAATTTGGTATAGAAATAGCTACAGAAACAAACAAATAAAAATTAGTTTTACAGATGAGATATACTCTGGTATAAGCATAGATTATGATAAACAGAAAAGCAACTGGCCTAGAATATAGTAAAAGAAAAAAAAAAGTAATCACATCCTTAAGTACAATGTCTTGTCCTTATATAGTTGATTTCTGAATTTTACAGTTTATTGTTCTATTTGAAGCATCTTAGTTGTTTTAGTCTAATAGTATCTATGAAAATAAATATTATAAATAATATGAAACTTCATCTTAGCAGTAATAGTTCATTTATTATAGAAAATGACTTAAACAGATTTTCATAAACTTATAGGCCTATTAAGCTTAGAGTTTGATCATGAAATTTTGGCAAAACAAATAAGCAACCCCTCCCACACACTCTCAAAAAAACCCTGATTTCAGGCAGTGTCTTTAAAATAAAGTATCAGAATTTGTGGTTTTATGAACAGTCTGAGGTATCAAAGAGAATGGTGCTGCATAGCTCTGGCAAATTACTTGTTATAAAAATAACCTATACCAGCTTCTATCACCCACCTCCTGGGTACTTTACTTTTAGCACCTCCTACTCAGCCTTCAAAATCTGCTGTGATTCAGCAAGGGGCATTAGCACCATAGTGCTCTGAATGACTCTTTGAAAAATGTAATTCCTGTAAGGCTAAGGTAGAGTTTTTGTTGCGGATTTTGGAGGAAAGAGGGTTATGAAACACAGAAGGTCTTCGATTCTTTAGGGTTAAAAAGAAAAAAGCTCATGTACAGAGAATTAAAGAGTTTACCCTCAGTTCATCTGCTGGTGAAAAATAGAGCATCAGAACACTGAGAATAAGCCAAGGTGGCAGGTGCATGATGGGCCTGAATGAATTTCTCAGCAGCAGGGTCTCTAGAGTCTACATAATTATGTTTTTAAAACTCTAAAATTACTATTTTAATATATTCCTGTTACATTTTATGTTTGGAAATCATAAAGGCAATTTAAACAAACAATAAAATGCTTTCCAACTTAAGCCATGTAGACTTAAAGATAAACTTCTCAAACCTCTGTCAAATTACGATAATTAAGGGCCTTATTTTCTTTTCAAATCATTGTCAATATAAAAGCAGGAAAAGCAAAATAAAAACTACAAACAAAGATATACAAATGACACAACACCTTTCAAAACAAAATGTAAAATATAATAACAATCCTCATAGTATATATATGGAGATACATTTAAAGCCCTATTCTAAAATTCTTAGCCATGTGTTATCCATATGTTCTGAGTTGTCTTTTAGTAACAGAAACTGGCTCTCCTTTATAGCCACCAAATTTACTATTTTAAAAAAACTGTAAGTTTAAAGTTGCTATCTACGGAATTAGAAATGTCTCAAACATCCAGTTGAGACAGCCCATTTCCAGAATAGATTCTCATAAGCTGTTGAGTAAGTTTGGATAAATAAATCTTCGCTAAATTTGGAGTATACCACTCAGGTCAAAGCAACCTACTGTAAGAACACAACTATGTCCAGTGTTTTTACTTAATAGCTTTTGGGTTTCATCTAGTACTGAATAGCTTTTCTATCATTACTTGAAATTTTATATATACTGTAGTAAGAAAACACATCAGTTATCTTACTTTTGCTCCTGACAGTATAGACTGGTATTTCCAGCATAGTGTTCACAATATCTGCATGTTCCTGGCCTTATTCATTAGACTATACTCTGAAAAGTTGTTGTTGTTGTGAGTTTGCCATTTAAAGGAAGCCTTTCACCAAATGCACCCATCATCTGTATTTATTTTAAACATCTGTTTTTTTTTAAAGCAGAATATACCTGTAAATGTATTTTTATATCTAGAATAATGTTATGAGTGGAAATGTCAAAAGAAGGAAATAGTTCTCCAAAAAGGTATGATCCTAAGAAAGCTATAGTGTAGTGAACAGAAGAACTAAATAAATACTGTATGTTCATGACTGTCAAGGTGTTCTGCATTAAAAAAAATAAAGACTGTATGTTCAGAGGAAAATAACTTATTTAAAATGTCAAATAGAAAATCCTGAAGAATAGTTATGAGGCTGGTATATTCCATTAAGTAATCTGTTCGGGTTTTTTTTGGAGATGGGGTCTCATTCTTGCTTAGGCTGGTCTCCTCGAACACCTGAGCTCAAGCAATCAATTCTCCCACCTCAGCCTCCCACAGTGCTAGGATTACAGGCATAAGCCACTGCACCCAGCCCTTCCATTAAGTAATCTAGCTCATCTATGCTTTAAGCAAAATTTAAAATAACACACTAAAACATACCTTTACATTATGCATACTCATAATATTTCCACAGTCATCCATGTACTGTTTTAGGTCTTTATCCTAAAAAAATACAGTATTTTAGTATATGATAGTTTTCAGAATGCATGGCTGATTCACTTAAAGTATTTAATTTTAAAAAATAAATTATTCTTCAAGGAAAGATACTGGATGCATCACACACATAATTTAATTAAATATCAATAACTAAACAATAATGTCCCTGGAACTGTCAAAAAGTTTCTGCTTTATTAAAACAAAATTAAATACTGAATTTTTATGAAATGCTTACCAGATACTCAAAGACCAGAGTCAAAGATTTATCTGTGTGAACAATGTCATGTAAGGTTACTATATTTGCATGTTTTAGATCCTTTAATAGTGAAACTGCAAAACAGAAAAGAAAGCCAATTATTTAGTCTGTGGTAGCCAGTCTTTATCAAAACCTGAAGTAAGTTTAATACACAAACTGATTGGGTTTGAGTCATCCACCAAGGAGATTGGTAGCAAAAATTTTAATACGATAAATTTTTTCTTTTCATTTGTGGTTCTGGGTTTGATATTACAATACTTAAAACTGTCCCCAATATCATAATATTCTCTACATCATCTTCTGTTGTTTTTCTTAAATCTTAACTTTTTGAGACTTCTGGGAAAAATTTAGATATAAAGTGCAATGTGCCTTTTTTGCCCCTCCACATTACTAATCATTTGCTTCAAACTATTTTCTGATAATACATCTTTTCTTTATAAAATGTTATCATGATATAAATATGTTTACACATTATTTATGTTTAATTTAAGCAGTCAAATTATAGTTACCATGTTCCCCCTGTATCAATATATAACATTTCCCTAAGTCAAATATTAGTTGATGACAGTGATTTTTAATGACTTCATAGTATTTCATTATAAGCTATACAATAATATAATTAATGAATTCCATTCTTTTGAATAATTTGGTTTTAGAAATTAACTTTTTAAAGGTCTAATTATATCTTCTAGTCATCTATTCTTTCTGTGTCTGAGTTCTTTTTACTTATAAAAAATAAACTCTTATTCTGCAGCTTTGGTTTTAAAATGTTCTATGTAAATATTATACCTTCTCTTATAGCAGTGCAGGGTGCACCTTCTTCATGTTCCAATCGTATCTCTTTTAATGCCACCAAATTCTCTGTCAATTTACTTCTTCCTTTATATACTGTTGCATATGTACCCTATAATAAAACATATTTTTAAAGGACACATCAAAAGTATCATGAGAGCCTACTGAATACCATCTGTACAATAAAGAGCTCTAACTGAATTTCTAATTTCTAAGCATATGTTAAATTCCATCTTGCAAAGAAAAATCTACATTGATCAGTATTGGGTTTTCTCTTTTCTTTTTTTAAGGCTAGTCAAGTGAAGCAGTGGGAGTGGAGAAGGAACAAAAAGTCCTGGTTTTGCTTATAGCAAAGAGGACTTCCAGTTCCTATGCACAGCTTCCATACTCTTATAACACTACAGAGTGCCTCACAAGTATGAAAACATAGAATATTTAATTTACTTTTTGTATTTTATTTCAGATTAACAATTGGACTAATAGCTTTAAAATCAAAGGTGCTTTACCTGCAATGGGGGTATGGAGATTGAAGGACTCTGAGCATATTAATTGAAAATATAATTAACAGATTGTTAAATCATAAAATTTTTACCCATGTTTCTAGACTTTTCAAATCTTTTTACATTAACTCTCCTTCAAAACACAAATATATTCTACAGGAGATCTCTTCTATCATTGCCAGGATAGCCCTCAAACCCTTTTAAGGCTTCCATATTAACTATATTATTTTCTTCACCCTTTCTTACTCTGGGAGGTAGGCCATTTCTACATTAGTAGTACTAGTAGCAAGTTCAAAAAAACCAAAGTCTTAAGAATTTCCTTAACCTTCAATGGAATGTGTTTTTATCTTTAAAGATAGTATTCTGATTTTTCACACGTTTGAACTCATGCAATTTCCCATCTGACAGCACAGACAGTAGACTGCCAGGAGGGTGAGTGACAGCCGGTTGCCTATTTTGTTACCAAGAAAGAATAATACTTTGTGCTTCAATAGAAGATTATAAGCCTATAAAAAAAATACTCATTTCCCCTCAAACTGATAAGATCATTTCAAGGTTTGAAGGGTTTTAGCCCTTCTTTCTATTGCCTTTTCAGAACAAGTATATAATCTTATAGACAACTGTATTTACATTTTTCCCCCAGCTTAACAAAAACTGTAGAGTAAGAGAGGAGTTTAGATGATGAACAAGAAAAGAGGTGTCTTACATTTTTTAAATAAATATTTACTTACCTCTCCAAGTTTTTCCAATTTGATGTAGGTTTCCATTTTCCCAAACCCAATTTCTGACTGAAAACAAACAATTATAAATTTAGTATTTATTCTTAAAATTAAAAAATTCATCTCTTCCTCAACTTTGGAAACTCTCCTACACTAAAGAGTATCTAAGAATAGAAAAATCTGATCATATCAAATTGTTGATATCTGTCAAGTTTTAAAATATACCCAATGTCAAAACATTCAAAGTTCACAATTAAAACTGTCAACCCATCATATAGATCAGTTAACATTCTGCTATGAAAAACATTTTGTTTTATTTTAAGACCTTGGAATTTTAAAATACCACAGGCATTTTAAGATACTAAAGAATCTTATAAAGCATGGCTACTTGGGACTTTCTTTTTAACAAAATTACAAAATAAATAATTTTCCTACATATTTTCCTTCATAATTTTTGAATTTCTTAGAGAGACCTACAAACACAAATTACTATTTGTTTTGGGTTTTCCAATCCAAATATAATGAAAAAGACAACTGAAAATGACACTCTACTATGGATCAGGAAATAGCAAACAATGTAAGAAGAAGAAATGCAAATTTAATTCTGGCGGGGGGGGGGGAGGTGGGGGGGGGAGAAAAGCTTTAAAAGTGAGTTCTCAAAACCCTTGCTCTAAACCTTGAGAGCTTATTTTGTTTGGAGATGATAAATGGGGTAGATGGAATACACCTAAATATGTAATGGAAACCCAATATTTTAAAACAAAAAAAGAAACAAAACAAAAAATCTTAACAAAAGATTTAGGGAAAAAAAATTTTTAGACAGACTGAAAGTTAAGGACTGAGAGTAGGAACAGAAAAAACCCAAGTAAAACATAGAAGAATAAAATTACTGTCTACTATCCCTACATAGTTGAAAAAGTAGTAATCATCTAAAGAAAAGGTTGGCTTCTTGCTTACAATTACAATGGTGCCAAGGCCCTTAATAAAAAGCTAGTGAAAGGAAAAAATGTTCTTTTATATATAACTTCAGTTCTCAAAAGTGTAAAAATCATGCTGGATGATTAAGTACTGAGTTTTAGTCAAGGTCCAAAGATACAATTTTTCTGGAGCTGTTGAATAAAATTAAAATGATCCTTGATGATTAGACTTGGCATCACTCCCCACTTTGGACAATAGGATAAACTGTCCAAAGCTTAATGGCCAAAAGTAGCAGAGATCCCTCAAAAAAATGTTTATCTTTTTTTTACAAAGATATATATCATGTTAAAAGCCATGTGGAAATTGCACATCCAGTAGTACTTAATTCAATTTTGGTAAACTAATTAAAACCTTGGCCACAGGTATTATTGAATGACAGAAAAATTATTTCTTTTTGCACTCTTTATGATTTTTCTATATATAGTATTTTTCATAAAAACATTAAATTTAAAATATAAAGTTTTAGAACCATAATATACCATTCACTCATGTGTCTTGTATATGACTCAGCATTAAGATTTTGTTTTCTACTAACAATAACTGTGCAAAATAATGAATTAAAACTATAACAGACCACATTTTCCAAATACAAGTGACATTTTTAATTTCAGTATGGAAAATGTGGCAAACAGCCCACTATCTGGTACATGATAGCCTGATTCTGAATTATCTTTTAGCTTATGTTATGTTTTGTATAGCCCATTTACACATGACCTTAAATAACTTACTTTAAGAACTGGCTAACTGCCAAGATCACAGAAATTGACAGAATGTCTTTATTTTCTTATATTTATCTCTGGAATTCAGGTGCTTAAATTCACAAATATGGAACTACTGCATTTTTACCATGAATTTCAACACTTGTTATCATCTTTTATGGAGGAAAAAACACTATGTTAAGAATAAATGGAAACCAGTATGAATAAAATAATGAATGTCCCTGAAAAAATATTAAAAATGTCATCATCTATAACAATGGAAAGCACATGGGAAAATATGACTGTAAGCTAGGAACTTTTTCTTCTCAGGAATAGGGAAATTTTCTTATTCATCCTTTTATCTTAAATAAATGAATACTAGTATGCCCTTAAAACATTAAATACACTTCGGTCCAATGGTGACTATGACAAATGTTGAAGTTTGATTTAAAAATGATGTAAGTGTACTACAAGTTAAAGACTGTAAAGACAAAAATGTTTTAGAGATTACTATAGCACATAAGGTATACAAGGATTAAACAAGGAATAAAGTATGCATCTAAAATTTAATATTACAGAGAATCACTCTTCAGAGAATGAAATTTAGTGACATCATTAGAATATGCTGAAAGTCTGTTATTAATAAACAAAAGGAAATATTGTACCATAATTATGAAGTTAAATTTAAATTTGAATAATTAGTCTATAAAACAAACAGCACTACTGAATTCCACCCATGTAGACAGAGAATTCAGACAAAGCCACAGTTACACAGTGAATTGTCTGTCAGATTCTAATTCAAAGAGTTAAAATTAAAGCGTACCCACCCTACCTCCTATTTTAGTAATTTCCAACCTTAAGGATTTATACATCCAAAGAATACTTATTGAACCTTTAAATGAAATTTTTGGAAAATTTTGCTTGCATTTTTATCTGCTGAACGCGACAAGATTAACAATAGATATAATGACTAGCTTGTTAACATGCTCTCCTACAGAAATTATTCAGAGGACAGAGGACAAAGCTCATTTATTCAACATTTACCCAGCACAATGTTAGGTGCTAGAGAGACAGTGAAGAAGACAGATATGATTCCTGCTTTCATGAGTTCACAATCTAGATTAAGTTCCACCTTAGATTTTAGAATATTTTTTTAAAGTTTCATAAAAAACAGAAACAATGGCTACAAAAATGGCATAATAAATTTTAACACAATATAAAAACTCCCTTAATTCTGCTCCCCAGACTAATTTTTTCTGATACTTCATTGTTAAAAGAAAATTCTTCACTTTTGGCAGCCCCAAGCAAATTCCTGTTCAGATGGCTCTTACAGCATAAGCATGTGAAAATTTAAAATATATATGTATATAATAAATTATACCCTATAATAGTCTTCCTATAATTCAGTGTTTAGGCACCACCAAGCATTATGGGAAATTTTACATTTACTTTGGATCTAGCAACATAATTACTACATCACTGTCTGAAAGATGTTTTAACATGCTGGAGATACTGCCCCTTATCCACTGGATATATTCCAAGATCCCCAATGGATGTCTGAAACCACAGATAGTACCAAACCCAATATATGCTATGTGTTTTCTTATGCATACATACCTAGGATAAAGTTTAATTTATAAATCAGGCACAGTAAAAGATTAACAATAATATTAACAACTAATAAGAAAACAGAACTATGGTGATATACTGTAATAAAAGTTATGTGAATTATGGTCTCTCTCTCTCTAAATATCTTATGGTACTGTATTGATCTATTTTCGGACTGCAGCAGTGGGTAACTGAAACCCTGGAAAGCCAAACCGCAGATAAGGGTGGACTATTGTATGTTCAGAAGCTCTATAGGTGCCATTTTAAGAGTAAGCATGTATATAAGAAACAGTGGGGGCAGAGGTGGGTTTTTTCAAATACCTATTTCCCTTCCTGTGAGAATTACTGAGTTACCGATAGAAATGTGTTTTATCGCTTAGCCATGGGGGTAAGGGACAGGAAAAAGATTGCGAACTTCTATTCTATTTGGTCATTTTGTCTTACAAAAATTGCTGTTAACATCATCATGATACCACCTTAATCCTGCACATAATATGCCAAAGGTAAATTGTGTGGGACCTTGAACCTTGCCACTTCCACATGCCTTATCATTTCTGAGAGACATCAAGACTTGATACCATATTTTCTTACCTACTCTTGGAAATAAGAAAGGGCTACATATGATCTATACTGGTAAAACCAGGAATGAAAAATCCAAATGGTCATTGTTTAAGAAGTAGTAGACTCTTAAAATATATATAACCTATAATTTTAATGTACTGAGACAAATTTTTATATACAGATAACGTTCATTCTAATGAAGTAGAACTTAACAGTATCACAATTCCACTGGTGCAATGAAATAAGTGCATTGCAACTTCATAAGTGTAATGAAACTCTGATGAATCCTATCTGGATATAGGCTTTCCCATTACTCTAATTAATTATTAGAGTAATGGGAAAGCCTATATGATTAGAGTAAGGAAAGCCTATATGCAGATAGAGTAATATTTCCATTACTCTAATATTTAACTAAATATTGATATGTGAAGAGTTAGAATACTTCATTTCTTATCAACCATTAAGGAATATTAAATATAGCACACTTCACAAATTCAATAACCAATCTTTTTAACAAGAGTTACGATGACTAAATGTAATGTGATGTCCTGGATGGGATCCTGAGACAGAAAAAGGACATCAGCAGAAACCTAGTAAAATCTGAATAAAGTGTGGAGTTTAGTTAATAGTAATATACTGACCTTGTTTCCTTAGTTGACAAGAGTATAAAATGTTAATAATAGGGGTATAACTAGGTATGTGGTATATGGGAACTCTCTATATTATCTTTGTAGTTTTTCTGTACATCTAAAACTAAAATTAAAAGTTTATTTAAATAAAAACTCAATGGGAACGATTAACTTAAGAAAGGGAGACTGAATACACATGCGGTTTATATGGATAACAGATATTCTAAGCATCCTGAAAAGATGGGCTATGAAGAAGGATAACTCCTGAATATTAAAAGAGTCAAAGAACATAATGAATATAGATGTAGGTAGATTTGCATGTCTATTATTCAGAAAATGAGGGAATTTCCGGTTAATGGTCACTCTTTTTTAACCACATAGGAAGAGAGATCATCTGCTTAAAGCGAGGGAGGAAGAGTTGACAGTGTGGTACACAGGCAATACTGAGGGTCCATTTGAGGTTGATGATCATGAATTTATAGATTTGTATGACTTTTTCCAGCAAAAATGAATTCTGTGGCTTGTTTTTTAATTCCCACTCAACCAAAAGTTCTATGTCATTTGTACTACTCTACTTATATATTGTTATTAGAAAATGTGAAAACAACACACTGAAAGTTTTATGCTTTCTAAAACAAGGCTAAATTTTACATTTCACCTTGAAAATATATTTTGTTTTTTAGAAAAAGGATATATTATCCACAGAAACATGAACTCTAACACATATAAAGAATATTTTTCTCTCCCCACCTCCATTTCATCCATCCCTAATCTTCACCCTTCTCCTTCATACATAAACCTAGATAGGGTTCAGATGTTTACATTGAAGAACTGACCTCCTTGAAAGAAAATTTGTCAAGTTTACAAAAGAATATATTATCTATGGAAACATGACTTCTAATACATGTGAAAAATGAGTTTCCTTTCCCAATTCCTTTCCATCCATCTCTTAACCTTTAAGTGATCCTCCCGCCTTGGCCTCCCAGAGTGCTAGGATTACAGGCATGAGCCACTACGGTCTAAGATTTTCATTTTGAAGAATAATTTTCTAATATATTTTTAAAATGTGTTTTAGTAAGGTAGATGAATAATGAAAGAGATGCATCAACAGAAACCAAAACACAGCTGGCATGATTAATCTGAAATCTATAAGCCATTTCAGAATCAAAAAACAAGGGAGATGGGTAGGAACACTTAACCATAATAAAAACTCCAATCACTTTTCATTAGAGGGCACTGTTTTCCTTAATTTTACACAGACTGCAAAAGACAGCTCTTAAATAATAGGCTTAAGAATCCCATGGTGATTAATCATACTTTTACTCCCAACTGTAACATATATAACTTTATTTTTTTTTCTTTCAGCATATTATGGGGGTACAAATATTATTATGGTTACGTATATTGCCCATGCCCCCACCCCTCGAGGCAGAGCCTCAAGCATGACCATCCCCCGAACGTATAACTTTAAAATGTATCCTAAGTACCAATTTTTGCTAAAAATTGATAGCCGAAGAAAAATTTTCACTAGACACAATCAAATGACAAAATTATTCCAATAAAAACATCTTAAGCAGTGATGAAAAATTATGACCATAAGCCTGAATCAAAATCAAGTTTGTATTACGCTTTTACCATATTACATACTGGTGAATGTCAAATAACAATGTGTTCACAATATATAAAGCATAAAGTGATTCTGGTTTTTAGAATAACCAAAATAAAAGTTTTTGGTAAATAAAAAAAAAATTCCATGATATAATACACAAAAAGGAGATAAAATAACTGCTGGAAATCCAAGAGTCATAATCAATTTCTCCTCCCAAAGACACAACATCCAACTGGGTACCAGGTTCTGTCTATTTTATGTCTTCATGGTCCCTACAATCTATGTTCTACTTCTATGTCCACACGACTGCCACATTATCCCTAATTTTGAATAAACTCCTACCTGCCTCTAATCTTCTTCTCCCTCTAATTCATTGTTTACACTTTTCCTGAAGCTATTGCTATGAAACAAAAATGCAATCATGTCAGCCTTTGTTTAAATAAATGTCTTAGATGTTCTCTCATTACATGGGATAAAGTCCAGACACCTTGGCCTGACATCTAAGGCTTTTTACATTCTGGATTCATCCTATCCTTTTAGGCTCTACTTTTTAAATGTTATTCCACATTTACCCTTTATATTAAGTTCTAATTTCCCCAACATAACATATACATTCATATCTCGGAATTTAGTACATGAAGTTTCCTCTGCTTAGAATTCCCTTCATTCATTGATAACTTTCAACCTAACAAATCCCTACTCATCCTTCTAAGTGCTACCTCCTCTGTAAGCTTGTGATTCACAAAGATTTTACTTTCTGCCTCTGTTTTGTTGTCCCATTGCACTTTATATGTATCTCTACAATAGGACAATACATAGTCGTCCAAAAGAGATCCTCACAACATTTACAATCACCTGAATTTAAGTTAAAGGTGATACTTTAACACGGAAAGTTGTCCTTTCAATAAACAGTGCTGGGTCAATTGTAACATATTGGGAGAAGATATTTGCAAGACATAAAACTGACAAAGGTCCTTTATACAGAATGTATAAAGAATTTCTATAAATCAGTAAGAAAAAGGCAGAAAGCCCAACAGAAAAGGAAAAATAGACTTGGGTAGTTAATCCACAAAAGAGGATATCGAAATGAGCGATAAATATATAAAAAGATATTCAACCTAGTCATTAGAGAAATGCAAAATAAAACAATGAGAGATCACTATCTAATCACCAGAAAAGTTAAAATAATAATCTTAAAAAGACAATATAAAAAAATCTGCAAAAAGAGCAACCAGAACTATTACATACTAGTGATGGAAGTATAAATTGGTACAACCACTTTGGAAAACTGTTTTGACAGTATCTAGGAAAGCTGAACATATGCATACAATATGATTCAGCAATTGCACTCCTAGGTGTGCACTCAATGGAAATGCTTACATAAGGCAAGCAAAAAACATGCATAGGAATGGTAATAGAATTGCTATTTGGTAATAGTCAAAACCTGAAAATAACGAGAATGTTCAACAGGAGAATGGATAAAGCAAAGGACTTTTTAATAAATGAAACACCATGTGACAATGAAAATAAATTAACTATAACTGCATGTAATGGTATAGATGAAACTCACAAACATAACACTGAGCAAAAGAAGCCAACCACAAAAATAATACATATTATATACTTCCATACTTATTGGGATACATATTGTATAATAAACTTTGTGTAAATATACATGTCTATGTATTTGTAGAAAATGTATTTTAATATGTAAGAACATGTATGTGAATGAGGATTAAAAAAGGCCCAGATATTAAAACATACTATAAAAACAATATCATCAGAACAGTGTGACACACGTGGTTAAAACCAACCTTTAGCATTAGAAGGCAGGGATTATGGCTACAGTTGAGGAAAGAGGGGGTATTAAGTGATTAGAAAGGGAGCAAAAGAGGGTTTCTGGAATTATGAAATTTTCTTTTATTAATCTAGATACTAATTATAGAGGTCCATTAACATTGCAAGAATTCATTAAGCTGTACAATTATGGCCTCTGTACTTCTCTGTGTATCTAATATGTATTAATATATATGTTTATAAATCTAGTACATATCTAGAAGACATTTATTGATCTAGTATATATTCTGTACATCTAACATACATCAATACAATTTACCAAAAATAAAATATAACTTAGCTTAAATCTTATTTCAGTAAGCATCCTATTGGATGTGTCTTAAGGAGCCCAATAAACCATTAAGAAAGAAAAATGATAAAGGCAATATAATAAAATTTAGCTATCTAAAAGTTAAGTATAAAAATTCCTTTAAAATGTTTATACTCAGAAAATCAAACAAGCAGATCTGATGGTGTAGGTACAGGAGACCAAAAACTTACTAAGGAAGCTCTACGAGATCTTCGACTCATTGGTTGATCAAATGGTGGACTGTTTATCTGCAACTTTTCGAGATAACCATCAGGTATTCTGATATCTGCAGGCAGTGACAACCGCTTATTTAAATCCTTAAAAGGAAAAAAAGGAGGTAATCAAAAATAGAAAAGACAAAAGCATTTGACTTTTGAATTCACAGGCTCTAATATATTATTTCTTAGTGATAAGTAATTGTAAAGTCTTATTGCAGTTGCAAAGTTATCTACATTGATTATGTATATAATATACTCAAGGCAAAAATATTTACTGGAAGCAAAGGTATACAATGAAGTTTTACAGATATGGTACTTTGCAACCTCTGTTATTTCTCAGTCTTTTTATTGATAAATTCAACTTGGAATTTACTTTGAAATTCTTATACCATATAGTAGGAATAGGCAAAGACTACCACAAAATGTGATCAGTTTAAATAACTAAACCAAGTAGATACTGTATGATTTTGTATGCAACATGGTGAAACAAAATTTAAATATTTTATTATTGCTATGTTAATGGTATTTCTGTTTTATTTAATTATAGAATATGAGCTGGGAGAAACTTAAAAGGGAATCTTCCCTATATCGTCATATCAAGAAATATAAATCCTAAAGAAATCTCTCCTATGCATAATAGAAACCAAACTATGAAACAGAATAGGGATATACAGGAACTGTATAAATATTTACCCACAGATATAAATCTTAAATCTAGAAATATACAATGTTCCCAAATGGTTAAGTTAAATAATGAAAAGATACTGGTGCTTCCCATATTAATTTTATGTTTTACATAATCATAATCAAATCCCAATAAGATTATTCTTGAGACAAAATAAAATGCCTAAAGTTTATCTAGAATAATAAACAGAAAAAAGTATCCAAAAACATTCTAAAATAAAGAATATATGTGTGCATAGGAAAGGGAGAAAGGAAGTCTTTCCAAATATTAAAATATACTATTAAAAAGAATATAAAATGTGTCACCTTTGGGGGGGAAAAAACAAATTATAGCTCAATGAAGAATGAGAAAATCTAGATATAGACCCAATACTAAATAAAACTTTTAAACATAAGATACAGAAAATCACATAGATGATATACATATATATATGAAAAGGAATATTTTTATTATTATTGTGATAAAATTTAGTTATAAAAATAGATATCAAGTTGATTTCAAGCATTGAAAAATGCTAATTTGTCATTTAGAAAAATAATATTATTTTCCTTAACTGATTCAAAAGCAATCTTTAATAATAAAAACGTTATCAACCAAGCTGATCATCATTGTCTCAACAGCACTGAAAAAAAGTAACAATACTGATCCTTTTATTTTAAAACATGTTTAATTTTTTTTGCAGGAAACTATTTTAACGTACACTATGTGCTGATACGCTAACAGTCATAATCAACTTCTGTCCTTAAGGTTATAACACAATATTGATAAAGAAAAGGAAACGAATTCTTTTATTCCTTTACATGGAGAAGTAACTTATATGTGCTACAGAGATTAGTAGACATAATGGACCACAAAGGAAAGGATACCCATCTTTATAATACAAGAAAAAAAGCTGGTGCTTACTTTATTTATACTTAAAATTTGAAATAAAATATATATAAAATAAAATATAAAGTACCCAGATGAATCCTGAAAATATAATTAAAATCATATTTTCTAAAAAGACGACTTTGGTAATGTATCATTCTTTAGTTTTTTAAAAATTCATATCTAATAGAGAACCTTAAATAATTTTTTGCAGATATGAACAACTATTATAATTAATGTATATCTGCCTTGGGACAGTAACTAGAAAAGAGGAAATATTCACAAACTACAATTCACTAATGCAAAGAAACAACTCTCTTATAAGTGTCATTTCCTTCATGAAAATTTTCAAATGGGCATTTACTCTGTTTGCTAGATGTGTGTTTACTTATCTATACAAACACACATACATAGTATGTTTATATTTTTTAAATGGTTACCTCCATTGAGATCCGTCTATGTATACGATTTCTGAGACAAACACCTGTAGGTGATTGTACTTCATCAGATGATGTCCCGGAAGCTTGGTCACTCTCACCATCTGATCCCATTTTTAGATTTTCATGAACAATATCTATGTCAGAAAATTAGACATTATTTACCTGAAAAGAGATACATTATATCCTACTACATCACATAATTTATTATCACTACAGGTAAAATATAGAGAGCCAACATGTAAAATTATAGCATAAAAAGTCTTTTACATTCTGGGTGCCACAGGTGTGTGGTTAATATATCAAAACGTAACTCAAATGTCTTAAAATATTAATACTAGTAAGAAATACTTTAACAGTTTCAAATCATGAAAAATTACGAAAAAACTAGCATTCAAGATGTTATCAAGAATTAAACAATAAAATTTTAGACTAGAAATAACACTTGAGAATTCATTCTCTCATTTGCTAGATATGGGAAGTGAGACTTACAAGGTTAATCACTTTCAAAAGGTCACAAAATTTAGAGGCAGAGCTGGAATAGAAACCTATTTAGTTTAGCATTCTTTCTAGTAAATAATGTGCCATTGGGTCTACAGCAAATGGAGCTAGTTCTTTGAATATTATTTTAAAAACTTAAAAAAAAAAAAGCTGCTAATGCAGCTTCTCCTTCCTCCCCAGTGTTAAAAATAAAACAATTCAAAAGTTATTCACAGAGTATCTACTTTTTACCAAAACTACAAACACAAGTTTACGACCTCCAAAAGGTCAAAAATCTGTTGGGAGCAAAAACATATTCCTATTACAATACAAGGTGGCTTATAGTATATGTTTAATAGAGATAAAAGTTGAATGGAAGTAGAGGAGAGAAAGATTAATTCCATCTGGGAATATTTAAAACAAACTTTTATACTCATATTCCTGCTTATATATTTGCATTTGTTAGGCATTCTCTAATTAATCTAGCAAAAGTAGACCAGTAGAAACAAATGCCAGAGCTAGAACTGATCTCTTGCCACTAATACTGTCTATACAATGATTTATTCCCTAAAAAGCAGCATGTTGTTTCTTGCCGCAGTGCTTTAACACACATTTTTCTCATTGGTAAGAGATGCCTTTCCTCATTTTATCCACCTGGCAAACTCAGACTCATTCTTCAAAACTTTGCTCACGTATCATCACTCAGTGAAGTCTTTTCTAATCTCAGACACAGTTGACTACTGTGCCCTCACTGACTGCACTGAAGAATTTTTTTTTGGTTCATGTGATTGGGGGCAGGATTTCGTTTATTCATTTTTGTATTCTGAGAACTTAAACTGCCTGACACTTAGAAGGTGCTCAACAAATACTCAAATGAATTGAATATTAACTAAAAATCAAGAAATAGACTGGACTTCATTCTCAAATGAAATGTTATATGAAATATACTCAACATGTAAGACAATTGAAAATATTAATAGTATTTTATAAGTATAAATTTATACTTTTAATGAACAATATTTACTTATATAAATACAAAATACAAAATATATAAATACAAAAATTGCTCAAATTAAGAAAAAAGTTGAATTCAAGGGTCTCATATCATATCAATCTTAGAATTAACTTTGTTTCTATATTTTTGTCTTGGTAACTCAATATTGAGAAAACTCCAATTCACATTTGTAAGCAGTTGTAAATGGTAATGGTTTTAACAGCTTAATATGTAATTCAAGAATATACTTTAGGCCAGGTGCTGTGGCTCACGCCTGTAATCCTCGCACTCTGGGAGGCCGAGGCAGGCGGATCACTCAAAGTCAGGAGTTCGAAACCAGCCTGAGCAAGAGCGAGAATCCGTCTCTACTAAAAATAGAAAGAAATTAATTGGCCAACTAAAAATATATAGAATAAATTAGCTTGGCATGGTGGCACATGCCTGTAGTCCCAGCTACTTGAGAGGCTGAGGCAGAAGGATTGCTTGAGCCCAGGAGTTTGAGGTTGCTGTGAACTAGGTTGATGCCACGGCATACTAGGCCGGGCAACAAAGTGAGACTCTGTCTCAAAAAAAAGAATATACTTCAATTACACAAAGATTTCTGGAGAAATTTTATGCTGAGATCTGAAGATCTGAAGAAAAAAATGAACTCGGCAACAAAAGTCAATATATTGGTGACTGATATGTAACTGGTTAAAATTTGGTATCTAACACATCTGAGGTCACACATACTCTTTTCTGCCAAACTTTTAAAATGTTAAAGATACTTTAACCATGCCTTCCATTTCTAGTAAAATCTAAAAATCTTCCTTCCTCAAGGAAATGTCAGCTAATATAGCTAATATATAATACCCTAAGCTATAGAGCTTAGTTTGCAAGAATATATGAGTAATACCCAGGAAGCAAAAACAAAGGAAGAACTGAAAACCCAAAGCTGTTATGCATAAATTGACTCTGTCACTATCTTGGAAGAGGTTGCTGATCTGACAGGGGTCCTCAAACTTTTTAAACAGGGGGCCAGTTCACTGTGTCTCAGACCATTGAAGGGCCGGACTATAGTTTAAAAAGAAAAACTATGAACAAATTCCTATGCACACTGCACATATCTTATTTTGAAGTAAAAAAACAAAATGGGCAAAAACACCCAGCGGGCCGGATGTCCTCGGCGGGTAGTTTGAGCACCCCTGGTTAAGAAAGTCCTTAGGTTTAGTGGTTACAATGAGGAAAAAGATGAAGCCTTGGGTGTGTGAGCTGCAAGTGAGACTTTCGCATAGAAGGGCCCAACTTTCAAAGTGCTACACCTTTGAGATTCAAAGGGCGGACTTAAAAAAAATTCTGAAAAAAAAAAAAAAATTCTGTACTGTTGCACAAGGAATACAAAGGAAGTTTATTAATATCAGACAATAAATAAATACTTGAGTACTATCTGACTCAACCAAGAAATTACTAATGCCATTAACAAACAAGTATAGCTCTGACATGATTGTTGGTCAGTATTTTCATTTCCATCAAGACAAACATGAAATAATGAAGGCTTATGTCAGAACTTCACTCATTTGTCAGTAGGGATAGCAACTTTTTTGCTGAGTCAGGTAATAGCTTTTGAGAACCACAATACTATTTACTTGCTCAATTTTTGTGCCATTCACAATGTAACAGCTACAGACACAACGCACTTTTAAATTTAATCTACATTACTAACATTTTCAATATTATTAAATTTAGAACAAAGGAACAAAACAAGAAGGCTTGTTTTTGTATGGCTCCTGAGCTAAAATTGTTTTTTGTGTTTTTAAAGGGTTATTAAACTAAGAGTAATATGCAAACAGAGACCATATGTCCATAAAACCTAAAAAATTTACCAACTGGCCCTTTATAAAAACAGATTGCAAACTCCTGGACTAGACAATGCCAAACGCTAATCTGTAGTGCTTTCTGATTTCTCCCTCCATGGCCAACTTCAGACCACCAACAGGACACTGAATGTACAGCTGGGAAGAAATGTGCAGTAAGCACACCATTACATAGTATTTTGACTATGAAGATATATCAGAAATAAATAATCCCCACAGCATAGATAACAGTAAAAAGTAGTAAAACAATTGGGAAGTAACAACTTTTGAGTATTCATTACCTTTGTTTTTAATTTAGCTTATTTAGTTGTAAGTTTATATAACTTATAATTTAATAACAGCTATGTTTAACATCAATTTTACAAAATTACTGAAAATTTAACTTTCATCTCTCATGAACTAGTGTGTGCCAACTTCAGAATACCATTTTGTAGGGTTGCACCTACAGGGATAAAGGCTATGTACATTTCCCATAGATAAAACCCCACTGTGAATAAGCTCATACTCCCAAAATTAAAGGAACTCATGAGGAAATAATCTATTATGCCAAAAGTAAAAAGTAGGCGGATAAAACAAGCAGTAGAATAAAACTCTCATGAACTTCAGTAAACATAACTATCTAATGACACTATAAAATAGTTATACTTCAAGTGATTTTAAAAAACAAGATAAGACACCATCAAAAAAGACCACAGAAATATTTAAACAAAATAAACAGAAACCTGCAAATATATTTTTTCCCTGTATATTTAAAAGGATGTAATGACACAAGAATAACAGGTGATAATAATATATACTAATCATTGCACTGGGCTATCATATGGTGATGGTCTGAAGAGTAACTAAGGTATGATCTTAAACTAAACACCATCTCAAGCTGTCATTAATCTTGAAATCTTGCATCCATTTCTTACAGGGTTCATTTCCCTCCTGATGGACAGGTTTTCAAATTTTACTTCTCTGTAGCGTCAGCACTACTACCTCTTGTGAGCTTTCCATCTTTCTGCTATCTCTCCTGTCCTTTTACTTGATTTTTATCTGACAAATCAGATAATAAAGGTTACCTGACTTCTATACAACTAACACTTAAATATGTGCATGACCTATAATCCGAAGAGTAAATGCAATAGACAAATAATCAAATTACCTAATCTGCTTCCATTTCTGGGCATTGCCATGAAGGAGCCAAGGCTTCCTCCAATAACACTGTGTGGTCTCCGCAATGGAGGCTTCTTGAAAGACCCTGTGTACTGGTGGAGGAAGGAATGCATACTGTGAGATGTAGGAGGCCTGCCATTCTTCACAATAGGCTCTGTGGTTCACAGTATCCAAAAAATCATTCCATTATCAGCACAAGATCCAGGATCACATGAGAAGGATTGAGAAAGCAAAACAGAAAACAAAACAGAAAGTTGTAATAGAGATCATTACATTTAACCTCATTTCTTTGGTTACCTTATATAAACTACTAGAATTAACATAGTTTCTCTGTAAAAATACTTACAGAAAATAATATCTGCAGTTGTTCTAATAAATATCCATTTCTTATATAATCAAATTTGGCCAACAATCATAAAATTACTAATATAACCCACCAATTTTTGATCCATTTTCTATATCTCAAGATATACTATATCAAGATATACTATATCTCAAGATTGTTTTCATATTACTACTCCATTTACTGACTACCTGGTATGTGCCTTATGATTAACATGCTGTAGACTATAAAAGACATTGTCCTGGCTTAAAGGAATTTATGTTCCTGTTTGCTGGACATTCAAAAAGGTATGTCAATTAGTGAAGAAAACAGAAGTACTTAAGTACACATCAATACAAAGGCTCTGAATTTATTACTCTAAATCTGAGCTCTTTTGACTCCGAACAATATGACAAATGCCCCAGTGCACAGACTGAGGAGTCAGGATAAGAAAGTAGAGTATCTGGAAAAAACAGACTATTTCAATCTTTGCCTTCTGAGGTTATTCCAAATCCTAAGTAATCATGAGAAGTGACATTCTGTTAAGTTTGTTTGAACACACTTCCTGGGACCATGTGCATGTAGTACATTTTACTAGCTGAAGAATTTCAGTTGTATCAAAAAGTCCCAAATAATATATGTATAATAAAACATAATTTCGGTCTTTCTATAATTGTGGTCTATTCTCTCCTTCATATTTGTCACCTATTCTCACCAAATTCAATAATCACAATATATCTTCCCATTATAGGAAAAATAAGTTCAAGGCTAATTACTTAACATAACTTTCTGTGATATATCTAAAATAGTATTAAGACTTTTATCAAACAAATTGAGAGCAACTATAAGGAAAAAGTTTATCTCAGATGAACTGAGTTTTTAATTGAGATGAAATTCCTATAACATAAAATTAACCATTTTACAGTGTACAATTCAGTGAAATCTGGTACATTTACAATGTGGTACAACTATTACCTCTATCTTGTTCCAAAATATTTTCAACACCCCTAAAGGAGACCCCCCCGATACACACTAGGTAGTCACTCCCAATCAATACTAAAATATTACGGAAAATATGCAGTTTATCTAAAACATTAATTAGCTCTCCAAAACATATGTTCATTTTCTTTGACACACACTTCTTTAGAAAGAGAGATTTGTCTTGTAGCCAAATATTAAGAATGTGTCCCAGAAACCATCCACCAAGATGTATACTGTGCTTATTTTATTTCTAAACATCACTGACAAACATACTGACAAGATTCTTCTATCATAAAAATGAACACACTGGGCTTAATTAATACCAAGAATTAAATGGGCATCTAAGAAAGAATTAAGGATTTTGCTCCATGTATCTAGCAGAGATCCTCTGGAAAGAAGAATAAAGAAAGATTATAAAATCATCTTTGAGATTTAACCTAAATGTGAAATTTTCCCCTCCTACATGTAACTATATGCAAATTATTTTAAATTTCCTACTGAGCCCATCCTCTCTCCTCCCCCATGTTAAAAACAAAACAGCTGATATCAAGGAAAACCTTAATAAAAGGAAGGTGAGAGAGAAGGGATGCAATGCTGTAGACTCTGAAGTGAAGAAGCCTAGTTTCTAAAGTACTGACCCTAACAACAATGAGCTAGGTAACCTTGAGCAAATAATGACTATTCTGAGGAAAAGAAATAAGAAAACTGAAGCCTGGGTAGTATAAATGACTTACTCAGAGTCACACAACTAGTAAGTGTTTTAAGTATATTAGTGTATTCCAAGTCCCATCCCATGACTTTTAAAGTCCAGAGCCCATTCCACTATACCTCTCCCTCTCTCACAACACAAACACCTGCATCCAATGGAAGAGGTGCAGGTGTTCATGCTTTTACCCATTGCCACAAATCTCTAACAGCAGAATTTCAGGCACAGGCAAGGAAGGCTTGGCAGGTACTCTGCACACCATGACACATTGGCAGCCATTCATGTCAGCTCTTTCCTGGTTATTATCATGGGTTATTATTATGACATCCCTAGGGCTATTTCAGTTTTGAACATGTAGCCTTGTTCTATAAATTTCATCAGGATTTTATATTTTAATCCATTTGATTTAACAAGCTCCTTTTATATTATTAATAACATCTGTGTACTACTACTTTACATTGTAAAAAGTACTTTCAAATGTGTGAAACATTATATGTCTACCACAAGTGCTCTCAATACTGTGGGCAGACTCTGTGGTAAACATAAAATAAGAAAATAATAAAATTCACTTGTGAGATGAACCTTGTAATCTACATGGATAGTCAGTATGGATACAGATAGTTATAAAACTATGATGAAGCCACAAACAGAAATTTCACAAACTTCCTATGCCCTCAATTTAAGCTACGATAATTTAGGTTACAAGAATAACAAAAATATTTAAATGCTAATTTAAAAATGGTCATTTAACAATTAGGATAATATTATAAAACACATTTTTATTTAAGAACTGCTGAGGAAATGGGAAGATACATAGGATAGAAGAATTCATCAGGATTTGAGACCAGGTATAGTAACACTATGGGAGTGAGAGGGGAATACTCCAGTAAGTAAGCAAGCAAAAGTAATATGGTCTTCTGTTGCCTAAGAAACCAGGGAAATAAAAGAAATAAACAAAAGGAAGCTATTATGAACTTATCTGGAAAGTAAATTTACGTTCTATTTCCAAAGTAATTAAAAGGGGAAAGTATCTCCCTCTGCCCCAAATATTTACCATTATCCTTGCTGCTGTTTTCTTCAATAGTCATTTGTTCAGCCAATTCAGACAATGATTCATCAATAGTTTGGCTTCCTCGAAGTGTGAGGGAAAGCCTTCTCTTAAATTTTTTCATCCTATCAATTGAATGTGGCTTGAAAAATCCTGAAAGAAAAGAATGAACACAAAATTAAAGCTTTGAATATATTACTGCTCAAGAAAAATGTCATTCTGGGTTTACTGGGAATCTTCAAAATAGGAATATAATGAGGAATTTTCAACTTCTGCCAAACATCACAAAATTCAACCCATTGCTTAAAAAGACCCACCTACTGATTAATGCTATATTTATCTGGCATCATCAGAAGAGCAGGAATTCCATATAACTGAAGAGTGGGACTCTAAGCATCACAACTAAATTTAGAAGGATTGGAAATTTTCTTAAAATGTGCTTTCTAAAACCCAATATAGTAAAAATATCAACATTAATTTTGATGCTTATATTCCAGCACATAAATATCAATCATCATATTGGAACCAGTCAATGGTATCTTCAGCTATAACCAGGAGGTGGGTGAGGTAAGGGGGAAGGATAAAGAATGATATTTGACACTTAAACAGCTCCAACAAGGAATTTTCCTTTTTAAGTTCTTATATAGCCAATAGATTGGGGTTTTGTTTTGTTTTTCCTTGGCAGGCTATTAAGGGTCTCTTTCTGATATCACAACAGTACCAAGTTTTAGAAGGAAGAAAGGAAAGCCAAATCAAATGCCTAGGCCATACTAGATAATTTCATACCTCTTAATTAATTTAGTCTTCCTAACTAAAGGGAAGCTACTATCCCATTTTCACACATGAGAATATATGCTCAAAGAAGTTCCCTGACCCAAACAAACAATAAATGACAAAACTGAGAGTTAAAACTAGAGTTACCATTTACTTTTTCCTTCACATTATAACATCTTTGAAATCAGGATATATTTAAAAATTAATGAGATGTCAAAATGTAATTAACAACATTTTTTTCTTTCTTAGAGATACATAAATTAATGGTACAATTCATAATAGAGTCTTAGATACGATGAAACAAGGTACTTATTGCCAAATCAACTCTAGAATTTCCATGTGATTCTTTTCTACAGATTCCAGTTCTCTAGTGAAATTCTCCACCCCAGCATCTATTTTATGAACAGATTATAGTATTGTAAAGCTCCTGTCTATAATTCCAAAGTCTGTATAATCTGTGGATCTGTTTCTATCATTGATTTTTTTCTCTTGTTCTTATTGTACGTCTAATAATTTTTTATAGGATGCCAGAAACTGCATGTGAATGACTGTAAGTAAATATGTATGGAAAAAATGCATACAGGCCTGGTGCGGTGGCTCACTCCTGTAATCCTAGCACTCTGGGAGGCCATGGCGGGTGGGGCGGATCACTCAAGGTCTGGAGTTCGAAACCAGCCTGAGCAAGAACGAGACCTCATCTCTACTAAAAATAGAAATGAATTGGCCAACTAAAAATATATAGAAAAAATTAGCCGGGCATGGTGGCACATGCCTGTAGTCCCAGCTACTCGGGAGGCTGAGGCAGAAGGATGGCTTGAGCCCAGGAGTTTGAGGTTGCTGTGAGCTAGGCTGATGCATGGCACTCTAGCCTGGGCAACAGAGTGAGACTCTGTCTCAAAAAAAGAAAAAAAAAAAAATGCAGAGGCTCTGGATGATGTTACCTTCCTCCAGTGAAGATTAAATTTTTTTCTAGCAGGCACAGTCAGAGTATATCCATTCAATCCAACCAGGGACTGAACTGACTTGACACAGGATTTAAGACACTATAAAGATCAGCCTACCTCTGGGCAGACCCCACTCCTATGGTATGGTCCTTCAACTGTAAACCTAGTGCCAGAACAATAAGAAAAAACTATTGAGAGGTCCACTGATGCCTTGCTCAGTTTTCATCCTCTTACCTAAATAGCTTAAGAGCTGGAAAATGTCTCAAGAGGAAACCCAGCACAGAATGTGCCTGTTCCTCTTCTCTCCTGAATCTTGATTCCTCAAGTTTTGACTGACTCAGAAGCTCTACAATGCCTTCAAAATGATTTTTACCTCTAGTATTTCTAGTAGTTGTCAGCAGGAGCTTTAGTCTGCTACAAGTTACTCCATCATAGGCAGAGGTAGAGGTTTTGATATGGATTAGAAGAGAAAATACGTGTATTTCATCAAGGAAGGTACATTTATAAGAGGCAGTTGGTAAACTCTTAAGAGTTGATTCCAACTAAAAAACCTGCTAACTGTAGGACTGTCCCAATTGCTATATGCTTCACTTCTGATAGTCAACCTTTATAGCTCTACCTTCATAGTAAGTAATCCATGGCATTTGTTTAAACATATTATATATTAGTGCCACTCTCGTCCACCCTTTTGTTTCTGTAATATGTAATGACAGCCTCCTTTGTAAAGCTCCAGAATCATCCTATGCAGCAAAGAAGTAACTCAGCAGACTTGAGGTGCTCCAACGCTGCACATTATGAAGAAAAGACTTGTCTATGAGAGGCTCCTGGGAGATAACCTCTGTGCCCCTGGAATATGCTGCCTAATAAGAGTGTCTCTGTATACCTGAAATCTTGCATCATACGGGACAATTTACATTAACAATGTGAATTATGGTGAACATCTATTTCATATGTCTGGGGCTTTATGACACACTGTATCAGTTTGACTCTTGAGGAGAAGAGGGATAGAGGAAGCTGGAGACTGAGCCGCTAAAGTCAGTCATATGGGCACTCTATGCCTACCTAACTGATCCCCAGTAAAAATCCTGGACACCAAGATTCAGGTGAGCTCTCCTGGTTAAAGCTCTTTGCATGTACTATCATACATCGTTGCTGGAAGAATGAAGTGCTATCCATGCAACTTCACTAGAAGACAACTGGAAGTTCACACCTAATTCCTCTTGGGCTCCACCCTATATAAATTTTCCCCTTTGTTGATTTTAATTTGTGTCTTTTAGCTTTCATAAATCATAACTCTGAGTTTAACAACATTTCCCTTAGTTCTGTAAGTCCTTCTAGCAAATCACTGACTCCCAACACACACATCCTTTCAAGTCCACATGCCCAAACAAAAGCTCCTAAGAGCTGGTAGATCATAACTACCAACTTTTCCAACTCCAACTTTCTCCAACACAGGCATATGGTCAATAATGCCTATCCAACTATACAGATACAACCATTCAGAATCTTGGCACACCATTTTTGAAAGTTTGGTAAGCATGAGATCAGCCTATTGTTCTAGATGACAAATAAGATGGATAAAAGACTTCATGTAAGGCATGAAACCATAAAAATTCTAGAAGAAAATGTAGGAAGAACTCTTCTAGACATTGGCCTACGTGAAGAATTTATGACTAAGACCCCAAAGGCAATTATAGCAATAACAAAAACAAATAAATGGGACTTGATTAAATTCAAAAGCTTCTGCACAGCAAAGGAAATAATCAACAGAGCAAACAGAAAACTTTCAGAAAATATTCACAAACTATACATCTGATAAAAGGCTAATATCCAGAATCTACAAAGAACTCAAACAATCAGCAAGAAAAAAACAAACCCATTACAAAGTGGGCAAAAGACATGAACAGAACAGAGGCTTTTCAAAGAAGATAGGCAAATGGCCAATAAACATGAAAAAATGCTCAACATCGCCAATCATCATGGAAATGCAAATTAAAACCACAATGAGATATCACCTTACCCCTGTCAGAAAGGCTATTATTAAAAAGTCAAAAAACAGATGCTAGCATGGATGCAGACAGAAATGAACGCTCCTACACTGTTGGTGGGAGTGCAAATTAGTACAACCTCTATGGAAAATAGTAGGAGAAAAGTAGACCTACCTACCATTCAATCCAGCAATCCCACTACTGGGTATCTACCCAAAGGAAAGGAAGTCAATTTTATCAAAGAGACACCTGCACTTGAATGTTTATTGTAGCACAATTCATAATCACAAGGATGTGGAATCAACCTAAGTGTCCATCAATTCATGAGTGGATTAACAAAATGTGGCATACATATACACTACGGAGTATTACTTAGCCATAAAAAGAAATGAATTTATGTTTTTTGCAGCAATTTGGATGGAACTGGAGCCCAATATCCTAAGTGAAGTATCTCAAGAATAGAAAAAAAAACCACATATACCCTGTAATAATTTGGAACTAACTGATGGGAACACATGGACACAGAGAGAAGTAAAAGTCATTGGGAAACAAGAAGGGAGTAGCAGGGAGGAGAGAAGGTTAAAAACCTAGTAACAGGTACAATGAACACTATTTGGGTGATGGGCACACTAAAAGCCCTAACTTAAGCATTATGAAAGCTACCCATGTAACAAAAACATTTGTACCCCCTTAATATTTTGAAATTTCAAAAAAGAAAAAAAATAAAGTATAACAGAAATGTCATTACAAAATTAATTCACATAACATGTAATATTCTGTTCATAGGTCAACTATATATGGATTCAGTATCTATTACAGAGTAGAGGTGAGCTATCCAAAACAGTAGCCAATAGCCATCTAATGAGCACTTGAAAAGTGGTTAGTCCAAACTGAGCTGTGCACTGCAAATATAAAATGCATGCTCTTTAAATACTTAGTATTAAAAAAAAAGAATGTAAAAATATCTCAATAACTGTAGTCAAATCATAGAAAAAGAAAGTAGAATGGTGGCTGCCAGGAGCTGGGGTGAGCACAGGAATAGGAAATTATTGTTTAATGGGTATAGAGTTTCAGTGTTGTAAGATGAAAAGAGTTCTGGAGATGGACAGTGTTAATGGATGCACAACAGTATGAACTAACTTAACACTGAACTGCACACTTAAAAATGGTTAATGTAGTAAATTTTATGTTATGTGCACTTTACCATGATTTTTTAAAAAATGGAAGAAAAACTTTGTGGCTTAAAATTTAATAAACATTTATTATCTCTCAATATAAACATAATTTTATATTAACAACACGTTGAAAAATATTTTAGATATATTTAAGTAAAATATATAACTAAAATTAACTGCCTTTAAAAATTTTTTTTTAAACACATCTAAAAGAATCTTAAAATTAGGTGTGGGGTGTATGTTACATTTCTACTGGACAATGCTGATATAGAGCATCAAGTAGATCTTGATGGTTTTAAGTGGGTCTAAAAAAAATAGAGCCACATAAACAACTTTTGCTTCACAGAGTGCATTTGAATATATTAGACGATGCTGTATATGTTTATAACTCATGCCACTTATTTTATCATCAAAGAGTGAAGAAAATTCTGGTCTATAAAATAACTTTATACATAATGTCTAATGACATTTTCTTATTCCTGACAGCAAGCAAGAAAAAAAATTATACTTCATTATAAAGCTAAACCTCACTATAAAATTTTCAAATAAAACCACATTTCCAAAAGGTCCTATTTTTATCTTCCATGGTATAACGAACATTTTAATGAACAATGATTAGTAAACACAAATAGTATAGAATTATTACCACAGCCTAGATCATTATTAAAATATATTCCCAAATGAAATAATTTCCTTGATGTTTCTAATTATGTTTAAGCACAATTATGCATATCAACTTTTTTCATTAACTGAGAACAAAAGCACATATAATGCTAAACTAAAAAAACCTTTTGCAAAGTAAATATTACTATTTACATTAGCTTTAAGGTTAATCTTTATTGTAATAGAGCAGTGGTAAATTACTGATTTCCTAACATCAAACCCTCCAAGAATCTGGTTAAAATATTTTACCTAGTTTAATAAAAAATTTATTTGAGATTGTTAGGATCTTTATATTACCACTTCTATGACTATTAACATAAGCTAACAATGTTATTTATGGTAATGTCTAAATTTTAAGTTTTATGTTTAATTTTTGCCACTTATAAAACTATTTTCACCTTAAAAATAAGCATACTATAATTAAAAATGAACCCTAAAGAAAAATTCCACAATAGTTTTGTCTTAATATTTTAAAGACTTAACTACATACTGAACTATTATAAATGTTCATATTTCAGCAATGTCACTCTTCAGAGGGCCCTTTCTTGACCCTCTCTAACCTTTACCCTTAATTTTTATTCACAGCACTTATCACATAAATATATACATACATATTCCATATGTATATACACTTCTATACATATAAACATGTATTTTTCATATGTGTATATATGTACATATGTGTGTATATATTATAAAACAATTTTTACACTTTTCTAGATGTGAAAAACATCTCTAGATGTTTGTTAAAACTAGATCAAATTTAAAAAGGTAATAGGGCAGTAAAAGATACAGAACAGCATATTACTCTCCATACATATATAAAGACAGCTGAAAATGCTCAAAATCAGTTCCAACTACAAATGTGTAAAAGGAACTTGCAAATATAATGCATTATCTTACTTCATCTTGGGCTAAATTTGTTCTGGGATTATCTGCTATACAAGTAATGAATATTTTCATGATTCTTTGATACTGAAAAGGTAACCATTCTATTTACTTAAAGAATACAGATAACCATTCTGTAATGCCAACTCAGTTTACCCTAGGAATGAAAGAACATGCACACAACACACTGTTTTTTAAGAAGATAACAGTCGTAAATACTTCCAAACTAGACCCTCTTCTGTGAGTCTTCACTTGTAAAAATGGTGTTATATTGTGGTCTTCTTGGTACTTCCAGTAAGAAACTCTCAGGATACAAATGAGTCAAACTATAGTCAAACTACTCTAACATTATAAAGGATTTGCGTGGCCAATGCTTAATGTCTTTGAAATATTCTTTTTTTTTTTT
>VBSM01003169.1:16018668-16157275 GCA_008086735.1 Cheirogaleus medius
CGGCCTCCCAGAGTGCTAGGATTACAGGCGTGAGCCACCGCGCCCGGCCCCGTCTTTGAAATATTCTTAAAATAATTTTTTGTTAATAACTGCAAAAAAAATGAAGAAAAAGGCTAAAGATTGTTTTTTAAAGTGCCTAGATGACTGTTCTTTAGGTAAGTAAGCAAAACTTACATGTAGAAAAAAATGAGCATTTTGAACTAAAGATTAAAATCAAACATTGAAATGGCAAATTTTCACTTAATCTTGCTGTTGTCAATCTTTCTGAAATATCAAGATAAGACAAAGATAGATTTATTATAACATTTTCCGTAGTAACTTTGGCTTTAAATGAAAACGGCTGTAAATGAGCTGAACTCATTAAGTGGTAAGTAGATGTTCTATTATTTTTCCCACAGTGATTACACCATGATAAATACTGAACATTCTCTAGGACACTTAAGCTAATCATGCAGAATGAGAAATAGAGCCAAGGTTTAAAATTTAAGTTTTTTTCGCTAGAGACACAACTTTGTTATTTGCATAAAACACAAAACAAAGTGATTGTACAAAACACTGACAGACTACTAAATTAAAATTTCAATCACACTCACAGGTTTCTTCCACACTTAAAATTCTTAATCCTTTATGTGTTCAAATATGAGACTGCTTTTCTTCCTTTGATAGTATAAATAGTGAAACACACAAAGCAGAGGGAAAAAAATACCAAGGTTTCCCCTATTCATAAACACCAAATGAGAAAGATAATCAATATAAGATTACTGTGACACTTGAGATGCAAGATGTCAGAGAAGGAAGCTGTAAAGGTTGGTCCCTCCACCAAAAACCAACTGGAAAAATGACCAGAATCAACTATCTTGGATCTCTGGAACCTAATTAGACATTTAAAACAACCAGGAGAGTTCTTGATAAAGGGAAAGGCTGCTGACCTGATAGGAGAACCACATGTGCATACCAGCAGCTACCATTCCCCATTCCTCTGCCTTACTGCAGCAGTGGAGAGCAACCTGCATTCCTGGAGCAACTGGTCAGCACCAGAGCAGGCCGTAAGGGAACTTTGTCCTCCAAAAATTTGGAGTTGCATGTTTTGTTCGCTCTGGCAGACCACTGAGAGACAGGCACAGATACAGATGCTTGCCTTTATTTAGGCCCATTGGTATTGCGGGGAGGTATTCCACATCTATTGGAAGATTTTAAAAGACAACACCTTTTTCTTTAAGCCAGATATCTTGTTATCCTTTGTCAGGTCACTGGCTGACTGCAGAGATAATAGAATAGAAACGTCAGTGACCACACACAACAAGGAATACACAGTTTGCAAAAATTGTTTGGGAAAGTCACAAATGGATGGCAACAGCCCTAAACTAGCAACAAACACCTGAGGAGTGGCAGAATTCCACAGTTACCACGCTATAATACTCAAAATGTCAAGGTCTCAACAAATAACTACAAAGCACATAAATAGGAAAGTATGGCCCATGAACAAGAAAAAAAGCATTTGATAAAAACCATTCCTGAAAAATCCTAGAATTGAAATTACTAGTCAAAAACTTTAAATCAACTGTCCTAAACATGCTCAAAGAGCTAAAGGAAATCATGAATAAAAGTACTAAAGGAAATCAAGAAAACAATGTGTGAACAAAATGAGAATATCAATAAAGAGACAGAAATCATAAAAAGGACCCAAACAAAAATTCCAGAGCTGAAAAGTAAAAACACATGAAATGAAAAACTTAGAACAGTACAACAGCAGATTTGAAAGGCAGAAAAAATGATTAGCAAACTGGAAGATAAGGTGATCGAAATAATCCAGTCTGAAGAACAGAAAGAATAAAGAAAAATGAATAGAGCCTGAGGGACCTATGGAGCACCATAAAGTGTAACAACATACACATCACAGGGATCCCAGAAGAGAAGACAAAGGGACAAAAAAAAAAAAGAAAAAAAAAAAGAAGAAGAAATAATGGCTGAAAACTTCCCAAATCCGAAGACCTGAATATACACATCTAAGAATCTCAGCGAAATCCAAGAATAAACTTGAAGAAATCCACACTGAGGTGCACTATATTCAAAGTACAGAAACCCAACATAAACTTGAAAGCAGCAAGAGAAAAGCAACTTAACATATACAAGAACGCCTCAGTAATATTAACAGCTGAAGTGTCATCAGAAACTATGAAGACCAGGCAGCAGTAGGAATGGCATATTTAAAGTCTAGAAAGAAACAAAAAGTAACCCAAGAATTCTATAGCTAACAAAACTATCCTTCAAGAATGTAGGAGAAAATTAAGACATTTCCAGATAAACAAAAACTAAGAAAGTTTATTACCAGTAGACCTGCCCTGCAAGAAGATAAAGGAAGACTTTCAGGCTGAAAAGAAAGGACATAAGAAGAACAAACACTGTTAGGGGTAATTACATGGATAGTTATACAAAATAGCATTATGGTACTCTTGGTTTTAACTCTTTTATTTTCCTAGATGATTTAAAAGGCAAATGCATAAAAAATTATAAATCTGTCAATACATATACAATGTATAAAGAGGTAATCTGTGACAATAACAATATAAAGAAGAAGAAATGAAATATATAGGAGCAATATTTATATACTATTGAACTAAGTATTATTCAAACCAATATTATTAAATATTTTTTAAGATGTTAATTGTAATCCCCAAGGTAACCACTAAAAAACTAACTAGAAAATGTTACAGAAAAGGAAAAGAGAGAAGAGAATCAAAATGCTACACTACAAAAAAATCTGCTAAATGCAAAAAAAAAAAAGGCAATAATGGAGAAACTGAGTAAGAAGCAAATATTCCATTTAGAATAACTAAATGGAAAAAATAAGTTCTTCCTTATCAGTAATTACTTTAAATGTAAATGGATTCATCTCTTCAATTAAAAGGCAGAGTCTGGCAGACGGTATTTTAAAAAAACCAATCCACCTAAATGCTGTCTACAAAAGACACATTTTAGATACAAAGACATGAAAAGACTGAAAGTAAAAGGTTTGAAAAAAGATATTCCATGCAATTAGTAACTGAAAAAGAGCTAGGATAGCTATGTTTTTTCCAAATAGACTAAAATCATCAAAAAAGATAAAAAAAAACAAAGGATGTTATATAATGATAAGAGGTTCAATACATTAAAATACAATAACTATAAACATATACACACCTAACAACAGAGAATGAAAATATATGAAGCAAAAACTGACAAAACTGAAAAGAGACACAGACGATTTAACAATAAACACTTCATTACCCCAATTTCAATACTAGATAGGCGAACAAGATAAAAGACCAATAAAGAAACAGAGAACTTGAACAAAACCATATACCTAGTGTAGCAGATGTATCAGACATACATAGAACACTCCACCTAACAACAGTAGAATATACATTCTTCTCAAGTGCACATGGAACATTCTCCAGGACAGACCATAAGCAGGGCCACAAAAACAAGTCTTAATAAGTTTTAAAAAACTGAAATTATATAAAGTATCTTTTCCAATTATAATGGAATGAAACTAGAAATCAACAATGAAGGAAAACTGGAAAATTCACAAATATGTGGAAATTAAGTAACATACTCTTGAAAAACCAATGAATCAAAGAAGAAACCACAATAGTTATCAGAAACATCTTGAGACAAATGTAAACAAAAGCCCAACATATCAAAACTTACACGATGTATGCAGCTAAAGCAGTACTATGAGGAAATCTATACTTATAAAACCCTACATTAAAAGATCCTAGATCAATAACCTAACTGTATACTTAACAAAGTTAGAAAAAGAAGAGCAGATTAACCTCAAATCAAGCAGAAAGGAGGAAATAAAAAAGACCAGAGGGGAGATAAAATAGAGAACAGAAAAAGAATGGAGAAAAATCAACGAAATCAAAAGCTGGTTCTTTGAATAGATCAACAAAAATCAATAAACCTTTAGATAGACTAAGAAAAAAAGTGATTAACTCAAATGACAAAAATCAGAAAGTAGAGACATTAATACCAATAATACAGAAATAAAAAGGAGTATAAAAGAATGCTATGAACAACTATACACCAACAAACTGATGAACTAATGAAATGGACAAACTCCTAGAAATATACAAACTATTAATACCAAAGCTGACTCAAGAAACAGACAATGTAAATAAGACCTAATAAATAAAGAGAATGAATCAGTATAAAATACTTCCAACAAAAAAAAAAGTCCAGGACCAGATGACTTCAGTGGTGAAGTCTACCAAACATTTAAAGAATTAACAATCCTTTTCAAACTATTTTAAAAAATTGAAGAGAGAGGGGAAATACTATGAGGTTAGTGGTACCCCAATACCAAACGAGAGAAGATACTACAAGAAAAGAAAACTACAGGCTAATTAATATCCTTTATAAATACAGATGAAAAAGTCCTTAACAAATACTAACAAACTGAATTCTGCAGCATATTAACACCAGGACGCAGAGCAAGATGCTTGAATAGAATCCTCCAGTGATTGTACCCAGGAGGAACACCAAATTGAACAACTATCCACACAAGAAAGCACTCTCATGAGAACCAAAAAAAAATTAGGTGAGAGATCACAATACCTGGTTTTAAAATAACAAGGAAAGAGGCATTGAAGAGGACAAGAAGGACAGTCATATTGCCTACACCATCCTTCCCCCAATCCCAGGGCACAGGCAGAGAGAGAATCTGTGTGCTTTGAGAGAGAAAGTGAAGTGAGTGTGGACTTTTAATTGGAAATAAGTGCTGCCCTGTCACAAGAATTCCACCAGTGGCCAGCCATAGAGTGGACATTTTTTTTCAACTTTTTAAATTTTTTATTTTTTTGAAACAAGGTCTTGCTCTGTCATCTGGGCTAGCAGGCAGTGGTGTCATCACAGCTCACTGCAATCATAAACTCCTGGGCTTGAGCCATCCTTCTGCCTCAGTCTCCCAAGTAACTAGGACTATAGGCACACACCACCAAGCCTGGCTAATTTTTCTATTTTTTTGTAGAGACTGGATCTTGTTCTTGCTCAGGCTGGTCTGGAACTCCTGGCCTCAAGGTGATCCTCCTGCCTTGGCCTCTCAGAGTGCTAGGATTACAGGTAGAAGTGAGCATTTAGATTAGCCCTGGACCAGGGGGAATCCTCCGTACCAGCAAAAGGACACTGAGTTTGGGCTGGTACACCTGCTGACTGAAGTGGCCTGGGGCAGTCAGGCAACAGCAACTACAGTCTTTGGGCAAGCCCTGATGTTGCATAGGTCTTGGAGACATTGGACTTGGGGTATGAAACAACAGCTGCAGCAGCCACGGAAGTGCCTGCATCACCCTTCCCACAACTCCAGGCAGTGCAGTTTAGGGAGAGACTTCTGCTTGGGGGAATGAGAGGCAAGAGTACAGAGGATTTTGTTTTGCAACCTGGATACCAACTCAGCCGCAGTAAAATAAAGCACAAGGCAGATTCCTGAAGCCACTGGTTCTAGGCCTTTGTTCCTGGACAGTGTTTCTAGATCCAACCCAGGCTGGAAGGGAATCTACTGCCCTGGTAGAATGAACTTAGTCCCAGAGGGATTCACCATCTGCTGACTAAACTAGCCTTGTGCGAGCTGCAGTACTGTGCTGGTCTGAGGGGGCCATGGAATTCAGGTGTGACCCAACACAGTGCCAGCTGTTGTGGCCAAGGGAATGCCTCTGTGTCGCCCCTCCCCCAATTCTAGGCAGCCCAGCACAGAGATACTCCTTCTACTTGGGGGGAAGTGGGGGAAGGGGGTAAGAAATTTTGCCTTGGAACCCAGGGAATTCCCCCTTATCTCCCCTAAGTCCACCAAGGCTGTGTATCTAGGAGTTTGCACGAGTTGCAGCAGTCCTGGGCTTAGAGCACACCCAGTGCTCAATGACCACAGACTTAGGTAACACTCAATTCCTTTTGAATTCTTGGGAAACTGTCACAAAGGATGGGCACATACAAGCCCAGATTACAAAAACTGTAATAAATACCTAACACTTCAGTGCCCAGACATCAACAAATATTCACAACTCAAGAATATCCAGGAAAACATGACCTCACCAAATGTATAAAATAAGTTACAAGTGTGATCAATCCTGGAGTGACAGAGATATGCAGCCTCTTGGAGAATTCAAAATAGTCTTGAGGAAGCTCGACAAACTCAAGGTAACATATAGAAGGAATTCAGAATTCTATCAGAGAAATTTAACAAGGAGATTGCAGTAATTTTTAAAAAATCAAGCAGAAATTCTGGAGCTGAAAAATTCAGTTGACAAAATGAAAAAAAAATACTCAGTCTCTCAACAGCAGAATTGATCAAGCAGAAGAAAGAATTAGTAAGCTTGAAGATAGGCTATATGAAAATATACAGAGGAGAAAAAAGAAGAAGAAAAGAATGAAATATGCCTACAAGATCTAGGAAATAGCCTCAAAAGAACAAATTCAAGAGTACTGGCCTTAAAGAGGATGCAGAGAGAGAGAGATTGGGGTAGAAATTTTATTCAAAGAAATAATAACAGAAAACTTTCCAAACCTAGAAAGATATGAATATCCAGGTACAAGAGAGTCAAAGAACACCAAGTAGATTAGACCCAAATAAGACAACCTCAAGGTATACAATAATAAAATTTTCAAAGGTTAAGGACAAAGAAAGGAGCCTAAAAGCGAGAGAAAAGCAGCAAACATAATAACATATAACAAAGCTCCATCTGGCAGACTTCTCAAACTCCTTATAGGCCAGGAGGGAATAAGATGACATATTCAAAATCCTAAAGGGTACGGGGAAGACTTGTAACCCACAATATTATATCTAGTAAGTTATCCTTTGAACATGAAGGAGAAAGAGACTTGCCCAGATAAACAAAAGCTTAGGGATTTTTCTTGGGTAAGACCTCAAAAGTACAGGCAGCCAAAACAAAAATGGGCAAATGGGATTATCAACCTAAAAAACTCCTGTACAGCAAAGCAAATAATCAACAAAGTGAAGAAACAATCCACAGAATGGGAGAAAATATTTGCAAACTACCCATCTGACAAGGGATTAATAACCAGAATACATAAGGAGCACAAACAACTCAATAGCAAAAAAAAAAACAACAAATAATCTGATTTTAAAATAGGTAAAAGATTTGAATACATATTACTCAAAAGAAGACATATAAATGGCCAACAGGTATATGAAAAAATGCTCAACATCAGTAATGATCAGAGAAATGCAAATCAAAATTACATAACATTTCACTCCAGTTAAAATGGCTTTTATCAAAAAGGCTATAATGAATGCTGATTAGAATGTGGAGAAAGGAGGACTCCCATACGCTGTTGGTAGTAATGTAAATTAGTATAGTCACTGTGGAAAATAGTATGAAGGTTCCTCAAAAAACTAAAAATAGAACTACTTTATTATCCAGCAATCCCACTGCCTGGTATATTTCCAAAACAAAGGAAATCAGTGTATCAAAGAGATATCTACAATCCCATATTCATTGCAGCACTATTCACAATAGCCAATATATGGAATGAACCGAAGTATCCACAAATGAATGGATAAAGAAAATGTAGTACATATATACAATGGAGTATTATTCAGCCATAAAAAGGAACAAAATCCTGTCATTTGCAAAATGAATGGAACTGAAAGTGAAGTTAAGTGAAATAAGTCAGGCACAGAAAAGACAAATAACACATGTTCTCACTCATATGTGGGAGCTAAAGAAAAAGTGATCCCATTGAGATGGAGAATAAAATAATGATTACCAGAGGCTGGTCAGGGTGGTAGGGAGAAGGGAGATTAAGTGGGGCTGGTTAATAAGCACAAAAATACAGTTAGAAGGAATAAGATCTAGTATTTGGTAGCACAATAGGGTGACTACAGTTAACAATAACTTATTATATATTCAAAATAACTAGCAGAGTGGAATTGGAATGTTCCTAACATGAAGAAATGATAAATGCTTAAGGTGATAGATGCCCCAATTACCATGATTTGATCATTACACATTGTATGCTTATGTCAAAATATCATATATACTCCCATAAATATGATATATTTATGCAACTATCATGTATTCACAAAAACTAAAAATTTATTTAAAAAAGGATTACACCAAGTAGGTATATGACCAACTGAGATTTGTCCCAAGAATGCACAGGTGGTTGAACATAAGAAATCAATGTAACGTTCCACATTAACAGACTGGAGATGAACCATGCAAACATCGACTGACTTAACAACAACAACAACAACAACAAAACAAAGGATTTTACAAAATTCAATACTCTTTAATGATAAAATCACTCAATAAACTAGGAATAGAAGAGAATTTACTGGCCGGGTGAGGTGGCTCACACCTGTAATCCTAGCACTCTGGGAGGGCAAGGTGGGCAGATCGCTCAAGGTCAGCAGTTCAAAACCAGCCTGAGCAAGAGCGAGATCCCGTCTCCACTAAAAAAAGTAGAAAGAAATTAATTGGCCAACTAAAAATATATAGAAAAAATTAGCCGGGCATGGTGGCCCATGCCTGTAGTCCCAGCTACTCGGGAGGCTGAGGCAGGATTGCTTGAGCCCAGGAGTTTGAGGTTGCTGTGAGGCTAGGCTGATGCCACGGCACTCACTCTAGCCTGGGCAACAAAGTAAGACTCTGTCTCAAAAAAAAACCAGTTAACTCAAAATGGATCAAAGGCCTAAATCTAAGAGTTAAAACTAGAAAATTCTTAGAAGAAAACATAGGGAGAAATATTTCTGATGTTGGATTTGGCAGTAATTTCTTAAATACATTTGATACCAAAAGCACAGGAAACAACAAAAAGACCAAATGAAATTTTTAATTCAAAGTTTTGCTCACCTAGGAACAGTAAAGAGAGTGAAACAACAACCCACAGAATAGCTGACAATATCTGCAAAATCATATATTTGATAAGGGTTTAATATCCAGAAAGAACTGCTACAACTCAATAACAAAAAACAAACACCCAATCAAAAAATGGGCAAAGGTCTGGAATGTATGTTGCACCAAAGAAGATACAACAGTGGCCCATAAACACATGAAAAGATGTTCAATATCATTACTCATTAGAGAAATGCAAATCAAAACCACAATGAGATACCACTTCACACCTACTAGGATGGCTATTATCAAAGAAACAGAAAATAACAAGTGTCATTGGGGATGTGGACACACTGTAACACTGATGCAAATGTAAACTGACGCAGCCACTGTGATAAACTCTTTTTCAGTTCCTCAAAAAGTTAAACATAGAATAACCATATGACCAGCAATTCCACTCCTAGAAATATACCCAAAAGAACTCAAATACTTGTACACCAGTGTTAATAACAGCATTATTCACAACAGCCAAAATGTGGAAACAACCTGTTGATCAACAAATAAATGGATAAACAAAATGTGGCATATACATACAATGGAATACTATTCTGCCATAAAAAGTAACCAAGTTCCGACATGCTACAGCCTGGATGAATCTTGAGAACATTATGCTGTTAACTAAGTCAGATACAAAAGGACAAATATTGTATGATTCTGCTTATATAAAATATCTAGAATAGGCAAATTCATAGAGATAGAAAGTAGAATAGAGGTTACCAGAGGACCGAGGAGAGGAAAAACTGGGGAGTTCTTATCTAATTGGGCACAACATTTTTGTTTGGGATGTGGAAAAAGTTCTGAAATAGTAGGAATGGTTACACATTTTGACTGTAATTAATGTCACCAATTGTATGTTTTAAAATAATCAAAATGGCAAATTTTGTTAGGTATATTTTACCTCAGTAATAATTTTTTTTAACTATTGTGCAAGCAGGCATTTCTGTTTTTTATAAAGCCTCCTCATTTGAGGAGAACTTTACAGAAAGAATTGGTTAAATAATTTCAATGTGAAGAGTCAACTTACACCAATTATGTTGAACACAACAGAGTAAATATTAGGATTACCGCTTATGGTTATGACATAGAAGCTCGTAAAACACTGTTGTTGTTCCCAACTTAAGAATAAGCCAGACAGACTATAAAATCATAGTTTTTTAAACTCAGAAAGCTCAGGATATAAAGAAACATAAATGAACTAAATTCTAGAGGAAGAAGCCATTTCTGGAAAAGAAAACAGGGCTAGGCTCATGGTGAAAGGAGAAGTGAACCTGCTTTAGGAGGGGAAACTAGCCCAACTTCTAACAAACCTTCAAAGGGTAGGTACATAGGGGCTGGCAAGACAGATTAAAATCCTGAGCAGCCTCATTCACAAAGGATACTTTCCAAGTATTGAAGCTGCATCAGGGGATTGGGGAGATGGGACCACAAAATGCTGGGGGCAGGACAGCAAAGCCAAGAGAAGCCCTTGTCCAAGTGGCACTGGGCCTTCACTAGGTACAAGGCCATGCCCACCACAAGAAGGTGGCAGGTATTAGTTCAGTGCTTTCTCCAGAGGTGAGAAAAGCCAGGGCTGGGGCTAGAGAGAAAAGATGATGTTCCAGCTGCTCAAAATGCCAACAGCTGGGCTGTGAAACAGTGAGAGATCTCCCAGTTCAACAAACTGTTGGCTAGGCTATAAAGGACGGAGAGAGTTCCTGAGTCTCACAGGTGCTCAGATCCCAAACCCTAATAAAAGGAATGTCCTGATTCTGCCTTCAAAATATCTGATACCAGTGGTAAACTAAATATAACTAAAGCCGCAACAAAGTCCCAACCCAAATTAGATCGACTCAGTCCCTAACACTAGTGGCCTGACAGAATACTGTACTGTCCTTTTTCACACAATCTCTGACATAAAATAAAAATTTGGAGACCAAGAAGAAACAGAAAAATATGACCCATAATCAAGAGCAGAGAGGTAATATGAAGTTTTTCAGTGACAATATTTCAAATTATTGTTTTTATTTGGCTACTCAGATAATTTTTTAAGTATTAGAATTTATGGAGTAGTTTAATTGAAGTAGGCACAGGTTTTTGGTAATGAATACCATTTGTTTTTCCATATAAAGATATTATAAGGAGTATACAAAATCCATACAATATAGGAAGTAGAAGAACGCAATGCTACCATCTGGCCTATGACTATTAATAGTATGGTCAAGAAAATGCCAGATCTTCGTGTCAATGACAGTCATACAATCATCTGTGGGATGTATCTCAAGACATTAAAATATGTTGTTTGAAAAAAAAAGCATTTCAAGGTCACATAAATGTTAGAGAAAGTGAAATCAAATAAAGCAGAAAACTGTAAAACTTTGCCAAGACTTAATATACTAATGAGCACTGTGATACTTCAAATATATAAACATATTTAGTCACAAAATATCACTGACACTTTTAACACTTTACAAAACCATTAATATTCCATAAAACATAGACAAATACATTCACATAAACTGCATCAGGTCATACATGCTATGCTGTTTCATAGGCATTTTTCCCACCAAGTTTTACATATCAGCTTTTTCCCCTCAGCTATGTCATGGAGATCCATTTATGTAAATGAATATTATGATCATTTTAAGTGCATGTTTACTATTCCATTGTATGTCTGTGCCATACAGCAGGAATGTTTTATGCTTCCTGTTTCATCACAGAGTATTAAAAAAGACATAGTGAGATCTTAAAAAATTAAATCTATCAAGAAAGGGAGAGATGTAATAAAATAAATTTTATTGCTTCAAGAACATTCTTAAGTGACACTGTTTCTGTTTCTTTCCCTGTAAGTGTATATAGATAAAGAATGCCACTGACATAATTCACAACAAGGACCCAGCAGTTTTACACACAGTGCATTTGTACCATGGGGTAAATTTCAACACAGTTTTTTTTTTTTTAAGGCACATAATATTTTAGTATTATGAAAATCACGTTTTGACCAACTGCTAAAATCCTGATCCAAGTCCCATCATTTCTTTGCCCAGAATTTAATATTTAGAGCATCCTAACTGGTCTAACTGCTCCCAGCCGACACCTTTCCTGCCCACTGCCCATATTTCTATATACATATATAGAAATATATACATATTCTATATATATAGATATATAGAAATATACGTGTATATTCTATATAGCAGCCAGAACAAACATATTAAATCATAAATAACATCATCTCTCTTCTTGAAAACCCTACAATGTTTGGCATTTACTCAAGTTAAACCCAAAGTCCTTAAGTGGCTTATGAGGCCCTTTATGACCTGTCAACCACTCTCCTTTTTAACCTCGTTTTTTACCATTCTGCTCCTATCCACTCCACTTTAGCAGCACAGTCTCTCCCCTCTCTGCCTTTACATTTATTCTTCCTCTGTAACGTATTTCTCTCAGATATGTTAATGGATCATTTCCTCACTTCCTTCCAGTTCTACTCAAATATCACTTCCCTGGTCACCCTGTACAAAAGAGTGAAAACCCTACACCCAGGTCATACTCTATTCTCTCTTAATTGCTTTAATTTTCTCCACGGCCTGGCTGCCTAACATTCTATTAATATATTGGTCTATTGCTGATTTCCTTCACTAGACTGTGATACCTTGAGAGCAGGGACTTAGTACGTTTTGTTCATTGCTATATCCCCAGAATTTAGAACACAATCTGGCACACAATAGGCACTCATAAATATCTGCTGAATGAGTAAATGACAGCAAATACTAATTTGGTACTAGAGATTAGTCATCTTTAATAACTTAGGCTCTTTTTCTCTAACTAAAGTCAATTTATTAACTGGCAAAATTTCTGATCACCAGTTCGTGCTAACTGCTCTGCTTAGGTTTTCTCCTACACGCTAAAAAGTTTCATTCATTCATTCAACAAACATTCACATAGAGGCCCTACCATGTCCCAGGCAATAAAGCAGACACAGAGGGCAAAAAGATAAATAAAATATGAACTCTGTTCATAAGAAATTTAGTCTGGGAGGGTGTTACATTATTTCCAGAATGATGAGGTTATTTTGCAACTGAGTGTAATTCCAGGTTAATATATTAAGTATTCTGATAACTATTACAAAGGCCAAAATTCATTCAACTAACAGCACACATACTCAAACTACACTTTCCATAAAAATTGCTTCAGCCACATAACATATATTAAATTTAATTTAATTGGTTGAGCTTATAAAGGTTGTGGAGAGCAAGACATACCGTTCACTAAATTGGAACTCCTATAGGCACATGAAATGACATCTCTACTCATTACCTTCTTGATTCAATAAGAATTTAAACAAGGCCGGCGCGGTGGCTCATGTCTGTAATCCTAGCACTCTGGGAGGCCAAGCCAGAGGATCCCTCAAAGTCAGGAGTTTGAAACCAGCCCGAGCAAGAGTGAGACCCCATCTCTACTAAAAATAGAAAGAAAATAACTGGCCAACTAAAAATACATAGAAAAAATAGCCGGGCATGGTGGCGCATGCCTGTAGTCCCAGCCACTCAGGAGGCTGAGGCAGGAGGATTGCTTGAGCCCAGGAGTTTGAGGTTGCTGTGAGCTAGGCTGATGCCACGGCACTCTAGCCCGGGTGACAGAGTGAGACTCTGACTCAAAAAAAAAAAAAAAACTTAAAACCTAAACCAGCAACCAAGAAGCTTCTAACAGGCTTATTAACGTTTCTTAGTACATTCATTTGCATAAATAATCCCCAGATCCTTTTGGCTTTAAGAAGATAATATTTTTCCACTAAAAGTTATCTTAATTATTTTTTAAACATATTTTTGCATACACTGTCTATTGGACAGTAAGTTAAAATTCAAAATATAATTAAAATCTGATTTAAATGTCACTCAAAATGAAGATACTTTCATCATGAATAATCATCAATTGACTTGCAGATGATAAATCACCACAGAAAGGGCATTTGTTTTAAACAGCTGTTCAGTTTCAGAGAATTCAGAAAGTCAACCATTAGAAATGTCATCTGATGCTTTTGATAATAATGGTCTCACTCAGAACAGAACCAAGAGAGCAATTGTAACCACTTGAGGTAGTGCCTCATTTTGATATACAAATGGTTATATACAAAAAGAAAAAAAAAGCCCGTTAAGAAAGCTCAGATTGGAAATAAAATGGTATCTGAGAAATATATGGAAGACTTCATTATCAATTCTTTTGTAAATGAATCAAATACTCTTAATCATTTACTTCAGCTACATCTAAATACCAAATTCTCTTTGATTAAAACAAAACAAAACAAAAAAACCTTTAAATTGTAAAACCAGGAGTTCAGAGTTGTTTTTATTTTTATTTTTGTTTTTTGAGACAGAGTCTCACTCTGTTGCCTGGGCTAGAGTGCCATGGCATCAGCCTAGCTCACAGCAACCTCAAACTCCTGGGCTCAAGCAATCCTTCTGCCTCAGCCTCCCAAGTAGCTGGGACTACAGGCATGTGCCACCATGCCCGGCTAATTTTTTCTATACATTTTTAGTTGGTCATTTAATTTCTTTCTATTTTTAGTAGAGACGGGTTCTCGATCTTGCTCAGGCTGGTTTAGAACTCCTGACCTTGAGTGATCCTCTTGCCTCGGCCTCCCAGAGTGCCAGAGTTGTTTTTAAATATTTGGTCTGCCAATTATCTCCTACACTTGAAAATCAATCAACTCTGGTGGCTAGTGAAATATTACTACTGTATAAAAATTTAAATTCCTCCACTGTAATTCAAAAACAAAGAAGGCGATTCAAATTATCATTTTACATCTGTTACATGATGAGAGCGCCTAATCGTGGGTTTGAATATAAGTAGCGTATTTCTCAAAGTACAACTACAGGAAGGTTATAGTAGACTATTGATTATTCTGGGCTTTAAATTACCTTACTTAATCACTTGAAAACCGACATTGTTATATGACAAAGTAAACACTAGGAGTTTACAGCTTTGGGAAGTATACGCATCTTCTTTCCAAAAGCAATCCAGCTTATTTTATCTGATGAAAAGTTAACTGGTAATAATATTAGGCCAATAGATTCAAACTCTTCTTGAGAAAGATATCCTGTGATGCTAATCCTGGGTATGTATCCAAGAGAAACTTTAACACATTTACCCACAAATATGAATAGAAATGGTCATAGCAACAGGTTTGTAAAAGCATAATACTAGAAACAACCCAAATGTCTACTACAGACAGATAATAAACAAATTATGGTAAATTTGCAGAATGGATTATACAGTGCTAAAAATGAATGAACTACAACCTCATGCAATCAGGATAATAACATGATCTTTAACCAAAAGAGCAAGTCCCCAAAGACTACATTTATAAAAACAAAAACAAGAAAAAAATAAAACAATATATTGTTTAGGTAAACACACATATAATACTTTTATAAAACACAAAGGGCTGAAATAACAAAGTTCATGATGACAGTTACCAATTAGGGAGAGGCAAGGAGAACATCACATAAGGAGGTAAGCTACTGGCAATATTTAAGAAGTTGGCTTCACAGATGTTAAGTATTTTGTTGATGTACAAATACATACACACATAGGTATGCAGACCATGTAGGGACCAGTGAGGAAAATGTTGTGAGCCAAGAATTATGATTAACAAAATTCTGTATAAATTGTTTTAAAAAAAAGTTAATAAGCTTAGGAAAAAAATTAGTAATGAAAAGAGAGGTATAATCAAAAAGTGATTATAAATTCTTAAGAGAATAAGGGAAATATTTTAATAATAAAAAGCACATAGGGCTAGAATCAAAAGGGCTAACTTATGTTTCCCAGTCCTGCTACTAAGTATTAATAGCTGTATAATCTCAGGCTAGTCACTTAACAGATGAGTTTCCAAAACTGACTATGGTCAGATGGATTTTTTTTCCCCCTGAAACAAGTGGTCAACATTTGATGTCATCAGGTATGAAATCTGATGTCATTAGGTATAAAATGTGATCTCTTTTGCAAAATGTATCACTCCATTCTTGGCCTCCATTCTTTTCCTGGCCCACCAACATTACCTAATGTTAATACTTGTCACTATTTTGCCTACAAATGAAAGCACCTAACCAATCATTCCAGCAGATTTTCTTCATGAGTTATACAAATTACCATAAACCCTAAGAATGACCATGAAATGACACATATATCCTGGGAGAACAACTTTTTATCTGAGATGTGTTTATTCAATAAATGTTCCTATAAGCTGGGCGTGGTGGCTCACGCCTGTAATCCTAGCACTCTGGGAGGCCAAGGCAGGAGCATCGCTCAAGTTCAGGAGTTTGAAACCAGCCTGACCAAGAGTGAGATCTTGTCTCTACTAAAAATAGAAAGAAATTAATTGGCCAACTAAAAATATATAGAAAAAATTAGCCGGGCATGGTCGCGCATGCCTGTAGTCCCAGCTACTTGGGAGGCTGAGGCAGGATTGCTTGAGCCTAGGAGTTTGAGGTTGCTGTGAGCTAGGCTGATGCCACGGCACTCTAGTCCGGGCAACACACTGAGACTCTGTCTCAAAAATAAATAAATAAATAAATAAATAAATGTTCCTATAAAGAAGACATTATTAATTAATACTAATTGTATCAGTCAGGTTTGACTAGGTTATGCTACAGTTATAAACATCAATAAATCATGGTGGCTTAAAATAACCAAGATTTTATTCTCTTTCATGCTATATGTCCATTGAGAGTTACTTGGGGCTCTGCTCCAAGTCTTCAAAAATCTAGGTTGAAGGAGCTGCCACCATGGCAAAGAGATAAAGAGTGGCAAAGTACTGTACATACTAACTCTTAAAGCTTCCATCTAGGAGTACCACCTATTACTTTTGCTCAGATTTCACTGGCTATATCAAGTAACAAGGCCATACCTAATTTCAAGTGGGCAGCAATTCCTACCATATTCTCATAAAGAGTCAGAATTTATCTAAACAATTTTCACAATTTCACAATGTTTCAGCATTTGGAGACAAACATTGTATGAAATGTGAACATACTACGATGTATTAAAAATTTAAAAAAATAACAAACAGGATTGTTTTTAAAAAAATTTTTACACCATTAAAAACTCAAATGGCAAAGAAAAGGTCAAATAAACCAAATCCCCACCAAAATTCTGGAAGACAGAAACCAAATTATCTATATTCCTCAATAAGTATATAGCAATTTGAAAGAAATATTTACTTTTCCCCCTAAAATTCCAATGTCATAAATTAAGACAAGTTATCCATAGTCAGCTAATCAATACATCTCCACTATAAAGGAAATAAGGTAGGAATTAAAATTGTAATTATAGACTTGTTTAATTATAGTTAGGGGTTGATAGCCTATACTAAAGAGCATTACGAAAGAAATGACACGGGACCCTATAACATGTACCATGACGAGGGAAGGGGTCTGGAAGTAAGATATATGTAGGCCAGGGTGACCCCACTGAATACTGGAGAAGAAAGTATATTGCAATCAATGTATCTAGAAGACTTTGAAACCCTCTGGGTGACCCTGTATCTAAAAGTACACGAAAAAAATAAGGCTCACTCTACAGGCATAATGTAAGTGGAAGGGAAAGGGTTTATTAAAAATAAGTCATGATAGGCAGAGGCCTGGATAATCTGAAGGGTATCATGGAGATGGATTTACATTTTTCTCTGAAACGTTTAACAAGAGCTGGTGAAGATATGCTGGTGAGAATGAGGCATATTCAATCTCTGGCATTTGGAGGGAGTATCAGATAATCTTTGATGCCATATTAAGATCTGGCTTAAATATCTGATTATCTGAAGAACTTCGGATGTCAAAAATTATCAAAATAAAATCCTTCCCTTCATAATTTTATCATGACTTCTGCCCTCTACAATTATCTACAACTGCAGTCCCCAACCCCTGGGCTATGGACTGGTACAGGTCCATGACCTGTTAGGAACCAGGCCCGCACAGCAGGAGGTGAGCAGCAGGCAAGGGAGAGAAGCTTTATCTGTATTTACAGCCACTCCCCATCACTCATATCACAGCATAAAATCCACCTTCTGTCAGATCAGCCAATGCATCAGATTCTCATAGGAGCGTAAACGCTACTGTAAACTGCATGTGCAAGGGATCTAGGTTTTGTGTTCCTTATGAGAATCTAATGCCTGATTATCTGAGGTGGAGCTGAGGTGGTAACGCTAGTGCTGGAGAATGCTGCAAATACAGATTGTCATTATTAGGTCTGACTGCACAATAAATGCAATGTGCTTGAATCATCCTGAAACCATCCCTACCCCTGTATCCCTCACCCTGGTCTGTGGAAAAATTATCTTCCATGAAACCAGTCTCTGGTGCCAAAAAAGTTGGAGACTGCTAATCTACAAGCATGTTCATTAATTAAAATACTCATTGAGCACCTAGTATATACAAATCCTGTGTTAGGAACTAAGGACAGAGACAAAAGACATCATCACTGGCCTAGAGATGAGAAATAATACTACAGGAAAGCAGACAATGACAATGCAGTGTGATAATAACATATGAGCAAGCAGCTATCAGTCAGTCCCGGAGCTGAGGTAAACAAAGGCAAGTAGTGAGGATTATTAAAACTCAGGGGCTTGAAGGAGAAAATGGGATCCAGACATCTAAAAAGAAGCTAAGTGTGAAGGGCTTGATGAGGACCTATGCAAAGCTAGAATCCAGATCTCTGAGAGGGAGGAAATGGTTCTTTAATGCTGATCTCTCTAAGGGGATGTGATGAAGATGGTTCTGAGTGTGGAAAAACTACAAATTGGAACCATTTGCCACTCCTGCTCCTGCCAGTTTGAAGCCTTGCTCCTATGGAGTGGCAGACAGGAAGAGGAAGTAAAAAAGGAGAAAATCCCTTGTCCCTCCTACTTTCCTACCTCCCACTTATACCTTCTATTGGCTGAATGTAATAGGGAACCAGATGGAGAGGAGAACTATAGTTTGTAGGATTCCTGCTCCTGCACTACAAAGTAAAACTCTGGAAGACTAAGTTTGAAGGTAAAGGAAAATAGCTTAATAGCCAGAACAACCTGTATGATTTTTATCCCCATTTTAGATACTTAAGGTAATATTTTACAAATATTTAGTTACAAAATCTAGTTAGGTTGTTTGATTTTTCTCATGACTTCTGAGAAAAATAATCAATACTAAAATAAGAGTATCTATTTTAGTACTCTAACTTTGAAAGAATGAACCTCTGGTACTCTATAATAAAGGCAATTTATAGATCTTACAAAACAAAATCAGAATGTCAAGAACTAGAAAAATTCTTAAGGCCTAAATTGACATCTATGTAATAACTTTAAACTCTCACCTATTTAAAAATCATCAGAGGAAAAGATTAACATGGATTAGTGAAAGGTCTAAATTGCTAAAATTTTAGGTGACTGCTATTTTGTTACTTCCAAACTTAAGTAGCCTTTCCTTTAGACCAAATCTTTTCCTGGAAATTCATTTTAATATTTTTATTGCCTGACATGTTCTAAGTCTTTCTCTGTAACAGCTGACTTTTATTAATATTTATATTTATCATTTCAAACACACCATATCTCATCAAAATGTCATCAATTACAGTACAAAGCAAGAAAAAAAGTAAATTAAACTATCACTTCATGTGTCCTTCCATGGACTTTTTAAACTTAGTGAAAGAGCTCTCCTACATTATTAATATCCTAAAGTACTGCCTAAAAGATACTATCTCAGGATATGATTTGATTAATAACTTTCCTATTGCCAATTTCTGTTATATTGATTGTTAGAGTGAATATAAATATTGTGGTTTCTTAAACTTCTATTTTTATTTTTCTTATAGCTTTGTTTACCTTATTTACTCAACAAATCCCTTTTTGCAGAGCATAAAGGTTAGTCCATTTCTGTTCATATCAAACTGGTGGGCTGAATAATTTCATTTAACATTTGCAGGTCTAAGTGGGAGGAGTGAATGGAAGGAGGATGGGGAGAAATGGGTATGAGCTTTCCTTTAGGGCTGATGAAAATGTTCTAAAATTAGATTATGGTGATGATTACACAACTGTACATATATTAAAAACATTAAATTGTATACATTAAAGGGTGAGCTTTACAGTATGTAAGTTATATCTCGATAAAGCTGTTAACATAATTATATGTATAATAAACTGCTTCTCCACATCAATAAAACAATTAATTAAACATAAAATGTTTACAGCACATTTTGTTATAAAATCTTAGTTTTAAAAATATATTAGAGGATTTTCTAGTTCAGCTGTCAGCAAACTTTGTATGTAAATAACCCAACAGTAAATATTTTAGGCTTTGTGGGCCACACACATTCTCTGTCAAATATTTTTAAACCACCTTTAAAAATGTAAAGCAATTCTTACCTCCAGGGCTTTAGCTTGCATATCCCTGCTCTAATCACATACAACTTTTTTATTTCAGAAAGCAAGCAGCCCAAATGTAGCCGACAGCAATGTCAATATTAACAAGAAGATAATAAACATAAAAGCAGTTTTCGTCTTGGAGAAATACATTTCACCTCTTATCTACTGCTGAATGGAGTTAGGGGAGTGGAGGGTTGGACACTTACTAAAATGATTTCCACTCCACAAAGATGTTCTAGATGTGTCTTCTCAGCATCCAAGGTGTACTGATAAAAAAAAGACCTCACACTTTTATTATTAATAAGTCATGAGCTATTTCATCTCCAAAAAACATGAGGTGATGACAATTATAGAAATTACTCACAGATATACACTCTAAATATCTAATCAAAGTTCCTATCACTTCCAGTTTTGAAAGGAAGTAAATATGCTGCCATTAATTAGCATTATTATAATTAGAACTCCCACTATAGGGTTTTTCACCTAGGGTTCCACAGAACTCTTGGGTTGCATGAAGTGCTATTCATTCAAGAAAGAGATTGTGACTTAAATAAGCACTACTTTTTGAACTTTGTACATCTCAAGATGCTAGAGCTTACAGTGCTAGAAGATGACCTTGCAGCCCCATTAGTAACTTCTTGTTTTTCAGCCCCTTTAGGCAGTATCTTCTTTAAAATTTCATGTAAACTGAATCACATCATATGTACTCTTATATATGTAACTTCTTTACTCAGTATAAGGTTTCTGAGATTAACCCATATTGGGGCTGGGTATGGCGCCTCATGTCTGTAATTCTAGCACTTTGGGAGGCTGAGGTGGGAGGATCACTTCAGGTCCAGAGTTTGAGACCAGCCTAGGCAACATAGAGAGACCTTGTCTCTATTTTAAAAAATTTAAAAATTAACCGGACATGGTGGTACATGCCTGTAGTCCCAGCTACTCGGGAGGCGGAGGTGGGAGAATCACTTGAGTCCAAGAGTTCAAAGTTACAGTGAGCTATGGCCACTGCATCTTGGCCTGGGCAACTGACTGAGATTCTGTCTCTTAAAAAAAAAAAAAAAAATCCATGTTGTTCTGTGTATTAGTAGTTTGTTTCTTTTTATTGCTTAAGAGTACTCCACTGTATGGATATGCCACCGTTTTCTTCGTTTTCTTATTAATGAACATTTGGGTTTTTCATAGTTCTCTAACATTGCAGTTAAATTTGCCATGAACATTCTCATATAATTTTTTTATGGACATATGTCTTCATTTCTGTTGGGTAAATACCTGAGTAAAACTTAGCAGTTTTATGGCAGTCATATGGTAGATGAAGGTTTAACTTTCTAAGGAATGTCCAATTTTCCAAAGTAGCAGCACCATTTTATGTTTCCACCAGCAATGTATGCATTCTAGTTGCTTCACATCCTTATAAACATTAGCATTACCGATCTTTTTAATTTTATCCACTCAGATGATGGCATATCACCGCAATTATAATTGCATTTTCCTGGTGACTGATGCTGATCATCTTTGCATGTGCTTTCCTCTACCCATTTCATCATGGACTCCAATTATACATAAGTTAAAACATCTGGCTGTGTTGTTTTTTATGCTGTTCTGTTTCTTTCCACCTTGTTTTTTCTCTCTGCTTTAAACATGTCTTCCTTACAAAAACCCTCTCAGGTGAATACTATCAAGAAAGACAGCAGGTATTACAGGAAATTACTTCAGTTTGCTTGGTCTCCTACTCAAATTCCTAAAAACAGGAAATGAAAATATTTTCTTCTATGTTTCACAAATGAACTTCAAAAACTGCCTTAAAAAATAAGATTAGTAAATTACTCCTTTTTAAGCAGAGGGCTGGGAATTTGGTCCTACCCTTTATCTCATCAAACACCATGGAAAAGCTACAACGTATGTTCAAGGACTTACAAGGTCTTCACAAAGGAGTAGGAACAAGGTATAAAAGGTACTGAACTTGCAAAAGCATTATTTAGTTACCAGGAAATCTTTTTCAGACACTAAACCTTTGCCTATTTATGTAACACAAATATTTTCCCAATCGATTAACTTCTGAATGTCTATATACTCTATTTATATTTGCTATACATTTATCCATAAAAATTAAAGAGTTTTAAAATTGTCCTCATATATCATTTAATGTTAAATAAAAATAAAATTGCTTTTTTTCCTCAAAGGTGAGCTATTTGGTTATGTATATTATCTGTCCTATGCCAATCATGAAAATAATGCATGCCACAACATGGATAATCCATTCAACAATTTACTGTTAAAATAACATGAATAACACCACTATGTACCTAGCCCTATGGAGTTTACAAAGAGTCTTTACACCCATCATTTTATTTGACTCCTAAAACAATACTGTGAGGTAAAAGAGATTTATCATTTCTATTATACAAAGGAGAAAACAATAGCTCAAAACTTAAGTGACTCACCCACCCCAGAGTCATTAAACTACTAAGTATCCAGACCTCAAGAAACTAAGTAAAAAAGAAATAAAAACTAAACAAATAAACTACTAAGTAAATCCTTATAAAGGCAAAATGCAAACCCTATGTGTTTTTCATTAACCTCGCACAAATAAATTGGTTGATGTGCAGATTATCAGTGAAACACAAACTGCCTTTCAATTTGTGTGAAATTTGGCAATATCCTTGAATAAAGTCAGAGCATTCTTGATAATATTTTTCAAAAGAAAATCCACACCTTTAAAGCAATTTTAGCAATATCAAATTATACAAAAGTCAACAAATTGCACTTACTATCCTACCAAAATGTGTTGGACAAATTATTTCATAATGAGTTCACCTTATCTGATTTTTCTCTTATGTATTTTTAAAACTAGGTTTATATAAAGCAGATAATACTATAAATGATATCTCTGCAGAAGACCTGTAAGCATTCCTCCTTCTTCCTTAAGTAGACCTGTGAACATTTTTCCTTTGGCAAAATAATAAAGATAAATAAATAATAAATAAAATAAATAAAAATAAATAATAAAGATAAATAAATAAATAATAAATTTCATACTCAATTCCACAAGTGGTTAGGAAAAATTTTCAACTACTCCTGGTTACATTTTAACACTTCTGAGCAGAGATTTCAGACACAAGGAAGGCCAAAGAGCCTCTAGAAAATACCTTCCGCTGCTACCCAGCCTTCCTAGACTGGCCAGTGTATTTTTAAATGAAATCAAGTTATTTTAAATTATTAATAAACTTTTTGAGAACAGTGCTGGCAAATGTTAGACATTCCAACAGAGAACTAGGCCACATCCATTTACTGTATGAACACAGATGTTACCCTTCCTACAAAGCAAGCCATTTTAGTCATTTCTTTTATAAGCAGCATGACCCAGTCCCTCATATAAGGGAAAATAAAATAAACATGCACCTGAAAAGCTCCCTTAGTTCTAAGTAAAATAAATCATAGCTTCTATCATATATCTGATATATTATTATACGTAGTATATCATAATATCTAGGAAAAACAGACATGAAGAAAATAAAAATCATCTCTGAAAAATAAATGAAATTATAAACTGCTATGTAAATTGCACTGTCCCAATTTAAAAAAAAATCAGTTAATAGTAACTCATGTTTGCTTAAAGTATTTGGCTTAAGTTGCACACTTTGATCCTTATATAAATGGGTCAGATTTTCAACTAGGGATATAATGTACATAATGTACCCATAACTCTAGACAAACATTAGTGATAAATATGTATCAGTGGTCTTATGAGGATTTAGCCAAGATTATAGATGGCTCAATGCAATCAATCAACAGAAAGGGACACAGCTCAAACATATGTGACTTTAAACATCTGGGTCTTTTTCTTTTTTCTAAATAGAAAGATATTAACTACACAAATCAAAAAAAAATTTTTTTTTTTTTAAAGAAACATGGTCTTGCTCTGTTGCCCAGGCTGGAATGCAGTGGTGAGATCATAGCTCATTATAGCCTTGAACTCCTAGGCTTCCAACGATCCTTCTGCTTCAGGCTCTTAAGTAGCTGGGACTACAGGTGCACGCCACTTCACCTGGCTAATTTTTAAAATTTTTTGTACAGACAAGGTCTATGTTGCCCAGGCTGGTCTCAAACTCCTGGCCTCAAGCAATCCTCCTGCCTTAGCCTCCCAAAGCACTGGGATTACAGGTGTGAGCCACTGTTCCTGGCCCCAAATTTTAATACTTACAAAACACATAGACATATTTTTTAACCTCTTTATTTCCTGTCTTTCCTTGTTTCATGACATTTTAATGATTTCTGCTCTTCATTCCTATTTCACCCTAACTCAGTATGTCCTCCAAGAGTCAAGCACAGAGACTTCTAGTAAGGTAGTAGATCCTTTGGTACTAGGGAAAACTTACAAAGTAAAATAGCAGTTGTCAACTCTGTGGTTAATTCTTTCAATATTTGGTGCTCACACTATAAGCATTTGAATTTGTTACTAATAGTTGAAATAAGAAAATGTGAGTCATACTTAATGAATTAGAGCAGATTCAGAGTTATTTTATAATAATGGCACTCTCAATGAATGGGAGACGAGTGTATTTACAGCTTGAGTTGGGAACTGTTCACAATTCTCAGTCCCTTATCAATACAGTAACTCATAGTGTTTTATATGTGAAATTATCTATCCTGTCATGTGAGTCACAGCAAAAGCAAAGTTGAAATCTCTAAAAAATAAACCTCAATAAAACCTTTATAGTGACTGGCAGGGATATTCAGAGAATAGAAGGACTAGATTTATCAAAAGAAAGCATGGGTTTAAAAATGTGTACAACAAGAAACACTGGTCTGCTATCTAACACAGATGAGTGTTGTCACACTCTCGTATGCTTTTTTTTTAGGAAAAGGGTGAGTTTACAAACACAGCCTGCATCTATTCTGTCTAAACTTCATCTACAGGAATGGCTCACGAAGATTTCAATAGGAAAAAAATGAGTGTGAGAGAGAAGGAATTATTTCTCTATTCAACAAAGAACAGGTTAAGACTAATGTTCCTTTTACTCTGAAGGAAAACTGGAAAGACCTAATTGTTAACCTACCTGTATATGGCATAAAGAAAATCAAGGTCACAATCTTTAGATATGGCTCTATGTTCCCATCCATTTCTGCGGCTAGAAGTTAGGAAGTGACCGAACTTTCCTTCTTTCAAAGGTAGGAAAAAAGAGGTTATCCTGAGGTCAGAAGTTTCTGTAATGTGGCTCTTGATTTAAATTGTGTTAACTTGCTCTGCTCCAGGATGAAAGCAATCATGACCAGATCAATGTGCTCTGCAGCTGGTTAGTCAGCTGCTCCAGAGTAGGCAGCCAGCAAAATAGCTGTGGAGCCCTCTCTGGGCACTGTGCCTCCTACAATTTGAGTGCAGGCCAATTCTGTTGCCACTCATTCTTAAAAGGTATTTTCAGCTCCCCAAGATAATAATTAAAATGAATATAAATAGGAAATATCCTCTTTTTAATATTCCAATTGTTGAAGTGCTCCACATTTTAGTTTAATATTCACTAGAAAATGGAATATTTTGACACTGCTGTATGAAGCCATTATACTGACTATAGTCTGCCTTAGAAGTATCAGCTGATTCGATGGAAGAAGAAATTTAAGAGGAAGCTATTCTGGGCTTTTTGTTTGTTTATTTTATTTTTTAAAAAAAGAGGCAAACAAGGCTGGAAAGGAGCACAACAGGTTCTCAAATCCTAGGTAACTACAGTCTTCTTAAAAGGAAACAGCTTGAATACAAAATTTTATGAGGTTGCTGGAAGCTATAAGTGGTACTAACTATGGAATCACTGCATATTCCAATTTTACTACCAAATCCATGTTAAAGTTTGAAAAAGTCCTTCAGTCTTATGTCCTACTACTAACTTTCTTTCAAGTCAGAGTTCAAGAAAAATAGGTGTGAGATACAAGGTATATTCACTAAAAATAAGAATCTGGTGAATCAACTTGGGATCAGTTCTCTAATCACGTTGGTAATTCAGAGTATCACAAAAAGGGGGAAAAAAGGACACATATATGTACTTTAAGCATTTTAACTTAAAACACTCAAATGTGTTCACTAATCTTTTGCTGTGAGACTGGATTCATTATAGGAATTCCTGACACAAACCACACACCAACACAGGCTCTACTATTTCTAATTGATTTCTTTAAAAGTAAAGTGAAAACTTGAAGAGGCTTATAAAGCAATGAATGCCAAACTCTTCTAGATCTGTATAACCTTTCCAGGCTTTTAGTTGTCTTCCTTACATCCAATAACAAGATTTTATTTTAGCAACCTGCCTTTCTTGTCTTTCCAAAGTTTTCACAGAAATAATTCTCGTTGTGCACTGATATTTCATTGTTTTAGGTAATATTTGATCAAATTATGTAAATTACGGTAACAAGCTGACAAACAACAACTGGTAGGAAAAGAAAGTTAAGGTCAAACTAGAAAAAAGCCTACTAGCCACTAGTTAGTATTAAACATGCCATCGCCATCAATCAGTCATCTTACAGAGGGAAAGAAGGCCACAAATTAATCAGAAATTATTAAAAGAGCTTCTATTATATCCTCACTTACCTTCTTAAATGCAGTACACAGAGGTCTTTGCAAGCATGCAACTATTCAGCATACAACCTTTTTGGGACCAGGGATAGGTTTCATGGAAGACAAATTTTCCATGGATGGGGGTGAGGTTCAGGATGATTCAAGCATATTACATTTATTGTGCAGTCAAACCTCTAAATCTAAATCACTTGCTCACTTGCCTGCCCACCTCCTGCTGTGTGGGGCCTCGTTCCTAACAAGCCATGGACCCCATACTGGTCTGTGGCCTGGGGGGTTGGGGACTGCAGATCTACGTCATTCAAAATATTTTATTTTATTTATTTTTTTGAGACAGAGTCTCACTCTGTTGCCCAGGCTAGAGTGCCGTGGCGTCAGCCTAGCTCACAGCAACCTCAAACTCCTGGGCTCAAGCAATCCTCCTGCCTCAGCCTCCCGAGTAGCTGGTACTACAGGCATGTGCCACCATGCCCGGCTAATTTTTTCTATATATTTTTAGTTGGCCAATTAATTTCTTTCTATTTTTAGTAGAGATGGGGTCTCACTCTTGCTCAGGCTGGTCTTGAACTCCTGACCTTGAGCGATCCTCCTGCCTAGCCTCCTAGAGTGCTAGGATTACAGGCATGAGCCACCGCGCCCAGCCTCATCCAAAATATTTTAAACTAAACTTGTAACAAATCTCTAAACTGCAGAACAAGTGGATGATGTGAACTTCTCTTTTCTAAATGGAGTGATGAACTATAATAAAGATTTCTATGCAATTTTAAATAATGTTATTATACTGGGAAAAAAGGTAAACAGTAAAAAGAAAAGAAAACCAAATTCAGCATTTCTTACAGTTAAATGAAAGTTTTGTTGCACAATCTTCCTATCAGCCCATCTAGTCCTTCCTAATGTCACAGATACATCTCATGTATATGTGGTGAGGATTTTTTTTAAAAATCAGGTTAAATTCCATTATGAGCCTCTAGAAACTTTCCTTATTTCATTCTTATAACAAATACTGTTTGAATTATGTGGGTTTCACCTAAGAATTGCTGATTACTTTATATAGAAATTCAAAATAAATATTATAGAATTTGACCTGATGCTAGAAAATCAGTTTCTGTTTTTCATGAGTTGGAGGCAAGGTCTATAGTGAGCTCCTAGGCACTTGAGTACATGCTCATTTATATGACATTTTTCATAACAGCAGTGTGAAAATTTGATTGAAATACAAGTCATTATGTGTGCAAACAATCAATAGAAAAGAAAACCATTAGGCCCTCACCAACACTCTCAAGTAGTAAAAGAAATCGTAAGATGGGTACAAATTTATCATTAATCAATACAGATTTACTCTCACTAACCTTACTCAAATATTGGAGGAGAAATTATTTAATTACAGAAAGTGAGAATGTTTATTTAATAGACAAAAAAAGTGTCTAGAGAATGAAAATGCTTCTCAAGGAGTCCAAAGTAGACTTTCTTTTGTGATTCCAGTTGATTGCAAAAATATGATAGAAACAGTCCATAAGAATGCCCAATTCAGAGAGTTAATAAGATCAAGGGTAAGGATCCAATTTCATTTTGCTCTAAAACAGCATTTTCCAAGTGTGTGTGCTCTGGGGACTCTTTACAGGGAGTTCTGAGGTCAAAATTATTTTTATAAAAGTACTGTTATTTTCCTTTTTCACACTTCTCTCAGGAGTGTACAGTGGAGTTTTCCAGAGACTACTCCATAAAGAGACTAACTACATTGCACAGAATATCATAACAGACTAAAATACAAAAGTAGATTGAGAATCCAGCTGTTTCCTATTAAGCTAGACAGTAAGGAAATCTGCAAATATGTAAAACAATGCTATTCTTTTCATGTGTTTGAAAGTAGTTATTTTTTCTTTTTAAAAAGATCTGCTAACTTGTAATGTTATTTTTACATCAATTACAATTTCTTATAATTTAAATTTTGTTTTCATTTATAATACAGTAAACATAGATAGATATAACCCACATAAACAAAAGCTGGTTTTTTTGGGTTTTTTTTGAGACAGAGTCTCACTCTGTTGCCCCGGCTAGAGTGCCGTGGCGTCAGCCTAGCTCACAGCAACCTCAACCTCCTGGGCTCAAGCGATCCTCCTGCCTCAGCCTCCTGAGTAGCTGGGACTACAGGCATGCGCCACCATGCCCGGCTAATTTTTATTTTTATATATATATATATTTTTATTTATATATATATATTTATATATATGTATATATATATATTTTTTAGTTGTCCAGCTAATTTCTATTTTTTTTTAGTAGAGATGGGGTCTCACTCTTGCTCAGGCTGGTCTTGAACTCCTGACATTGAGCGATTCTCCTGCCTTGGCCTCCCAGAGTGCTAGGATTACAGGCATGAGCCACCACACCAGGCCAACAAAAGCTCTTAATGGTCCTCAATAATGTTTTAAGAGTATAAAGAGGTCCTGAGACAGAAAGGGTTGAAAACTCACTGCTCTAAAGCTATTCTCAACCAATCCTCAAGTCTAAAGTCTGGTCTTCTAAATTGATTTACTCACAAAGTTTAAGTGGGTTATGTAAATAAAAACTTTCTGGATTTTACCACATCATAAACTCCTTAAGGAAACATTTTTAAAAAATCATTGTGTCTCTTCCTACCCTCACCACATTACTCGCATCCAAATGAATTTTGTTGTATCAAGCCAGATTATGTCTTATTGTATATTTCTAAATTAACATCATACTCTATCCTCTAATTAGCATAAAAGACTCTACAGTACCGCATCACCTCAAATTGAACTAAAGAGGAATGTCAACCTACAATGCTGAAAGGATCAGATTTCGAGCCACAGGTGACACATGATGACCTCACTGACGTAAAGATATCCCGAGAAGCCCAGCTAATTGGGCTTCAACCACTTCCTAATTCCAAAAGTACAAAATTAAAAAAGCATTTTAGGGACTTCATTTTAATAGGAAGAATTAAGTAATAATATACATTTAGATATTTAAAAGGCCACACATTCTTGTAGCTACTATAAAAATGAAACTTCAATTCCTTTCAAAAATAATTTAATTCCATATCACATTTTTTCAATTACAATCATAGTATATTATTGTCTTTTATATGTATTGTCTTTAATATGTTTTTAAAGTACAAGTCTCACAAAATCTAGTTTCTAAATATTCATGTAGGTTTCATTGAGAATCCTCTTAGTAAACCATGCACAAGGTAAATATGAAGAATTTGCTCATCATGTTTAAAAAAAAGAAAAGAATGAAGAGAAAACAAAAAAAAGGGGGGGAGAAAAAGAGAGAAAGCATATGTAGGCAACGTTCTAGCCTTTCTCTCCAAGAGACATATGAACTAGACAACTGCTATTTTTTCATTCTGTAATTTATGACACAATAGTTTATTACATTTTTTAAAAACTAACACTTTATTAAAGTCTTTATAAGACAAATTCTACTGGATAGTGGCCAACTTTCCTTCCCTGGCAACAGTGAAGACTTGGCAACATATTAAAAATGCCAGCATTCTTCAACCTTCTTGTAGTTTTTCTTTGGGGAAGGAAAGTGCTGTTCAAGAAAAAAAAAAAAATCACCCTCTTTATATGGTCAGTTAATTTTGAAGATATTGAAAATACCTCCAAAAAAGAATCTTCCTAGGGCTGAATCAGTTGACCTCAAAACTATAAAACTACTACCACCTTCAGAAAAGCTTTTTTGTGATTTTGGAGGGGGGATCACCCTAATCCTCTATCACACTATGTGCTAAATGGAAAATTAGAAATTGCTCACATACCAATCCTAAGGGCGGGGGAGACATAACAATGAGCCAGTTAACAAGTCTACTTTCTTTATAAGATCTAAGGTAGAGGCTAGGTTGTAAGATTTCAACCAAAACAGTAAAAAGAAAATTTGTATCTGACTAAACTCCATAGCCACAACTTTGTTTTTTTCCAAAGGTTTTCATTATTATTTGTAGGATTTCCTATCCTTCTAATTCCACTTATTTAGGAAACCTCAGTATATTACAAATGGGAAAAATAAAGTACTATCATTAGATTAACACAAAATGAAGGAAAAAGAAGGTGAAATATGCATATGCACTACAAATGACAGCCTTTAAAATATGGTCAAAGAAAGATTTCCTATGAGGACATAGAAAAACATTTAAAAAGAGTAATACCTGAAATAACCAGAATTCTGACAAATAGGATATTGTTCTAGCTATCTCTGAATTCCCCATTAAGTGGAATTAAATGGATTCTAGTTAATCAAAGATTCACTATATAGGCCTGATTCCCTCTTTGCTTCATTATTGCTTACTATCTGTTCAATCTTGATCCTCAAAAACTGAGAGCTAACATATTCCTACATTTAATTAACACCTATGGTGAAATGTTAATTAAGGTATATACAACTTTGGCACTAGTGATGAAAGGTTTACAGCACACAGGAAGTCCACTTTGTGTAAAAGAAACTGAGAATAAGTTTTAGGGTAAGCCCAACCTAGGTTCAAATCCCGATTCCTTTGTATGGTCACTGGGAAGAGTGGGAAGTATAACACTGAGAAAGCCATGCTTAGTTTCCTCTTTGGAGAAAGGAATTAACAACTACCTCAAAAGGATGTGAGATTTAAATTTGAACATATATATTGTGCCTAGCCCATATTAAGCATTCAACAGATGTTACTTCTTCCACTGTACACTTTCAAATTATAAACATAAAATATATGTACTATATATTGCAGGCTACACACCACCGATCCCCTTTCCAAAATTATAGCCAAAATGAGAGATTAACTTTATGGGGTAATGTGGGATCAAAGTTGGTAAAATTATTTCTATGAAAATATTCTCAATTTCAAATAACTAATCTGCAAACAGAATTTCCCACCAGGCAACTCTTACGTGAAGGAAGTCATGACAGACTGAATAGCTCTGTCAACAGCCTATATCTTGTACACATACCAAAAAAACTGTTAAGTGAAAATTTATCTTTGGCCAACAGGTCTTTTTCCACCTGGGCATATAAGGATACTTTTCAGGCCCATCTTCAGAGACACATTTCCAGTGAGTGCTTTATAGCCTCAAGGAAATTAATGGTAGCTTCTATTCCCTTAAGTGTTTTGCTCAAGCCTCTGCTTAGCACAAGCATGTCACTCTACCAGGAACAACCAGCCCCTCCTCTTCATCCCATTCTCAGACCTCCAGGCAAACTCTATTCTTCCTTTGTAATTCTCTTCAAACACCCCTTCTTCCCGAGAAGCAACACGAGACATCTCAAGGCCCTGTGGAAACCAGGAATAGAGAGTAACTAGTTAATGTACTTCTCTCCAGAAGTTAAAATAAGTGCAGATGGGCTGAATACCAATCAAGCGATAATCTTAAGGGCAAGTGAGAAGGACATGAAAAGACAGCCATCAAAAACAAACGAAGCAGCCACAGCAAAGCAACTCAGAGCTACAAATAACTCCAAAAGCAGAAAGCAGGAAGAAGGTACACATACACACACAACATGGAGTTAAAGACAGAAGGCTTCAGGTAGAAATTTCCTCAACTAACCTACACCAATATCCTCACCTCTCCTTCATTACAATTATTGGAGTTTGATCACTCCCTAATCATCCTAAAAACACTTTCCTTTGGCTTCCCTATAACAATATCCTAGTTTTCTTCCAATCTCTCTGGCCACTCCTTTGTAGGTTTATTCCACTCCATCACCCCACCCTTGGCCACACATGCACACACCAGTGTGGCCATATGTACTAGAACTCTTAAGGCTCAAGCATTTTTCTTCTGTTTCCTCCTTAGGCAAGCTCAATCAGGGCACATAGCTTCAACAGCATCTATACAATAACTCCCAAATTTCCATCTCTGATCCTGACCTCTTTACTGAGCTGCAGTCTCATATATCCAACTAACTGCTTGTTTGGTATGTCAAACACCTTAGTTGTTAAAGTTAGGCCTCATTCCTCAGGGGAAAAATTCAAAGTCAAACCATTCACCAAGAGAATGTATTTTCTAGGTAGATGGACCCATGAACTAGACTTTTTATAAATACACGTTCAGGTTTATTGTGGTTTTGAATGAGCACTGAGAACTGAAACTGTCTTCACCAAGTTTACAATCTATATTAATTATCACTATACAGCTGTCTTCAACAACATGACTTTACTATTCCAGGAAACTCTTGCCCAGGCAGATAAGAGTTGCAAATAACTTCATTGTTCATTTCAGGAACTTCCAAAAAAACCCATATAAACCAACATCAGATTATTCAGTTTTTCAATAAATAGTAGTAAATGATTGTTCACTTTCCAAGTCTCTGAAAAATCTCACCTCAGAACCCTTGCCTTGCTAAGTCTGTCAATCCTAAACTATTATATCACGATCCTTACCTAATTCTAATCAAGCCTCCCACTGAAATACTTACCTTAAACCAGACCTCAAACCCTCAATAAATACCCCAACTGTCCTTTCCTGGTTTGCTATTCTTTTCACCACAAACGTTAGGTAGATAGTGAGGGACTCTGGGACTCCTAGGGACAAAAGTGGGCTCTTTGCCTTGGTGTAATTGCCCCACCCTAATTATCTCCATACCTGGGGGAGGAGGGAATACCCTACAAATCTGCCAATCAGAACTTGGCACGCCAGCTGCAAAAGAATGGAGAGGACTCTCTAGCCCATGGGCCAAGCAGCATAGGTACCATAAAGTCCGGAACATGACCGAGAACCCACATGTGCAGTAAGACTAAGGTCATACAGCTCCCAACTGTCCAATTGAAGTGGTTCCATGGTGGCGTTTGAACAAAGGGGAGGTCCACACCCGGACACCATAAAACAAGACCCAGACCATGACCAAGCTTTCTTTTTCTGCTGTGACAAAGGGGCCAGTCGTCATCCATGGTGTATGTATTTCGCTTTGTAAACCTGTCTTGCTCTTGCTGTATAATACTATCTTGCTCCCCGTCAATAAACACCACCTCATGCTCGTCTTACTTTGGTGCATCTGGTCATTCTTCAGCCATGAGCTCACCAAGAACCAAGAACATAGAACGAGACTAAACCTGACACAACCACCACCCACTGCAGATGCTACCAACTCTGTAAAGGTGATACTATATTTGACCTCTATAAGCAATTAACTCAACAGGTAATATCTGGTATTATTTTCTAGAAGCCAACATTCCACAATACCAGACAGCTTCCCAAATGTCCGTTAAAAATTCAGTTCAGTGATACCAGTTTCATCACAAGCAATGTGAGGAAATATGAATACTTTCTAAAAGGTTATGATAAATCATCACCCTACATTAGGCAGCATCGGCTGACATTACTGGCCCAGTTTCTTAATGAGTTAAAATAGCTAATTGGCCCATTAATTAAATTTCTAAAGCATACTAAATAAAGAGTTTAGTAATCTCAGAGGGCCATAAAACCGGTGAGGAGTTGTAAGAAAGATGGAAAATAGATCGCAGGTTTAATAAGCTAAGCAGGAATCCTATGAGAAACAAGACGGAGAAAAAACTGAATATATGAATAATCCATAATACTGATGATCAGTGGAAAAGTAACGTGAAATATACAATTTAACAGTGAAAAGAAACTTTAAGAGTTTTCATCACTGTAAGATCATTTATCAACTTTGATTTAGAATTACAACACAATGAAATACTTAGTATGTTTTCCAGAAAGTTGAGACTTCTTATTCACCAAGAGTAAATGTATAAGCATTTCTTTTTACTGTAGATTATTAAAGGCACCTATAGGGCCACAGGCATGCTAATGCAGGAGTAATTTGAAAGACAAGGTTAACCACTTAAAATGTTTCATGATTGGAAGGAATCAAAGGATTCAAATTTTAAAATCTCAATGTGAAAATGGAAACCACAAGTACTAGAAGAAAATACGAGTAAATTTCCTTATAGCTTTAGAGTGAAGACTTTTCTAAGTATACTTCAAAATCCAGAAACAGACCAGCCTAAGCAAGAGTGAGACCCTGTCTCTACTAAAAATAGAAAAAATTAGCCAGGTGTGGTGCACACACCTATAGTCCCAGCTACCTGGGAGGCTGAGACAGGAGGATTGCTTGAGACCAGGAGTTTGAGGTTGCTGTGAGCTAGGCTGATGCCATGGTACTCTAACCCGGGAGACAAAGTGAGACTCTGTCTCAAAAAAAAAAAAAATCCAGAAACATAAAATAAAAAATTATATAACCATATAAAAGTGAAAAGTTTTGCATAAAAAAAACATAATCTAAAAACCATGTATTTACAATCCACATCACCACAATAAAGGGTTGATCTCCATACAGAGAACTCCTAAAATCAAAAAGAAAAAGACCAATAACCTCACAGGAAAATAAAGTACATGAGCATTCACTGAAGGGACAAACAAGTAAAATATCTCTTAAATATATGAAAAAATACCCAACATTGATGATAATGAAAGAAATTCAACAGCTTGAGTAAACCAGTTCTCATCCTATCAAACCAGCAAAATTCCAAAAGTTTGACAACACATTCAGCTGGTGAGGCTATGGGAAAACAGGCCTCTTATACATTCACAGTAGTATGAAATGACAATTTCATAACAGAATTACAAAGCTATTTATTTTTCAAATAAAATTTTATTTTAGAATAGTTTGAGATTTACAGAAAAATTACAAACAGATTTCCCCTAGACCACATTACCAGTTTCTGCTATTACAGTAGAGTATATTTGTCATAAATAATGAACCAATACTGATACATTATTATTAACTAAAGTCCACGTAGTTATTTAGATTTCCTTAGTTTATACCTAACTGTCCTATTTCTGTTCCAAGATCTCAGTTTACCCACATTACATTATAATGGTCTTGTCTTCTTAGGCTCATCTTGGCTGCGACAGTTTTTCTGACTTTGCTGTTTTTGATGACCCTGACAGTTTTGAGGTATTTTACAGAATGTTTCTTGGGATTTGCCTGATGCTTTTCTCATGATTAGACAGAGGTTATGGTTTTTTGGGAGGAAGACCATAGAGGTGAAGTGCCATTCTCATCATATCATGCTATCAACATAATTTATGACTGCTGATGTTAACTGTGATCACATGACTTAGATAATTTTTGTCAGGTTTCTCCTATGTTAAGTTACCCCTTCCCCAATTTTCCATGCTGTACTCTTTAGAAGTAAGACACTTTGTGTGGCTCACAATTAATGAGTGTAGAGGTTTATGTGATACTTCCTTGAGGGCTATGTATGTATCTACTTTCTCTTCAGTTTATTCTTATCCATTTATTTAGTCAATCATTTATTTATATCAGCATGAATTCACAGATATAATTTTATACTATAAGTTATAATCCAATACTACTTTATTTTGGTGCTCAAATTATTCCATATTGGCCATGAGAACTCTTTCAGTTGGCTGTCCCTTTGATACAGTCCATTCATCGTTTTTGAGTAGTTCCTTACTTTACAGCTCTACAAGACTCTCCAGGTTCATCCTGCATTTTTATTTCCTGCCCCAGTCCTAGAATCAGCCATTTCTCCAAGAAGGCCTGGTTCCTTTTTTGGAGAATGGTATTAGAAACCAAAATCTCAGCACTAGGTGTACTCATTGGTACTGGGGTATCATTGTTTCTAGGCCCTCTCAGCTGACAGAGCAAGAAAATATAAGACCTAAAGATTTTCATTCTCAGAATAACTACACATTTGCTGTATAAGTACAAAATATAATATGTAAATTGTTATTCATTTTGCCTTATAATAGCAAAACACAGGACCGAGTGACTAAACTGTGGTACATCCACATAATGAAATACTATAAAACTATTAAAAATAAAGATCTTTATCTACTATATATTAAAAGATCTCTAGAATAAAATACACAATTGTTTGTAATTGCAAAAAGAAACACTGGAGGGATAAACAGGATACTAAAAGAAATGTTTACCTACAAAAAATGTGGGAGGAAAACAGGAAGGAGCAAGTAAAGGAGGAAATAAGACTTATCTGTACATATTTCTCTATATGCTTTTGAGTTTTATCTGTTCAAAAAAATTAAATTTAATTTTTAAAAAGAATTGAAAATGCCTACAAAAGTGGAAGGATTTGAAAGTTCAAATACTAAGAAAGGGAAAAAAAAGTTCATTTCTGAAGAATACATACTATGAGACAAGGTAGTTTACATACCAAAAAAGCCTTAGAAGTTTAGTAAAACGGAGGTATTGCAAGTCAAACTCATTGAATTTAAAGTGCTTAAATGTACTACAGCTGCTAAAATTAGCCTATTCTCAGGCGCTCTATATAATTTAACTGAATTACTATTAAATGGATAGTGACATACAATCTCCTATGTTAGTAGATAAAGTCTAAAGAACTACAAAATCATCTGTAAAAGGACAATATTTGTATTCTTGATTATAAGTTATGCTGATATTTATAGTTAAATAAAAAAGGATCTGTCATTTCTTCCTTTTGTAAATCTACTATTTATATCTCTTATTTCCCCAACAAAATGGAGAAACCAATTTCTAACATATAGGAACATTTCCTTATTGGAAGACGAAAATGGAAGAGTTTGCCAATTAAAAACACATTTCCAAGTGTTCCTAAGAGACAGTAAAACAATTTTCATATCTCTGAAGTGAAACAAACTAAGAAAAAAAAGGCACAAGTAGCTTTTTTTTAACCATTTTTCATATGAAGAAGAAATCCTTTGAAACTACTTCCAAAATATCAACGTATCACAAAAGGTTGTCCATCCAACTTTCAGAAGTACCTTGTTTGTAACTGGTTACAAAATTTTCCCAATGGCTTCACTGTAGAAAAATAATACTCTGCCTAAAAAAAATGTTTAATATTAAGAGCTCAATTCTATAGATGAATAAAATCCAAACCCCTTACTTCAATATCTCCCATTTTGGTCTCATCTCCAGCCACTTTCTCCACAAGCAACCTTTATTTCCTTAGTTCTACTACACGGAAATGTTTATTAGGCTGGTAGAGAATAAGAATATTTTTAAAGGAATGTAAAATATTTTCTCATACCCCCTTTCTACATATTCTTTTATCTGAGGAAGTGCTTCTATTCTCTCTTCTCTAATTTGTAAAACAAATTATCTTCAGCATCACCTCCTCTGAGAAATCTACCTAACACCCTCAGCTAAAATGTCACCTCCTCCTTCTCTTCATGATAACCATAAGTTCATCTTTGGTGGAACCATGAATAAACTGATAAAATTTATCATAAACTACCTAATCTTTTATTGAGATTCTCTCAGTAAAACCTGGTATGTACTGGACAATAGACAAGAGGATGTCTATTACAATTCTATCTTTCTACAGTGAAGCCATTGGGAAAATTTTGTAAACAGTTACAAACAAGGTACTTCTGAAAGTTGCAACTCTAACAGATATGCTGACATGGCTAGGGTTCAAGTTTGACAGCAGGGAGATCAGTTTTGAAGAAAAATCTAGGGAGATGAAAGGGTCAATTGCAATTTTCCTCCTATAAACTTTCTTTACTATCACCCTTGGCTCTACATATTTTAACCTGCCATTTACAAAAGTAGAATAAAAATACATATATAAGAATATCAAAATTTTTAGGAGAAAAAGAGTGTTTTGCCATATCACATATAGTAGATATATTATAAAGCACTGCTAATTAAAATAAGCTGGAATAAGTATAAAGATAAATCACCAAAACAAATTATCTCAGATCTTTTAAAAAATTATATATAATAATTCGATATAAAACAAAGAAAGTATCGTAAAATGATAAAAAAAAATAAGATGTCAGTATTCAGGGAATGGTAATAGTCTTCTCCTTAGCAATTTGGGAGGGGTGGAAACAGTGAGGGGAGGGAAAAACAACATCCCAGCAATCAAAGAAATTCAAATACAAGTAATTCCATCTTTCTACAAACCCATTATCAAAAACAAATATTTTAAATACAATATCACTAAAAATAGATGTGGCACATTACTAGTGATATTGGTACAACAGCTAATACCAGAAAAAGGTTCAAAGACTTTGGGAAATCCACTCCTGGATACCTATGTACCCTAAAGAAATGTAAAATGAGGGGAAGGGGTAGAGAGGGGTATCACATGTTTAAGTTTGTCATAGCACAATTTAAAATAGTGAAAAATGAAAAGCAGTAATTACCAAACATTGTAAAATGGTTAAATCTCTTTTGATGGGCTGATGCAAACACTAAAAATGATAACCATACAAATTATTTGGTACCTTAATAAAAAACTTAGGTTACATTATAAAAAGAATCTTGGAACTGGACACGATGACACGTACCTATAGTCTCAGTTACCCAGGAGTCTGAGGTGGGTGGATCACTTGACCCAGGAGTTTGAGACCAGCCTGGACAACATGGGAAGACTCCGTCTCAAAAAAAAAAAAAAAAAAAAAAAAAAAAAAAAAAGAAATAAAGGATCTTAAACAAAAATACAAAACTTTATATAAAAAAAAATGAAGGGAATATATAAAGTATGCTAATTTAAAAGATTATCTATTTTTTATATTATTATATATTCTGACATTTAAAATATAATTTTCAATGGCCAGGCATGGTGGCTCACGCCTATAATCCTAGCACTCTGGGAGGCCGAGGCAGGAGGATCGATCAAGGTCAGGAGTTCAAGACTAACCCAAGCAAGAGCGAGATCCCATCTCTACTAAAAACAGAAAGACAATTAGCTGGACAGCTAAAAATATATAGAAAAAATTAGCCAGGCATGGTGTCGCATGCTTGTAGTCCCAGCTACTCTGGAGGCTGAGGCAGGAGGATCACTTGAGCCCAGGAGTTTGAGGTTGCTGTGAGCTAGGCTGATGCCACGGCACTCTAGCCCAGGGAACAGAGTGAGACTCTGTCTCAAAAAATAAAATAAAATAAAATAAAATAATTGTCGGGAACATTAAAAACCCAAATCCAGAGATTCCAACTCAGTTGTTTGGGGACAGAGCTAGAGATTACACACATACATGCCTTTAGCTTTTTTATTTTTCTTCTGAATCAATAGTGATTTTGAAGTTCAAGTTAAGGCCACTCATCTAGAACAAAAACATATGATAATAAATAACATAAATAATAAATAGTAAGCATCCAGCCAGATTTTATGACAAAGAACAAAGTGCAAAGTCAGATTCTTCTTTTGATGGGTAAGTTTTATGACCAAGTTATTCTATTTTAATTTCAGAAAAACCTAAGAGTCACACACATAAGCAATTAACAAGGAAAGCAAATACTGTCCAGACTGTTAAGATGCCAAACAGTTGGTAATGCACAGGCCTAAAGAAGAACAGAAAAGGGCAAATGGTTGAAAGAAAAATGTGGTTAGCTCTAAGGAAAAGCTTATGAATGTGTTTATTGGAAGATTATGACCTGTTTATTCCTACAGGTCATTAGATAAGAAACAATGGATATCACAGATTATTTGGTTCACTGGTCTGTTTACAACTTCCTCCAACATACATAAAGGATGCAACATATACTCATTAGTAACATTAACTCATTATGACAGTGATTCTCAAATTGGGTGGGAGAGGCATATTAGAAAATCCAGGAGGTATGCATAGTTTAAAAAGCCAAAAAGATGATTTTAATTCAATTGTCCTTGTGAATCACTGACTTAGACATTCATCAACCTCAAGTTGATGGATGGATCAGTTAAACAATTTTATTACCATTCCTTCTTTTCATTACATAAAGAGTAATAATAAAAATAACTGATAATTGTTAGTGCTTACTATGTGCAAGATACTTTGCAAAGTGCTTTATAGTCATTATTTCATTTAATTCCCATAACTGTATCAGATAGGTTCTGTTATTTCCCAATTTAAAAGAAACTGACCCTTAAAGTTTAAGCAACTAGCTCATGATCACATGGTTATCTGTTATTATTGAAGTAGTCTGTATGAGAAAAAAATGAAAACATATAACCAATTCTAAATTTTATGTAATGGAAACTTGAGTTACAGATTTTTCCCAAAAACAATGTACCTAAAATAAATGTTTCAACGATTTTATACTTTCTTGGGAAGAAAAGGGATCGGAAGAAAATGGAAATTTAAATAATATCTGGGCAAGGGAGGGATTGACAAAATTCCATGCTTAGTAGCAAAACGTATTGTAAAACATAATGCTGACTCCACTGTTTCTGAAATAATAAATGTAAATAAATAAATCATGATCACAAAAGTTTAACCAATATAAAAAACTGTAATGTTTTAAGATAACATAAGTTGAAGAATTTGAAAAAGCACTGGATCTCACAAATTGTGAAAATTTATTTTAAGTGTCACATTTGAAATAAGATGGCAGCAAACCATAATACCAAAATGATTTCTATTTTTTTTCTTTTTTGAGACAGAGTCTCACTCTGTTGCTCGGGCTAGAGTGCCATGGCGTCAGCCAAGCTCACAGCAACCTCAAACTCCTGGGCTCAAGCCATCCTCCTGTCTCAGCCTCCCAGGTAGCTGGAACTATAGGCATGTGTCACCATGCCTGGCTATATATATATATATTTATATTTTAGTTGTCCAGCTAATTTCTTTCTATTTTTTTAGTAGAGACGGTCTATTTTTTTAGTAGAGATGGGGTCTCACTCTTGCTCAGGCTGGTCTCGAACTCCTGAGCTCAATCTGCGTGTCTCGGCCTCCCAGAGTGCTAGGATTACAGGTGTGAGCCACCACGCCCGGCCAAAATGATTTCTAAAATAAATTTGTTACTTATAACACACTTACTATAGCAGAGGTATAATTGAAAACTCGATTTTTAAAAAGTCTTTAATTTAAAAAGTAGACCATAAAAGTGTTTATTTAATTACATTAATTCTACTGAAAAATGAAGCTTCTTATCAACTATACACATAAACTATCAGAGTAGCATGAACTGACATTTCAGTGCAACTCTGTACTTACTTCAGTAAGCACATTTCAGTCTAGTGCACACCTTGAGCTAAATTTCCTCAGAGATGAAATTTTTTCAGATAAACCAAATTTTACTCTTGATATTGACCAATATTTTTAGACTTTTAGAAATGATTATTTTCTTTAGATATAGATATTGTAATTTTATATTCCCAATTTGTCTAAAAAAACAACAATCTTTGAAGGCTACATCTCTTCTCTCCATTTTCACTAACAAGTTAATACAACACATGTGTAACTAAAAAGTCTAAATAATGTCAAATTACTGTCCAAGTTGGCCTACAAACTGCTTCTATATTGCTCACACGAATACCACCAACATCATGTAGCTCCAATATTCAAAACCTTTGATGGCTTTTTATTTTCTACTATATCAAAACTTATTCTTGACTGTTTCTAGGCCATGACTACTCTGACCTTAATTTCCATCACTTCATTCTCCTAATCCCATCACTTCCTTCAAACAATACATAATATGGGGGAAATACAGAAATGAAAATAAACATGGTAGCTAGCCAAAAAGGGGAGAGATTTGTAAACAATTAATTACAAGATAATGTATTAAGTACTATAGTAGACATAAACGCCATATGGCAGAACCACCACAACTCTGTCAGAATGGAATAAAGACTTCGGAGGAAGTGACATTTGAGCTCAAAACAGACTTTCTCTCCAAGTGTCATAGCATTGTAATATCAACACACTAGTTTCCTCATCTTTGTACCCTAGCACCTACCATAGTGCCTAGTACAGAGTAGGCAGGCACTTCAGACACGGAAAGACAGACGGATAGAAAGGAAAAAGCAATAAAAAGATAAGATACGCATATAAAGAATAGATTAAAATGGGGCAAAACTGAAAGTAGTAATTCAGATGAGAAACTCTTACATAAGAAAGTAACACAAAGAATAAATCTAAAAGATATTTAGGAATTAAAATTAAGGGGTTTTAGTGTGACTAACTATGCTGGGGGAAAGGAACATAACAGAAAACATAAGTAGCTGCCAGAGTTTTTGGCTTAAGTGACTAGGCTGACGGTGATGCCATTTACTGTGACTGGGAATGGAGACAGGGGACAGTAAGTTCAGTTTAGGTAAGGCAGCACTAAGGCATCATCTGGGAGGTAGCTGGAATGGGACTCAAAAAAAAAGATCTGGATTAGAAATAAATAAGTAGGGATCATCAGCATATAGGTGATGAGAACAAAGCTGAAAATACAGATGAGACTGCCCAGGGAACACAGAGAACACAAGAAAAGGGCTGTGGACAGAACATACAGACAACCCATATTGCTGTTATTTCACATGTTATAATACTGCCACATTATATTTTTGCAACATATACAATGACGAATACAATGTTGTTGAGGATGTAACAAATGCTTTCAAAAACACTTACTGATTGCAAACCTGAATTGACAAATCAAATTTATTAAGTCAAATCGAGCCATAAATAAAGATTACTTCTTAAAACTAATTTAATAGGACAGATACAAAGGGCTAACGTCTGCTTAAAGAATCCAAATTTACTTCAGAATCAATGAAAAGCTTCTTTTCTCACCAGAAATAGCAGTGTAAGTCAGTAACATAAAATATTAAAATCTGGAGTTATGTTATACTTCAAAGAAGTTTATTTTAATACTAAAAATACATATTAATTAATTTAAAGGAGAGTGCCTCTAAATGTAGAGTAATGAGAGATTCAATACAGTTACTTGGTAATTTCTCACTAGTATTAATATCAATTTTTACCAACCTTTGTTTATATTGAACATTAACACATACTAGTAACAAATATTAACCATATCAATTATAATAGCAAAATTAAATATATAACTTGAGAAGGCCAAAGTAAGTAATCTAGAATACAGTGAAAGAAAAGTTATCTTTGGGTCCTTTCCCCATTGTTTACAAATATGCACACAAAATTTAGAGTATTGTTAAAAGTATCTACACTAACAAGTATATGAAAGGAAACAAGAATATGCCATTAAAAGGTAGATAAAATCTTTTTTTTTTTTTACAGTAACCTTTATGGCAACAAAGGAAAGCAAATTTTCTTGCACTGTTTTTCACTTAAGACCACTTTCAGGTCAAGTTAATGACATTCTCTGTTCTTTAGATGTGAACAAGAGATAAAATATATATTAACAATACTAATTTGCAATTTTTCTATTATAAGGGTTGGCTTTCAATATGAAAAGTTACTATGAAAAATGTACAATCTGGTCTGATACTTCCATTTTTCATTGGTATATAGCCACATATTAATCAAAATGTAAGTTCAAAATTTATTCCTTAAAGAAATTCCAACACCAAAACCCAACAGATGTGTATATATATGTGTGTGTATATATATACACACACAAAATTCATCTACCTTAAGACAAAATTTTCACCCAATGCTAACACAACCTACATAGCATCATACATCTGGGCTATCTTCCCTTTGATGGCATATACTCAAATAATGAAACCTCATTTTAACATATGTAAAAGCAAAATAAATAAGTAAACATATGTTTTTTAAAAAAGGTAAATGTTTGCATCACAATGCCAAGTATAATTTTTTTGCTTTTCAGCACCCATATTCATTTCATTTTGTGCATAAAGAACTCTGATAAATCCATGACTAAAAAAATCTACAAATATTCTAAATATGTTTTTAGTACCTTGATTTTAACCTAATTTTGATAAGCTTTTCTAATTTTACCTGTTTAAAGAGCACAGACACTAACATTGACTTTTTTAACATCCCATCTTCATAAAAGGAGGAATGATTTTAATGCCTAAACTGGAATGTCACCATAGCAGTAGGACCCTGGAAACAATTACGTAACCTCAGGTCTTTGTTTCCTCATATGAAAACAGGAACAATACCTATATGATGGGCTTATCTTGAAGATTTAACAAAATAACACTTAGCATAATGCCTAGCAGAGGAGGTAACTTCTTTCACATAGTTTGCATTATGGCTAAATGTGTGTGCCCAAAGTTCATTATGTTGAAGCCCTAACCTCACAGTGTGATACTTACTTGAGGTGGATTTTGGGGAAGTAATTAGATTTAGATTAGGTCCTGAAGGTGGAACCCTCATAATGGGATTTGTGCCCCTGTAAGAAGTGGAAGAGAAAAAGAGAGCTCTCCTCTCCTCTCTCTCCCCTCCTTCACCTGCAGGCAATGAGGAAATGCCTTGGGAACACACAGGGAGAAGGCAGCTGACAAGGCAGCCAGTGTCCAGATCTCAGACTTCCAGCCTCCGGAACTGCGAGAAAATATATGTCTGTATTTTAAGCCACTTGGTGTATGGTATTTCGGTATGGCAGCCTGAGTAGACTAAGACAGGTTACATCAAAAAATATTTTAAAAAGAAGACTTTGGATAGCAAGATAATTTTCACCTCATCCCAATATGCCATGGATCTATAAAACTACCTCCTCAAATATATTAATAGAATTCAGTATCATAAGTTACTACAGAATACAATGACATTATTTATTAGATTTTCTGGTAGATGTCTATTGATTTTCTACGTTGGCCAACAGGGAGAGGAAAACAGGCTAGGAATGGTAAGCTACACGCAGGTGTATTCAATAGATTTTTCTGGCTCTTCACAATCCCTCTTTCCAGGTCAATATTTTGCAGATATCAAAAGTAACCCAACTAACTATATTGGAAACAAAATAATGACAAAGAATCCACTAATGACAGTAAGAATTCTTAAAAGCCAGTCTAATTGGTCCTCTCCCCACCAGTTCAAAGAAATTGCCGATTGCTCAATATGTTGAATGCTAGTGAGCTATACCAGGTTTCCTATTACAGGCAGTTTTTCACAATTGCTATATAAAGCACATTTTAAAATACCATAATCATATTGTTTATCTTCAGCATGCAAAATGCAAATTGCCAATACTTTATAAAATACACTTTAAATAATATTTCCTATTTAAAAGTTTAAGCAAAAATTATTCAAAACAACCTAAAACTGTTCTTCCTTTCCATGTATGAAAGAAGACACAATTTTTAAAATAGATGAAGTACCCTAAAGAATATTTTTGTATGTTGAATTTAACATATTTTTTTAACAATACAGCAATAAATTCATTAAGTAATTGTCCTGGAAATATATAAACTATGTAAAAGAATGCCTGGATGTGACACTATAATTTTATTATATGAAGACTAGGGAACAGCAATAAAGATTGAAAATGTAATACCTTATAAATATTCAGCACTATTAGATAACAACAAAAGAAAACAGTAGGGTAAAATTTTTGTGTTCATGTAACTTCTTTAATATTATGGGCCATCATCATCTCCACTTTTAAATAGCTACCTCAGTTGCCATTATAGCTTCCATTTTTCACAATAAAATAGTTGCACCTTTTTTCATTTAGTACAATTTCACCAATGAAGGGAAAAAAGGAAAATACTGCTGAAAATAAGGGAAAAAACAAGCCTTGACAAAGCAAAGAAAATGATTTTATTTGCCATCTCTTTCTACCCTAACTGTAGGACTGAACCAGTGTCTGAAAACTAAACATATCAACAAACATAAACATTAAAATCTGCTTAGCCAACAGTTATTCTATGCTACAAAGCAAATAAAATTTAAATTTTCTATTTTTGTAAATCCAATGACTTATTAGGACAGGATCACCAGTATAAAAAGCTACCATACATATCAGATCAATTCCTCTAATTTCACCTTTCTTTACTATGTATCTCTATTTCTTTTTTTCTTCTGCTCATCAGAGTTACATATGACAGCTGCACTATTACAAATATCTAACACTGAAAGTGACTTTGTTAGGCCTGAATCTAAGCATGAGAATTTCACATTTTACAGAAGCTTTATTTTTTTAGTACAGTAACAGGCAAATTAAGATATTAACAAGACTTTATTCCACATTTACTTTTTCTTCTGATTGTAAAAGTAATGTGAAAATTTGTAAAATACCAAAATGAATTTTTTTGATCACCAATAAATCCCACCATCCAGAAACCTTGGTAACATTTTGGTAGATTTCTCCCAAGTAACACTTAAATTTTGATTATCTAATTAGATACTAATAAATATGCAAGAAAAAAATCAATGTATCCTCAATATGGTCTTTCAATAAATATTATATAAAATATCAATTATTAATCCTGTTAATTTCACTTAGGTTTCTAAAATGTTTTAAATGGTGGGATGGGGTAGGGGAGTCCCAAAGTTCAGAGACTGTCACTAAACTGAAATCTCTTTCACAATTTTTATAGTGTCAACGCTGTAATGGCAGTAAGCAGCAAGATATCAACATTCATGTCCCTGTATCAAACAGGCTTTCCTTTTATTTTCTCCATTCGTATGTCCATAATGTTTTTATTTTAATTGTCGAAATAATCAAATAACAACTACTTATATTTGCATAGTAATTTTACAGAAGCTTAAATTCAAAGACAGTAATTCTATTTTTTTTTTTTTTTTAAAGCCCAGCATTCAAATTGTTAGTGCTTCTGGCCTATGAGATGGTTTGCCAGATAAAAAGATAACATTCTTTATATTCCAATATTCTCTCTAATAACATAAAAGATATATAAAGAATATTCCTTAAATATAGTCACATTTTTTCTTTTGTTCCAACCCACTGTTTATGGAAGTATGCAGATGTTAGAATTACAAAGACCAAAATGACTTCATCAACAAAGCAACATCCCAATGTTTAATAAATAAGCCAACTCTTCAGGCTCATAAAAAAAACAAAACAAAAACCAATGCTATTACCACTAGAATTTTTTTTTTCTTAAAATTTAGTTCACCCTTATTTCTAGCTTGTAGTCTTTAGTCTACTCAAAGCATCAAAGGTCTCAAAATCACATTCATTTTCTTCTGACCAATAGTTAACAAAGTACGCCTAAAACACAGCAATTCATCTGTTACTTTGATCTTCTTACACAAACGACTTTAAGAGAAATCCTTCAACAAAGACTCAAAGAAGAAACAGCAAAGTTTGAGGAAAGAATTGTCTTTAAGTCAAGCATTTCCTGATAAATGAAAGAAGGTCTGGCTGCCAGGAATACACTTTGCTGATGCTAGGAACCGCCAAGACTCAAAACAAAATTTGTCACTTCTGTATCCAGAAAGTGACCTGTTATGACCTGATATTAATTTGGCTGCGATGTGATAATACACGACCAACGACATGTCTTTGGTGGACATATTAATATAAAGGAGTAGCGCCACAGATTTCAGCTAAATGCTTTTGCCATTTTTCCAGAAGAAAAGCTAATTGTTAATGGCCATGTGACATTATAGATCCCAGAAAGGAAAGGGTGGGAGGAAGAGAGAGAGAGGAGTTCAAGGCAGTTCAGGGTCAGAACAAGCTCAGGCATCCTGTCATTAGCAAACGTTCCCCAAGCTGAAGGCAAAATACCGCTTATCCGAAAAGGAGTGGGTGAAAAGGAGGAGGAGAGTGAGGGGGAAACCACAGGAGAGGCAATGTGGCAGTATGGGGGTGATGGCAGGGAGGGAATCTGGAACTATCCAGCTGAGATGGGGAGCAGTAACATCGGGCACAAAAACGCTGAGAAAAGCCAACTGCGACGGAGACACCACTTGGCACCCTCCCCCACACACACCATTTTCCCTTCCCCATCGGTTCTTTGGGTTTCCCACATTCCCTCCACCTCCGCTCTTGACCAACACTCCGGGGTGTGACCGCCAGCAGGAGGCTGCCCTGATCTTTGTCTCGGCCCGCTCCCCACGCGAGGGCTCCTCCTCCTCCCCGCGCTGCCCACCCGCGCACATCCGCGGAGTCTCCAACGGAGCTGGAAGAACCGCGGCCGCCGCCCCCTCGCCCACCTCCCGCGGACCCGCGCCCCTTCCTTCCCCTCCTAGGCTGCGCCGCCCGCGCCTCCAGCTCCACCCTCGCCGAGGGGACCTTTGTGTCTCGGGAGACTTGGTGCCTCTTCCCCTCCTCCGCCCCGCGGGGAGACCGGCCTCCCCTGGAGACCAAAGCGGCAGCAAGCACCGGAGGCGGCGCGGCGGCTGCAGGCGCCTCCCGGGAAGGAACCCGCAGACACTCACACCCCACCCACCCCCGGAAATGCCTGGGCGACCCGGGGTCCGCGCCGGACCCGAGGGCTGACAGGCACACGCGAGCCCGCCGCGCCGCGCCTCCGCTCTCAACTTCCCCGAGGGGCCTGAGCCCCCCGCGCCCCCAGCAGCCCCCCGCGCCGGCCTCCGTCCGACGCACCCTCAGGCCCCTCTCGGCCCGGGGCGGCAGGGCAGCAGGGGAAAGCGCCGCGCGGTAGCCGGCCGCCAACTCACCAGCAAGTGCGGGGACCGCGTCCCAGGGCGAGGCGAGGCGGAGGGAAGGCGGCTCCGCTGACGCCCGCGGCGGCCGGATGCAGGTCCGGGTCCCAGCAGCCGGCAGATCTGAGGCGCCTCCGAGCGCAGGCCTTCGCCGCCGCCTTCCGGCTCTCGCCGCGGGTCCGGAGCCTCCGGGAGGGGCCGCGGGTGCCTCACGCGTTGCCAAGCCCCCTGGTCAACATGGCTCCCGGGCCGCCGAGCCGCGCGGACGGCCCACTAATCCCCTCGGAGAAGCCGGGGCGGGAGCGAGGCCGGCAGGCAGGCGCCGGCGCGCGCTGGCTCCTTCTTCTCGCCGGCTCTGGGGCCGGACCGTGAGGAGCGGAGGAGACTGCGGGCGGCCCTTTCGCTCCCTGCGTGTGCGTCGCGTTCTCACTCGGCGGCTGCGGACTGACGCCTCCGCCTGTTCCCCGGAGGAGAGCGAGAGAGAAAAAAAGACTTTTATTGAAACGATCCAACCAGCGGCGGCGAAGAAACGCGACCGGCTGCGGGAGCTTCCCCCACCCCCGCCTGAGCAGCTCTTCGGGGGCAGCGCGACCCCTGTCGGCCGCGGCTGGGGGCGGGGCCTGCGGGCCGGGGGCGGGGCCTGCGGGCCTGGCTGGGGCGGGTATCCCGGGGAAACCCCCCGCCCAGCAGAGGGGGCCTGGGCCTCTCTCGTGTCGCTTCTGGAACTGCGGGAGGGAGGCGGGAGTGAGAAGAAGGGGCAGTGCCAGTCCACCGCGTCGGGGGAAGGAATTAGCCGAATAACCCAGCCCCTACATCTTTCTCCCACCCTCAAACAAAATCTAAACTCTTGCTTAAATCATCCAAGTAATTATCGTTCAAGGTGTTCATGCCACAGTTCTCCACTGGCTTTCCAGAGGGTTGCTGTCAAAGGACCCACACTGAAACACGTTGATTGCCGCAACTTTTCTGATTTGTTGGGGGGGGGTGGGTACCAGTGCCACAGTCATTCACGCACGGAGCATTTATTCATTTAAGCTACAGTACGATATTTTTTATATATTATTATATATTAATGTTAATATTCTGGGCGAGATGCTGGGTCCTTTAAGGACTGAGAGTCTAGCCTGATGAAAGATAATCAACAATTATAATAAAAATCTGAACATTATGAGAACGGAAACACAAGGTGCTATGAAAACAGAAAGGACTACTAACCACGGATGCAGTTAGCTAGGTTTTGTTTTCTTGGAGGAGGAGGGGTCACGAGAGGTTGGCCCAGTTTCTGTAAATGTTTTTACTTGCTGCTTTCCCAGAGGCTAAAAGCTAGTTCGGGAATGAACGACAGAGTGAAAGTGAAGACAAACTAAAGTAATACTGACCCACTTTTTGCCACTAATAAGGATAAAAGCATAAAGTAAAAACAAATTTAAACCCCTAGAGGGAGATAATAAGAGAGTTGAAAGAAGAGAATAGGGACCGGATGTAGACAGCCTAAACAAGAAAAAAAATTAACCACATAAAAGGCCTGTGAAATGACATGTAACTATTTTTTTTCCATTTTAACACCCGGAAGTAGACAATACATTTTAATGCAATTTCAAATCACCTAATGTTCTAAGGACTTCTGACAATTGTCTTCTTGAATTCCTGGATGAATCCTTTCCTCTTAAAAATCTGCCTGCTGATTTCTTTCTCTTGTTTTGTTGGGAAAAATTGAATGTATCTCCTGTAATATTCAACCTTCATACATGTCAATCAGACTTCTCCCTGGCTCAAAAATTACCAGGACCTGTAAATTAGCAACAATTATGCTCTACACATATTTAACACCTGTTTACCCTACAAAAATGCAAATGTATAAAACAAGCTTCTCTTTAGAACAAGTGTGCTTTTTAAAAAGCACTGTTAATGATGCTTTTTAGATTTCTCCAAGTCAAAAAGAACTTTATAATGCAGCAAGAAGTAGCATCATTTTCAGAGTTCTTTTTAAGTTACAGAGAAAGAAAAATTGACATTTATACAAGGCCTGTTTATATGTAAAGATTTTAACATACTTGCCTTATATAAGAAATAATCATATGCTTTTTTTGTCCCTTATGAAATATTTAAAATCACCAAAAAGGGAGTCTACAAAATAGCATCCTGAGTTTCAGCATTAATAATTCCCCCTTCACATCTTTATTTTTATTTTTTTTCTGAGACAGATTCTCATTCTGTTGCCCGGGCTAGAGTGCCGTAGCGTCAGCCTAGCTCACAGCAACCTCAAATTCCTGGGCTCAAGCAATCCTTCTGCCTCAGCCTCCTGAGTAGCTGGGACTACAGGCATGTGCCACCATGCCCAGCTAATTTTTTCTATATATTTTTAGTGTCCAGCTAATTTTCTTTCTATTTTTAGTAGAGACGGGTCTCGCTCTTGCTCAGGCTGGTCTCAAACTCCTGACGCTGAGCAATCCTCCCACCTCAGCCTCCCAGAGTGCTAGAATTACAGGCGAGAGACACCACGCCCGGCCCCCCCTTCACATCTTTAGATTGGAATTACTCCATGAGAAATAAAAAGATTAAACTGTCTCATCCAAAGCACTCTCTCCTCTTCTTAACTATAATTTAGATTTCATAATTAGAACGTAGATGATTGTTTTATTAATCTATTTGTTCTTTCATTCAAAAAAAAATTACTGACTAAATATTCCTCGCACTGTGCTAGCTGTTGAAGATATAGAAGTGGACAGACAAGGTGTTGCCCTTGTAGAAATGTATTCTAGTGGTGGAAACAGGCAATAAACATGGACATCACTTAAGGAATTCTGAGATAATTTATAATCATGAGAGTGTTGTGAAGAAAACAAAACAGTAATGGAAAAGAAATTGGGGAGGGCTGGCAGGGGCGTTTTAGGTGGTAAGGTCAAGAAAGGCTTGATGATCAACAAAGGCTAGAATCTGTGGGTTCTTTCTTCATAGCGCTCAGTAAATTATTTGATCAAGAAAAGGTCACATGATAATCAAAACAATGGATGAATGCACTTATTTAATTACTTTTCTAAGTTAATTTAAAATCCACACATAATGTTTTGGGCATATTAGTTTGTCTTTTTCCTAGGTTGTAATAGTTTCTAACTTTTTTTTTTTTGCCTTGTAAACTAATTATAAAATTATTTTACATCAAAATTCCTATTAAAAATTGCAAAATTATTTACTTACAGTATTTCCCAAACTGCGCTTAATAGATATTCCCTAGTGCTTGGTTGTGGAGAGAGGGATTGAGGAAGAATTCCAAGATCAAATCCACTTGGGAAATGTCACATACTTTATCTCCCATTTGGAAATTCACAATGTACATTTGAATATTTCAAGCTCTAAGAAGTTCTGAGATTAGAAATAATTTCGTTTCCAATGAAACCAGTGTATTCCAAAATGTTTTAACCATAGAATAGCTGTGTCACATGACATACATGAAAACATTGAGGGGAGAATTTGAAGGTCATTGAACTTTGGACAGAGAGAGCGAAAAGGGATAGAGCCAAAAAAATCTTTGCTATGATTCACATTCTGAGAATGACATCATCTCAGAAACAAATGTGAAACATTTGGGAACAAATGGGAAACAAATGTGAAACATATCCACCACATAAGATATGGAAAAGAAATGAGCTAGTTTTCAATTGCTCTATATCACTGGTTCTCTAACTGAGGTACCTGAACTAACAACAGCAATGCTACCTGGAAATTTCTTAGAAGTGCCAATTATCAAGCCCTACTCCAGTCCAACTGAAATCAGAAACTCTGGAGTGGGGCCTAGCAAACTGTTTTCCCAAATCCTCTAGGATTCTGCTGTACAATAAAGTTTAATAACCACTGCTCTAATACCATCAACATACAACTTTATTTACAAAACAATTTTCCACATGTCTGAGTTTCTGGACCATTTCCAATTATTAATTAATGTTTGTTAAAAAAAATTCTCAAAGAAATTAGACAATTGACTAAATTGGGAAAACACTTTTTGTCTCAAAGAAATTAGATAATTGACTAAATTGGGAAAACGCTTTTCCATTCCCTGTTTTGCTAGGCTGAACCATTCAGGAAGTCTATTCTTTTGCAACAAGAGTGAAGCAAATCAAGCTAAAGGCAGCAATCAACTGTCTTCCCCCACTAACACTTGAGCAAAATAATTTTATATTTGGTAAAAATGAAACTGTAGGTGAGAAGAGTATTGTCAAAGGTTTTGTGAACCTGCTTCAAAAACAAAACATCTAGCCTCACCCTAACATTTATTTTTTTATAAATATTTTGTACAATCTCAACACCTGTAAAATAGTTCTATATCATTACATAATGATAGTCGTAGACTATCACTTAAAGGTTAACTGTAGGGATTTTATAGAGCCAGATCTACTTAAAATCATCGTCAGAATATCTCTGTAGACCTACAAGTTACAAATTGGGAGGGGGAAATTTCTTCCCTGTTTACATGTAAAATTTCAAATTTGGAGTACTGGATTTAACTCTAGAGGATTAATAAGATCTGAGACATTTGGTCCAGTCCAGGGAGCATTATAAAAAGCTTTCAGGAGAGTGATGTCATGTGTCCTTACAAGGGAAATGGATCCAGGAACCAAACGCAGTCTTGGCAGTTAAGGTAGACATAATTTTCAACTATTTTGTCTTACAATGAAAATTTTCTCTAGTTAGTGACAAAATGCTTGGGGAGTGTTATCTCCAGGCTTCCAGTAGGGCTGCAGACAAGGCTCTATTAAGACACCAAAAAGGCATTAAATAGTTTTTTTCTTTTTAAAATGTAATATTAACTGCTCTTAACTAGATCAATGTTCTATCTCTGAGAAAAAGCAGAGGTGGCCTCTTAATCAAATAACCAAATACATTTAAAGCTGATTTGAGATTTCTGAAAAATAAAGCACAACATGAAGCTATCTTTAAGCTTTAATAAAGTCCTTCCTTTTGTAAAAGAAAAGAAAACATTGTTGGAAAGTGTGAGCTGGGGCAATATGGGTTTTTCCTTATTAAGTAGGTTAAGAAGGAGGACGTGGCAATTGACTATTTTCCCTGTGGGCTGTGGGAATGATCATTATCTTTTTCCTAAGAGAAGGGAGGGAGTAGCAGTGGCCTTAGGGTTTGTCATCTTTGAAATCTGGTCCAGTGATTGACCTTCAGATAAATTGACAGGATTCATTTGTAGTCTTCTGGTCTTTAGCTAGTTCAGAATTGCAAGTTTTCAGTCAACTAACTTTGCTTTCCCCAAGCCAACATTGACCCCTCCCCCACCAGGACCATTTTAGAATTGATACGACCTGTGAAGAGAAGGCTAGAGCAAATATTTTGCATTTAACATTGCAAAAATGGAAAAATAAAAAATGAGGAAGAAGAGAAAGAGGACAAGAAAGATAAGAAGCAGGGGAAACGGCAGAGGAGAAGAATTAAGGCTTATAAATATCATTTTATTTCAGCAATAAGAAAGCTGCAAATGTTAGTCGTGTTACACTTCATGTAATAGAAAAAAAGAATAGAAAACCATAAAGCTAAGCAGGTCAGGGTTCCAGCCCTGAAGCAATATTGCACAGTAACTGGGCTTTGCTATCAGTTGAATTGGATGTGAGCCCTAGCTTTGCCCTGTGAGATTTTGGTAGGTTACTTCACTAAAAGTTTCCCCATATGCCAAATTAGGATAATAATATAACTGCCAAGTTGTAAGGATTAAATGAGATAATTAATGTAATGTACCGTATCACAAGTTTTTCTGTTGTGACATGAACAACAACTCAAATAAATCATACAGAAAAGGGATTCTGTTGTTTATGTAACTGAAAAGACTAGGGATAGTGAAGGCTTTAAGGATATCTAAGCCAATATCTCACAGATGTCATTAGGACCCGGTTTTTCTCCCTTTGGTTATGTCTTTGGTGGCAGTGGCTCATCCGCCCATTAGGTCAAAAGTAGGCTGCAATATTTGTAGCTCTATACTTCCAGGTTCAAGTCCCACAGAATAAAAGGGAGCAACATCCTCAGTAGCACAAATATTAGCTCTAATTAGCTCAGCTTGAATCACTGACTGTCACTGTGGCCAAGGCAGTTGAGAGATTGGCTAGGGCACGGACACATGTGTTACCCTTAAAGCCAGGGTAGAGTCTGCTTTACCCAAATCACATGTGCTGAAAGTATGGAAAGAGAGGTCCTCCCAAAACAAGAAAAAGGTACTCTTACCATAAGTAGGGTCGCGGATGCAGGGCACCTACTCAACTAAAATGCAAAAAGCCAAGGAGGGGTAGGCTTTACTGTCAGCTAGATCCAGGGAGATCGTCTCAGAACCTGATTGCTCCATCTCTCACCTGGGCTTCAGTCTATGTGCCAATCTCATTCTTTACAAGTTCACTGACAGGGCTCTGGGATCATGCCCTCACAGTTCCTAAGGCAAGGGGAAGGAGGTTCATTCAGATAATTCCAAGGAAAGACTCTGCTAGGCCCAGCCTGGGTCATCTGTGTCCACCCTCTAATCAGAAGGGTGCCACCAAACCACATGGAATGGGGACCATGCAGTTGTCCAAAGGATAGGAGGGTGCTATTAACAGAGGAGGGAAGTCCAAAACCACAGATGTCCAATATGCCTGGGTAAATGCCAAGGGAATAATCAGAACTCGCAAATCAGAGAAGGTAATTTTGATAAAGAGATCAGGGGTGGTGAACAGAAAAGAGGGACAAGTGAAGGGATAAATGCAAAAAACAAATAGTACGGGGTACTACTCTGCAATAAAGAGAAATGAATTATTGATACATGCAACAACCTGAATGAATCCCTAAATAATTATGCTGTGTGAAATAAGTCAGACCAAAGAAGACTACATACTTTACGGTTACATTTTTATAAAATTATAAAAAATTCAAACTGTAGTGACAAAAAGCAGAACAGTAGTTGCCTGGGTATGGAGGAGGGAAGGATTACAAATGAGCGTGAGGACAGTTGTGGGGATGATAAATGTGTTTCTTTTTTTTATTGTTGTTGTGGTGATCACTTTTCTAGGTATATATTTATCAAATTGGAGACTTTAAATATTGTGCAGTTTATTGTATGTTAATCATACCTAAATAATACTGTTAAAAAAGAGAGAGAACGTGATCCAAAACACAGTGCCATTTAATGGCATTTGAAACTACTGTATTATCTGACCTGTCTGTAAAAGCCTGAATTTTCCAACAGTGTTAAACATACAATGTAATAAAAGCTACAAATAAGATTATGTTTTTCTTGACAGATTTTTCTGTCAAGTGTGTAGCAGTGGGCAATAGTGAGTGGGCCATGTCTGAAAGTGACTTGACCCTATATAAAATATTGACCTGGTAAATCCAGGACATCCTGTTAGAGCAGATTATAGTATCCAATAAATGTCAGCTCCCTTCTCCCTCTACTTTCTCAACGTGGGAATAATCTGAAAAGTTTGAAATATTGTTCATCTCGTGTGTTTATTTAATATAAAATTTTGTTCTATTTATACTCCTGATCTATAATGTAGATCACCTGTGCAGTTAAAGGTGGTTTCCCTCTAGGAATGGAGAAGATCACCATTGGGTAGGACATCCTGCTTCTTTGGGCACCCTGATACCTAAAGCCCTTAGATAGATCACAATTAAAATTATGCTCTAGAGCTCATAACACTTATTCTTCAATTCTGGTTTGATTGGAAAGCACCAAACTGCTAAATATTTCAGTTTTAACCTCTCATATACCTAGAAATGCAAAGACATTTTACAGAGACTGCTTTTGCTGTTTAAAAGATAATTTTCTTTTAGTGATAAAAAATTTTAGTAATGTAGTCTATTAAAAAGATATTTTACATGTTTGGAGAGTTCACATCATTTTAAGCGAACCCATTATTAGGGTAGGGGTGCCTCTCTGCGTGTCACGCTTCATTCCTTCCCTACTTTCTGTCAACTGCTAGGCATGATGGAGTAAAATATTCCTTTTTTAATTTTGCATAAATATTCTAAAACTTTTAGCATGGTGCAGGAGAAAGACTGTAGGATTCAAAGTGAAATGAACCTGGGCTTGAATCTTGGCTTTATTATTTGTTATAAGACATTGAGGAAGAGAGTTAATTTTCCTGAGCTTCAGTTTTTTCATATGTAGAATAGTCATATCTCATAGAGCCTTTCATGAGGATTCAACAAGACACCAAATATAAAAGTGCTTAACACAATATTTGGCGCATAACAGGCAATGAATAAATGTTAGTATTCTTCCTTCCACTCCTGCACACCATGACTATAAAAGTCATGGAAAAATACTTTGATGAAAATGCATTTAGGAAGGCAGAGATCTAAGTTTATAATGCTCAAGAGACATGATCTATCTTCAATGGAGAGGCACTACAATATTTAGAAAAAAGGAATAGAGAAAAACATTTTTTTGCTATAAGACTAGCAGCCCCATTTAGACAAAAAAAATAGATGTTTATATCTTAGTGTATTTTTCATCGTAAGTATTACCTAGCATTCGGAATGCAGAGGGAAGGTAATTGCCATTAGGGATAAAACACATGTGGTTTGTGATTCCTATAAGGGGAATAAAGCACGTGAACACAGATTCTTATTTATCTGCCTTCTATACTGTGTATTTACAAGTACAGCTATAAATCTCAATTTATTTTATCAAAGATAAGCAATATTAGGGTTGGGAGGAACTAGACGAAGCCATCCAATTCTCATATTTTCTTTTCAACTATTTCCTTCAAGTACCCCTTCAATCCATTTGTATTTAGTGTCTGCAATGTGCCAGGCACTGTAAAGAATGGGAATATCACATAGGCAGTTACTCTGTCCTCAAAGGGTTTAGGGCCCATCAGGAAGAAGAAGGCCTGGCCATAACTCAGAAAGAGCTAAGAGCATAAGACAAAAATTCAACTATGCTACTCAGGGGAAGAGGAAGAGTTCTAGCTGGGAGAAGTGGGAGGAGTAGGAAATCAAGGCAGATTGTTACACTGCTTACATAAGACACATAAGACAAGTCAACACGTATTTATTGGTGACTAATTAGGAATCTAGCATTGAGTGCCACAGAGAATGCAGAAGTACTTGAAGTGGTAATTCCTGGCCTCATGGAATGTATAACATGTAGTTTGACCAAATATCCTAGCACTAGGCAAAATTTGCAAGGTAGGCAATCTATTTCTATTCCTTCTATAGCTTTTAATGTATTTCTTTCAAATGTTTATTAGTAGTAATTCAGTTATTAATGGCAATGCAGTTTTAGAAAACAGTGAATCTACTATATGTAGAGACAAAAGGCAGGTGCCTCTCTTTTTATAAGTGGTTTGATAAACAGATAAAGCAAACGAAATTAGGACATCTTGCAATAGCCTCTAGTCCTTTGCCAAATTGTATGTGGGGCACACCATTCTTCAAGATTATTGGCTGCATGGCAATATTTTGAAAACTAAAATTTTAAATTAGTTATTTGGTCACTGCCTAGGCTTTTGTTTATGCATAACAAGATTAAGGCAAGCGCTAAACTTGTATTAGAGAGGTTAAGCGTTTTATTTCACAATAGAGACATCCTGTAAATCCTTAACCACTTTATTTGAAAATAATCTTCAGAAGTCAGTTTAGTTTTATTTATATTGTAAACCCATTAATGTGAAGCATTCTATTTCTCTCCCTAGCACTGAGTTTCCAAATTCTAGCTAAAATAGCCTCACTCTCCAAGTTTGGCATCTAAGTTTTTTGATTTGTTCACCTGAGAATCTACCTTTCCTTTTGTATCTGATACATGCCTTATGCTGTTTTACAAACCGGGTATCAGCATTTTTCTGCAGGTCATGTGCTTCCAACTCAGATTTAGACAAGTCTGTATGGCTCACACAGGTGACATCAAGCCAACAAAATACAACAGGCTTAAACTATATCATAATTGAGCCTGCGGGGGAGTGATCAGTTTTATTCAAAACATGGAATGAGAAGCAGCTTGAAAGTCGACTTTGAAAAGATGACAAAGGAAAATGGAAGAAAAAATTATTAGACTTTTAAGAACTTTTTATTTTCCTTATAGAATATAAAATGTTGGTTAATTTATCTCTTTTCCCTTGACATTTGACTATTGACTTCCTAGAGAGGACTTGTTTTTTAGTTTATCCTCCCAAATCACTTGCCTTGATTTCACCCACTGCTGCTCCAACCTAACAGATCCTGCTTGCAGGGAGGGGAAATTAAGCTAGGGTAGGGGTGGGGAAGCTTTTCATGTTGGAAGGCCAAATTAATATAGCTGTAATCAAATAAGGCTGCATTCAAGAAACTTCAATTAGATATACTTACTTAGAAATGTACATTATTTTGAAAAAATCTAACTACTATGTACTTAATAATTTCAAAAAATGAAAACTATTTGCTAATTTTAAAGTTAACTAAATTTTAATGATTTTGTTCTGTCTGCTTTTTGTTGGAAAGCATTTAAATATTTGGTTGCAGCATGGAGGTCCACAGTTTCAGTTGATCCTGTAGATGGGTATCAGTCATGTGTGACCTTAAGAGTGTCTTGATTTGGGTTAGGTAGAAGAATGTAGGTTTGTAGCAGTAAGTGGTTGAAAAGCAAGAAAGCATTTTTCGGGCATGTTGTTGAAGGTGTGGATATTCTGCATTTTTCCATATTTCTATTGGATCTTTCTTAGCATCAAGCAATGACTTTAAAATGTCATCTACTGAGAGCTCAATCAATTCCATCTGTAGTTCTTTAAGTGACTTGGTGATATCAACTAGGTGAGGCTGAAATGCTAATTTGAATGTGATGCCGTGATTCTCAAAGTCAGAGAACTTTTCATTGTATTCTCCAATTAATAGGTCTGTAACAGCTGTGCATTCTTCAGATGATTCAAATATATCATCCTGCTCATCAGTGACCTTTGCTAACTGGGGGAAATGTTTATTGGAAATTTCCTTTTGAAGAAGTGTTTTGGAAAAAGATATCTTTTTTCAAAATGCTTGGATTCTTTGCCACATGTCACATATAGACTTAGTTTTACCTTGCAAAGAAATATTCAAATCATTTTGATTTGACATGATATCACACAGAAATGCTGCATTCCTATAGAAATCTTCTTTCAATAAGAACATTACTGATGCTGTTCTTCATAAAATTTAACTATCTGTTCTCGCAGAGATAAAATTTTGGCTAACACCTGTCCCTGCAATAGCCAATGTAGTTTAGAATGATATGACAAATCTGCACTGAATACCTCATCATTCAACTTTTGCATGTTATGAAACTGATGATGCCATGTTGCATTTGCATGAATATAGTTAACAATACTTATAACTTGTTGCAAAGTGTCACTTAAAATAGTAGCTTTAACACAGAGATTTTGCTGAATTTTTTCATACAGTGAAAAGAAATGAGAGCATCTGGATCTGTTAATATTTTTTTATGCATGCAATAAACCTTTCATGTTTTTCTGTCATGGAAGGTGCACTGTTTGTACATACACTCACTAAATTTATCAAATTCAGTCCAACTTCAGGACATTTATCTTGAAAGTTGTTGAAGGTATCTATTTCCTGTGTTCTCTTTGCAAGAGTGTCTAAAGTGAGTAACTCTTCGTAGCAAAGAAAATCTTTTGTTATGACCCAAACGATGTAGAAAACCTGCTCCACGTCAGTAGTATCAGTTGATTCATTCCAAATGATTAAATAATTTATATTTTCCTTTTGAAGTATTGCATTAAGTTGTTCTGTTAAGTTGAAGGCTAATTCATGCTGCCAATCAGTTATGGTTTTCCTTGAAAGAGGCAGTTGTTTGTACTTTGAAACATTATTGGGGTCTAAGCATCCTACAGTTTCAACAATGCATTCTTTCACAATTTCTACATCACTGAATGGCTTCCCTTTTTTCCTCAGTATATAAACTACTTTGTAAGTTTCTTCAGTGGCATTACTTCCAGGTCTTATTGCTGCTGGAAAGAATTGTCTTTGCTTTTGCTTTTCATCTTTTAATTTCTGCATTACAACCTTTAGTACCTCTCCCTCTAATTTAAACTATTTGTGGCCCTTAAGAGTGTTATAATGCTGATGAACGTTGAATTTCTTTAATGTTAATATTGCAGTATCACAAAGCAAGTAAATCATCTTATCTAAGATAATATTACAATTCCCAATCCTTGTTTAAAAATCTGTTTTCTTCCTTCAGTGTTCTCTTGGTCTTCTTTGACATGATGAGCTGTTAAGCAGACAGAATCTAAAAATTCTGTCGAGCTGTGCAACTATTCACAGATTCCACTTTAAACAGAAACACAGTGCTCCCGTTGTCAAAAGCTGATAACAGACTGGCGAACTTGATCCCCATAAACTCTCACCAACCAGCCTTGTGCAGTAGTAGCTCCAGTCACGAGTGTAGCATACATCAATTTAGCCCTCATGGCTTACTAATGTTCTCATTTTGTCAGTCAATCAGGGAGGATTATTTCGTTGAAATGTAATTTATTCTTTGGTATTTTAAGCAAATTCATTGTAAAAATATAAAAGATGAACAAAAATATATTCGTAAAAATAAAATGATTTGTTCTGTACAATTTGAATTCAGTCAAAAAAGGCTGCACTTAAGGACCTAGAAGGCCACATGTGGTCTTAAAGCCACAGGTTTCCCAACCCCTGGGCTAGGGGCTAACAAAGGCCCTCTGGATTCCCAGAAGTAGGTACATGGGTTTCCTAAACGACCTCTAAATCACATTACACTTATTCATGATAAGAAAGGTTTTGTCCATTTGCTGGGCTTCATATGGATTTTTAAGAAATATTTACTCCTGTGTTCCAAATCTGGCTGTGTCACATATAACAGTGTATATACTTAGCAAGTCACTTAACTTCTTTGGCCTCAGTTTTCTTATCCACAAATTGGGATAACACTTCATACTTCCCAGAGTGGCTGTAAGGACCAGCAGCATGCTTATACAGCTCCCAGAACCACAGCACACAGTGATGTTGATATCGCTAGCTGATGTTGTTGGTATTTTTTGTTCACATACTAACAGCAGATTTCATTCAAGTGGCCTACCCCATCTTCAAAATGACAGACAGAAACTACTAAGAGGCAAAATCTCAACTGTTTTGCTGTTTTGATCAGCACTTTAAGAAAAAGTCTCGAACTAAAAAAACAAAAAATTTAGGTTATAAAAAAGATGCTTTATTGAATTAAATTTTAAAAATATATGACTTTTACATACATGAGAATTAAAAAGCTTTAATGAGCTTGCTCATTTTTTTCTTTTTAAAGCAAAGGGTTTATTTTAGCATATGGCCACAATAACTCACTAAACTCTGGTACTATACACAGAGTTCAGACAATAGCAAAATGACACAGCAGGAAAAGCAGAGGTTTGGGTTTAGAGACACACCCAGGTGAAGGCTAGTGTTGGTTACTTAAGTTGCTTAAATGTGCTAGTGGATTTTAAACTGGGACATCTGTCATTAAAGAAGAAAAACAAGCAGGAACAAGGTTAGGTAGGTGGCAGGTGGATTTTCCAAGCAGCTGGCAATCAGCACAGGTCTAGACAGGTAGGAAGTCAAAGTTAAAATCTGTTATGTCACACATTTGGAACAAAAGACTTATTTTCACGGAATTATTTTGGTTGATTTGTTGTTTTTTTATTTCATTTTGTTTTGGCTTGGTTTGGTTTCAAAGAACTTGCTTATGTGACTGGGATATCCCATTGAAGAAATAGAATAACTACATGTATAGTGGCCTAAGATGCAAAAGAAGTTGGTTCAAATTCCAGTTCTTACACTGTGTGACCTTAGGCAAATATTTCATGTTCCAGGGGTTCCACTTATTTACTATAAAATATAGTGGCTGTTTAAGATCAGTTGTTCTTAACCTTTTTTATTGGGAGAGGAGTCATTCACCTCTTTTGATATAATGGAAGATAAAGATCATTTTCTCACAAAAATACATATAAACATCCCCCCAAATTTTGACACACACTTTATTTTAATGCATTAGACATTGATTTCGTTCACATAAAAAACACTTAGAAAAATTTCCTTATTTTATTCTTGTTTATTCACATAAATGAAGTAATTTGAAATAAATCCAAAGTGTGTAAATACAGAAGAAAAAACAAAATTAAAATTCTTCTCCTGAAGCAAATTTCAATATGAAGGCTGCCATTGTTTGAGTTGAAGAGAAGATATCATGGCATAGTCTCACATGATAATATGTTTGTCATTTGTGATAGTCTATTAATTTTGGCTTTTAATTTTGATAGCAACAAGTGAAAGAAAGCCCCAAATAACAAAATTATGTTGTCACAGATAGGCTTATGTCCAGACACACTAGATTTTTCTAAGTCTCTTCAAGCTGATTCAGTCACATCATTTCCTGTGTTCTCACATCTACAAATTTTGTCAGCTTTTCAAAGTCTCCAGCATCATCAATGCTGTATATGTCAGTGAGAAAATGGTTAAAATCTACATCCAAGTTCACATTCATCACTCTTGAATAGAACCGGAGAATCTCCTTCAGTGTGGGAAAGGTTGTTCATATTTGTGTGTTCCCATCTTCTTCTCCCACAGTGGCAACTTAGCCAAAGGGAAAAGGGTTCATGGCTTTTTTTTTTTTTTTTTTTTTTGGTCAGTTTCCAACCTCAATCGCAACCTCAGGATCTCATGCCGAACTAAAGACTTGCCTTATTCGTGTGATCAAATAAATCAAACCACAAATGACTTTTTCTCTATGGAATTATTTTAGGAGTGAATTCCTATGAATAACTTTATATTCTGCTTTTATTTCTTGACAAAAAAATTTCTTTAAAGCCAGTAAGTTAAAGCCCAGTGTCTGAAGAAATTGATGGCTTCTGTAGCTATAGGCAAAACTTCTTTCAGGACTATTGGCCGGGACTTTAATATCTATGCAAGGTGATGTAGAAAGCCATGACTCACAGTGACGTGTTGAGCTGCTTTCTTCATCAAAGCAGAAAAACCAGATGCATTGCCAAATATTGCATGAGCACCATAGTCTCAGTTTTGTTTGCAATTAGAGTTTTTACTTGAAGAAGTAATTCTTTACCATTTTAAGTAATTCAGAGCCTTATGAGGTTCCCCAAAGGGGATCATGAAATAAAATTCTTTTTAAAATTTTCAACTCTTATATGACAGATATATATTAAAACATGACTGAACTGAGATATGACACTTTCTTGCCAAAGAGAAATGGCATAACTGCAAATTACTCCATGTTATAATTCAAAATAATAGATGAAATGTCAGTAGATTCAGAGTGGAGTATTACATTTGGCAAAAGTGCTAATTCCTTATTATTCCTTTATTCCAAGCCAAAATCCAACTTGACCATTTAAAAAGCACAAGGCTTATATGTGGCTTCTTTTGCCTAGCAATCTAATTCGAAGCCTTGTCAGATCCTTCAGACAGGAAATGTTGGGGCCAATGCAAGCTTTTGGAAAATTCCAGCCTTTCCAAATTGAGTCTTCACAGAACAATAAACAAACAACAACAAAAACAAAACCACCACACTGCCTTACGAATTTTCAGGATAATGTGACCTAAAAGTGTTTTTCTAGCTCTTTATCTGCTAGCTGCCATGAACTAGAATCATGGCCCTCAGTAAGTCAACTGGCTTTCACATCTATTATCTTCTAGCAATGCATATCAAACCGAAGGATTCCTAAGCTTAGAAGCTCATTTTTTTCTTTAAATTTTAGCTAGATGTACTATAATTAGATATCTGTAAACATAATGTCACAAATAATCTTAATTCTTACCAACAAAGTACTATTTGAGCAATTATAATATATAGTTGTTTATTGTGTATAGCAGCAATCCATACCACCCTTCATTTGTAAATATATCTTATTAAATTAATTTGTTGCATAAAAAATATTTTCTTTACATAAGCAATTTTCAAAGGTATAGGAAGGCAATGTATTGATTCATTCAGGTAAATATTTATTAAACACTTACCATGTACTATCTAGGCACCCTAGCAGTGAAGGAACATGGAAACAATATGATGACATGAAGTTGAAGCTATAAACATATACACAACTATGTAAAAAAGAATTATTTATAACAAAAATTTAGAAAGAAATATACCAAGATGCTTTTAATGGTTTGTTAGGATGGCAAAATTAAGAGATATTGTTTCTTTCTCTCTAATTTCCAAATTTTCTATAATGCTATTATGTTTTTAGAATAAAAATGAATTATATATTAAAATAAAACAGAGTATTAGAAAAAAAATGAGACAAGCAGAAGTCAAAAAGATTGTATGCCACTTAAATATGAGAGCAGATACTATCAGGATGTAATAGTTACGTTAGCTGTAACTAGTTGGACTAGCTGTTTTGCACATATTATCTCATTTAATCTTCGTAACAACTCTGTGAGACAGTTACTATTATTGCTTTCATTTTACAGATGAGGAATTTGAAGCTCAGAAAGGATGAGCAACTTACCCAATGTCACACAGTTAGTGGCTGAGCCAAAATTTGAACCCAGGTCTCCTTAACTGCAAAGCATGTGCTCTAATTTCTATACCAGTGTGAAGGAATCAGAGATGTAGGTGAGAAAATAAGCATTAGCTGAGAAAGCAGAATTCTTAGCTGAAGGGTAAATATGTGATATTGAGGGTGAGGGAATTAAAGAGAAATGAATAAAAGGATCGTTGGAGAAAGTACTGTGTTTCAAACAAATCTAGTTCCATTTGCTCTAAATCTGTATTCCCAGGGTCATGTGATCTTGTGCTTTAGGCTCCATCTAGGGTGTTTATCAGGAATGCAGTCCCAATTCACTATCCAAGTCCTTAACATTTTCCATTACAAACTAATGAATCTTTTTCATGTCAAACAGGCTCTTGGGGGTTTGAACAGTATGAGACAATTTTTCTGAGACCCGATTACACCACCCCCTTTTCTATATTTCTTGTTTTATCCACCTCTCTGTCTCCCCAACCTGAAACAATGTCTGGCAGTGAGTGGCACCCAGGAAAAGTTAATTGAATGATAAAATAATCAATTAGGTCCTGAAAGAATAAACACCTAGCAACTTGTGGAAATTGGCCTGCAGAAGAAGTATTTAGATAAATCCTATCTGTTACTCCCCCCACACCCAGACCATCAACAGCATAACATTCAACAATGCACGGAACCATCTTGCAATTCCTGCATGGCAAACCTTTGTTTAGACAAGCAGATGCCTGAACTGTGTAGTCCTCAGTGGTGCTGACTCATGCACATCTTTCAGTCCCCTGTGCCTCTTTGGTCTTTCTGCAACCATCTTATGCCATCGTTTTCTTATCTTTAGAAACAATTTTTCCCCCACTGCTCTTGACTGTATTAAATTTTGTTCACTTGATTTCTGACCACTTTGATAATATACTGCAGCCAAATTATGCCTTTTCTATTAATCCCTTCCAAAATGAAAGAGAGAAGAGCTACATTTTCTTATCAGTTGTAAACAATTCCTCTCCCCCTGCCCCCAGACCCCAATAATATTATCAGGTAATCTTAGGGACAGATAAGTAAAACACACTACGCTGTATTCTACCTTCCTTTTGAATTGTGCTCCAGTAATTCAGCTTTTGCCAGTTTTCCAATTGTGTGTTGGCTCTGTGAGGTGACTCTGCAGGTTTTTTTTCTGGGGGAACACCTGTTCTTCCTGCAAATCAAAAGCTATTGCTCTCACTAAATGAGTCTGAATACCCTGGGAGGATTTCCTTCTGTGGCTTTGTTTGTTCCTGAAACAGGTTGTCTTACTGAGCTTTCTCACCTCTGTAGCTTTGGTGAAGGGAAATAAATATTGCTGGAAATTTTTTCTCAATATATCAATGGCCCTATTTTCTGACGAGTGCTGTTATAAGCTCTTGCCATAAGTGAAAAAAGTTAGCCTTGAATACCACCCTAAAAGATAGAATTTGCCTTGGGAATAAACTCGAATAACTCCCTTCTATCTGCAAATTGTCTCTATAAAAATATAAAACCAATTTTGGCTGAGAGGGAATGCAGAGTTATTTATGTGTTAAACAGTATAAAAATCTCCCGATGAGCTCAACTTGAGTGTCTGAAAGAGCCAGGAACCCATGATCCAATTCCCAGTTGGGAGCCAATCTTATATTAAAACATGGCAAATATTATCTAAGGAATTTTACTGCAATGCAGCTGGGAACTCGTTCTTTGAAATTTACTGCAGTGTGCTGGGCCCAATTTGAACTTGAGAATTTGAGAGACTCTTTATCCAAACTTACATTCTGATGAAAATTTAACATAGAATTGCTTACCTCTTAGATTTAATTGTGTATTAAAACTGCATTTAAAACTACTCTATCATTTAGGTCCTACTCATTTATATCAAATAATCAAAGTTTTAGTAGACTTGGTATATTTCATAATGACCATCAAATATAATAGTGTATGAGATAGGCCATCATCACCTATGGTATCTTGTTTTTAATTCAATTCAAATAATTTTATGTAAATGTACATATGTACATATAAGCATACAGATATATATTTGCATATATATACAAATTTGCATATATATACAAATCTTCTTTCCTGAAATTATTTTGAGACAATACCCCACACATTGAAATATTAAGATATAGTATAATGGGGAAGTCAGACTGCCTGGGTTCAATCTAGGAAAGCTCTAGTATTTACTAACTGTTTGATATTTCTCTAAGCCTCAGTTTTTTTTTCATCTGTAAAACTCAGATTATCGTGAAGATTAAGTGAGATAACTCATGTAAAGCACTTGGCACAGAGCCTGGCAAACTGTGATATTAATCATTATAAGGAGAAAAGTCAGAATCTGGGAAAAAGATATAGCCATATGGATAAACATGTGGCTTTAATTGTTCAAATTAAATAGTTGAATTGATGTTGAGCCTTGTTGCGCCATAACGGTGAGGTTAAAGCACAACCCACTATATAAATCTTGGGTTCAGAAGGGAAGAAGCAAACCAGTTCAGAAGTAAAATTTTTGCTAGTGCTGAATTGCAAAAGGCACTCGTAATAGTAAGTATTCAATATATATTTGTCAAATAAACCAATGAACAAATAAAAGTTGACATTTGGTTGGTAGGATCAGGACAGGTTTCATGAGATGAAGGACTCCTTCAAAACTGGATAGGTTGTCGGTAAGGGTAGGGAGAAGGGAGATGTTCCAAATGGAAAGAAAAGCAATTTCTGAGAGCAACAAACACTGTATATCTTTGAACTTAAGATATACACACTTCACCTTCTTGCTGCCCACTTCCATTTTAACATTTCCAAGTTGGTATAATTGGTACGTGTCTTATAATCACTATCCGAATGTACTATTATTGTTTCCTTTTTTCCCTGAAATGTTCTTTAATTGACGGTGTGTCTTGTAATCATCAGTTACATTTTAGAAATAGGAAAATAAAGTAATTAAGTTTTACTGGAACATAGAATACATGTAGGGGAGCTGAGGACGCTAGTGCTGGAAAGTTCTGTTGAAAAAGGTATGCTGTAGACACATAACAAGGCCACAGTGGTGATTTTATACTAAATTTATCGGCAATGAGGAGTTCCTACTGAAACTGTAAGGCTATATTGTCTCCCAAAATAGTTGTAAATCTTTCTGTAGAGAGATATTTTTTCCTTTGCCATTTGCATTTTTAAATTTAAACTCAAGACAAAAACTCTGTATAAAGCACAGAAAATAAATTCTTCCCCACTGGACTATGGGCTGTTTGAAGGCAGGAACTATATAGTTCCACCAACTGTCACAATCACCTGGTCTATAGTAGAGGCTCTATTAATGTTTATGGAATGTTACTTTTTTTTTTTTTGAAACAGAGTCTTGCTCTGTCGCCCTGGCTAGAGTGCAGTGGCCTCATCATAGCTCACTGTAACCTCAAACTCCTGGCCTCAAGTGATCCTCCTGCCTCAGCCTCCCATGTAGCTGGGACTACAGGCACACGTCACCACACCCAGCTAATATTTTCCATTTTTGTAGACATGGGGTCTTGCTCTTGCTTAGGCTGGTCTCGAACTGCTGACCTCAAGTGATCCTCCTGCCTTGGCCTCCCAGAGTGCTAGGATTTATAGGCATGAGCCACCACACCCTACCAGATTGTTACATTTTTTAAGTAATGGTTGAATGAATGACAAATGACATTTTACTATTTTTTACATGAAAAAATTATTAGTGGATAATGGAGATGAAGATAATGGTAAGAATTTTTGAGGACAAATTGAGTTCATCTAGATTCATTTGGAGGAGGGAAGTGTTTAGAGACGGCTTGGAAGCAGGGGAGAGATACAGGTTGCCAGAGAGGAGGGATAAGTAGCCCACTTGGGGAAATAGGACATTTAAGTCCTGTTAAGCTTTATGTAGAAAATGGTGAAGTATGTATGGGAGCCAGAGAGTACTCCAGGGAGAATGAAATGCACCAAGTGAAGGCAGGGACAGGAGGAAGAGGTTAGCCACCGAACCAGAGATGGCGAATCTGTCATGACTCGCTTTTACTGAAGTCAGTTAAATATGCATGGACATTTACAAGTGAATATTGAAATCACCTGGAATGTAGGCAGGATCCCTCTCATACTTGTCACTGGCAGTCTCTAAACACTAAACACAAGGGATATTTTCAATCCTCTCTATACCTGACCTTTCAGCAGCATCTGACTCTGTTGACCTCTCTTTATTGTTTTAAAAAAGTTGTGATAAAATACATATAACACAAAACATCTCTACCACTTTTAAGAGTACAGTTCAGTAACATTAAGTGCATCCACATTGCTGTGCTACTATTGCTGTGCTACCATCACCACCTTTTCATCATCCACAGAATTCTTTCCATCTTGCAAAATGAAAACTCTGTACCCATTAAACCATAACTCCCCATTCCCCCTTACTCCCAGGCCCTGATGACCACCATTCTACTTTCTATCTCTGTGAGTCTGACTAAGTACCTTATATAAGTGGAATGATACAATATTTATCCTGACTTATTTCACTTAGCATAACATCTTCAAGGTTCATTCATGTTGTAGCATGTGTCAGAATTTCCTTCCTTTTTAAGGCCCAATAATATTCCATTGTATTTACATGCCATTTTTTGTTTATGTCTCTTTACTTGAGACGCTCTCTTCCCTCAGCTTCTACAACACCACATTTTCCTGGTTTTCCTCCTACCTTCCTGACATCTACTTCTCTGCTTCCTTTCAGGCTCACCCTTCACGACTTGGCCATTCAATGTTAGAGTTTCCTAATACTTAGTCCTGGGCCCACCCCTCCTCTTAGACTCTAATCTTTCCTTTGACAGTTTTGCCCAAGACCTCGGCTTCCCTTCCTGTTTGTTTGCCAGTGTTTCTATGTGTGCAGCTTCAAGGGGGTGGGGTGCACGAGGAGCGTGAGGAAGGAAGGGGACATCTGCCTTCCCAGTTGGATCAGTAGAGTCAGCACTGACGAACAAAGGGGTGGCAGATGTCTCAGCCAGATTGCTCTCACATCTGGATCAGGAGCTTAAGTGTGATTTGAAAGGCGTGAGGCCAAAATAATGCTGAAGGAAGCTGACTCGTGCTGTGATTCCACAGAAAAGAATGGAGTGAGAATATGCTCTTGGGAGGCAGGCTTGTGATCCTGGTCTGGTATCCAGGCTGTCTTTGATGATAGGAATGAAACTGAAGGAAAAATATATTTATAAAAAAATGGGTGCAAATTGGTGGCTGAAAATGTGGGGATGAAAGTAGCGATGAACAGTGAAGTTAAGGCTTTCTCTAAGGTTTCTCCCTATAGATGCAACATGGAATCTTCTTTTTGACCAGGTTTGAGGTCAAAAGAACACCCCTTCTCAAGATTAAACCAAAAGACCCATTTAGACCATTGAGATGCTTTCCTATCAATTCCCCCTTTCTCTTTTTACTTCGTCCTACAGGGCTGAAATCTGTGCTAAATTGAGAGATGAATGGAGAAGACAGACTGACAACCATGTCCTCAATTGTCTGTGCTTTCCCTCACCATTTTGCCTACATATATATAAAATATATAATATTTATATATAATATATAATATTTATATATTATATAATATTTTACACATATTTTTATATTTATATTATTATATATTTATAATAATATATTATGTAATATATTTACATATTAAATATTATATATTATTGTTCATTACTATATATTATATTTATATCTATTTATATAAATATAGAATATATATTTTATATATTTTTTTAGGTTAGCAATCACACCTTTACTCTGCCCCTCCCATCTTTCAGAAACAGTCTTGTTACATCTTTTCATAATTATCATTGACAGACTTCCTGAGCTTAAAAAATACTCAAGAAAGGAACATGTGTTTTCTTTTGGATTAACCTTTGAAAATACAAATGGTCCATGTTACAAGTCAACTTGTATAAGAAAAACCAACTAACAAACTTTGAATATTGACAAGAGTTGAATTAGGATATTAGGCAATGTAGTAGATAAGACATAATCCTTGTCCTATAAATATAACAAATGTAGAGTAACTAATGTAGTTAGGTTGTTTGTTTCTCACTTTACTCCTTCTTCCGGTGACAGTAATTCAAGTTTGCTTTGAGGCACTATTGGAGACATTCTGGCTGCACCACTAACCAAGGTCCTTTGTCAGCCAAATAAGATGTGCACACATGACCAACCCAGGACAATCAGATGTTTGCTCCTAGGACTTTGAATCTTGAGCAGAAATGCATAAGACTGAAAAATATTACTTCCTTCTTGCTATTTGGATTCCCAAGGCAGCCCTGGTCCTTGTCTTTTCTGAGCCTGGTTATTGAGCGAGGCTTTCTATTTTATGAGCTACTAACACAGAGAATGGGAAGTTCCTTTTCTGCCTACCTTAGCTAGTTTCTTTTACTTCCAACCAGCATTTTTTTCTTGAATGCTTATAAGTGCCAAGCATTGTTCTAAAGTCTTTGAGTAGATGATGCCATTTAATCTTCACAATTTTTCGATTATTATTCCCATTTGACAGATGAAAAGGAGCCTTAAAAAATTAAGTGACTTGTCAAAGTTTACACAGCTAGCAAGACATGGAGCTGAGATTCAAACTCAGGTAGTATGAGTCCTGGTCTTTAGCATCTAATGATCTCTGGGAAAGAATTATTCAGGGGAACTCATTGAATCTTTTGGAAATGAAGTGGTGGGGAGGTGACCCTGTAGGCTAGATGAGAGACGTTGAGACAAAAGGGAATTATTCTTCGTAGTAAATTGATAGAATTTTGGGAGTTGTTCTCTGACATTTAGAGAAAGTAGATTTAGAAAGCCTAGAACTCAAGGAAGGCTACAGATGTTGGGAGAGTGAGTCTGAGTCCTTGCAACGGCAGCAGGTTAAAGTCTTAGGAGAGAGAAACCAAAGTGTCCATTAAGATATTTTTTGTTGTAAATACTAGAAAACTGAGCTCAAAATGAGCATAAATAATAATATTATTATTTCCTGAAGTCCAGAGGTAGGAATGTTGAAGATTAAATATACTAGTGGGCCAACAGTAAGATCAGGTTTTTTCCAACTTTCCTTTTTTTTTTTTGAGACAGAATCTTACTCTGTTACCCGGGCTAGAGTGCCGTGGCATCAGCATAGCTCACAGCAACCTCATACTACTGGGCTCAAGCAATCCTTCTGCCTCAGCCTTCCAAGTAACTGGGACTACAGACACACACCATGACACCTGGCTAATTTTTCTATTTTTAGTAGAGACAGGGTCATATTCTTACCCAGGCTGGTCTTGAACTCCTGAGCTCAAGCAATCCTCCCACCTCAAGCCTCCCAGAGTGCTAGGATTACAGGTGTGAGCCACCATGCCTGGCCCCCCCAACTTTCCTTTTTGCTCTCTTTCTTTTGTTGTCTTTGTTCTCAAGGAAACCTCCTCATATTTATAAGAAGGCTACAGCAATTCTGTGTATCACCTTTGGACAGGACAACGTTTGGAGGAAGAGACTATCTCTTTCCATTTATCTCTCTTGGGAGGAGGGAACCTTTCTTAGAAGCAGCCCAGAAGATTTCCTTTCACGTCTTATTGGCCAGAATGCATCATATGTCCATGCAATTACTGCTAAACCTAATTGCTAAGAACAATCAGGGTACAGCTCTCAGGAATGGGGCTAGAAGAGGTTGGATTCCTGAACAAAATCAAAGTTCTATAAGAAAGAAAGAGAAATAGAGTGAATATTAAATAGGCAACCAAGTTTGTTGCATATATACAGTAAGAGATTCAAAGGCCATGAACTTCAGGAACTGTACTGATTAGTGTGGACTGTAGGGTGAGAAAGATTTGAATCATGGCTCCTAACTTACCAGCTGTGTGACAGTGGGTGTAAGGATACTGTGAATATTAAGTGAAATAATGCATGTAAAATGCTTGGCACAGTATCTGGCAACATATTAAGTACTCATAATAGGTAATTATTTTGATTATAATACAGAAATTTTAATTATTTTCTGTTTTAAGTTCAATTATCCTCTGTTATTCTCAAATGTTTAAAAAAATGTCTGTTACACGAAACAGCCTTGTGTTAAAGGTGCTGTGAGGAAGGGAGGAGAAGAGGTTGTGTCCCTTCTTGGGGAAAAGCAGTGTTAAGAGCGCTTAGCAAATGCAGTAGGTAAGATGGTGAAAGAGCATCAAGAATTGAGCTGGGAGTAGAGGTTTGAAGCAAGCGGTGACAGAGACAGTAAATTGAGCAAACGTATGTGCAATGGAAACTTCCTTTATTGCATTAAATACTAAATGAAAGGGTGGATGTCTTGCAAACATTTGGGTTACATATACATCTAAAATGAAGACTAACTGTGAAGGGCAAAAGATGCATGATGAGTGGTACAGATCATAAGTGCAATGGGAACTTGAAAGAAAGGGAAACCACAGTGGATTACAGGGGTCAGGAAAGTCCTCCCGTGACTTGTGAGACTTGCACTGAGCCTTGAAGAATGTTTAAGAATTAGTTAAGGGAAGACAAGAGCTCATTCTAAATAGAGAGTGACAAGAGCAAAGTTGTGGAATCAAGAACATGCAAGAGATACAAGGATGCCATCTGTGACTAATACAATTGTCAAAGCATAAAACGATAATGCTATGAACCAGGAATGTTGGTTCCGTTTCTGTGATTTAAAAAAAATCTGGATGTGAAATTATAAAAGTGGAGTGAGTTATAAATTATTGTTTAAATAATTATAGCAGAGACTTAAATTCAAAATATCATAGCACCCAAATTTGTTAATTTACAAATCTGTAGCACAAATGGTCATTTCAATTATAATGACCCTTTTTAATGGTCAATTTTGTAACCATAAATATCACTACAAAGTCATAAGATTACACAAACAATAGTTGACTAGCATGAAAAATTGGTAACCTAGATATAATTTATAAGAATAATGGCTGTTTGTTGCATGCTCAAAATGATTCATTTATATAACCAGTAGATATTGTCATATCATCTCATCAATAGTCAATACTGTGTCTTCTAAAATATATAAGTTACAAGGTAAAGGACAAGGTAAAAATATCAATATGTCTATGAATAAAGGGTTATTGAAAATTATTGCATATAAGATATTCTAAGAACTATGTGAGATAACAAGTTATGACACGAAACTCTCCTTAAGGAACTATAATCTAGTTAGAGAGGTCTGTGCATGGCAAGAAGGTAAATAGTTTTAAATATAAGGCTAGGGAAGGTGGACTTTTAAAATGGGGAGCCATGGAAGATTTCAGAGTATGGAAGTGATGTGTTTGGTGATTAATCTGGCTACCATGCCCAGGGTAAATTGGAGAGTGGAGAGACCAAAGATAGGCCAGTCAGGAAACGTGCAGGATTCCAAGCATGAGGCAACAAGGATTTGGGATAAAGTGTGCTATATGAGAAAAGAAAGGAAGGGGTGGGTTTTGGAGATGTCTGGTCCTACACAGACTCAATACCACCCTTGTCTCACACAGCCAGAAGCACATGGAGGGAGGGCTACAGGAACTCAGCGGACACACTCCCAGCCCCTCTGATTTTTCCAGCCTGTTTCCCACACTCTTATTGCTCTACTTACTCCCCCTTTGGACTCCACCCTGCCACTCCACCCCTGCTTAGCAATTTGGTTTCTACCTTTATAGGATGTTTTTTCAGCTATATGAAACACAAAACCCAACAAATAGTGGCCAAAGACCATAATAATATTTGTTGTTTACTTAACAAGAAGCCTGTCTTGAGGTTGGGTTGGTAATTCAACAATGTTATCAAGAAGGCAGATGCCACCCTGCCTGCTCGGTGGGTGCGCAACGTCTTCTCTGTGAATGCTTGTCTTGAGAGCCTCCCAAAGGCATTTGAGCTGGACTCAAGGAAAGGGAGACAAAAGGGTTTTCTCCTCCCTTGTCTTACTTTTATCAGGGAGTAAAATCTTTCCCACAAACCCTTGATCAAGGTCTCCTGACAATGCACTGATCAAGTCTGGGCCATGTGCCTGCTCCTCTCCCAATCACTGGCAAAGGAGAATGAGTCCACCATGATTGGCTTAGCCTTAGAGCAGTCATCACTCATCCCATGTACTGGGCATTTTTTCCTGAATAAAATTAGAGCTTGGTTAGCAGGCGAGAAGGTGAATGGCAGTTGAGTAGGCAACTTGGAGTGTCTGCCATGGACTCATCCTGCCCTGTGAAATCACTTCTCAACTAGCTCTTGGAACCTCAATCTCTGTACATCAATCCCCCACTTTCCCTGCTACGCCATTAGGAAGTTCTTGGCCTGATTTGTCCTGAGTCCTTAAGCGAGCAAGATGTAGACAGCAGTCGTTACACAGGAAGAATTGACTAGATGTGGCCCTTGCCTGGATCCTCGGGGCAAGGCTGGCCAGTGCTGTAAGATATCAGTGAGATCTTTTCAACCTCTGTTACTAGTTTAACCTTTTATGTAAAGATTTGTGAATTTAGCTCTTGTTTTTAATCCTGGAGTCTGTCAAGTGCTAGATTTTAAGGGGGTGGATAATATAAACACCAAAGATTAGGGAGAACAGTTTGAGGAGGAGCTGAAAGAAAAATAGAGAATGCCAATGTGTCTGCAGATGACAGGGCCTTTGTAAACCTCTCTCATTATCATCTCTTTTCTGTGGTTCATTTCATATTAAAATTTCCTTCAGCATTCTGGCATGGATAAACCTTGGCAATGTCGTGTTGAAAAAATAATTATCATGTATTTTTTTTCTTGTTAAAGCCAAGCAGATTTTAAAAAATGCTTATAGCTCTGGAGTATTCATTAGTAAAAATTTACTGGGCGTTTAGGAAGTGGGTATCATTAGTGTTCTGTAATGTAGCTAATTTTACTCATTGACCTCTCTTTGTGTCTATCCTTTTATTGTTCTTTATTCCAACAGTTTTAATTACCATAAATATAAAAGGGGTATACATGTCCTTATTTTTTTTTAGACGTTTTTGCTTTATTCCACCACTGGTGCTGTGCTGCTCTGTCCTTGCAAACACACCCATTAGCCCCCATGCCCTGAGATTATTTTTGATTTCAGAGGAACAAGAGGGCTTATGACTAATGAGGAGCCAACTGTCTCTGACCTGGTGGGCTTTCCCCTCGATTTTCCCTAAAAAAGACCTAGTTTATACATCATCCCAAGTTATGTTTATGCCAGGGCTTTTCATATATGCCAAATCAAATTTATAAGAAAATTTGAGCTCAGCTGAGAACCCCTAAAAAGGGAAAGCATTTAATCAAAGGACAACCTCATCTCTCACTCTGCCCATCTTTCATACCCCTTGCCTGTGTACACACACACACACACACACACACACACAACTTCCCTGTTCTCTGGCCACCCTGGATCAGTCATCATTCAGAGAAAAAAATCTCAGACCTCCATACCTTTGCTTATTATATTCCCTTTGCATATAAAGACTATCTCTGCTTCTCTGCCTGTTGTTCCATGTTATTCTTCAAAGCCCTATTCAAAAGTCATCTCAGTGTGAGACCTTTCTAGACCTCACTTCCATCCTGCCTCCTAGGGATATTTAAACCCTTCCTATTCTCTGTATTCTTATAATGGTGGGTAAATAGCTTTACTCTAAAGCTTGTAATGTGTTACTCCTTGCCTGGTCTCGGCCCTGCCTACTGCTGGCTAGAGTTGGCCCTCACCCTGGAGAGTTCTTCTTAGAACCAGGGTACTGCCCTTCATCTCTTTGTTAGCCCTCATACTGCTTAGAGATGCCAGCTGCAGTGCACCTGGCCTCAGATTGAGACTTTGGGTACCAGCATCAGCCCTCATCATCCAAGTGTGTCATGCGTCTTTGGGCATTATAATTGGGACAGCTGGCTCCTCTTTAGCCTGATTTGTTCCCTCTCCCCACTGTCTTTATTGCCAGACTGTGAACTCACTGAGTGTGGGAACTACACTTTGCAACTTGGAGAGGGTATAAATTGCAGAATCTCAAGCAGTGATAGTGAGAGTTGTGTTAAAGTCCTCAATTTAATTTTCCTTGAGTCACGGTGTACAGGGTTTTAAAAATAGAGGCTCCAACGATTGTGCCCTTGGTGAAGATTTCTTCAAAAACAAGCAGTTCATAGAGAAGGAAAAACAAATGACTCCCTAACATTAAAAGTTAAATTACATTTAACTTCACTCATAATAAGAGAAGTCCAATTTAAGTATATGCTGAGACACCAATTTTTCACCAACCAAATAGGCAATAAGCAAGAACTTTCTTAACACACTGTGTTGTGGAGGATATGTAATAACAGACACTCTTCTGCAGACCTATATACTCTTTCACCCAGCAGTATCATTTCTAGGAATTTGTCCTATGCAGGCATTTGTGAAAATCAATGTAACATATGATGTTATTCATTTCTGAATTATTTGTAATAGAATCAGAATAAAACAATCTAAAATTTCATCAAGATTGGAATGAGTAAATAAATTATGGTACATTTACATGTTGGAATACCATGCAGCCAAAAATGTTGTGGAGGGTTTTTATATACTGATATGAAACAATTTCCAAGGTATATCACTGGGAAGGGAACAAGATGCAGGAGGCATGGGTATCAGTGGCACATGTGTAAGAGAGTTTTCCACTGTTTACCTATTTGTGACTTTACTTTTTTGACCTTTTGAATACGTTACCTATTGAAGAAAACAAGATATTTGTAACTACAGAACATTATGTTTTTTTCCCCAACACTAAGCACAGGGTTTGGCATTTGAGAGATGTTCAGATTCTCTAGGAAATAGAGCCTAAAGTTACATATCCATCTTTTTAGAGAGGGATGCCAGGGAACTAAGAATGAAGAGAAAAAGGGAGTGAGTCAGGGAGGGAAGGAGAGAAAATACAAGGTGGTGTATTATTTTGCTGGCCACAGCTTCACAACAAAACAGTTGATTGTTTGGTGTCCAGAGAGGTTATAAGAAACCAGAATGTCTCAGAATGCTCCGTGATGAGACGAAGGACAATTTATCTGTTGTGTCCTCCCTGTTTCCCATCTCTCACTGGGTAAAGTTCTACTCCTTTGCCCTGTGATTCATAGCCACTCCAGGCAATTACTGGTGAAGGCAGAGACTCCAGGGGTCTATCCCAGACAATGTGCATATACAGTCCCTCCTTGTCGGGCAATGCTGTACACAGGAACTTCTCTTTCTATCATAATGATGGTGGAAACATGTCAAGGGGCTAATGTGTGGGAGTGGAGACCAGATATTGCTGAGCACTCTGGTGTGGTACATAAATGGGTTCACTACAGTAGGTGCTCAGAAGGTTTTTTGCTTATTGTTTTAATAGACTTTGTTTTTCAGAGCAGTTTTAAGTTCACAGCAATATTGAGCAAAAGATACAGAGATTTCCCATATACCCCCTACCCCTACGCAGGTCCAGCTTCCTCCACCATCAACATACTGCACTAGCGGGGTATATTTATCACATACCATGAAACTGCATCACTGTCAGCCAAACTCAGAAGAGTTTTTTGTTTGCTTTTGTTTGTTTGATAGGTTGGTTGATTGGTTGGTTAAAATAGTCAAGGTACTTTTTATAAAATTATAAATCTGACATTCTGTAAGAACCTAACCTATGTAAATCCTCCTAGCTAATGATTATCTTATTGTAGTGCTAGATTATTGTATTCCACTTAAATTTATACATGGTTGTGTTTGTTCCTGTTTAATACCATGCACTTAAATTATTAATAAATTAATAATTAATAAAATAATAAATATGTATTTAATTGAAGTTGTATTCTAGATGGTGTGAGGCATATAAAGAGGAAGACTATATAATCTTCCTCCTGAAATTATTACAAAAACATACAAACTTCAATGGGAAAGCAAGAATTAAGAATCAGTAATGGGAATGCAAGAATTAAGAATCAGTACCGTATAACAAAACGCACCAGGTGCTCTCATCAGTAAAGCGATTCACAGCCAAGTGAGGGGGAATATGGTGGAGGCAAGATGGCTGACCAGAGATGTCAGCTGCCAGAGCATCTCAGTAAGGAGAAGTTTTAGATGAAAGAGAAAAAATGAACAAACAAACATAGATCTGGTGTGGGTCTGAGGGAAGGGTGCCAGAACCTTCAGGAGACTCCATTGGAAGAAGTTTCAGAGCAGAACAGGAAGGAGAAAGTTATTAACAGAGTTCAACCCCCGAGAGGCTTGGAGTCCAGTGAGCAGGGTAGGTGGAGCAGTTTGTTTCTCCCTTTCTCATATCTCTGACAGTCATTAGGTTCCTGAGCTGCTGGAGGGATATTCTGCCCACATGAGCTCAGAGGCTGCTGCCGCAAGTGAGCTGGGGGCTTCCTGTGGATAGAGCACCAGGCTCCCAGTCCCCTTGGGCACCTCCTGTCTCCACAGACCTGAGTTGGGATGGCAGGAGCCATATTGCTTATCTACCCACCATTCGTCTTTGTCCTCCCCAGGGGGCTTCAACTCCTTGGGTTTCATCTTGCTTGTTCCCACACAGACACTTCCCAACTCTGGCCCAGACTGCAGGAGCCACAGTGGTCCAGTGGGGCCTGGGTGATCTGCATGACTCCAGTGCTTGGATATTCTGGGTGGGCGGCCTCCTGGAGAGAGGGACAGACACAATCAGAGCGCTAGCTATGCTCTATTCAGACTGTTTTTCTCTCCTTCTCCTCCCTCACCCATAGCTGCCGAGAGACAATTGAGCCACCATACCAAAGCTTCCATAGAGAGTGTGGATTAGAGCTTTCCTCTTGGGGTCATTGCAGCAGACTGAGGGGTGCTGGGACTGTGAGCTCCCTGCTCCACTGGCCCTCCCTGGTGCTGTTTGCCCAGCAACTCCATCAGAGTAGGGCATGCCCTGAGGCAGAGGGACATTGAACCTCCTTGGGCACCCCATGGGCAACTCAGGACCAGGAGTGCTTCTCCCTGACGTGGTCAGGGGTTGATCTTCTGAGACCCAGAGATGGGCCCACAGGCCAGATCTCATACCTCCAGGTCTCAATTGTGTTGCTCAGGGACATGGAGGGGAGATCTGTGAATTAGTCTTGGGAGGTGAGGGAGCCCACATGGGCAGATCAGGGGGGAGAGTACAATGTGGGTCCTATCTGCAGCATCCTCATGGGTCACCTCTTCCCCTACAGGAGGGTTGTGCTCTCAGCTCAGATTGGGATCCTGGGCAAGGAAACCTCTGGTCTGCATGGCAGTTGTTGGGGGGCTTGGCTGGCTTGAGCTCCTGCCTGCCAGCAGATGTGCAAGAAAACCACAAAGTAGTGGAGGGTGGAGAGGAGTAAGGCCCACTCCAGATTCACAGATTGTGAACCTTGTATGGCCCCTCCCCCACAAGCAGACTTTCTGGATATGTGGGGCCACTTCAGCCCCTCCCTGGCAGCTTTTCCCAGAAGCTGGGAGCAGACCTTTGACCCCTGCTGAAACAGATACCTTGCTAGCTTCTGTGGAGCCTGAGGGCAGGTTCACCTAATCTATCCCTGGCCAGCCCTACTCCACCACCAGCCTCTGCTGTGGCAGAGATTAAAGACCTGGAAGTCCCAGGGCCCCACCAACCACCTGGGGCATTTGGGTGCTTCTCCTGAGGAGCTAGAGCTGGTCACAGGACCCAAAAAACAATAGTGCAGCTTGTTCCTTCTAGCAAGTGCCACCTACTGACAGAGAGGTCAATTTGCATGCCCTTTACAGCATTTACTGACTCAATCATACAGGGTGTGGTTAATTCTCACCCACAAGAACCCCCTACTGTCTCAGAGATTAAACTGGACATAACATTATCTAAACAAAAGAAAATCTAACAATGAAAACCAATAGCTGCTCCAGATGAGAAGGAATTCATCAAAAGAACTCTAAAAGTATGAAGAATCTGAGTGAAAGGACACCCCCAAAAGGGAACCCCAGCTCTCTAGCATGGATACCAACCAAAATCAGAATATTGAAATTACAATAAAGAATTCCAAATATGTATTATAAGTAAGCTCAATGAAATACAAGAGAAAATGGAAAACCAACACAAAGAAACCACAAAAAAATTCAGGAAAGGAATAATAACTTCTCTAAAGAAATCAAATTATTAAAAAAAATCAAATAGAACTTTTGGAAATGAAAAATTCATTGAAGGAAATTCAAAACAAAGTGGAAAGTCTTAAGAATAGACTAGAAAGAACCTCAGCGATTGAAGACAACACCTTTGAATTAAATAAGTCAGTCAAAGAACAGAGAATTAAGAGGAATGAACAAAGCCTTCAAGAAACATGGGAACATGTAAAGAGGCCAAACATAATAATTATATATATCCCTGAGGACGAAGAAGAAAACACACAAGGGTTGGAAAACCTATTTGAGGGCATAACTGAGGAAAACTTCCCTGGTCTTGCTAGAAATTTAGATATCCAGATACAAGAAGCTCAATGAACATCTGGGAGATTCATGGCAAAGAAGCAATCACCATGACACATAGTCATCAGACTAGCCAAAGTTAACATGAAGGAGGAACTCCTGCCAGCCATAAGGTGAAAACATCAGGTAACTTACAAAGGAAAACCCATTGGACTAACTACAGATTTCTCAACAGAGACCTTACAAGCCAGAAGGGATTGGGGCCCCATCTTCAGTCTTCTTAAACAGAATACTGGCAAGCCTAGAATTTTGTGCCCTGCAAAACTAAGTTTCTTTTATGAAGGAGAAATAAAGACTTTTTCAGATAAGCAAACACTGAGAGAATTTGTCAAGACCAGACATTCCCACTAAGTACTGGAACAAGACAAGGATACCCACTGTAACCACTTCTATTCAACATAGTGATGGAAGTCCTAGCCAGAGCAATCAGGCAAGAGAAGGAAATTAAGTGTATCCAAATAGGGAAAGAGGAGGTCAAACTATTGCTCTTTGCTGATGATATGATCTTATATCTAGAAAATACCAAAGATTCCACCAAGAGACTCCTGGAATTGATAAATTCAGCAAAGTGTCAGGTTACAAAATCAATGTGCATAAAACAGTAGCCTTCCTATACACCAGCAACCATCAAGCTGAGAACAAAATCAAAGACTCAATACCTTTCATAATAGCTTCAAAGAAAATAAAATACCTAAGAATATATTTAACCAAGGAGGTGAAAGATCTCTAGAAACTGAACTACAAATCACCGAGAAAGGAAATTGCAGAGGATGTAAACAAATGAAAAAACATATCATACTCATGGATCGGCAGAATCAACATTGTTAAAACATTCATACTACCCAAAGCAATTTACAGATTCATAGCAGTCCCCATCAAAGTACCAACGTCATTTTATTCAGATCTAGAAAAAAGAATTTTATGGTTTGTTTGGAACCAGAAAAGAATAGCAAAAGCAACCTTAAGCAAAATGAACAAATCTGGAGGCATCACTTTACCATACTTTAAACTATACCACAAGGGTATAGTAGCCAAAACAGCATGATAATGGCAAAAAAAATAGAGACATAGATCAATGGAACAGAACAGAGAACTCAGATCTAAAACCATCCACATATTGCCATCTGATCTTTGACAAAGTAGAAAGCATATACACTGGGGAAAAGAATCCCTATTCAATAAATTGTGCTGGGGAAATTCGATAGTCACATGTAGAAGATTGAAACAAGATCCATATCTTTCACTACTCACTAAAATTAATTCAAGATGGATAACAGACTTAAATCTAAAACCTGAAACCATAAGAATTCTAGAAGAAAATGTTGATAAAACTCTTCTAGATATTGGCTTAGGCAAAGAATTTATGAAGAAGACCCCAAGGCAATCACAGCAACAAAAAAATAAATAAATGGGATTTGATTAAATTAAAAAGCTTCTGACAGCCAAGGAAATAATCAACAGAGCAAACAGACAACCTATAGAATGGGAGAAAATATTTGCATGCTATACATCCAATACAGGGCTAATAACCAGAATCTACAAACAAATAACAGAATCTACAAACTCAAACAAATAAGCAAGAAAAAAAATCAAATAATTCCATTAAAAATTGGGCAAAAGACATAAACAAAAGCTTTTTGAAAGAAGATAGACTAATGGCCAATAAACATATGAAAAAATGTTCAACATCACTAATCATCAGGGAAATGCAAATCAAAACCACAATGAGTTATCACCTAACCCCAGTGAAAATGTCTTTTATCAAAAAGTCCCAAAACAACAAATGTTGGTGTGAATGAAGAGAGAAAGGAGCACTTATACACTGTTGGTGGGACTACAAATTAGTGCAACCTTTATGCAAAATAGTGTGGAAATTCCTCAAAGAACTAAAAGTAGACCTACCATTTGATCCAGCAATCCCACTACTGGATATTTACTCAAAGGAAAAAAAAAGTCATTTTATCAAAAAGACACTTGCACTAGAATGTTTTTTGCAGCACAATTCATAATTGTAAAGATGTAGAATCAACCCAAGTGCTCATCAATATATGAGTGGATTAATAAAATGTGCTATATGTATACCATGGAGTACTACTCAGCCATAAAAAATGAATTAATACATTTTGAAACAAGATGGATGGAACTGGAGACCATTCTCCTTAGTGAAGTGTTGCAAGAATGGAGAAACATGTACTCACTATTAAATTGGAACCAATCAATCAGCATTCATGTGTACAAATGGAAGTAAAACTCAATGGAAATCAAGTAGGTGGGAGGGAGGGAAGAAGGGATGGGTAAAGTAAAACCTAACGGGTACATTGGACACTATCTGGGTGATGGGTACACTTATAAACTTTGACTCAAGCAGTACAAAATGAATCCATGTAACCAAAATATTCATACCCCCATAATATTCTGAAATAAAAAACATCCTCTGGGTTGGCTGTCTGGGCTTACTTTGAAAAAAAAGAAAAGCCAAGTGAGAAGTAGAGACATAAATACTTCAAGGTTTGCACAATATCTTTGTACCTGGAATACTCAGGGAAGACATGATGGAGAAGCAGGAACTTGAACTAGAATTATGAACAAGACTTGGTGAGAAAAATAGGAATGTTGAGAACATTTAGAATGATAGCTTGGCTAAGCCCAAACTCTGAAAGCTTAAGACACCATGTGTAGACTCTCTTTTTTTAAAAAAATAATTATAGTGGGGTGGTTTGAGACAAATCTAGAATGGTATTAATAGTTAGGGACTATATTGTGCAAGTCTCTCTAATTCGTTGTAAGGAAACCAGAATTTTATACTGTAATCGAGGGGAAGTCATTACAGTTTTTGAGTAGAGCTGTCACAAGCCCTATTAGGAATATTTGGGAAAGAGATTCTAACAAAATGTCTCCAACACACCCCTACTTTCTGACTAAATCAGAAGACATTTTCTAGAAATGTCTGGAAATGTTGGTGGTGAGCTGATCAAAGTCTGAAGGAGCTCATTTCCCTGGAAACAGATCTTGTGTATTTCTGCGGGCTGTTTATAAAGAATATATTTTAACTCTTGGCTCTCTATGTCTTGCACAGCATAAGCATTTTAAAGGTCTGAGTAGTTAAGGGATTCTTAAACGGCATCCTCTGAAGCCTGAACCTAGATTAGGTCAGTAGAAAACTGTGAATCACTAGCAGCTGAATGGAAGGTGGAGGCCTTTATCAGCAGCATCTCAGAATCAAGCCCCAGCACCATAACATCACATCCTCTTCTTTCTGCTATCAGTCGGATGTGACAGGAAACTGACGAAGGTGCTAGGCGTTTCCTTTCTGCTCCAACCTGCCTAGTTTCCTCTGCAGCTTGCTCCCGGCTTATTGTAAGGGAAAATAATGAAATGCCAGTCAATTTCCTCCATTTGGATCAAGCCCAAGACAAGGAAGGAAAAACAAATTTCTAAGATTAGTCAATTTCCCTTTGCAGCTGTAAAGTTGGTTCAGGGCCTCCTGCTGACCCTTCTCTCAATGTTTCTCTCTTACAGATCAGCTTTACATCATCAGCAGGATAAGGACTTGGCAAAGCAAGCAACACATAGTATGTAATTCTTATAGGAAATCTTGGGTTCATTCATGGGAAAACTGCCCATATAGAATAGCTTATTTGATAAGCATTTAATTCGCCTTTGACTTTCATCAAACTCATTAGTTGAAGGGAATGTAAAAAAAAAAAAACCTACTGATAATTCTAATTGATATACCCAGCAGCCAAATTATTTTGCTCCTTTCTCAGTATGACTAACGAGGAGCTGTTGCCATGGAGAGCATTTATGCAAAATTAATCGAGTCAGTTTAGTGAAAGAGACAGGGTTAGACTACTTCAAAGAGCAAGAAGTTAGGTCTGGTGTCCTAGCTAGTAACCTGAATTTTGCTGGGTAGGAGAGAGAGATGCTATGGCCTGCTGCAAAGTCTAAGAGTACAGCATCTGAGGAATCTGACTGGCTTACTTTGTAAAAATAATTCAAGTTGAAAATAGGAGCTGCCAGTTAAAATATCTTCCCAGTGAACTTAACAATGTGGAGTAACAATACAGCATTGGAATCTGCATTGAATGAGAGTATATTAATTTAGCAGGTGAACAATTCTTCCTCATCACATCCTATTTCCTGTTATTTTAACTTACCTGCTTTTAATTTCCCTTTGAAAGTTTCCTTAATTTCTATATTTCATAGTTATTTATTATTAAAATAATATTCCCATCAATTTTCCTTTATACATTTGTATGATTTCCAATATTTATACTGTAGAAACTCTGTTAGCTAAGTCATAAATTGTGATTACTGAAACTGATAATGTAATAAAAACAAGAACACCAGTTTATGGAGCATTGGAATATGAACAGTTGATAAATAGACTGTAAAATAAATAAGGTAAGAATTCAAGGTTTCATTTTAATAGCATTTGGAGCAGCCACTTTAATAGGCATCTGACAAGTAACAGATTTGCGGGGGCTGTGACATTCTCCTTTTTTTCCTCCTAGGGACTAATTATCTATTACTTTACAGACGTGCTCTTACTGTGGAGCTCTTAAAACAACTTGGTTGATCAACCAGCAGCATCATTATTAAACTAACAAACAAACAGACAGAACTTGCATGCAAATAAGGGACCTAATAATCTTTATTAGGGTATCTGTAGATGTTTTCATAACACTTGTAAGAACAATGTATCTTTTATTTTCAAAGATAAATCATATCTCTGAGGTTAATATACCTTCAATTTTTAAAAAATTTAATTAGCCTGAATCAGTAAAATGGTTTCCATTATCATCATCATCAATACCATTATGCCCCATTTTAATAATGGGTTCTGGGTAACTTTGCTTTGATGAAATTTGGGACAAAAGTAGGAAATATGATTAATGGAGGAAAAATTTCAGCTGATCTTATTTATATATCCAGTCAGTTGAAAATATTTTACATTTTCAGAGTAGCATATTAATATTTTATGACATATACTTCAATAGGCCTATAAAAATTGTGGCAATGTCTTGGGTTTGCTTTGACCCCTCCCCTGCCCAGGATGTTGACACCGAGGGTGCTCCTTAATAAACATCCTGTTGCTATAAACTCCATCTCAGTGCCTGTTTTTCAATGAACTCAATCTGCTGCAGTGACTCTGCTTAAAAGCAGCATTGACCAGATGGGGTGTGAGTCAGAGGAAAGGGTGAAAGGATGGAGAGTCATGTCATACGAGGAACGGCTGAAGGGCGAGTGAGAAATAGGGAAGAAAAGTTGGTGTAACACAGTGATTGAGTGAATAAACTCAACTCCTACCTTGAATATCCACTTACTGTGAGAGCAGGGCAAGTTTATTAACCTCTCTATGCCTCAATGTTCTCATCTGTAAAATGGGACCAATGGTAATAGTATTATCTTTAGAGTTGTTGTGAGAGTTAAATGAATTCACATAAGTAAAGCAATTTAAATAGCATCTGGCACGTGGTCAGGACTATATGTAAGTGTTTGCTGTTATTATTACACTCATCAGGTATGTGAAAGATTATTCTGTAGAAGAGAGAGTGACCTGTTTGGAGTGGCTCCAGAAGGCTTCAGGAGGGTGAGAACCACAGCATGCTTGCTTTTGGCTCAAAGATGGAATCTTTCCATGGAGGTGGTAGATTCCTTGTCACTAGACCTTTGGATTCTTCTTTGTCAGGATTTTAGGGGGTGAGGGATAGAGTAGGCTGGAAATTCGATAAGATAAATCCTCTGGGTCTATTTGGTAGCCTCTCCTCCCATTATCAAAGAGGCTCCTTTCCTCCTCAGATCAGCTGTGGGCTCGAATGAAGGAGGAAACCGAAATCAGACTCTAGCTTTCTCAGTGATTTGCACAGACTTCTTCCAGAGCAGAGGCAGAATGCTCCGGCACCCCGCCCACCCAGCCATCTCCATACTTCCGCTGTCTTTCCCTTCCTGCCATCCAAAACCAGATAAAGACAGTTGGGGGATGTGTGGGCTTGTGTTGATTAAAATTATGAATTGAGCCAAATTTTTCTTTCTTGCTGTTATCATTATCTTCTGCTTTTTGGCATTTTTTTTTTCCTCCCTAACTTTTAACAGAGAAGTGACCTTGAATTTGAAAGCCTTATGAGTTAGTCTTAGCACAGTTAAAATCTCCTTATGTGACTGTGGACAAATGGAAGATTCTCTTTGGGGCTAAGCTTCCTTTTTCATAAAGGGTGTATCTCGTGGGTGTGATGATGAGGGGGATTGGGATTTATATCTTCAAAGCTTCCTCATACTTGAACATTCCATTTTGGGTTGAGCTGACCAAATCCACTGGGCACGCAGCCCGGTTATGGTATCACTTCACTGTCCAGATTTCCTCTGTTACAGCTTTTCCTCTTAAGAGGACTTGACTCTCAAAAGACTTTTACGTTACCCCCTGAAGTATATGTGACCAGTATCTCATTATTTTGGGAATCTAGTTTTAATAGCTTGTTATTAAATTGTGATTTAATTGGTTAAAGTAATCTACAAGTTAATGTATTATCTCTCATAGGGGACAAAGTTTATTGATACTATGGCGAAAACGACTTAACTCAAAAAGTGATATACATGTTAGCGGTATTACAAAATGTGGGGAAGATGTTTGGGGACAGGTAAACCCTTCAGTGGCTTTTAACTGAACAATGTAATCAACCATTTAGTTTACTTGTACGTGGGACTAGCCCATGAAAGTCGACATTGTTAGAAGTGGTAATTGGTCTAGTACAATATTCAAGAATACAGACTTTGGATTCAGATAGCTCTTTAAATAGAATCCAGGTTCAATCCCTTTTTACCTATGTGACCAACTAGCTAATCCACAGTTTTAAAATTTATAATGTAGGGTTGTTGTGAAAATTATTTTAAATAAGTGAATATATGTAACATGTCCAGCATTTAAGGTAGGAGTTCAACAAATGAGGATTGTTATTTTTACCATGATTAGAAACTTGAAACTGCCTAACTGGTTGAGTTGTGCCTCTTTCATCTCAAGCTCAGATTTCTTCCACATACAAAAAATAATGTAGCCAGCTCTTGTTTCACTGACATTAATTTACAGGGTCAATACTCCTAACCTCAACTCAGAATATACTAAAGAAAGACTTGATGAATGGAGGACTATGAATAAATTGTGGTTAATCCACAGCAGCCACTTAACCAAGGCTACTTCTTCTGCTTTCTCCTCCTATTGAAGCTTGGCAGGATATTCTCCTTAGCTTAATTTTCACAAAGTCATGTCCCAGAAACAGCTTATCTTACCTCTTGTCATTCAGGAGTGACTCAGATACTGCAGAACGGGGATTTATTTCAGTGGCAGTGGTTTATAAAGGGGATTGGAGGGGTGGGCAGATCAGCTTTGAAAGCTCTTGACATTGACAGACAAACTGAGTGGCTCTTCATTGGTTTAGATTTGACCATCCCGGCTGATAAGATAATCAGTAATGCAGCTGTTATCATTATAGAATCAGAAAAGGTCTTGCTCTAAGGATACCATTATCCTGAAGTTATAATGTTCATATGTTTTTATATTTTAATATAAATGTGTATAAATCCATAAACAATATATTATTTTGCATTTTAAATTTCAAATAAATGGTATAGGCCAGGTGCAGTGTCTCATGCCTGTAAGCCCAGTGCTTTGGGAAATAGAGGCAGGAGGATTGCTTGAGGCTAGGAATTTGAGACCAGCCTGGGAAACATGGCAAGACCCCATCTCTACAAAGAATAAAAAAGTTAGCTGTTGTGGCACACACCTGTAGTCCTAACTACTCAGGAGGCTGAGGTGAGAGGGTTGCTTGAATCCAGGAGTTTGAGGTTGCAGTGAGTTGTGATCACGCCATAGCACTCCAGCCTGGGTGACAGAGTAAGAACCCGTCTCTTAAAAAATAAATAAATAAATAAATATGTGGTTTAATCTTGTACGTATTATTCTGCAATATTATGTTTCTGAGGTTTAACCATGTTGATAGGTCTCTTGTGTTTGTTTCTTGTTGTTCTGGAGTCTTCTTTATGAAAACATTGTTTTGAATGTTATGATTCATTTGGCTGAAGGTGACCAACAAAAACCAAAATAATAGGGTCATAAAAACGATAAGAAAATTTTCTCTCTCTCTTGTGTATATTTCCAAAGATAGTTTTGCAGGGATGATATGGAGTGTCCCAGCTTCAGGGACCTAGGCCCCCCTCCTTCTTGTTACTCCACTATGCATGGACCTTTATGTACAAAGACATCTCAAAATTCAAGGTGGCTTCTCCACCTCTAGTGAACACATCTGCATTACTACAGTGCAAGGGAAAAAGGAAAGAAATTTCATTTCTCCATTTTGCTTACATCCATGGGCTAAAACTTAATCACATGATCATAGCTATAAAGAAGAGTGGGAAAAGGAATTCTAAGTGACCACATGCCTAAAATTTGGTTGTTCTATTACTGATGAAGAAGGAGAAGGTGAATTTTAAGGAACAAGTACAAGTCTCTACCACAGTGAATTTATAGGTGATATCCAAATTTCTGCTATTACAAATAATGCTGTGATAAGCATTCATAGATATGTCTTCTTATGCTTGTGTGGGACAGTTTCTCTAACAGAATATGTTGTTGGAAATTCATATTTTCAACTTTACCTGATTTCACTAATTGCTCTCCAAAGAGGTTGTGTCAATTTTAACTTTAGTTGTATAAAAGTTCCTGTTTTTCCACATGTTCCCAGTACTTGGTATTAGATTTAATTTTTTTTTTTTTTTTAACAATCTAATGGGATTGTGGGGCAGTGACCTTGGCAAAGGCAGTTTTGGTAGAGTGTTGGGAACAGAAGCCAGAATGGCTGGGTTGAGAGAGAGTTTGAAATGGTGAAATCAAGCTAATGGCCAAGCTCAGCAATATAGGCATCAGTCAAAAAGAATTATTGCTTTTATCTTGAACTTAGAGCTCTGAGCAACAAACTTTTTAGAATTTAATTTCTAATAAGCTTCTAAATAGAAAGTATTTCGGATCAATAGCTATCTCTTCCTTATAACAAGTGATTAAAACTTATTAGCTTATTTAAATGATTTTCCTTCTTCTTTGTTTATATCTCCTTTTGGTCCGGGACAAGAATGCTGTTTTTATTTCTTTAGAATGTGAAATATTCATCTCTTGACAAATTGTGAAATATCTCTTATTTCTTCTCCTTTTCTCTTTACTTCACACCCCAATTTTTTTAACCTTTTGAATACTGCAACTTTTAGAATGTATCCATGACCCAGAAAGCCAATTGTTGTCATGAAAAACCAGAAAAAGGAAAAGAAAAGCATTCACTTTTCAGAGTTCATTAGCTTTGCAGTAGAATAATATTCTTTGTTTTATCCAGCAGAGGGGTGATGAGGGTTACCCCAGGCAGTGGCCTAAAAACCTGTTGCTCTTGGCAAGTGAGGCAGCTGAGATGAAAATGTTAATACCTTTGAACAGATAAGAGTCAATGCTAGGTGGGGTAAAAAGTGTGGTTTGCTGTACCAGCATGTATATCACAGAAAATTCTGAGAAATAATGTAGAAAGCCATGACAGATAAGGTAATCAATTTTTAAAGGTTTCCTTTAAATTTTAGATAGCAATTTTTAAAGAAAGTATGGGTTCAGAATATTTAGCTCAAACCTACATAAAACAATCCTTTTTAGATATACAATAACATGATTTTGGCGATTTTCCTTTTCAGTTTGGTTCCCAAAGCAACCAAGTAGAGAGGCAGTGAGACAGAAAGAATTGAACACTGGGTTAGTTAGAACACTAGGTGGTAATTTTGGCCTTATCACTAATTACACTAATTAGCTGTGGGATACTGAGTAAGTCATTTGATATCTTTGGAATTTCTTTTCTTATTTTCAAGATGATGAGATTGGCCTCCGTTGTTACTGCCCCTTTCTGATTTAAAATAATATGATTTTGGGTTATATACTATAAAGGGATGCTCTATTATGACTCTGAAGTGGTTCATACCGTACCTACAGTGAAGTATCCAGGAGCCTCTAGAGGTTTCCCTGGCACCTTTCTTGCTTTTATGACAGATCTTCCAGCTTTCTAGATTGATAAAGCAGTGGGAATTAGTGTGTGAATGTTTGTACATATGAGCAAGGGTTGGCTAATAGGTCAATATTGACTGCATAATAACAAATAATAATTTAGAGCAGAATCTTCCTTCAATTCAATATGGTAAAACAGTCAACTTTGGAAAAAAATGCCTGATAAGCTTCTGATTCATGATCATTAACTGAGCTTATGTGTTAACCTCTCCTCCCTCCCCCAAACCCCACAGAAAGGACAAGTAATTAGAAATGCTAAACCCCAAGCAGCTCTAGAAAGCCAAGAAGAGGGTTGTTTGCCATGAGGGATTTAGGTGGTAGTTAACTATATGGACCCAATTGCAGGGTTCTTGGTAAGTTGCTTACTCTCTTTGGCTATTCTAGCCCTTGAGTAAGTTACCTACCCTCTCTATGCCTCCATTTCCATATCTGGAAAATGGGGATAATATTGACCACCTCACAGTGTTGCTGTGAGGGTTAACACAAGAGCTTTGAATAGTGGCTGACACATAATGTTTTCACATCTCTCCTATAATTACTGTTATTATGGGTAATATAGGTTATACATTAAATATATAGATTATAGATTTAATATGGAATATTAAAGCCAATGGGGCTAGACATGGATAACAATACTGTATCAGGGATTAAAAAAAATCTACAGTCCTATTTAGGTGAAAGATAATAGTTCTGATGATCCCTGATAAAGAAACCTAAGATCATAAGTAACAGGGACAGAGGCAGGCAGCCAGTGAGATAATGAATTACAGAGCTGTATCAGTCTTCTTTATTCTCCAAGTGCCTGCTGTAGCATTTGCCTGCAGGTTAAAGCTATGAGTTCTGCTCTCTAAATTAACTGGGATATTTGCGACCAGACAGTCCCAAAGTGGGTGCTAGGTCCAGAGAAAGAAATGGGACAATATCCCAGCTAACTTCCATCTGTTGTACAAAAGATGAAAATGTAAGTTATTGTTTAAACTGGGACACTTTTGAGTGAAAGAAAGCACTATTAATAATTATGCCAGAACAAGAGATGTAAGCTGTGACTGTCGCTGGAAAACCAGGATATTATTTCCCTTGGCAGCGATCCTCAACCTTTTTGGCACGAGGGACTGGTTTCATGGAAGACAGTTTTTCCACGGCCAGGGGCGGCGGTACAGTGGGGTGGAGGCAGAGCTCAGACAGTGATACATGGTGGCCCAGTTCCTAACAGGCCATGGACTGGTACCAGACTGCTGCCCGGAGTTTGGGGATCACAGGACAGGATGGAGAGCATCTGCATCCAGAAAGCAAGTTACCTATGCCCTCTAATGAAAAGTCCACTCAGCCACACAATCTCTCTCCCCTACTCAGGAGTTGCAGCAACTGCCAAGAAAAGAAGGAATCCCACAAGCTGAAACACTCCACCCACCTAAATAGGTCAATCTAAGAATGACATAGTAAGTGTAAATAGATAACCAAGAAGTCACAAACATTTGAGGAAAACCAACACATGAAAGCATGATATCATATCATAGAAACAAAAGAAATTTCCTGTGAGGAAACGAAATTAATGCAGGAAACAGAGAGATCCATATGGATTTATTACATTCATAAAACATAAAGAGGCTGCTATTTTTATCTAAGTTCTGGGAAATTAAAAAAATAACTGCCCCTCCCTTAGAGTTGCCGGATTGAGCAAATAAAAATAAAGGGCACCCAGTTAAATTTTAATTATTTCTAATTGCCTATGCATTTGTACATTGAACTAAAAATATTGAATAGGACATATTTATGCTAAAAATTATTTGTTGTTTATCTGAAATACATAATATGTATCTAAATTACATACCTCTTCCTTAATTATGTTTCCCTCCGCTCTCCTTAATAATTCTTTGTTTTGCAGAATTTGCTTATGAAATTTCTTGCAGTAACAGTCTATGTTCCACTTACAGAACAGAGCTTCTACAGTGGTCAGATCCAACTTATTTCATTCTTTTCTCCATTGAACATTCATTAATGAAAAAATATACTCAGCATTAGTATTATAAGCCAGTATACTGAACATGTACTGGCATCAGGTTGAGAAGTTTGAGAATTGCTCTTTAAATTTGATTTGTTGAAGCACACAGTACCAATATTTCACAGCAAAACTTGCTTTTCCAGTTTTCAAGACTATGCTGTGATCAACATCTTTGTAAAACATCCACTGACAAAAAGGAGCATTTCATCCATTTTTATTCCCCTTTTCTTCAACACTACACAGGATGATTCCACTTGTTGTCATGTTGGAAGAATATTTAGTCACACCCATGTCAAAGAATAGAATTCTTCAAGGGATGAAATTCATTTTGAAAGATACTCATGGCAACTGAAAAACATGCTGATATATGGTATGAAAGGTCATTACAACTTCTCCTTCAATTATTTTATTTATTTGAATTTCTCTTAGCCAAAAATTGTTATTTTATCACTTTCTTTGGTACTAGTTGAGGAAATGATACATCATCTTATGCTTAGCTATTAGTGTCTAGTGGTTTATATCTGACTTTCCACCATTTTTGATATTGAGTGAACAATTGCATACTGAGAACATCGAAATGCCCAATTAATCACAAAATTTACATTTGGGTTTGGCATTTGGAGTTCAAATGTATTCAGTTAAAAAGTAGGTAATAGCAACCACTGCAAGGTTTGAAAAAATTGAATTTGATTATCTCACGGCAGCGTCACTGTATCTGTCACACCAAGTTTAACTCATACAAACGGGAGTTGAACTGCTGAAGGGGTTGAGAATTTATGAACTAATAATAAACTGAAGTAGATATATAAGGGAAAAAAGTGAACTTCCGGTTTGCCCGCGTGGAAGAACTGTGCTCATAAGGCCCAGTCTCCCCAACTAGAGCCAAATCTGATCTTACGATTTTGGGAAGCTGGGCACTCAAATATTGGTGGGCTTTTCATGTCAACCTTGGACTAATTCACTGGCAAGTGTTAGGGTTACATTTTAACATGCTGTTTCCAATGCAAAAAGTACCCAGGCAACAGAGAAAAAAATTAGGCTGATAAAAATAACATTCATTAAAAAGACATTATCATCGAGGAACAATATCATTTCAACAATATAGCATTAACCTCTATAAAACAAAAACTGTCAGAAAGATAAAGAGAATTTGAATAAACTATTATCAGCCTGGAAAATTTTAAAACACACTTTTCCAAGAAACTGGCAGATAAAACAGACCAAAAATAAGTAAGCACTTGGAAGATTAGAATAAAACAATTCACAAAGTTGAACATACAGAATGCCCACTTAGACATACAGGATAAACTTATGCAGGTGGGTAAACATTACTAATGTGTCCGATATGTTTTTCTTCAACCTCCAGACATCTCTTTGGATGAAGCAACTCTAAATACAAAGCAATGTGTCAAAAATTTAATTTGAAAGAAAATATAAATACATGATTTCACCTGTATTTCCACACTTTTTTGGACTTTTGGAATAAAGCTGATTTTTTTGAAATGACCAGTTAAAGTAAACAAACCTTTGCCTATCCAATTAGCAAAAGAGAGAAAAGATTTGGATAAGCAATATTAAAAATATGAAAGACCACAAGGTACAGATGTGGAAGGAATTTTTAAAAATTGAAGAATAATATTATGTATAAGCTTAAAAAGAAAGCTTTGGTAAAATAAATGAGATTCATACTTTTCTAGGATATTAAAAAATTATTTTAAAAGTTCAAAAAGAGTTAGAAACTTGAATAATTCAGTAACTATGGAAGAACTATGGAAGTGGAAAATAAGATCTTTCTCCACCAAACACTTTTTTACTTGACCGTACAAGTGAGTTTTTCAAATATTCATGGAAGAAGTATCATATTTAACTTTATAGAGCATAGACAAACATGGAATTTTTGAACTTTGTTATACAGGCTTGAATATTTCTGATAAGAATATTAGACAAATGTGTACACATGCATGCACGCACACACCTATTAACCAATCTTTGATATGAAAATAGGCACAAAGATAGTAAATAAATAATAACCACATAATGTTATACATTAAGGATATATATCATGACCAAGAAGAGGTTACATAAAATGCAAATGTGTTTTAATATTTAGAAAATATATTAATATGATATACTATATTAAAGAAAGAAAATCATAAATTATCTAAACAGAGAAAGGCATTTTGATAAAATTCAAGCTCTACTTTGATTTAACAACGACAACAAAAAATACATCTTCTATAAAAGTAGTAATAGAAGGAGATTTCCCTACTCAATAAAAGGTATTTATTAGAAATAATTATGAAATATTATATGTAATGATAACTACTTAAGAGATTTTATTTAAAAGGAAGAACAGGAAAAGGAAGCTATTACTGACATTTTTCAATATTATTTTCAAGATCCTAGCAAATGATAGAAAAGAAAAGAACCAAGAGCTATCAACATAGGGAAGGAAGGTGTAAAACTGTCGTTATTTGCTGTAAGAAATGAAACCAATGAGCCAATGGCACTAACAAGATTCTGTAAGATGATAGAAGACAAACTTAAAAAAGCAAATATTCAGTATACAAGCAATAATCAAATAGAAAATGTAACAGAAAAAAGATCACAGCCACAATGGAACAAAAGCATAAAACATATAGGAATAAACTTAAGAAATGTTTAGAATCTCTATAAAGAAAATAGCAAAACTTTATTTTCCAGAATAAACGGGAAGATGTGATTTTTCTCAGATGTGAAAACTCACTATTGTTAAGATATCAGTTCTCCTTAACCTAATCTATAAATAAAATCTGATCCCAATTAAAATCCTAACTGGATTTTTTTTTAAAAAATGTCATTTGACAATACAACATCTGCATATTAACTAAGGTAATAGATAAGTCCCCAAACCTTATGACTATCCTTCATAATAGAGGGTTCATTTCTCACTAACCTCACATGTCAATGCAAGAGTTCCTGGTCAGGCTGACTTCCATAAGATCATTCTGAAAGCCAGGCATCTGCCATTCTGAGCCTCTGGCATCTTCTTAGGTCCTTAGATAGGGACAATGACTACGAAGAAGACATACCTGCTTTTGCATCACTTTGACCCAAAAGTGACATATTTTGTGTTTGCTCACATACCATTGGCAAGTACTAGTCAGGTGGCTCTAGCTGGATGTAAGCGGCACTGAGAAATATAGTCCCCAGCTAGGCAGCTGCTTTCTGGCAAAAATACTACATCTGAAAAGAGGAGCATGAATTTTGGGTGGTCAGCTGACTATCTCTGCCATAATCTGCAACAGTAATAAATTTTTAGTTGAACATAAAGTTAACAGTTATTCAAATATAGTACAGTGGAGTAATTAAAGCATGTTGTATCATCAGAGAAAAATGAGTGTATCAATAGAAAAAATAGTGAGTAGAAACTAAGCTAATTATATATGGAAATCTAATAACAATGACATTTCAAATAAGTTGGGAATGAATACACTGCTCCGTAAATGGCAATGGAACAATTGGCTACACGTCTGGACAAAAATAAAGTTAGATTTATGCTTTATTTCATACCCAAAAATCTAGACTATTAAACACCCAAACATGAAACACAAAACAGTACCATAAGAAAATATAGGAGAATATTTTCATAAGCATTTTCAACCCGCCCAACACACACACAGGCACACAAATACACACACAAAAAATAACACTAGGGAAAGGTTACTGATATATACCATGATGGGAATATAAATTGGTACATTTTAGAAGGAAAATTCAGAAGTATCTGAAATGTACTTTAAAATATTTATCCCTTTTCATTCAGCCATTTTTTTTTCCTGGGCATTTACTCTTCAGAAACATCCCAGTTAAGGCATAAAGATTGGAATTTTTTTCCATTTGGATATATTCATGAGGTAAAAGTGCAAATTCACTACATTGGAATATTGCATTGTGGTGAAGTCAGGGCATCTATCACTGGAGAAATGCACATTGTACCCATCAAGCAACTTCCCACCATCCAACCCCCCTCTAACTCCCCTCCCCCTCTGAGTCTCCATTGCCTATCATTCCACACTCTGCTTCCATGTGTGCACATTATTTAGCTCCCACTTATAAGTGATAACTTGCAGTACTTGTCTTTCTTTGAGTTGTCTCACTTAAGATAATGGCCTCTAGTTTCATCTATGTTGCTGCAAAAGTCATGATTTCATTCTTTTTGTGGTTGAATAGTATTCCACTGTGTATATATACCACATTGCTTTATCCAATCCTCCACTGATGGACACTTAGGTTTATTTCATATCTTTGCTATTGTGAGTAGTATTGCAATAAACATATGAATGCAGGTATATTTTTAATATTAATATATTGGTTTCTTTTATTTGGATAGATACCTAGTAGTGGGATTCCTGGATTGTACAGTAGTTGTATTTTTAGTTCTTTGGGAAATTTCCATATTGTTTTCCATATAGGTTGCACTAATTTACAGTCCCACCAACAGTGTGTAAGAGTTCCCTTTTCCTCACATCCTTGCTAACATCTGTTATTTTTTTGTTCTTTTAGTATTATAATAGCCATTCTGATTGGTATAAGATGATATCTCATTGTGGTTATAATTTGCATTTCTCTGATGATCAGTGATGTTGAACATTTGTTCATATACTTATTGGCCATTTGTTTGCCTCCTTTTGAAAAATGTCTATTTATGTCTTTAGACCACTTTTTAATGGGGTTATTTGCATCTTTTTGTTGGGTGGTTTGAGTTCCTTGTAAATTCTGGATATTAGTCCCCTGTCAGATGTATACTTTAAAAACATTTTCTTCCATTCTGTAGGATATCTGTTCATTCTGTTGATTATTTCTTTTGCTGTGCAGAAGCTTTGTACTTTAAGTCCCATTTTTCTAATTTTGGTTTTGTTGTTTGTGCTTTTGAGTTTAGTCATGAATGCTTTGCCTAGACAAATATCCAGAAGAGTTTTCGTTAGGTTTTCTTCGAGTATTTTTATAGTTTTACGTCTTACATTCAATTCTTTAATTCATCTTGAGTTGATTTTTGAGATGAGAGATAGATGTCCGGTTTCATTCTTCTGCATATGGCAGTCCAATTTTCCCAGCATCATTTATTGAAAAGGGTATCCTTTCCTCAGTGCATGTTCTCATTGACTTTGTGAAAGATCAGTTGGCTGTAAGTATGTGGTTTTATTTCTGGGTTCTTTATTCTGTTCCATTGATCTCCACATCTATTTTCATGCCAATACCATGCTGTTTTGGTTACTATAGCCCTGTAGTATAATTTGAAGTCAGGCAATGTGATGCCTCCAGCTTTTGTTCTTTTGCTCAAGATTGCTTTGGATATTTGGGCTCTTTTTTGGTTCCATATGAACTTTAAACTTATATTATCTAATTCTGTGAAAAATGACATTGGTATCTTGATAGGGGTTACCCTAAACCTGTAGATTGCTTTGGGCAGTATGGTCATTTTTGCAATATTCATTTTTCTGATCCATAAGTATGGGATGTTTTTCCATTTGTTTGTATCATCTACAACATCTTTCATAGTATTTTGTAGTTTTCCTTGGAGAGATCTTCCATTTCCTTGGTTAAATATATTCCTAAGTAATTAATTTTTCAGGTAGCTATTGTAAATGAGATTGCCTTCTTGATTTGGTTCTCAGCTAGATCATTATTGGTGTATAGAAATGCTACTGATTTCCATACACTGTTTTCTTTATCCTGAAACTTTATTGAATTTATTTATCAAATCTAAGAGTTTTTTAGTGCAGTCTTTAGGGTTTTCTATATGTAAGATCATATCATCAGTGAACAGAGATAATTTGACTTCCTCTTTTCCAGTTTGGATGCTTTTTTTTCCTTGCCTGATTACCCTGGCAAGTACTTCCAGTACTGTGTCAAATAAGAGTCATGACAGTGGGCATTTTTGTCTTGTTCTTCTTCTTAGGAGAAATGCTTTCAACTTTTCCTTGTTAAGTATGATGTTGGCTGTGTGTTTTTCATATATGGCTTTCATTATTTTGAGGTATATTACTACTATGGCTAATTTGTTGAGGATTTTTATCATGAAGGGATGCTGAGTTTTATCAAATGTTTTTTTTGCATCTATTGAGATGATCATATGGTTTTTGTCCTTAATTCTGTTTGTGTGATGAATCACATTTATTGATTTGCATATGTCAAAACATCCTTGCATCCCTGGTATAAAACCTATTTGATCATGGTATATTACCTTTTTGGTGTGCTGTGCTGACTTGCTAGTATTTTGTTGAGAATTTTGGGGTCTATGTTTTTTAGGTAGGTTGGTCTGTAGTTTTCTTTTTTATGTTGTGTTCTTGTCTTGTTTTGGTATCAGGGTTATACTGGCCTTGTAGAATGAGTTAGAGAAAATTTCCCCCTCCTGATTTTTTGGAACAGTTTCAGGAGAATTGGTATTAGTTCTTCTTTGTATATTTGGTAGATATGGTTGTGAATCCATCTGGCCCTGGGATTTTTCTTTGGTTGAGATTTATTTTTTTATTACTGATTCAATCTTGCTACTCATTATTGATCTGTTCAGGAGTTCTATGTCTTCCTGGTTACATCTTGGGGAGGTTGTATGTTTCTGGGAATTTACCCATTTTCTCTAGGTATTCTATTTTGTTAGTGTATAGTTGCTCATAATAGTCTCTGATGAGCTTTTGTATTTCTGTGGTATCAGTTATAATGTCTTTTTCTTTTCTGATTTTGTTTATTTGTATCTTCTGTCTTATTTTCTTGTTTAGTCTGGCTAATGGTTTATCAATTTGGTTTATCTTTTTGAAGAAGCAACTTTTTGTCTTTTTGATCTTTTGTGGGGGGGAGTCTCTATTTTATTTAGTTTTGCTCTGATCTTTGTTTTCTTTTATTGTGCTAATTTTGGGTTTCGTTTGTTCTTATATTTCTAGTTCCTTGAGGTGCAATGTTAGGTGGCTAAGTTGTGATCTTTCTACTTTTTTGATGTAGGCATTTCATGCTATAAAATTTCCTGTTAGCAGTGATTTTTCTGTATTACACAGGATTTGGTATGTTGTGTTTTCATTCTCATCCATTTCAAAAAATTTTTAAATTTCCATCTTAATTTCTATGATGACCCAGTGATCATTCAGGAGCATGTTGTTTAATTTCCATGTATTTGAATAGTTTCCAAAGTTCCTCTTCATATTGACTTCTAGCTTTATTTCTCTGTAGTCTGAGAAGGTACTTGATAAGATTTTAATTTTTAAAATTTTGTTAAGACTTCTTTTGTGGCCTAAAATGTGGTCTATATTATAGAACGTTCTATGTGCTGATGAAAAGAATGTGTATTCAGTAGTTGTTGGGTAGAAGATTCTGAAAATGTCTGTTAAGTTCATTTGGTCTAAAGCCTAATTTAAGTTGTTTCTTTGTTGATTTTTTGCCTCAATGATCTGTCCAGTGCTGTGAGTGGGGTGTTAAAGTCCCCCACTATTATTGTATTGCTGTCTATCTCTTTCTTTAGGTCTAGCAATATTTGTGAATCTAGGTGCTCCAAAGTTGGGTGCATAAATATTTAAGATTATTATATTCTCTTGCTGAATTGATCCATTTCTTATTATATAATGACCTCCTTTGTCTATTTTTTACTGGTTTGATTTAAAGTCTGGTTTATCTGAGATAAGTACAGCTAATCCTGCTTGTTTTCCTTTCTGTTTGTGTGGAATATCTTTTTTCACCCCTTTACATTTAGTCCATGTGTGTCCTTAAGAGTAAAGTGAGTTTCTTATAAGCAGCATATATTATAATTGGATCATTTTAAAAAAAATCCATTCCTCTGATCTATATCTTTTGAGTGGTACATTGAACTCACTTATGTTCAAGGTTAATATTGATATGTGAAGTTTTTGTTTCTGTCATATTGTTGTTTTTGAGTTGTTTTAGGAATTGTTTCTTTCTTTTCCTCTTTTTGGTTTGATGAGATTTTGTAATGCTGCTATTTGATTCCACTCTCTTCCTCCTTTGTGTGCTTGTTTGATAAGACACATGAGTTTTGTATTTTCATGTGTTTTCATGATGGTGACTTTTTGTTTCCACATTTAAGTCCCTTTGGAGCATTTATTGTAGGACTGGTCTAGTGGTGATGAATTCCCCCAGTGTTTGCTTGCCTGGTAAATACTTTATTTCCCCTTCATTTATGAAGCTTATTCTGGAAGGATATAAAAGTCTTGGCTGACAGTTTTTTTCTTTCAGCACCTTGAAAATGTCCCATTCTCTTCTGGCCTGTAAAGTTTCTGCTGAGAAGTTAGCTGTTAGTATAATGGTGTTTCCTTTATAGGTGACTAGAAGCCTTTTTCTTACTAATTTTAAAATTCTTTCTTTCACTTTGACTTTAGACATTCTGAATACAATATGCTATGGTGAAGTACTTTTTGCAATATATTCGCCTGGGGATTGCTGGGCCTCCAGTATCTTGATGTCTACCTCTCTTAATAGACTTGGGAAGTTTTCATCAATAATTTCCTTTAATAGGTTTTCTAAACTTTTTGATTTCCCTTTCCCCTTGGGAATACTGATAGTTTATAAGTTCAGTCACTTTATATAGTCCCAGATGTCTCTTCATTCTTTTTTTCTTATTTTAGTCTGACTAGATTATTTCAAAAGACCTGTCTTCGAGTTTAGAGATTCTTTCTTCTGCTTGGTCTAATCTATTCTAGAAGCTTTCAAATGTATTTTGTATTTCCTTCAGTGAATTTTTCAGTCACAGAATTTCTGCTTTTTTTTTTTTTTTGAAGATATCAATCTCCTGGTAAATTTTTCATTCATATCCTTAATTGATTTTCTGATTTCTTTGTATTGGTTTTCAGATTTCTCTTGCATCTCATTGAGCTTCTTTAAAAATCAATATTTTGAATTATTTATCTGGTATTTCAAGGATTTCTTTTTGATTGGGATCTCTTGCTGGGTAATTGTTGTGGTCCTTTGGTGGTGCCGTATTTCCTTCCCTTTTCATGTTTCCTATGTCCTTCTGTTCATGTCTGCACAGCTGGTATAGCAGTAACATTTTCCAACTTTTTGAAATTGCTTTCATTGAGAGAATTTTTTCCTAAAGATGTATATATGTTGTTGATTGAATAGGACATTTTAGCTTTGATTTTGGGTGCCTGCAGTAGTGTGATGTTTTTATTATTTCTTTGGCAGTACACAGAGTCAGTGGTATTTGTGATTTCCTCAGTGGCTTAGGTCACAGTTATTACTTGAGGCTATGGCAAAATTTTGCTGGGGACTTGTATGCCAACTGAGCCAGTCTTCAAGCCCTAGTGATGGCATAAGTGGGCTAAATGTGACTTTTTTTTATGTACAAAAGAGGTTTATTTGGTTCACAATTATGGTGCAAAGTTCAAGATTGGGCAGCTGTATCTGGTGAGGGCCTCGTACTGCTTCAATTCATGGCAGACAGTGGAAGGGGAGTATGCAGGGATGGTGAGAGAGGAAGCGAAAGAGAGAAACCAAGGAAGCCAGACTCTTCAACCCACTTTTGGGGTAACTCACTCACCCTCTCCACAGGGCATTAATCTATTAATGAGGGACCCACCCACATTACCCAAACTCCTCCTACTAGGCACCACCTCCCAACACTGCACATTGGGGATCAAATTTCAACATGAGTTTTGGCAAAACCAAACCACATGCTAACCATGGCATGGAGTTAAGGGTGGGGCAGGCTGACAGAGAGCTGCACTATAGCATCTCTGGCTGAAGCACCAGTAGTGCTGGTCATTAACCCATCCCTGCAGGCCTGGGCTGCTGCCTACACAGCATCCTCTGTCTCCTGGCCCCTTCCAGATTTTGGGGATCTAGCTCTGGGCATGGGCCCTGCCATAAACATGGATGATATGGAACACATACACAAGCTTCTGGCTCTCCAGAGCTTGTTGGCCTAGGTAAGTGACATGGCAAAGGCCCCCACGGAGAGTCTGCACCCTGGGCTAGCCCCAGCTCTGCTGTCCACCCATATGTGTCACCTGGTCAAACTAGCTGCCCAGTACCCAAAACAGAGAAAAACTTGCTTCTTGCTCCTCCAAGAACCCTAGGTGCAGCAGAGCCCAGGGCCTTCCTGACTGCTTTCAGCTATGGTGCAGCTGCCAGCCTGCCAAGGAGTGAGAAACAATTTTTGGAAGAGTCGGCACCAGGGGGGTGCTGAGTGGGCATGAAGCATCCCAGAGAATTGGTGGGTATGTGGTCACTCCCTTTTCTAGAACTATAACTAGTACCCTGGCCCCAAATCAAGGGGCTGGGGCCTGGTGGAATAAAAATAACACAGTGTCACGCCACCTGAACAATTTCTTCTCACCCAGGCCCTGTCTGGCCTCTCAGAGGGAGGAGCTGCAGCCATTACAGGAACCTGGAGCTCCCAAACCAGGTTAAGTTTCTCTTGCAGCAACGGGGACTTTTCATACCTGACTGCAGAAATGCGGCTTCGGCCTGACCATCCTTCATATCCTGAGGTCTAGTAAAGTGGCTAGAAGAGGCAAAAGTCCTAATATGTAGTGAACAGCTGTCACGAGAAGGGTTGGAGTCCCCTTTTCTCCTGTCTGACCCTCTGTACAATCTCTAGCTTTAGTGAAGCAGGCTTGAAGGGGCAGGCAGAGAAGAAGCCTCTGGCTAGCCGCTCTCCTTTCTGGGAATGGAGGACAGATTCTTGAAGCAAAGGTGAATCGTGGAGCAAGTCCTGAAATCACTGTCCTCACCTCCCTATGGCAATGAGAGGCCTTGAGCTGTGACTGTGAGTCCAAGGAGGTCACTGCCCCAGGCACCAGGACCAGATGTATAGTCATCTGGGGACAGATACTTAGCGGGATGCTCCAGTCTCACCCCTTGTCCTGGTTAAGATACACAGCATCCTGTCGGAAATTGCCTCCAGACAAAACCCAGGCAGAAGGCCCAACCCTGTTGACGCAGCTCCCTCAGCCCTCTCCCAAACACAACCACAATGACGGCGGGCACTATGTCTATCCTCAACGGCTGGCAACTCGCCTTCCCAAGGGAATTTCTGGTTAGTTTCTCCCCACCAACTGCGGCCACGAGCTCCACAGCCTGAAGGACAGACAGGTGCCGGGAGAAGACGTGCATTCTGGGAAGGTGAGGTGCATTCTGGGAAGGTGAGACGCATTCTCGGAGCAGTGCTGCATGCTGGGACCTGTAGTCTGCGGTGCGACCTCTGCCAAGGCGCCCTTCCACATTCTGGTAGCTCCAAGAACTGGCAAGTCCAAGTGACCCAGATGCCCTGGCCTGAGCCAAACTATCCCAAGAACGAAATGCCTTCTGGCCCTCCAGGTAGGAGTGGTGGTCAGGATGGTTCCTGGTCCTGCTGGCTCTGACAGGGAAAAACCCCCACCCTGGGGCCCCATGGCTGAACTCACTGCTCATTGGATCCTTTTTGAATCCCACCGCTGATTGGATATGTAAAGCTTGTTGCTGATTGGATGCTTTTTGAATCCCACCGCTGATTGGATAACTCCTCATGCTGATAGTTGATTGGTTGTGTGTAACCCTAAGACGTGTATAAAACTGGAGAAGAACAAGGAAGCAATGCTCAGAATTTGGTGGCATGCCCCTCTGAGCCTGCTGGCCAACCCCTCTGAGCCTGCCGGCAAAATAAAGGCTGATTTTCTGACCCTCTGTGTGCTGCTCGATTCTTTCCCTGGTCAATCACTGTAACACTTGCTGGAACAGCTCTGGATGGTGAAAAAAAATCTGAGTATGACTATTTTGAGGCCCCAGAGCAGCTTATGTTTGCATTAGTGTTAGTGGGTCCTAGATTGCCAATTCTTGGGTCTCCAGGTAGCTTGCTCAGAAGCTAGTGATGGAAGCCATGGGTTGGGCATGTGGGCAGGTTCTCAGGCCCCTGGGCAGCTAGTGTGATGTGGATAATGGCAGTAGTGGTGGTGGAGCAACCCATTGGTCCCAAACCGTCCATGTTGGTGTTGCTGGTAGCTGCCATGGGTTGGGCAAACTAGTCTCCAGTCCCATAGCTGCCCATAATGGGATAGTGGGAATGGTCCTAAGTGTACTTAGGAGAGCTTGGATTGCTCTGTCCCACCCCAACTGTGTGGTGGCTACAGCCATGTTGCCTTGAGCCCTTCAGCCCAAGGGTAGGGCGTAGTCCAGCATTAAACTCTCAGAATGGTGCTGGCTGTGGGCCCAGCCCAGGTCCACACGGGCAAGAAGCTTTGGGGAGTGTAGTCCACTCATGTCTCAGTTTCACTGCAGCCCATTGCACGGTGGTGGATATTGTCCTAGCTATGCATGGGGGAGCCTGGTTTCCCTTTCTCTCCTTGTACAGGTGGTGGCTGTGGCCACATTAGCTTGAATTCAGCCCGATCGTGGGGTATAGCCCAACATTAAACTCTCAAAATGATGTCTTGGGCCTGTGACCAGAGAGAGTGAAGCCCCTTCCAGGCAAGCAGTGTGTGCAGGAAGCTGTGGGGAGTGGGGTCCATTTATGTCTCAGTCTCAACAGCATCTCACAGCAGGGTGGTGGGGACCCTCTGAAGGGTGCATAGGCGCACTCTTTCTCCTTTCTCCCTTCCCAGTGGTGTAACAGAGCTGCCACATCTGTAGATTCCCATTATCTAGGCTGTCAGAATGGTGCCCAGCTGAAGTTGTACTATGCTCAGATGCCTGTGGGATTCTGTGTGGGTTCTCTTTATGAGGAGCAACATCTCTGTGAAACATCTAGGCATCTCCTTATGTTACACCTGAGGCCTACATGGTCAAGGTGTTCTATAGCCAAGATTGCAAAATCCTGTTTCGGAGTGTAGAACCCTGCGGGTTTCTCTTTTACTGTTTCTCCATGTCCAGGAGCTTCTCCCAGCTCTCAGCCAGTCCCCGGCTGGGCAAGTTGCCTTGAACCCTCTCCTTACTTTTGGTGCATCCCGTCAGTTCTCTGGTGAACCCTAGTATTCTCTCCTATATACTCTGTTCAAAACATGACTACCTACTTACTATTCTGGTTCCTCTCCACGGAGGAGGCACATATGACCTGTGTCTAGTTTACCATCTTAATCCTAGATTTTTTTCAAGATTGGAATTTTGTGGCACTGAAATGGACAGTAAATTGCAAAAGGTAACATAACTAGTAGTGGTGGAGCTGAGATTTGAATCAAGGTGGTATTGCTTAAAGTTCATGTTCTCAAGCATTGTGCTATATTTACTTTGTGTAAATATGATAAAATTTTTGGTTTTTAAAAATGTATTTGTGTGAATTTGTAATGCTTATTTTAAGAAGTGTGAAAAGATACCCTAAAACATAGTGGTGATCCCACCTAGTGGTAGTAGGTATGGAAAGTCTTTCACTTTTTGTTTCTGCATGATTTGAACTTTTTCAAAAAACATATATTGCTTGCAATATAATAAAATATTAAAGTATAACAAAAGTTTATAAGTTTGATGACATATGTTGAGGTGATTCAATGTTGCAGTACAACCATTAAGATTTAGTACACAGCAAAGCATCTTATCTATGGCAAATACTTGATAAAAACTTGTATTAATGAATGGCTGATCTCTTCTACTAGACTCTACACTATTCAGGCCTATGGATTGCAATCTACGTCTGTCTAATTGGTCCCCACGCTGTTTTAGTGCTCTCATTTAACAAGTATTAGTTAAATTTATGTGTATGTATATCCATTAAAACTAAACATTCTTGCTTATTTCTTGCCATAATGTTTCCCTCTTTCTTTTTATCGTAATTTGAAACTTTTGCCTGAAATTTTCTTTATGGCATTGACTTAGAAAACTCAAGTCTCTTAAAATCCATCTCATCAATAGAAGCTATCAGCTCATGTTAGGAATAAATATTTTTAGTGGCATATTATGATTTTCATTCTAATGAAGTGAAGCTAATAATACAAAACTAATATACAAATCATCTTTTAGATCCAAGTTGTAAGATATTATTACTGAATTTTAGAGCTTATGTTTTCCCTTGCTTTGGGAAATTGGTTTTAACTGGTTGAAATCCAATGGATACTGTTTCTTTGTGTTTGGAGAATATTATATTTGAAAGACAAGAACTTTGCTTCCCAAGTTCATCTTTCCTATTTGAGAGAAATCTGGAGCCTCTGGAACATACTGTGACAATCCAGTGCACTTAGCAACTGAAGGAGCGTGGGTTGTGAGTGTGTGGAGACTGGTGGAATAAAGAAATCAATTTGCAAAGAGGTGGTTTGAAATTTGCAGTCTTTCTTTTCAAGGTGTTATGAAGAGGTGTTGAAGCCATGAAGTGATGAGAAAATGACATGCATTTCACTGCTTGTATAATATTCTGTAATTCAAATTTCCTTGCTCTCTGCATATGGCTTCTGTTCTATTTTTTCTTATATTCCAAGAGTAACATCATGCTGGTAGACATGAGTACAAGAGAGAAACCCTCTTTCTACGGTATTTGTCTCTGATAATCATACCCCTCTTGAAAGCTCTTCCTTCTTTCAGGACTATTCACTATAAAGGGATGGACATCATAAGATTCTCAGAGATTTGTGAAACAAGAATACTTTCTCTTCGGAGGTTAAGGTAGAAAAAATACACCTGTATTGTAATATTAGATGTGTCCAAAGGATAGAAGAAAAAAATCTGGAAATTTATTCAAGACCATAATGAAGTGTGTACAAATGAGATACCAATATTTCTGAAGAAGGAAAGGAAATCAGATTTAATATGTCCAAAAAGGAATCAGCTGGGCACAGTGGCTCCTGCCTGTAATCCCAGTGCCTTGGGTGGTTAAGGAGGGAGGATCTCTTGAGGCCAGGAGTTCAAGACCAACCTGCGCAACATAGTGAGACCTCATCTCCAAAAAGAAATGAAAAAAAGAAAAACTATTAATAGTACATGTCAGGAATTGTTTTAAGCATTTGGGATACAGCAGTTAACACACATACACACACACACACACACACACACACACAATCCCTGGCCTCACTATCAAGTTCTATCAATTCTTCACTGTTTCTGACTTCATATCCAGAGAGTTGAAAGAAATTTATATGTGGTGAGGAACTAGAAAAAAAAGAACCAGGTACTTATGTTGACAGGGAACCTGGTGATTTTAGCATGGCACTCATGATTCTGTGAAGAGGGTTTGTTATTGAGATGAGAATTAAAAATGTGCTATAGTGGATAAACAGAAATGGAAGATTTCTCTGTGAGTTTACAGAGTCCCCCAAACAAATCTTTTGAAAGAGTGAAATTGTCACCTTAACAATTGCTTTTTTATATTTTTACTTTTTAAAAAAACAATAACTTTAACAATATCTTGCTGTGATTGTTCTCACTCAAATATTTTGTAAACAAATAATAAAAACTAACATGTATTGAACATGTACTTTGGGTTAGGCACTGTTGTAAGCATTTTGCATATATTATTCACTTAATTCTCACAACAAATGTATGTACTAAGTTTAAATTTATGTCCATGTACCAGTCAGGTATTATTTACACTTCATTGATTCCTGCTCTTGTGTTTATTATTTCTTTCCTTCTGCTTGCTTTGGGTCTATTTTGCTCTTCTTTTTCTAGTTTTTTGAGATGGTAATTTGGATTATTGATTTGAGACTACTCTTCTTTTCTAATATAAGGACTTAATGCTATAAATTTAAGTGTCAACACTGCTTGCCTGGGGCCTACAGTTTTGATATGTTGTATTTTTACTTTCAATGCATATTTCATTTCATTTGCCACCAAATACTTTATTTCATTTGCTACTTCATCTTTGACTGAGGGATTATTTAGCAGTGTGTTGTGTGGTTTCCAAGTGTTTGGAGATTTTTCTGTTATTTTTCTGCTATTTATTTCTAGTCCATTTTGGTCAGAAGACACACTCAGAATGAATTTAATTTTTCAAAATTAAAAAAGGGAAACTAAGAGCTGCTCATCCAAAGCTGGGGGAAAATATATATATATATATTTTGGGTAGAGACAGGGTCTTACTCAGGCTGGTCTTAAACTCCTGGCCTCAAGTGATCCTCCCACCTCAGCCTCCCAAAGTGCTAGGATTATAGGCGTGAGCCACCGTGGGACCTCCAAAGCTGGATGTAGAGGGACTGGAGCCATAGAGGAGACCAGGCTGTTGGAGCTACTGCCTGAGGTGCTCTGGGGCAAGAGACATGCACCCCAGCTTCTCTCTTCCTTTCATTATCAAATTATTCACTAGTGTATCTTATTGACCAAATAAAATTAGAAGCTAGTTGGGAAGGGAAATGTGAAACGAAGTTCCCTGTGACACAGAGCAGAGAATGGGTAGGGAGGGAATAGATTTGAGAGCAAACAGGCAAATGTCTAACACTTCCTATTTCACTGATGAGTAAACTGAAGCACAGAGAGTTCAGCAACTCAGAGTCCCCCAGTGCACAAGTGATGGTGACAGATTTGAACTCAGTCCATTCGTTGAGGGCCCATAGTCCACATGCCTGCACCCCAGGCCACAGTGAGTCCCTGAGGAGATAAAAGTATTAGAACTTCTGGGTTAGGAGAATTTAGTGTCAATATTTATTTACCCTTTAAAAATGCAAGAAACATGGATTAGGGATTAAAAACCAGAAGTTTGATATGTTAGCTTGAAAATATTCAGGATAATGAGGGAAAGTCTGAAGTCATGATGGTTGCATCAAACATGATATTGTCTCTGACACTTTTTGCTTTATTATTTGTTTAGTGCATGTTCTGCACCAGAACAACCATTTTAGGTACTTCAGTAGTCTTATTAACTTAATTCTTACAACACCCTGTGAGACAATTACGATTCTTATTATCTCCAGTTTACAGATGAATAAACCGATGCACAAAGCAGTTAAGTGGATTTTCTGAGGTCACACAACTAACAAACAGGTGACTCAGTCAGGCACTGTGGCTCTAGAGTCCACATCTCTAACCACTCTTCTCTTCACCCTGTCACTGTTTCCACATTAACAGTCAATTTGGTGACAGCATATGACAACGATGATGAGGGAATCAACAAGCAGTAGCTGTCAGTCTTAACAGCACAAGATATGCATATATGTTTACTTATTATATGAGTTTAATGATTAAATTTAGGTGTCTCTTGTTTTAAAAAAGCCCGAATAATCACTACTTGAAACTACTCACTCCGTAACACTTTAAAATAATCATGCAAATTTGGGACAAAAACCAACTTTTTTGACTACTGAAAGGAGAGAAGTCTTGGCACAGGGTGCTACAATGAATAATGAAAGTTGAACAGATAAAAATTACTTGCATCTTTCTTCAAGGTCATTTCATAAAGTGCAATGAAAGTCAAAGCTCACATAATAGAGAAAATTTGAAGAAGTCCTTGCACAGTAAAACTGAAAAGTAACTTTTTTTTCTGATAATGCCATCAAATAAGCAGGAGCTAGAGGAAATGACTAGCTGGGGGAAGAGAGTGGGAGAGAATGTTCTGAGGCCACTAAGGCTGAGATCGCCTGATAGGCCGAACCCTTGAATACAGCTGGAGCTAGGAAGGTGTGAAGCTAGGAAGGTGTTGTGGGAATCGTGGTGCTGGTGGTAGTAGGCTAAGTTTCATGGGATATAAGCTAGATTGTGGCTTTCAAACTTTCTTGTTTACTTTGCCCCTAAAAAATTTCCAAATATTCTGTATTTTGTTGCATATTTAAAAATTAATGTATATTAATAGCATGTTATGAATTTTGTGTTGATAATACATCTTATAATGGATAGGAAGGCTGTGATGTGCCTTGCTTAACGAAATTGTTCAATTGTTCCATCAGTGCCTCCTGGTAAGTAAGGTTCAAGGTGCCCTTGTTTTGTTAAGAGATAAGAGCAATGGTGAAAAGGAAAGAGAGAAGGGAACTTTGACTTCGGGGGCCTTTGAAGTTAGATAACTACAAGGAAAATATAAAAACAGAGGATCTGGAAATTGACTCTCTTAAAACCAGACATGCCCATACCTTTAGAAAGCCTTGGTGTATTTCCAGGGCTAGGAGGACCCCAAGTTGAAAACCAGGGGTCTAGGTCATTACTGAGGGCTTTATGTATGGAACTGCAGATTTTTAAAGGCAGCGGAGACCTATGGAACGTATCAAGCTGGCTGAGTTAGCACGATTTGATTTGCATTTTAAAAGATCATTCTGGCCACTTTGATGAATGGGTTAGAAAAAGGCCAAATGGAGGCAGAAAGAGTAGTTATAAGGCTTTTGCAGAAACCTCACTGAAAGATGAAGGCTTGAGTTAAGAGTGGGAGGGTAGAGACGAAGAGGAAAACACAACTTAGGGAAGTGTTGTCTAATAGAAATGTAATGTAAGCCAAAAATGTAAGCCACATGTGTAATTTTAAATTGCCTAGTAGCCACCTAAAAAAGGTAAAAAGAAATGAGTAAAATTCATTTTAATAATATATTTATTTAATCCTATATACCCCAAATATTGTCATTTCAAAATGTCATCATTGTAAAAATGTTTATTACAGACATATTTTATATTTTTATAAAATCTGTTGTGTATTTTACACTTATAGCACATCTAAATTTGTACTAGCCACATTTTAAATTCTTAATATCCACATGTAGCTGTAGCTATGTCAGGCAATGCAGGTCTAAAGACTATGAATGGAATTGGGAGAAGAGGACTCAAAGATATCACTGTTTCTTGTGTGGGTAACTGCAATGGTGATATCGAGTGGAAGGGGCAAGGGGTTGAGTTGAGGTGACTCTAGCCACTTCATAATTTCAGTCAGCTCCATCAAGCCAATTTAAATGACCATATAATCTAAATAAAAACTGTGTGCTTGCTTAGAAGGTGCAGCTTCAAATCTAGTATCTTAGCTCTTCCTTCTACCCTACTGCCACACCAGTCCTCTTCTAGTATGAAAATTCTGGAGCCTCCACTAATGGTGTCTGTTGAGAGAGAGAAAATGGAGAGGTGGAGAGAAAGACATGTGTTTAGTTTGTATTATGTCAAATTTGAGGTACTCTGGTAGATTGTACTATTGTTCAAAATACTACCTGCTCCTTCCTGATAGGAGATTATACTTTCCAGCCCTACTAAGAACAACTTTGGAAAATGAAACGAGAGTGCAAGGGAGGGGTGCCACTTTGGAGCTGAAGCTTTAAGATCCATGGTATGGTTCCTCCACCATTTTCCCTCCTCTGCCCTGAGACTGGCGATGTCCTAGATATGGTTTGCTCCTTTGTCTTGGGCCCCAACATGAAAATAATACATGGAGTAATCTCACGAATTCACGAATGTGAGAAAGGGATAAAACTTTGTTCTTTGTTAACCACTGCTAACAATTTATTGAGTATTCTTTTAGAACTTCTCAACACATTGATTCCCACTCTCATTTTTGATCTCTCTCGTCTTCTCTCTCATAAGATACACAAATCTACATATAAATGCAAATATTATAGTGTCATTTTGTGGTACTTTCTTTTAGATAAATGTTAGCATACTGTTTATATCATTTTGCAATTTTTTAATTAAAATGTCTTTAAAAATTTTTTCATGTCAAAACATAAAGATCTACTAAATTCCTTTAGGATGAGGACTAATATTGAATACTATAGATATAACCATAATTTACGCATTACTCTATTGACACATTTAGATCATTTTTAATGCTTTACAATTATAAGTATTTAATGTTAGCAATGAACATCTGCTCTATGTTCTGTACACATCTGTATATGCATATTTATGTATATATGTGATTTCTAATGCTGATTTCAAGAAATAAAATTCTGAGTCATAAGATATATTAGAATATAGGTTTGGCTACTCTTACAAAGACTTCCAATACCAGTACTTTAAACAAGATGCAAGTTTATTTTTCTCTCACATAATAATTTGGGTGTGAGTGGTCTGGGACTAGTAGTGTGGCTTCATGGTATAAGGAATTCAGGCTCCTTCCATCTTGCTGCTCTGCCTGCCTTAGCATGTTGCCTTCATTAGCATTCAAGAGGACTTGTGTATTGGACACACTTCATGCAATGCCTTAGGTTTCCTGTCTTCACTATCTGCTGGGCCCTCAACCACTCGTCCCATTCCAGCAGCACTGTGGTGACTGCCTGCAGGCTGGCCTGCTTGGTTCCACCACCTGAGGCCACCATCTGGATTTTCTGGCTCTTTTTACCACTTTTGAACTAGCATAAAACACTATATCACAAAATTTGGCATCCCCAGTAGCTACCTAAGGGGCCAGGTGATCCAACCTGGAAGTACAGAGGTGAATCTTGATCAGGAGGAAGACAGCAGGTACATTTTCTCTCTATCCCGCCCTCTCATGGACAACTCTAAGATATGGTATATAGAAATCTGTATACCCTGTTGGGAGACATCTCATATGATGGAGCAACTGGTTGTGTTTCTTCATGATGCATTGGCCAGCATTGTATTCCCTTTCCATTTGTTCCTGTCCCACTTTCCTTTCCCATCATTCTCGCTTCATGGAAATTACACTACCAAACTTTATTTGGAGTAATCTCACAGCTAGTTCTTTAACTAGCCTTTGCCTCAGACTCTATTTTATTAGGAAACCAGGTTAACATAATGAAAGTGAGGTATAAAAAGTAGACCCTCAGGATGGGATTTTAGAGTTGAACTGGCCATCTATCTGAAGGCAATAGGGACTCAATTGTCTTAGGGTAGTTAATTGACAATTTAGGGCATGCTCTGAAAGACAGAGTGCCTCTGTTACAGCTCGAGACAACTGCAGGATAGACTTTGCTGAAAACCAGGCCCCGGGATCTGATTATATCACAGCAATTCCAAGAAAAGGGTTGGGGTGGGGAGGTGCAGAGACCTGAAATGGAGACATTTAGGTAGAAAATCTTAAGAATTTTGAGCTCCTAGATTTCTCAAGCCCTGCAGGCTGGCAGAAATAGCCCCGAACCACTTGCTAAAGAAAAATAGTCTCCACTTGCCTGGGGGAACATGCAAAGTCCTAATCTGAAACAGGTGCCTTTCAAGATGTGACTTGTTTTCCTCAAGATATGCCTCTAACACACTTCATTGCCTTCTGGCTGAAAAGCAAAGTCAGGTTTCAGCACAGCCCAAGCAGGAAATTACAAACTGTGCTCTGAGAAGAAATAGCCCACATGCCAAAGGAATTGCAGGATCTGGCTAATAGGTAGTAGCTGAAACTAAGGGAACATATGTAGGAGTGTATCTTGAGTATGTTAGATTAGGGGGACAGAATACAAAGGTGGATAGAGTAGAATGCATTAATTTAGGAATACTCATCCATGGTTCAGGATTCCTAATAACAAGATGACTTCTTGAAGCATGGATCTGATAATGTTCTACATCAAATGAAGTGGAGATGGGAGAACTTCCTTGGTATCATATTGATACCTTCTGAAGGATTTGCAAATATCTGTGCAAGCATCACAGACGTGAAAGATGCAGGGATGTTACCAGCCACAACTATGCACCACTAGTGAGGATTTTAGGTTTTAGAAGCTTATATGTCCTGAATGGATGTTGCTGACCTCTTTCTTGTATATCAAGATTACACTGACTTCCGCTGGTATCCTGTAATACGTAAACCTGTTTAATTTGCCCAAGCAGTATCTTTATCTGGTCATTCCATCAATCTGAGCCTGCAGTTGATATTTATCAATTAAGAGCTTACACAGTCTGTAGGCATTACAAATATCTTTTCCCAGTATGTGGCTTGTTTTTCCACTTTTGTTTTGGTATCTTTCATTCTATAAAAGTTTATCTTAATATATTCAAATTGATCAGTATTTCCCTTTTTATCTTTTACTTTTTCAGCTATTAGAAAAGTCTTCACTTCAAGACCGTAAATACATTCTGTTAGAATTTCTTCTACTAATTTTACATATTATATATAATAATACATATTATATTACTTTGTAATTATATTATATATGACATGATTATTATATAAATTACTTATTACTCTCTGACACTTCTTAGCTTTATTGTTTAGAATTTGGCTTCCTATGGATTCTGCCTCAGTGTCTATCTGTAGTTTTAGTTTGGCTACTTCTGTCTTGTTGACTGTATATAATCATTATGATGATCTGTGCAGCTGAGATCAGATATAACCTTATTCACTCTAATCCTTCTTTCATTCTGCCATAATACATTCCTTTCTAAAATACATAAAATACAGACTATACTATGTTCTTCTCTGCCTAGGAACTTTTGATGGTTCCCAACTGAATAATTATATTATCAAACATATATATAGCACTTACTATGTGCCAAGCACTGTTTTATGAGGTTTTACATATGTTAATTCATTTAATTATAAGCAAAACAAAACTATGAGGTAGACAGTATTATTATTTCACTCCCATTTTATTGATGAAGAAAGCAAGGCACAATGAGGTTAAGCAACTTGGAAGAACTGGAAATTCAAAACATGAACTTTGGCCTCAGAATTTGGACTTTTGATGTCTACCTTATACTGTTTTTCTAACCCAGGCTTTCTACTGAATATAGAACCAAGTCAAAAATTCTTAGCAAACCTTCCACCTACACACTACATTTGATCACACTTTCCTTTCTGCCTCTGGATCTACTGCAGCCTGTGGCTCACCACACTAAACAGCTTGTTTATTTAAACTTCCTATGTGTGTTTATGGCATTGTACCTTACTCAGGCTTTTATCCTTGGTCAGGGATATTTTTCTAAATGTTCTTCATCTTTTTTTTTTTTAAATTCATTCATTCTAACTAAGATTTAGTGAGTCATACTGTGTGCCAGGCACCAGGCTTGGGTGCTAGGTTACCAGAGTAAGAAGGCAAATCCCTGTTGCAAGGGTCTTTCTGTGACTGAGGGGCAGTCACAGTCTTGGGCTAACCATATTGTTTGTAGAATCCTCTGTTCTCTCTACAGTGCCAAAATTCATCTTGGAACTCCCATAACATTTCTGAAACCTTTATCACAGCGTGTTCCACAGCATGCCTTTTTTATCATGATTAGTTGTGTGTGTGTCCTTTGCTTCTTGTAGGGAATGTATGGATTTATCTGTGCACTGTGTGGACTCTAAAGAAATGGTTGCATGTATCAGAATATACAGATGAAGAAGTTAAAAAGATGACTAAATGTTAGGTGGTGAGATGGGAAGGGGGAGATTTTGTGCTTTTAAATTTTATTTTTAAAGATTCTATATATGTATCTACTTGAGACAGTTCAAGAGGTTAACTACTAAATTAGGAATAGAAAGAGCACTAACCTTATTCTTTCTCTAACAGTACTTTAGATAAAAAAGAAGACTTTTGAATGGGCAAAAAGGATCCCTGTAGCCTGCAAAGATGTTAATTGTAAGGAAACAGCAATTTACATTATTTATAAGGAAGCTATTTACATTACTTAGCCCTGTCAGACAAAATAGTTGCACAGCTCTGTTCTTTTCATTACAGTGAAAAGAATAAAGCAAAGTGACAAGGACATAGAAAAGATATTATAATGGCTGCATCTCATTACAGGGAAGATAACACCTCTAAAATGTTAAAAATGCCTCAAATTTAATTTCAACTGAACAAAATGGAAACTTCCATTTTACCACAATGATGATTCAGAATATAACACCTATTTAAATATTCAGACAAGCTTCCAAAAACTACTGCAAGTTTAGCATTGTTAGCTTTAGTGTGTGCGAGGAGGAAAATGACTAAGATGCAATGTTTCATAATTCAAGTATTTGAATTTAATTAGTCACATTCTCTTTTACCAGCGACTTTGAAATGTAAGTGTCTGCACTATGAGAAAGCTCATTTGTGAGAGCAACTAAGTTAGAAGAAACAACATCACTTTTATTTTTATTTTCTTTCCTCCTCCCTGACCACTTTAATTTTACCCTGCTGTTTCACTTTCATCCGTATAATAGATAGCACTCAGTGGCAAATGACACCAGCTTTTGATCTGAAGTGGACAAGTCTGCTATGTGAGAACAAGGAAAAGATCAGAAGAGACAAAATTGACCAAGCTAATTTTTTTAAAAAGCCTATTAATATTTTTTAAAAAATGTCCAGTGATGAACTGTTTCCCTAGGCCTACATTCTTTAAAGTCTTAAAATTTTATTGCTCACTTGGAGTCAAGATAAAAATCTTTGTCAATCTACATCCTGATTAGAGGATTGGACTCCTAGAGTGAGGTGTCGTTGCATCTCCCTGCTTGCCAGGAAGGTTCTCTGGCCATAATTACCTGCTTCAATGAGCAAAATCATCTTCTTTCAAAGAATATTAGGGTATAGTACACATGACATATTAGGCCAGCCTCACAAATTAGCACAGGCCCACAGAGCCTGCAAGAAATTAGGTCAGACCTGAAAGAAATCAGGCTGTGGTCCAATAAGCCTCTTAATCTTAAATGGTAAATCGGGTTCACAGGGTGTTAGGGTAACTACCTTTATTTATTTTTAAGTGTGATGGACCTGGTAACAACTTTGAGTGTTAAAAACCTATTTTTTTAAGCTATCAAATATTTCTGGTCCTTCTCTTAGATAATTTTTGGCGCTGCATAATTTATAAGGAAAACAGGTTCTCTATTATTCGGAAACTCGTACTTTAAATTAATAAATTCAACTCTCACTGTTGCCCATAATATTCAGGGAAAGAAGAATTTCCTTTGCTTCTAAGTATTTCCCTGGAGGCCTATAGTTTCCCTATCAGAAGTAAAGTCTCCTAAAATCCCTGTTTAAAATGCAAAAGTATTTTGAGACTCGAGACTTCAAACCATTAGTATGTATTAATGTCCAATAGTTAAGATTGAGTAAAACACGCATTAATTTAGAATATAGCAATAATTAGAATAAGGCTGAAATGCTAATAAATAAATATAATCATAATTGATAGAGGCACAGACACAATCCCCACAGTTACAAACCTCAAGATACAAACAGAGGAAAGAGATTGGATCAGTTGCATGTACAGTCCTCCTCCTATTCATGGGAGATTGGTTCCAGGATCCCTGGAGGGATACCAAGATTTGTGTATGCTCAAGTCCCTTATATAAAATGGTGTAGTATTTGCATATAACCTACACATATCCCCCAGTATACTTTAAATCATCTCTAGATTACTAATAATACCTAATATAATGTAAATGCGATGTAAACAGTTGTATTGTTTTAAAATTTATATTATTTTTTGTTGTTGTATTGTTTTTTTCCCCCTGAAAATTTTTGATCTGCGGTTGCTTGAAAGCTTTGGTTTTTTAAACTGCGAAATGGATATACTAATAGTATACTAAGCTGTAAAGTTGTTATGGTGATTAAACGAGATAAATAACATTGTATGTTTCAAATGCTTAGAACAGTGCCTGACACACGTTAATGCCCATCATCATCATCATTGTTATTAAGTGGCCAAAGTGGGAAAAGAGTATCGTCTGGATTTGTAATCGTAAATTTTCGGCTCTAATATTCGCTGTCTTTCTGTTCGGAACCTTCTCTCTATTCGTGTCTCACACAGCGGTGTCAGGGGGCCACGGGGCAAAAAACTTCAAGACCATCGCTCCTTTACGGGCTCACGCCTTTCTTCCTCTGCCCTGCAGGGGCCGCTGTGTTTCCCGGAAAGCGCGCCGGATGCTTGGTTGCCGCGAGACCGTCGCTAGGCAACCCCGTGTACACACGCTCCAGGCCGACCCAGGTCGTGCCAATATGGCGGCGCAGTGCGCCACCTCGAGTTCTCTGTCAGAGGAGTCTCCCGCATCCGAGTCGCAGACAGAACTGCCGCCCACCCCACCCCCGACCGCGACCGCGGTTTCGAAGTCGCCCCTGGAGTGGCAGGAGAGCTCCCTGAGCTTCCAGCGTTTCTGGACCTGCCCAGAGGACTCGTTGCCCCTAGCCGTGTTTTATGGGCCTCTGGACGCTAAAAACCCACTCCTGGCCTCTTGCGAGAAAGAGATTCGCGAGTTGCTAGGTTTTATGAAGAAAAAGAAGGCTTTAGCGACATCGGAGGAACAGCAGTATGAATTCCGCCGGCGTTGGTAAGCGGAGGCAGGGCGCGGGGAGGGCGCCGGCGGAGGAGGGGCCAGCGGAGATGCCCTTGAGGATGCAGGTGTTGGTCCCGCAGCTGGGTCGGCGTTGCGGACCCGGCCTGGCTGAAGGGCTCCGGAGACACAAACAAAGTTTAACAAGTGGAGATTCGTCTCTATTACACTCCCTCCCTCCTGGGAAATGTTATACCTTGGCTTCCAGCTCAGGTCAAAATAAAAATCAATACAGAAATGTCTTATAGCACACTATTTGTTCTGTTTCTGAGTGTCTCCTACTTGCTACTCCACACTAATTAATTTTTGGCTCACTCAGGGTTTTCATAACTTTTCATGTTGTGCGTATGCAATTTTGCATACGGAGAAAAAGGAATAACTTTGGGGTAGCTTAGGTTCTTGAACAAGTTAGTTCTTGATACAGTGAAGTATGTCATCCTGTGAACATGTGCACTTTAATTCCCTTTTATATTGTTATTAGGATTACAGTGACATTTTTTTTTTAATTTTGTGACTCATTCTGCACATCTGTTTTCCTTTTTTGGGGTTCTGTCACCATGTTATTACCGCAAACTGCAAACCACTGTTTACTGTTTATGTTAGCATCTTTCTTTTCTGTTCAAATACATTGCAAACTAAACAGTTACAAATGCAGACAAGTGGTAAAGAATACCAGAATAGTGAATAGTTTTAACTTACATTTTTGTTCATGAATTTAACATGAAGAAATAGTTGTAACTTGTATTTATTATTCATTCATTCAACAACTATTTATTGAGCACCTACTGTATATATCAGGTACCATTCTAGGAACTGGGAAAATGTCAAGTTAAAAAAAGATGTAAAAATCCCTGTCCTCATGGAGTATATATTTTTGTGAGTACAGACAGCCACTAAACCAATATGTAAGCAAGTAATTTTATTAATATGAATGTTAGGTAGAAAAATAGAACAGGGAATGGGGATGGAGGGAGGATATGGGATGAGTGTTGGAATTTTAAACAGGCGGAGGGGAACATGGTCAGGGAAGATCGGGAAAAGTGGCTTTGAGAAAGATGAGAAAGATATGGGAGTAATTGATGAGGATTTCTGTGCAAAGTATAGGTCACACAGGGAGAAAGACAAGTGGGAAGGATGTGGGAAGAGCTGGAGGGAGGGAGATTGAGTTCAATTTTAGATATATTGAGATGTAATTCAACACCTAGGCAGAGCTATTATGTAGGTAGTTGGACATTTGAATCTGGAAGTCAGAGGGGATAGACATTTGGGATTTATCAGCTATTAATGATATTTAAATCTTGACACTTAATGGAATAGCTAAGGGAGTGAATTAGATGCAAAAAGAGAGAGTCCAAGGACTGAACCCTAGGATGCTCCAATATTGACAAGTAGGGATAATATGAAGAAATCAACAGAGGATAAGAAGGAGTGGCCAAGGAGGTGGAAGGAAAACCTGTAAGTGCCTGGTGTACTGGAATCAGGTAGAGAAAGTGTTTTAAGGAGGAAGGAGTGATCAATTGTGGCAAATCCTGCTGACCAAGTATGATGAGAACCAAGAATTGATTAAGGAGAGCACATTTCATACCTAACCTATATGTATTTATGTTTAAACAGTTTATAGAGTTGTGTTTTATCTTCCCATCTCTACTACCAGCATTCTGATCCAAACCACTACCATTTCATATTTTCCTTGCAGGCACTCTGTCTCAACTTTATCATTCACATAGCATTTCAGGGTGATCTTTATAAGTAAATCACCTCTTCCTATCTAAAGCCTTTCTATTGCTTACCATTGCTTTTGAATAAAATTAAGACTCCTTTTGGTACCCTCCAGGGTCTAAAGATCTGGCCCTGCCTTCCCTCTCTTCACAACTCATCCCTCACTTCTTCCTCAGGACTTTCCAGAATAACAGGTCCAACTGTTTCTTATCCCAGACCTTTATATTTACTGTCTCCTTATGTGAATGTTCTTCCCCTAGCTTTAAAAAAATATGGCTCCCTCTCTTCTTTCAGGCCGAAGCTCAGTGATCACCTCCTAAAGTGGCCTTTCCTATCTAATGCGGGTTCAGCCATCAATTCATATTTTAACTATTTGTTTACTTGAATATTATCTGGTTCTCCATTAGAATGTAAGTGCCCTGGTGAGTTCAGATTATGTGTCTCTTTTTCATTGCTCTATCTTGGGCACTTAGCCTAGGAGTTGGGACATAGTAAACATTCAATAAATATTTAGTATTGAAAGGATTCAAGGATTATGATCCTTGTGTTCTCAGTAATTGTGAACATTATATTAATATATAGCAAGGTAGACTTGGGCCAATTTGTAAGTACAGTATCTGTCCCATCTTTAAACAGACTATAACAATTACAAACATTAAGGATTGACATGGACCTTAACAATCCAACCTCTCACACAATTTAGGTCTTTATTTATGTAGCAATTTTTATTGGGTGCCTGCTTTGTGTGAGGCACTGTGCTCGTCACTGGTAACACAGTGGTGAACAAAATAGATGTGGCAGTCTATGCTCATGGAGCTTAATAGTCCAGAGAGGGAGACAGACCTTCAGTGAGTCATTAAGTCAACATGCAAATGCTATGAAAGAAGTGGCTGTCAAACATTTATATGTGCCAGGCATTGTACTAGGCACCAGGGATACATCAGTGAATCAGACAAAAATTTCTGCATTCTTGGAGTTTATAGTCTAGAAAGGGAACTAGACAATAAACATATCAAATACGTACATTTTATGGTAACCTAGAAAGTGATAAATACTAGGGAGAAAAAGAGAAGAAGACGTTATGGAGAATCAGGAAGCTGCAATTTTCAATAAGGTGGTCAGAGCAGATGACACGAACAGAGCCTTGAAAAGAATGTAGCGGAAACTGCTTTCAAATGAGTGATAAGGGAGATGCCATTAAACTGAGATTAGAAGGATGGTATGAAATTGACCAGGCAAATGGAGACGATAAATAGAGAAAACAAGCATGTAGGAAGATCCTGGGCAGAACAGAGCCAGGTACTTTGGAGGAATAGACAGAATCTCATTTAGCAAAAGCATAGTGAATGTGGGTACAATGGTGTGAGATGAGATTTAGAGGAATAGGTAGGGCTTTGGAAGGTTTTAGAGGCCATTTTAAAGAGTTTCCATTTATTCCTAATGGAATGAAAAACTGTTGGGTAATTTTTGGTACCTTATGTGATTTTTGTTTTGAAATATGATTTTGGTGATCATGTCCAAACAGAGCAAGAAGGGCAGTGTGGAGACCAGTTAGGAGTCTAGGAGGTAGGAGTTGCTTTTATACCATATTTGACAGATGGTTATTTTTTAAAATCAAAGTTTGTTTCTTATAGGAACTTTCATAAGCATAAAATTCATAGTATCTAAAATATAAATTTTCATCATACCAGCAGTGTCATTAAATGAGTGTGATACATTTTTTAAAAATATGCTTTTGCTGTAAGTATGTAAGATTTAGATATTCTGCATTCTGCTTATACAGTTGTGATTTTCTATTTTAGAACATTCTATCAGCAACTGTAATCAATCAGCAATCCTGAGTATATTAAGATGTCTTCTTAAATGATGTACGGTCTCTTCTTAGTGTATATTATATATTTTTTGTTTAATTGTTATGTAAGCTATTTTTAATGAGCAGTTCGTTAACCTGAACTTAGGGTTCACTAAAAAAAAAAAGAAATTTTCTCTTTCTTATGTAATCTTGATTGATTTAACAAAGCTGGTATTTTTCTTTTATGAGTAATAAACCTAGTCATCATTATCTCATCTGTAAAGTTTAGAAGAATTAAGTATTTCATCCACATAATTGAAGAATTCTAGCAAGATTGGCGAATTTCTTGAATTCATTATATATTCTAATACTGTGGCATTTCACTAAGCAGCAAATGAAAGTGGAAAAGGTAAAAACCAAACAAACAAAACACCTCTCCCTTTTTAAACTTCGGTGGTTTATATTTGCCACATTTATTTGGTGTTGCTATTTATTATTTGATACATTTTCCTACCCCAAAATATTATTAATCAGTCCATGAAGGCAGGAATGCTTTGTCCGCCTGACTTAATCAATGATTCAGTCAGTATCATATAATTACCCAAATGAATTAATTGACATGTTTCTTTTGAGGTTGTTTCATTATTATTCTAACACGTACCCCCTTAAGTATTAGACCCATCTTCAGTCCTTAAGTTTAGATCATGTATTAGTCTCAGGGTGCCATAACAAAATAACCTAGACTTGGTGGCTTAAAGAACAGAAATTTATTTTCTCACAGTACTGGAGGCTGTAATTCTCAGGTTAAGGTCCAACAAGGTTTGCTTCTGCTGAGGACTTTTCTTCCTGGCTTGTGGAAGCCTGCTTTTTCCTCATATAGCCTTTCCTTTTAGTGAGCATGGACAGAGAGAGCAGGCTCTCTGGTGTCTCTTCTTGTAAGGGCACTAATTCCAGCAGACCAGGGCCCTACCTCATTTAACATCATGGCTTCCTTAGTGGCTCTGCCTCCTAATACAACCACACTGGGGATTGGAGCTTCAATATATGAACTTGAGGGTGGGGGGCAATCATTCAGTCCATAATACTGCCATTATTTACAACAAATTTATGAGATAGGATAAAGACCCAGAATAGCCAGCACAATATTGAAGGAGAACAACAAAGTTGAAGGACTGTCACTACCTGATTTCAAGACTTATTATTATTAAAAGAAAAACCTTAGACAAATTAAATTTAACAGAGTTTGATCAAAGAACAATTCATGAATTGGGCAGCCCTTAAACCAGAATAGGTTCAGACTCCAGCTGCCATATGGTTGAAGAAAATTTATAGACAGAAAAAGGAAAGTGATGTACAGAAAATGGAAGTGAGGACAGAAAAAGTGGGATTGGTTACAGCTCATCATTTGCCTTATTTGAACACAGTTTGAACAGTTGGCCACCTTTGCTTGGCCGAAACTCGGTGATTGGCATAAGAGTAGGTTACAGCCTGTTTACACATCCATTTATATTTGAGGTTACTATGTATAGAGAAACCTTTAGGGCAAACTTAAAATATGTAAGGAGGCAGCTTTAGGCTAAACTTAATTTAACACTATAAAGTTATAATATTCAAGATAGTGTCATATTGTTAAAGAATAGACAACTAGATCAATGAAACAGTATGCATAACATAGTCTAGAAGTAGACTCATATAAATACAGTCAACTGATCTTTGACCAAGGAGCAAAAGCAACACAATGGAGAAAAATCTTTGCAATAAATGGTCCTGAAACAACCAAATATCTCCATGTAAAAAAAAATGAATCTAGACACAGACGTTATACCTTTCACAAAAATTAACTCAAAATGGATCACATACAAATGTAAAATGCAATACTATAAAACTCCTAGAAGATAACATAGAAACAAATCCAGATGACCTTAGGTTTGGCAGTGATTTTTTTATATGCAACATTAAAGATATGATCCATGAAAGAAATAATTAATAAGTTGGACTTTATTACAGTTAAAAATTCTTGCAGTGTGAAAGACACTGTCAAAGGAATGGAAAGATAAGCCATAAACTGGGAGAAAATATTTGCAAAAGCCATATGTGATGAAGGACTGTTATCCAAAGTAGCCAAAGAGCTCTTGAAACTTGGCAATAAGAAAACAACCTGATTTTAAAAAGTGAGCCAAAGACCTTAACAGAAGCCTCACCAAAGAAGATAAACAGATGGCAAATAAACATGAAAAGATGTCCCATATCACATGTCATCAGGGAAATGCAAATTAAAACAACAATGAGATACCCTACATACTTATTAGCAAGACCAAAATCCAGAACACTGAGAACACCAAATGCTGGCAAGGATGTGGAGCATCAGGAACTCTCATTCATTAGTGGTGGGAATGCAAAATAGTATAGTAGCTTTGGAAGACATATTCTTACTAAAGACATGGAGGAAACTTAGATATTAAGTGAAAGAAGCCAATCTAAAAAGGCTACACACTATGTGATTCCAACTATATATGTGACATTCTGGAAAAGGCAAAACTATGAAGACAGTAAAAAGATCAGTGGTTGCCAGGGAGTAAGGGATGAATAGGAAGGGATGAATAGGTGGAGCACAGAGGATTTTTACAGTTATGAAACTACTCTATATTTTAATGGTGGATACACGTCATTATACATTTGTCCAAACCCATAGAATGTCCAACACCAAGAGTGAACCCTAATGTAAAGTGTGGGCTTTGGGTGATAATGATGTGTCAATGTAGGTTAATCATTTGTAACACATGTGCCACTCTGGTGGAGCATGGTGATAATGGGGGAGGCCATTGCATGTGTGGGGGCAGGGGGTTGAGGTGGGGAATTTTTGTAACTTCTGCTCCATTTTGCCATGAACTTAAAACTTCTCTAAAAAATAAAGTGTATCTAACCAATGCATGTAAACGGCTTGGCACATAGGAAGCAATGATTTTAACTATAATTACATTTATTATTAACAATTAGACATTAACGATAAGGCACATGGGAAAGGCTTAGCACAAGGTAAGTTTTAAAAGGTTGCTTGCTAATTAATTGAGGTTTCCTGCCAACTTTAAAGATATCATTTTATTTTATGATTTTTACAGTGCTACCTCTCTGTTTAATATCTGGACTAAATACGCCCCCAGGCTGCCAGCTGACTATTACAACGAAAAGCTCTTGAAGGTTGGAGATAGCCTTTGTCAAATGAAAGTAAGTGCCCCTCCAGCAAAGAGAGCCAAAATGAAACTCATTTGGCTAATTATTATTATTATTCTTACAGTATTTATTTGGATACCATTCCTATTTATTTTTCTAAGAAAAAAATTAATGAATACATAACAATTTTAATGAGGTACAGTAACCAAAAAAGGGTTTGATTTTTAATTTTGTAGTTGAGGTTCTCCAGCGGTGAGAGATTCCTGAAAGGACAGGCAGCTGGCTGAGGATGGGCAGGAGCACTGGCCGGGTTAACAGAGGGTGTGGTAGGTACGCAACAGGAAATGCTGAGTCATCAGACACCGCTTCCTGTTTTTTTCACATGGCTGGCATTGCCCAGCCAACAACCCTCATGGCTCCTGGCCTTGGAGCTCTGTTACCTGGTTTCCAGTGCCCTGTTTTAATGACTTTCAACTCCTTCTTAATGGTTTGGAGTATGTAATTATAGCAGTCATTCCCTACATACCCTGTTTCTGGCTCAGTATTGGTTGCCAAACTGAGTTTGTGCCCTATTTTTAGTTCCATGTGAATGTCTAGGTCTTAAAACGCTGCAACTCATGGACTTGGCTTGATAAGACCACACCATGACTGGGGTTTCAGTTAATGGTCATGTAAATTTTCCCCTTAAGCTCTGGCAGAGGTCCAAATTATCATAGGTCCAAGTTATATGAATGTTGGACAAAAGGATTTTGGGCCAGACATGGGCAGTATTCAGTATTTTCTTAATCCTCAGTTTCTCAGCTTCATTTTTTGTTTCCATTTCTGTTTTCTGGACTTTAATCCTTTCGGTCTGGTAGGCAAATTTGCCAAATAAGATGGTAAGATGTGGAGGAAATTGCATAGTGAAGAACTAAGATCTATTTTCCTCTGCTGAAATTAGAGAATTAGCTTAGTCACCACGTAAATGGGCCATGGTTCTTAGAAACTTGAAAATACAGGTTTTGAAAACTACAGACAAAAAGTCAGGTGAGATCTATCTTGTAAGCTTTATTCATGAGAAGTGGAATAACAGTTTTGACAGGAATTAGAAGAGAGTCCCCCTCCATCCTTAAAATTCTCAGCATAAGAAACTGGAAATACAAAGCACAGTTTGGGGTTGCTTGAGGAGTAGCCATATGGGTGGAGTGGATATTGGTGGAGGGAGGAGGAAGGTGCATGTTAGAAGCTGATAAAGCAAGTTGATGGTGGCTAGTAGCTAAGGATTCAGAATGTTTCCGATAGAAACGCCTAGATAGGATATTTTAAAACTTTGTTTAAGGACCAAAGAAAAAATTTTATCTACTTTTCACTGATGGTGAAGTTGGCCAGTGAAGGTATTTATAATCCTGAAAATGAACTTAAGTTATTACTTTGGTTTCTAGACTCTATTTTTATTTCAGTTATAGTAAAGATCATCTTGTGAAATATTCTTGTTTTGAACCTGAATTTGAATATATTATATAAATCAAGTTAGAATGGGAAAGATCAAGGATTAATTAGTGAGCAAATAACAAACAAGTCAATAGAAATGTAAACAAAACAGTGTTTGACTGTGAATGCCACCCCAGGGCTGGGTAACTGAACAGACAGTTCACACTCAGGGCAGCTGCTTTGCCAGGAGACACAGTTGCAGGGGAGGAAGCTGAGGAAGGGTTGCAACTGACTTCTATTCAGAGCACTGCTCACATGCCCTGTGCCGAAATACTCCAGGTCACCTGTGTCCTGTGGGTTACAGAAATGAGGCTTCTGATTCTGTAATGGAAACTAAAGCATGAATTTGAATTAATAGGAATCCTAGTGCTCAGACTTTTAAAATTTGTCCTGTTGCAGCTTCAGATACTGTTGACAATATCAAAGAGAGACAGCCAGATTACTCACGTCATTCTGCATTTTTTCCTCCTCTTTTGTTCTCTTTCTCTCTCTCTCTCTCTCTTTTTTTTTTTTTTTTTTTTGAGCCTAGGCGATAGCAGAGAAGCAAGACTACTCATCTGTTTCTCAGACTGAATATGTTGGTTACCATGATCTGGTGATGGTGAATTTTTGAGCTTGAATTCGAAGTACATGTCGGTATTATCACACACAGTGCCGTAGTGAATATTCTCTTTTTTGTCATCATGATGGCCCCATCTCACGATAGGCTTGTGAGGAGAATTGAATGAACTAATGTACAAAAATTGTGTAGCTCAATGTCTGTCACACACTAAGTGCTTGGAAAATGGTGGTGGTAGTAACAGTAGTAATTGTAATAATCAACATTAATACTATTAAGAATAATATGAATATGAATATCACTCAGGCTTAATAATCAGCAAAATGACATTTTGAAACTTTAATCAAGTCTTTAATCAAATCCTTTTATTTCAGGAATACAAACTGGCCCTTTTACAGTGCTATGGAAGATACCTTCAGCAGTTCAGTACCAATTTTGATGAGCATAAAGCAGATGTGAATACATTCAAAACTGTCTTTTTCCCAAAAGGCTTCAGAGATAAAACTGCTGAACTTACAGTAAGATGAAAGATTTATGATTAGCTATGCAATATATCCTTTATGTGACTGCTTCTAAACGTCTTTTGTTTGCACATAGCATCTAGCCATGTGCTATAAGTTGCTTAATAAATACTTTAGTGCTAGATAAGAAAGTGAACTTACTAAGCTTTGTAAAAGCTGCTTTGGAGATTGGACACTATAATCGTTCATTCATCTGGTGGACAGTTATTGTTATTATAATAACTAATATTTGTAGGATGCTTTTAGTTTGCAGAGTGCTTTGGAAGACATATTTGATCCTTACAATAACTTTACGAGTTAGAGACTATTATTATCCCTATTTTACAGAAGAGAAAAATAAAGCCGATCACACAGTGTAAAAAAATGGCTCGTGAGATTAAACATGGATCTATTGATATAAAAATTTTATACTTTATTTCAACTTTACCAGTATTATTATGTCAATTGCTACCAGTGATTCACTGGTTGAGCAGTTACCGTGTGCTAGGTACTCTTCTAAATGCATTATATGAATTATCATCTTGTAGCCTCATTCAAGTCCTAAGAGGTGCCTCTTTTACCGATTAGGAAATTGGAGCTTATTACAGTTTAAAAAACCAGTCCATTTAAAGCAATGGGCAGGGCTGATGTTTGAACCCTGGTAAGTCTAACTCCAAATCTATGTTATTCCAAACTTGATGAATATTCAAGGCCTTGGAAATAGTATGTGGTTAATAAGCAGGCATGTTTGGGGGACCACTGGATAGTTCAATTTGACTGTACCATAATGAGTGCATGAATGAGAATACTGGGCAAGGAAGGCTGGCACCCTATTGAGGAAAAAGTCTCTCCTAGCCTCCCTGTGTGTAGCTTTTGACCTCCACCCTCTGCCTTTTATTTTCCACACTTTGCCAGAATTAATTTCTAAAGTGTAAGTCAATCATTTTATTCCACTGCCCTTTGACTTTGCCTTTTGGCTAAAGTCCCAATTCCTTGGAATAACATGTAACGCTCTCCATGTTCTGCCCCTTGGCCACCGTATAGCCTCATTTGTTTATCTTAAACCTTCTTATCTAAACTTACAAAAGACATTCAATTTAGTGACCACAAAATCTACTTTAAGCATTGCTAGTGCTGCATATGCCTGGAACTCTTTTCCCTCCACAAAGACCAGGGGCCATTTCTTCTTCATCCAAGAGTCCCTCCTGCCCAGCAGACCATGGCAAATAGAGGGGCTTAATAAACATTTGCTGAATGAATTGTATAAATGGGAATAATTTCATCTTAATTAATAAATAGGTTAAAATGCCACTAGGTGAGCTTACAAAAATAGATTCAATTTTGATTTTTGGTAATAGGATTTTTGTACTTTTTTGCTTTTGAATTTCTTTTGACTAAGGAAAGCCTATGTTAACTAAATAGATGTTTCAAAGAAACCTACCTTATCATTTTTGTTTCTATACTAATCTATTAAATTAAGCATACTTGTTTCTATTTTAGTTTTTTACATTTTGAGAAATGCTTTCCTAAATTGCACAAACCTTATTTATATTCCTATTTATATTTTCTCATGTGTTTCAGTTTCATGCTTTAAGTGTCGAAAGTATATGCAACTACCAGCTGGTCTGTGACAGTGATGCAAACTTGCAGAATAAAGAATCTGTGATCCAGTGTCTGCATATCTTGTCCTCCTTAAGGCTCGTCATGCAGGTGGCTCTGCCACAGGAGCACCTTTGCTGGATTATCTTCAATGGTATACACCAACGTGTTTTATTTTCCATTGTGTCTTTCAGGAAGTTATTTAAATGCCAAGTTTGATGGTAACTTGATTACCTTGTGATTTAAAAATATGCATTTCATAATAGGATAATTATGTTTTTTTTTTAACATTTGTATTACATTTTCATTTACCTCCATAAATAGGGACTTATAAAAGATGTCTTTGAGTTTTCACTGAAGGAAAGATCAGAGGCTGTGGGAATAATCACTGTTGAGTATATGCAAAGCAGGGGCCACAGGTAATAAATAAAAGTGGAGAAGGATCAAAGGACCACCGCAGGTCACCTTGGTTCTAAGCATCACCCATTTATTGGTCCCCTTCTCAAACAACTTGGCCAGTGGCTTTGGCTTTCTACATAGTGACTTTCTCCTTTTATTTGTTTTTGAGTGAATAGCTCTGAGGAACACACACACACACACACACACATACATATATGTATACACACATAAGTGTATATTACATATATGTCTAAAGAAATTAATCTTAGCCATAAAAATATAACATTTGCTTTTCTCTATTTTAAAGTTACAATAAGTCATTTTCTGCATTATTCTTTGGATAATATAGTCTTAAAAGGAAAATAATAATGGCAGTGTGTTTTGATCTGCGTAAGACCAGGGCCAAATAACTTCAAAGGGAACATACTGGATATGCCCTCATCCATGGCAACTGAAAGTATATTTTCTAGCCTTTTCCTTTTTCACCTACCTGAAACCATGTGTTGATATTTTGATTGAAATTAGAGTTTATATTTGCTGCCAGAGATGAGGCCAACTTTGATGAGCTTTTTCAGTCCAGTGATTGGTAAGCTTTTGTGCCTGATCGTCCTCAAGAGACTCTGCAGTTCCGAGTCACCACTGCCATCTCTCCTCCCATATTGCTCCACCACCTTGGCAGGGACAGACAAAGAAGGTGAAGCAGTTCTGTGCTCAAGAGGCAGTGACAGGCCCAAGGGCTGGGCCCTGTGGTCAGGCCTTGCTTGAGAGGAGGAAATGATGCAGCATGATTCCTCTCATTTAGTCCTTTTAAGATCACAAAATCTTCCCCCTAATAGTTTGTGTGTGTGTGTTTTTTTTTTAAGAGATAAAGTACATACTGTTGCCCAGGCTGGAGTGCAGTGCTGTGATCACAACTCACTGCAACCTCAAATTCCTGGGCTAAAGCGATCCTCCAGCCTCAGCCTACCAAGTAGCTGGGCCTACAGGTACCACCATACCTCGCTAATTTTTAAATTTTTTGTAAAGATGGGGCCTTTCTGTGATGCCCAGGCTGGTCTTGAACTCCTGGCTTTAAGCAAGTGATCCTCCTGCCTCAACCTCCCAAAGTGCTGGGATTATAGGTGTGAGCCACTTGGTGCCTGGCCCCATAATAGTCTTTAAAAAATTATACTATTTTTGTATTCTTTATATCCTTTTCTTGGTGTGTGCTTTTTAGAAAAAGATACACATGGCATTGTGCTCTAGATTTTATTGTTTCCTAATTTTTTTCCCTGCCAAATACTGTGGTTTTAGAATCTAGCCAAGTTCCTTTATATAAATGTAACTTGTTAACTCTGCCTGCTGAATTGTATTCCAGAAGATATCCACTTGATTTGCCCTACCTCTCTAATTGCACAAATAATTCTGCAATGAATATCCTTGCACATGTCCTTTTATAGATAGACCTGTGGGAGAATTTTCTGGGATCCATGCCCAGGAGTAGAATTCCTGAGTTCTGGGAGATGCATATACTTAGTTTCACTAACTACTGTCCCTGTTTTAATTTATTCATCTGAAACTTACTGAATGCCTACCATGTGCCAGGCATTGTTCTAGGTGCCAGGGACACAGGAGTGGACAATAGATAAAAACCCTGTTACCATGCTTACTTCTACAGCAGAGAGATGATAAACAAATAAATAGTGTCAGATGCTGATGAGTGATATGGAGAAAAATAAAGGCAAGAAGTGGGTAGGGAGAACATGGGCTAGGTGGGGGTGGGCTGCAATTTTAAATAGATAGAATGATCAAGGAAGGCCTAGCTGAGATGAAGGTTAACAAAGACCTGAAGGAATTTGGTGAGTGAACCATCTGGATATTTGGGGGAAGGGTGTTTTAACTGGGGGTTTAGCAAGTGCAAAGACCCTGAAGTTTTGACAATTTGGAATTTAAGTAGTCTAAAATATATTTGACTAAAAAGGTCAAATGTATTTATCAAAATACATTTGACCTTTTCAGTTAGACAACTTACTGTATTTACTTTCAGTTGACTATTATACATATACACCCTGGATTTCTTAAGATATTTACCCAATCTTGGTTATTTTATAAAATCTAGGTGGGTGTATGGATATTGGATAATAACTTACTTCTCAACTAACTGGAGCCCAACTAATTTAATTTAGACTCTCAAATAGATTATTTTGATGGTGCTCATCTTTGGTGAAAAGGGGCCACATGACTAGGCAATAAATTCATATTAGGGATTTGGTTAAAAATAAAACAAAACAAACTTCTAGAAATATCCTGAGATCATAGAGATTCTATGTTCCATATTTTACCATTTACTCTCTCTTGTTCTGGCTTCTGCAGTGGGAATTTGAGAGCCTTGCCAAGATCCTGCACTATCAAAGAAGGATTCAGTTATAGTCAGAACATATTAGGGCTGGAAAGGTTAAAGGCACATTTTTGAAATACAGAGGGCCCTTGTCATTCTTGAGGGCAGTCTCCTAAGGCCTTCTTAAGTTCCCCAGTTCTCCGTTACTGATGTGTTTATACAGGCTCCTGGCTTACACCTGCACCACATGTTTTGTGGGGAGGCATGTGTTTCCTGTGCATATCCTGACTCGATGACTATTTTTTTTCCTACAAAGAAACAGTTATACATTTTTATTTTTATAGATTAATAGTAGAAGTTAACAAAGCCAACTTGAGATAAGTATGCTGGGCTTGAGCTGCTACTAGTTGAATAGTTTCTTCTCCCATGGATCTTAAGTGAAATAAATATATATCAGGGAAGCAGTCAGACAAAGAATGCTAAGTCCTTGAATGTTAAGAACCAGTTGCATTCTCTATGAAGTTTATGGTGCTATAGGTATTTAAGTTTAAATTTTATTTAATTTTTTGGTCACTGATTTGTGTAATTAATGTTTATTAGGTGTGTTTTAATCAAGTGATAGGTGTTTTGGTGCAGATTCTGCTTTCTCAAAGCTTTTAAAGTTTAAATGTGAACATAAGATGAATAATTGTTGAATTTTGATGGTTATGAATATTAGATACTTTGTAGAAAATATTTCCACTACTTGTCATTACAATTAAATGCCTTTTTAAAGCATGTTACCGTCTTTTGGGTACGTTTATAGCTTGATCACGTCTTTTGTATACAAAGAGATATTTGGTGATATTGTTCCCCACTCTTCCTCCAACCCTGCATTTTATCTTCATTTAATTAATGGTTTGACACAAAAGCATATCTGAATGATCTTGCTTAAGTGTTGGAAATGCTGTTTTTTCAATAGAGTATTATATGACATACATGAGTCTGTGAATGAATAGGATACAAACTGTTATGCATTATGATTTTTAAATTATGAGTCTCCTTATTGAGTATTGTACCATGCTGATTTAATATGCATTCTAATCTTATTTGGAAATAAATCTTTAGCTTTTCCAACTGTAGGGAAACCATGGGACTCAATACCGTTTTATATGAATTAATAAAACCATAGGGTACATAAATTACGCCACTAAAACTATTCTTTTGTTCAATATATTTCAAAACTTAAATTGTCTTTAAAATGAGACTAAAAGATTCCTGTGTTGACAGATTTAAAATGTGGATATATTATTTATTTTAATGATTTTGTCTATAAGTTATAAGAAAAATTATGGTGATTATAACTATCATTATCAGACTTTCTCATGAGATCACTTGTTTTGGGAACTACCGACTTAAACCATAGAAACTGGAATATAAAATTTCCATCATTAGACTGTGCAACATGTTAACAATCTTTTTTTCCATCTAGGTACCATTTACATTTACACCATTTGCAGAAAACTGATGGCCATAGGTCAGTCTTCCAAGGTATGAAATATACTGACAAAATATTTTTGCCTATATTTCCTGATTTTCTTAAGGCTTTCATTACACAGTACATTGAATGTTAAACAAATAATATTTAATGAATTTTACAATATAAAATTTAGTAAATATATATTATATAGTTTTACTGTTCTTAGTTTTACTTTAATAGTGATCACATGTAAAAATGTGGACAATAAAGTATTAATGAAAAGAAAGGGAATTCCTAAAATTGATAGGCATTCTCCAGTGTCTCTCTCTGTCTCTCAGGTAGTCACACTTGTCACCCATGATACTGGACATCCATGTGGTTATTATATCTCTAGGTAGGGTGACCATCTGTCCTGGCTTGCCCAGGGTAGTCCTACTTTATGTCTGTTGTCCTGGAATCATTATTAATAGTGCCTTCTTTCACTCTTAAAAGTGTCCTGGTTTGTATGATAAACTACCGTGTTTCCCTGAAAATAAGACAGGGTCTTATATTTATTTTTCCTCAAGAAGACACCCTAGGGCTTATTTTCAGGGGATATGTTATTTTTTTTAAGTACGGTATAACAATCTACATTTATTCAAATATAGTTAAGTCATCTTCTTCTGGAACATCATCATAACTCTCCAAATCCCGAATTCCATCCTGAATTTCTTGCAACTCTATTTCCTTTAGAACCATTGGCCCCAACCTCTCATGTTGAGCTATAGAGCTCTCATGGGGCAGATGAGAAGGGCTGCTCATCTTCTTTACCGCTCCGGGACAAAATGCATGGGTTGTGCAGATATGCTGCATAGCCACGCCCATCACTAGGTCTTATTTTCTGGGTAGGGCTTATATTGCGCAAATGCTTAGAAATCCTGGTAGGGCTTATTTTATGGGCAGGTCTTATTTTCGGGGAAACATGGTATGATTACCCTATTTATGTCATACTGTAGAGCTTGAATTTCATCCTGCTTGAAGTGCTTGCACTTTACTTAATGCCTACATGCTAATTGGGCGAATGAACACTTAAACTCTGACCCAGTCACAAGACAAGGGCAAGGAGATTTTATTTTATAATAAGATTCTCACTTCCCAGTGCAGTACTCAATGCTCAGTTTTGGCTTGAGAAATTTGCTGATACTTCTACTGACTTCCCTACAATGTTGTTAGCACTTTTGCTCTAGGAGACATATTTATTCCCTGTATTCATTTTCCAGTTATTGGAATGCAGTCCAAGGAGGGTAAACGTACTCCAGGTGAGACCCTGCTTGAGTTATTGCTGGCATCTGCAACATGACTACTTTATTTTTCTTTATTCCATACAAAACCTTACCCTGAATATTCAGGAGAGATACTTTTTTTCTTATTTCTTCAAAGCATAGCCAATTATCTTAAAAGTTGACAATATTTAAAAAATAAAAATGGAAGTAAAGATATTTGCATGCTCAATGCATAACATTGTGTGTTCTCTTTCTGTTTTGTTCCTCAAATTAAAAACATTCTGTTACTATCAGTGACTTGAACTAGTTAGCTTTTTGAGTGTGAATTAAATTGAGGGGACACTGTCTCATGTATAATGTAAATTTGGCCTACAGACTATTCTAATGACTCTATATTCAGTTCCAAATGATTTCCTAAAAAGAATTTGCATATTCCTGTTGCACTTGGTGTAACAAAAAATACAGCTTCACAGGACCATCATAGTTTGGTCTGCTACAGTGTTTGCCTGCCAAAGCTTTGAAGGGCAGAGATGTCTGTGCCAACATTTCACTGTTAGTGTTTGTACTTGTTAATGCTGAGAGAATTTTAATTTAAAGTGATAGTCATCTTAAAATAATTTCTTATTTATAACCTATGCAAGACATCTCCTCATATAACTTGAGTTTGTCTCTGACAAAATAAGAGGTGAGGGAGGATAGTTCTATGGTTGCAGTCTCGTGGGATGGGAGTGAGAGGAGCGAGGGATGCAAGGACTGTGGGGTGGTAGGTGGTTGTACAGTTGCCACCTGAAGATCAGGATGAAATTTTTTCAGTTTCTTTAATATAACAAATTTCAAGGAAAGTAATAATTTTCACCCAGAAATTCCCTCCCTACTAGCTGGTAAGTTGATTTCTGAGCTGAGGCTAAAAAGGGACTTGGAGGGTCCATTTAATGGAGATAAGCCCTTGGAGGTCCCACTATGTCTGAGTTCTCCTGGGTCTGAGGGACCTGGATACTGTAGTGACTTTAGAGTTCAAGTCTGCTATAACATAGACAGGAGTAGAAATAGACCTTGGATCCTCAGGCTGTTCTTGGTATCACTCTAGAGTAATCTAAACTCCCATTTTTATAGGATCTAGGCATTATGGTTACCCTTTGTTATTATTATTGATTCAGTACTATGTGCTAAGTACCATGCAAAGGGCAATACCATCATCATCATCATTAACATTTGTTGATTGAATGCCTACCATCCATCAGCTATGCTTCTAAGCACTTTCGTGTATTATCTCATTTAACCCTCACACCACCACTTTGAGAGAGGTGCTGTTATTACCTCCATTTTATAGATAAGGAAGCTGAGGCTGGGAAAAGTTAATTTGCTCAAAATCACACATCTACTCACAGGTATACTGAGGCCAGAGTCAATGTCACCCTATAGTGCCTCTCAACACCATTGTAATACCGCACGTCTATTGACTAAATTGAATCCTGTCATGACCCATCCTATTTTGGTTTTCCTGCTCAAATGGAGGAGCTGTATGGAAGGGGTTGATATTTTTTGATATGACTGTATTCCTAAAGAGATCCTCAAGATCAAGACTAATCAGGGGCTCTTCCCTAGATGGAAAACACTAAATTTAGTGCTGAGGCAAGTCACCAGCATAAATTTAGGGATTAGAGGGAGATCAGAGGTCTGAAATCTCTTTCATTAAAGACATATGACAATTTTGCTTTTGTTTGTGGAATAATCTGTAGTTTCTTCTGTGGCATTTAAAACTGTGTAGTACTTAGGCTGGGTGTGGTGGCTTACACCTGTAATCTTAGCACTCTGGGAGGCTGAGATGGCAGGATCACGTGAGGTCAGGAGTTTGAGACCAGCCTGAGCAAGAGAGAGATCTGTCTGTACAAAAAATAGAAAAATTAGCCTGGCATGGTGGCAGGTGCCTGTAGACCCAGCTACTTGAGAGGCTGAGGCAGGAAGATTGCTTGAGCCCAGAAATAGAAGGCTGTAGTAAAGTTTTGATGATGCCACTCTACTCTAGCCCTGGGGAACAGAATGATACCTGTCTCAAAAACAAAAACAACTTCCTCCCCCAAACAACAACTGTACAGTATTTATCAAACATTAAAAAATACAATAGAATCCAGTGTAAGAAACTATTAGTTTCTGTGTCATTTTACTATAAAACTGAAATAGTTTGGTAGAGCATGCAGCTTGAATAGCTACTGTCAAATTATTTCACACACCATTACATAAGCTTTGAATACCAACTTTGAAATTGCTTCTGTGTCATTGTCTGTAAATGACATAGCTGATATCAGTGAAGCTGCAGTGCCATCCGGTGGCTGAGCTGATTGTATATGTTTTTCCTACTCGATGCCTGAAACACGCTCTTGCAGGGCCCATATTTTAAATATGAAAATCATTTGATTTTT